>CM051497.1:4413463-4495694 GCA_028031935.1 Paedocypris micromegethes
AAAAAAAAAATAAAAAATACAATTCTGTAAGCCTCAGAAGTATCAGCGGAATGGGTTTTGCAATCTAATCGTGCTGTGATAATCACACTTCTCAGTAAAAAAAAAATCAACTCTGTCTTGAGAGGCAAATTAATGGCTCAAGAAACGGCTATTTAGAATGACAACTGTAATTACGTAAGTCTCATTCACCATATTGGAAAGTTATGATGAAGTTGAGCGAGTTCCAGCGCGTCTGTAATACAACATCATGGCGTGCGGTGCGTTCTGAAGAAATGTGTTCTGTATTGTTCACCTAGCACGTACAGTAAGGAGGGAAAAAATGATGTGCTATTTTTTACATTCTATTCTTAGGCTGTGTTTTCCGATGCCCCTATAGGTGAAGCTGGAGAGAAAGGGGAAAAAGGAGCCCCCGGGAGACCTGGAAGAGTCGGCCCACCTGGAGAGGAGGGTAATGTTAAGCCGTGTTTTGAGTGGTTAATCTAATTCTGTCACCGGGCTTTTTAACCTTTCTGCACTTACACAATGAAGAGATAATGATATTCTGTAGCTTTCAAGGTCTTTTTAAGCTAATCTCAAGACGAATGCCGCCGCTGCATGCTCAATTTTCACTATGGTTTAGCAAGTCTGATAAGAGTCATGATATCCATCATTGTTTTATACTGAGCTACAACACAATACAAAATATGAATTAATATTTACAAACCTAGAATCACAGAAAGTAATAGTAACCATATATAGAGAAATATGGATAAAGAAATAATAAAATAATGATGCAAAAAAAGAAAATGTTTCTGCCTAGTGTCTGTTTTTTTGGACTCCGTTACCCTTTGTTTCCCAAAATTATATGTGGTTTTGTAAAGTGTCTATCTATATTCAGCTCCGTAGTCTTTTGGTTTCTTCAATTGCTCTTCGCCTTGTGTAGTCTCTTAATTCAAATTGTGAAAATTTCCAAAATAAGAAATGCATGTTAGTAACAAAACACTTGGGATTTCTGGAATAAAAAAAAAAGACATATCTATATAGAGTTGATTAAAAAGAGTTGATAATACGCGGCAATACTTTGGCATAATTCAACATTAGCTTTTTGTTTTATGTCTGAAAATATTAGCAACACACGCACACACACACACACACACACACACACACACACACACACACACACCTACACACACACCCATTTAAGTCATTTTGGGGTTTCACCATTGACTTCCATACTAAACAATATTAACATCAGCCCTAAAACCTCATCTTGATCCTCAAACAGTGCAATGAAAACCTAACAAACAGTTCACCTTTTTGTTTTTACTAAAAATACATAGAATGAGATTCTATTTTACTAGATGTTATTTTTTATGTAGAATATTGCATGCTGCTCTGTAGAAAGAAAAATAACAAAACACGTTATATAATTGCTATGCATATTATTGTGGCATATATCATACGCATATTTAATTTTAAGCTCATGCGCTGCTTTCTAGGTCTCCAAGGACCTAAAGGTCAAAAGGGCAGTGTCGGGCGTTACGGAAAGATGGGTCCCTCTGGTCCGAAAGGCAAGTTTATTATAATCACAACTGTTGTTATTGTTATTTTGGAAATTTTCATAGTAATCAGTGTGTTCTGTCTAACTACTTCATAAATCTATGAGCTTTTGATTGTTGTGTTTTTAGGTTTAAAAGGTGATCCAGGAGATGCGGGACCTAAGGGCCCAGACGGAGAGCCAGGTACGTGGGTAACAAAAACCTCCATGTTATCTGAAAATTGAATTGAGCTCATTAAGAATCGGTTTCATGCTCGGACTGTTCCGCTGAATGGTGTTTTGTCAATTTCCTCTCCCCAGGGCTTCCCTGCGAGTGCGCACCTTTGCGCAAAACCATTGGCGAGTTAGATAATCAAGTGGGCCAATTAACCAATGAGCTGAAGTTCATTAAAAACGGTACGTCCCGAAAACACACCACAGCGCGATGAGATTAAATCCGCACGTGTGATCTCCCAGTTCAGGCCTGATTGAAAATGCATCACCCGTGTCTCCCTAACTCATACAGATGTGCTGCTTGATATGCAGAGTGGATGCGTTTAGACAAAAAGTGCTCCGAATTAGCCAGAAGCTGCTTTTGTTTGACTGTCAGAAGTGTGTGATCGCTGGCTGCTGCGGTGTGATTATAGAAATTCAGGTCCTCATTTTTCAGCACTGCCCTCCCCTGCAGCTGTCGCTGGCATTAAAGAGACAGACAGCAAGATCTATCTGATGGTGAAGGAGGAGAAGCGCTACAGGGATGCTGAGGTGTTCTGTCAGGGCCGGGGTGGACACCTGGCCATGCCCAAGGATGCGGCGGCCAACAGAGCCATCGCCGGCTACATCGCGGAAGCCGGCCTTAGCCGAGTGTATGTCGGGATTAACGACCTGGAGCGGGAAGGCCATTTTGCCTACGTGGAGCGATCACCCATGACCACCTTCAGCAAGTGGAGGGAGGGCGAGCCCAACAACGCGTACGATGACGAGGACTGTGTGGAGATGGTGTCTTCTGGAGAGTGGATTGATGTGGCCTGTCACCTCACCATGTACTTTGTGTGTGAGTTTGACAAGGACGGTGTGTGAGGCCGTCGGACGCTCATTAAATGTGAGATTTGAAGGGAGATCCGAGCGAGGATTTGCATTCGTGGATTTCAGCCACCAGTTTAGTGAACCACATAACAGTGGAGTGGCAGTTATTACACTTTTACCTGTGGAGCAATTACAGTGAAATGTGTGTATTACGGTCGGTGGGGAGTTTAGATTTAACAGTTTTTACCAGGCAAATGTTCTGCAAAATATTATTATGCATGCAAAGCTCAAGTGTAGGACAATTTAATGTTCATTTGAAATTTTCAGTTTTTTATTTTTATTTAACAAGTGTCAACTTCCATTTTTTTATTCTGACTAAATGTGCTTTTTATAAAGTGTTTTTTTTTTTTTTTTTTTTTTTTTTAATTAAATTGTATGTCTAAATATTAATTTGATTTGTTGCATTTCCATTCAACTGATGTCTCTTTTTTTCATTTATAAAATTCTGAGACATAATAAAAATAAAAAAAAAAAAAAAAACAAATTTACCAATTGTGTACTATTGTACTATTTTTAAAAGTAATATTTATGTTTGTATTGAAAAAAATCACGTTCAATATTTAGCCTATGCCTCCAATTTGTATTACATTACAAGTGCCCACCTTTTGTTGCGATTTTATTAAGACTGTTTCAGAAAAATCATATACATAAGTATCGGTATGATGTCTCCATTTGTCATGTATTAAACCGCGTTTGTTTTTCTTTGGATTTTTCATTAGCGCCTAAATAACTTTATCTTTTGCCGCCACCTGGTGGTCGCGCACGGATATGCGCACTTCACGTTTATGAGCTGATGACAAGGTCAAGCCGCCCGAGAATTAACTATGCATGAAAATATAACAGCAGGCTGGAATCTGATTAATTTGTTGCAAAGTGGCAATCTGTATACTGATGATGCACGGATTACTCGGTAATTTTCCCTTGAGCTTTTAATGACAGAGGCTTGGATATGGTGTCAGAAATATTCCTTTCGATTCAATTTTACAGAATCTAACAGAATCATCTGATCTTATAGTGCCAACTGATCTGCCACCCAGCACGGCCATTAAACAAAACCGATCATGTGTTGTTGACCTAATAACACGAAAACCAAGTGACTGAAGACACCTGACGCTGCCCGAGTAAAAGCTTAATGACTGTGTACTTTAAGAAATGAAAAAAACAAGTTGTTTCTTGTGTTATCTTTTACAATTATCCACCCGTATCAGTAACTTTATTTTTCATTGAAGCAATTGTAGAATGCAAATAAAAAAAGATAACGATGACCTCTGACACAGACGTGGCCAAAGTCTGAGCCATTTGCAAATATAAAGTTTTGAAAAGGTCAATTTTCTTGGTTTTAAAGCTTTTCAATGTAGTTTTGGCCTAGTTATAGTAGAGTTCAAGGTCAATCAAAAAATGTGCTTGTATTTATAAAACACCACTGTAAAGTACTTACAAAGCAGCAAAATAAACACAATATATATAGTAATGTAAAAAAAAAAAAAGCACTATACGTATATTAAGAATTACAAATGAGAGCAATACATAAATTAAAATAAACAGGAATACAAAAGATAAAATACAATTTAACAATGTATCAGTATGCGTATTATATGTATAAATAACATTGTATTGTACGAGTATAATTTAACAATGTCTGTGCTGTAATCTGACATTAACTTGATTAAGCGGAGAGTCAAAAGTGGCTAGAAAAAGGATGAAAAGCGAGAAAGAAAATGTCTTTTTTTTCCACCTTGTGGTAGACGGCTGGTCTTGCAACCAAAAGGTCAAGAGGTCGATTGCACCTGGACTGGCAAGGTCACTATTCTGCACCGGTTGTGTGTGTGTGTGTGTGTGTGTGTGTGTGTGTGTGTGTGTGTGTGTGTAAGAGACGGTACACACTTCAGTGTTTGTTTTAATGCAGATAACTGTAATTTTATTATGGGTGTCTATAACTACTATGTAATCCAAACTACATTTCTTCTAGAAATTAATTCAGAAGTATTCTTTTGACACAAGTCAAAAATGATGTTCTCTGCATATGCAGCGTATATAAAACAGGGTCACGCGTAAGTAATACTCTGATTAAACTTTAATTGGGATTTTGGCACCTTTCCGCCTCAGTTAAATCTCCGGTTACCTCAGCAATAAAACAAAACCCAGTTTTGTTAAAGCAGCAAAAGAGAAGCAGGTTTGACAAGGCGGTGTTGCAATAGCAGGCACATTCTATTTTTTTCATTTCATGTTTTTTCAACCCTTTCTCACTTTTTTATTTTAATTCTATTGTTTTTATTGAATATTCATCTCTTGATCAGAGAAAGCCTTTCTGTAGTTTCCTCCAAGTGTTTCCCAGCATTTGATCCAGGACTTGTCAGCACCAGCAAAAGGTCAAAGCTCATCATGTCTGGTCGACGATCTCAGTCGCAGCCTCCTCCAAAAACCGTGGTGGTCTTCAGAAACGGAGACGCCTTCGATCCCGGCCGAAGGTTCGTGGTCAGTCGGCGACAGTCTGCGACTTTTGACAGCTTTCTGAACGTGGTCACTGGAGGGATCACGGCTCCTTTCGGCGCCGTGCGGAACATCTACACGCCCGACAAGGGCCACCGGGTGCTGGATCTAGAACAGCTGGTGCACGGAGAGAAGTACGTGGCGGCTGGGACGGAGAAACTGAAAAAAGTCGAGTAAGTTTGTTCGTTGTGATGTTGAGAATTTGTCGCTAAATCAAATGAAATATAAATTATAATCAAAAGTTAATTGCTAATGTTTCTTGCTGGCACGTATTATTCAGTTTTTTTTTTAAATTCAGGATATCAAATGAAATATAAATTACAATCAAAAGTTAATTGCTAATGTTTCTTGCTGGCACGTATTATTCAGTTTTTTTTTTTTAATTTAGGATATTCTCTTTTTTTTTTTCACAGATATCATCACAAACCAACTCAAAAGCCTCAAAAAAAGAAAAGTGATGTGGTAAGTGTTATGTCAATTGCTTCATAAATAACCAAAACATTTTAAATGAAAAAAAAAAAAAAAAATAAAAAAATATATATATATATATATATATATATATATATATATATATATATATATATACATATATATATATATATATAATATATATATATATATATAGTGTTGTATAAAGTGTAGTTTATATAGTGTTGTGTTCATATTAATTCACAAAGTACACCTCAATATCCAATTTTACAAGCTTCAGTCATTTAATCGGGATTAATTTAATCAGGGAAGTGCGATTAACTAGTTAAAACAAAAATGTATCATTTTACAGCCCTAATATATATACACAAATGTATTTGATGTATGAAATATGTACCCCCCCAACACACACACACACTCTGATTGATGCATCTTTCTAGCCCAATATCATTGCTCTACTGATTTTGTGTTCACACTTTTATTATGGCTGAAAACATCAAGTGAACATGTGTATTGATTTCTCTATAAAGCCTCGCTTTGAGTCAGCACTTTCACACTGCAGCCTTCAGAGAGACTCTCCTAACCAAAAGGCCTATACCATTTAGTTAATTTCTAGCAAAACAATTGTACAGTAAGTGGATTTCAGGTTAGAATGGTGGAAATATTTAGTCTTAATTCGAAAGATTTTTTTTTTTCCAAATAAAAACCTCCCGTCATCTGATATTTGTTAAAATAAACTGCCACTTTTGTCATAGCAATGCTAAAAGAAACACTCTGGACAGACACATTCACAGACAAATCCTTCAGAGATAGTGGCTGGTCTTTTCTGAGAGACTGGCTCCAGGCACTGATCGCTCTGTCTTTGGTTGTGATGGAAATTTAAAATATCAAGCTTGTGAATCTAAAACGTACAGTATATGGAACTTGACCTAAATTGCACTTACTGTACAATGGCACTATATATTAAGAAAACTGGGAATATTTATATACACACCTTTATGTTTGCTTGTAAATTAAAAGCAAATTGCAAAGGTGAAAAAAAAACTGCTTATAATTTCCAAAATGTACTATTTACCTGTATACATGCTTGTTTTATACTTATACTTACAAAAAATACTTTTTACTAAATAAATATATACTGTATATATAATACTACATAAAATATATGTTATTAAATGTCTAAAATAAATAATATTAATATAAATTAATAAATAAATAAATATAAAAAATCTATTTAAAAAATAGATGTCATTAATTCCAATATTTAAATACAAAAATATAAAAATCTCAGTTTTCTTCACAAAATGAGAGTGTGTGGTATAATCGACATTGTTTGCGCAAGCATATCTTTGTCAAATGTAACTAAAAACAAAAAGACATTTTAATATAGATATTATGAAATAAAAAAAAATTGAAAAAACATGAAAAAAATATTAAATATATATTATTAAATAAGTTTAAAAGTGAATAATTACAATAATTTTTTCCACGCCATTGTTATAAAAAAAAAAAAAGTAGCTAAAAACATATAAACTATAATAAGTAAATCAAACCAAGAACAGGAAGTCAGAAAGATGCAGGCATCAGACAATTTAGAGTTCAAACTATTTGGAGTGACTTATTAGGCTAAACGTTTTTACGGCCTTCCTCCGAGAGCACGACGCAATGGACCGTAATAAAGCAATAATCATAAAAATGCCCACTAAGAGTGACTTTGCTTGAGGTTACGGCTGTCTTTGTCACCTTTCAGCTCCTTGTTTCCATCTGCGCCACAACACCGTAGTATTTCAGAAGGCGGCTCGAAGAAAACCAGATGTGCGAGTGGCCTAAATGAGCGGCCGAGCAGTTATTGTCAGTGATGCTCAGCGGGGTTCTGTTCATTTGTCTCCACTGCAGATCCAGCCCGTAGTTCACAGCCGAATAATTGTCCCGGCTCGCTGGAAGAGTGTCAGTAATGAGTCCTACACCATCAAGTGAGCCCTGATTTAATGTGTCCCTCTTGGAATTCTTCAACGGCAAGCCTTCCGGCTACGGCTAAGTCTAATTCCTAATATCAAGTAATACTGTCTAATGGTGTGAAATCAGGCCATTCTCTGCTTTAATTATTGATCTCTGATGGTGTCTCGCTTCATCCCATGTTGTTAATTATCCTTGGAAAATTGTCTTTTGTGATTAAAAAAACTTGGAGGGTTGAGCACTGAAGTGTCAGCTTGAAATGTTTTGTAGTGTTTTTACCAATGGAGATGTCTTGGTTCCTCCGGCGCGGGTTCTGATTCCCAAACACACCCTCTCCAGCTGGGACAGTGTGTTGGCTGTGGTGACGGAGAAGGTTCATCTGCGGAGCGGCGCCGTGCACAGGTACGCTGCTCTCCAAAGACCAGGGGTGTGAAGAGTACCGGACAGCCATACTTGAGTAAAAGTACAGATACTTACTGTAAAAATGACTCCAATACAAGTAACAAGTCACCCATTTCAAAAAGACTTGAGTCAAAGTAGCAAAGTATCCAATTTGAAAAGAACTTAAGTATTAAGAAGTATTTTTATTCGTGCTCAATATAGGCCCAAAAAAAAGAAATGTGAAAACAAACTATTGTTTTCCAAGACAGAAACGGAATTTAACCTCAATGTTTGAAAACTGGTAGAACAAAGTAGATAAAAAGATCAAAAAGTCAGTCTCAATCACTTACATTTGCAAGTAGATATAAAATAAAGTGATTAATCTGATTAGTAAATTATATATGATATGTATTTTATAAAGTTATATATTATATAATGACATTTGTAAAACACACTTTTACGCCCCTAATTCGCGTTCTTGTGGTTTCTAATTCACAAATAGCGTCCATTACCTTCAGCAGCCTAAAGATGGCGATATTCACCTCGCCCGCCCAAAAAATTAACCGCGGTATAAACCGATTCCGGCTTGTCACACGCAATTACAATGTAACGAGTAACGATAAGTGTCCGTTCAAATGTAGTGGAGTGAAAAGTACTGCTACTCAATCACAAATGCAGTGGAGTAGAGAGTAAAAGTTGCTTCTATTTTTTATACTCAGTGCAAGTACAAAGTAGCCAAAAACATACTTAAGTAAAGTAACCAAGTACATTTACTCAAGTACCTCACACCCCTGCCAAAGACACGTGGAATGGGCCTGAAGAGCTGACGTTCTGTTCAGACTGTGCACGCTGAGTGGAAAGCCTCTGCGAGGAGCGTATGAGCTGCAGAACAACCAGTATTACGTGGCTGTCGGGCCTGAGAGGTTCCGGGCTTTGCCTTATGATCATCCCCTTTATGGCAAAGATGCAAGCCAAGACTTCACCGATGAGTAAGTGCAAATATTAAACCAGACAGATTGTTTGTGGCGTAAGATTGGATGTAGAGTTGACTTGTGGTGCCAAACTTGACTTTGCCCTAACGTGAGAAAAAAATCTAATGTAAATAATTGAACTTACTTAACTCTAAACTTGTCTTCAGACGTCTCAAGGTCGTCTCAGACTTAATGTTATTCTATTATTAGCATACAGTCAAAATGTGTGAATATATAATTAATAACATGTTACACCTTCGTGGGTCGAATATGGACCACGGGGCGCATGGGTGGGCATCACTGGACTAGACTGGACAGTAACGCTGTGTGAAAATAGCCACATCGATATTTCGATTTCTTTTTAACTGTAATTTTTTTATTCAAAATGCCTTGACACATTTAAGATATTGACCAATCATAAAAAAAACATTTAAATAATAATAATTATTTAAATGATAAAAAATATTTTAATTTGACTCCACTGTTGAAATGACATGGAAGTTCCTCGCTGTGGGACAATCAATGGCTTTTTCAATTCAATTCAATTAAATCAGATTCACAAACATTAACAAAGTGAGCTGAAGAGCAAGAGGAACTTTCTGTTCTCAATCTTTTCAGTTAGGGAGATGAATTATAAAACATCATTTTTGTTCCGACCTTCAAGTTTGATTTCCCCTCTTTTAGAGTCAGAAATGGACCAACTGTGAAAAAAGAAAGTCAAGATAAAGAATTGGTAAGACATTTGTATTATAACATATCTCACGGCTGTGGCCTATGATTGAGAGCTGGACTGATGACCAATAGGTTGCAGGTTCAAAACCAGAACTGATTCTGTAGAACCTTCTCATTACAAGGTTCTGTAACTGCAAAGACCTTGAACAAGACACTGAACCCGACTGGAAGTCACTTTAAAAAAAAGCGTCTGCCAAAATAATGTAAAGCGAGTAAAAGAAACCTTTAACCATCTACTAGCTAGAATCTTTATACTTTAGAGAAGACTGAAATTATCACACAAAAATGGTGCGATTTTTATGGGATGCCCTCATGTCAGAATCTGGTCAATTGTGGCGTAGAGGTAGAGAGCTTGACTTGCAACCTATAGGTGAAGGTTTGAATCCTGGACAGGTACGGTATGGTCCTGAGAAAGACTCCCTGGTCCAACTGGTCTCTGAAACAAACCTTCAATGTCTAGTTGCAGGTCAAACTCCATATCACTAGGCCACAACTGCCCATACATGTGATGTGGGTATTTTCGCTTCACTTTTAAATGCAGAGCACTAACAGTTTCTCAACTGTGGGAAGAGCAACTGTGTTTTATACTTATACCACACTCCGGACCCAGAAATCAAAGAAGCGGCTTGGAACTGGGAGAAATCAGAATCAGAATCAGAATCAGAATCAGAATCAGAATTGGATTTATTCGCCAAGTGTGAGCGAGCACACGAGGAATTTGTTTTGGTTTAGGCATGCTCCTGCAATACACACACATACAAGAAAAGGATGATTTATAGATTGTGAACTGTACACAAATAGACTATACATATATAGACATACACATATGGATATACACTAAATAGATATAGATATGTACATAAGTAAAGGATATATAGTATACTGTACATGTTCTTTTTTTTTTTATCCATCTCTTAACCAGCAATCAGGCAATTGACTCTAGATTAGAACTAATGTGGTGAACCAGTATCCAACCCTGAAATCTGGATCAACACCCATTCTTCTCTCCCCACCAACCCAACACCGGTAGCAAGACCATTTCAATCGGGCCCAGACGTAAATTTGCTCTTCATTAGTGTAGAAGATCAGATAGCTGAGAAATATGGAGCCGTCACCCAATCTCAATGCCTCCAATCAGGCTGATGTGTGGTGTGGGTTAAGAGTGGGTCCGTTCCCCTCATCCATCACTGTCTGGGCCAGGTATTGAGTTCTTCTCACCTCTCTTTTTTCAAACTGTCCCAATCCTCAGAGTTGGTGTTACTTGATCGAGTGAGAACCCAACTCCCTCTCAAGGGAAGGAGTTGAAATCATCCGCTGGATTCACAGAATGAGGACAAATTATTTGGTGAGGGCTTGACGCTTCGGGGTGGCTTGGGCAGCAATAAAAGCTGGAGCTGGCGAATGAGGGAGAAAACGTTCACCTTTCGTGGACTGGAGCTCTCAGACGGTGGATTGTCGTAAACGTGAGGAATTAGGGCCGAACGCTCGACAAAGAAAAACTCCTACGGGCCGCTTTCTAATTGATTTCTCATGCTTCATCGGCCACATTGAGTGGAGGATATAATTTGAAGAAAGTGGCCAATTACCTTTGATACAATGAAGATAGAATAGCAATCAAATTCTCATCAGTCTCTCATTAAATTTCGAGGTGGCGTTATATAATCTGTTTACTCAGACTTGTAATCTGTATTCGTTATGCGCAAAACAAACAATTTTAGGGAAAAGAAAATACTATTTCCGTCATGAGATCAATACTGCGCCAAGTCAACATTTTTCACTTTTACCTAGACATTGGTTTTTACCTAGACTTTTACTAGACGTACGTTTAGACATTTGCTTGCTTTTCTCAAACAAGATTGAACACATAGACATATGCAAATAACTTTGTCAAGGATTAGAAACTTGTAATTGAAAGGATGAATATAACGGTTAAAGACTAAAAAAAAAAAAGGTGAAATGGATTTGAATCACTGACTGTTGGGGTGCAAACCCAACTCTCTAATTGTGATGCTACAACACCCTCAAGAGCAAGAATACTTATATATTGAAACATGTTTTACAAGGATAAAGTTAAATCTGCCGTGTAAAAGGGCAGCAGGTAAATTCCGCCGACCGCCAGACGAGGGCGACAAAGACTCGCATATAGCCTCACTCAGACAATGTTTTTCTTTCCTCCGCTCCATGCTTACTGTGTCCAATGACGTCATCGAAATATAAACATGTTGAGAATGAAATCGAATCACAGACAAACTGCCTCCTCACGCCCAGCCGATCAATAAACATCTCCAAATTTGCATCTTTACGCAGAAGATGCAAAATATAATCACAGGGTTGGCTGGGCTGTTTTTTGTTTTGTCTTCACGTGACAGTGCTTGGCACGATGAAAGCAGCAGCAGCAGCACAGTGTTTGGTGTTCACTCTCCTACTGGTCTAACAGATGTTGAGCGAGTCGCCAGTGAAGTTGGGATGAGTAGAAAGTGCAACAGTGACAGTAATGATCAAAATCCCATTGTACCCTGGGCAACACATTCATGAGCGTGGCAGTCATGGGGGCAGAGATTTATTTATTTATTCAAACATGTACATGACAAGTATTAACAACAACACAAAAGCCACAAAATAATAATAATAATATTAACAGTATGTTCATAATGCTAATTTCCTCAGTACATGTTTGAAAGGGAGTAGAAAGAAGTACAACGTATCCTTTTAGATTCCACTTCAACACAGGAAGACTATCCACAGCGACACCGCAATTCAACACACAAACAAACAAATACACAACAAAAAAACTTGACAACCTTTTAAATTATTCCGTTTTCAATGTATTTCGAAAGAATGTCCCCCTTACATGTATATTTGAAATGTTTCAAGCTCGCACACCGCTTTACCTCCTCCCTTAACTTATTCCAAATTTTAACTCCAGTTCTCGTCAAACAGAAACTCTTTTTGGTAGTGCGTGTATATTTTAAGTTTGACTTGCCTCTTAAACTATATTCCCCATTTCTTTCATGAAACAACTTTTGGATTCCCTCCGGCAGCAATTTGTTTTTAACCTTAAACATAAACACCGCAATTATAAAATCCCATAGTTCGTGTAACTTAAGAATGTGAGATTTTTTAAATGACTCGTGTGTATGGTCACAAAACCCAATTTTATGCACAATTCGTACAGCCCTTTTTTTGTAGTATGTATATAGATTTTAATGCACTTTTGTATGTATTGCCCCAATTTTCTATGCAATAATTTAAATAAGGTTAAATAAGATGAATCTGTGGCAGAGCCCGTTCATTGAACTGTCCCCTCGTGTCAGACCTGCCGCTTTCCCTGGGTGGCTTCTTGTTGTGGTGAAGCTTCTCTTCCTCGAGAGGATTGCGGGAGACTCTCCTCCAGATGCTCTCTGTCAGGCCCGTCTTGCCCAGGTTCTCTAATACAGCAGGGGGTCTTCCACGCCTGGCTTACAGTCATTGTCACATCACGCTGGATTGAAGCTTCCATCCCCCAGTTTATCTTGTGCTTTCACGCTTCAGTAAGCGGATGGGACGCCACAACCTGTTCGTGGGCCTTGTTTGCTCCAGGTTTGAAGAGCTTCGGGTCCAGGTGTTTGCCTCAAAATGCCGTTTCCACACTTGTCTCACTGTCCCATCAAGACCCCGTCATGTGATTGACACAGATGTGACATGCCTCAAGATTTTTCAAGGCTTTTCATGCTTTTTGACTATTGAGGTAAAATACTGTAGAAAACACACACACACATATGAAAATGAACACATTATATATCACATATCTCATATCAATATATCTATATAGTTCTATCTATCTATCTATCTATCTATCTATCTATCTATCTATCTATCTATCTATCTATCTATCTATCTATCTATCTATCTATCTATCATCCATCCATCCATCCATCCATCCATCCATCCATCCCCCTCTGTTTGTCTGACCGTCTGTCTCTATTCATCCTTCCATCCATCCATCCAACCACCCGCCCATCCATCTATCTATCTATATCTGAAGTGCAAACGTTCAAGTCCAACTCTCTACCACTAGGCCACAACTGGCTGAAGTTTGCCACAAAGGAGTTTGAGGTCATTTCTGTTTTGGACTCTTATGGTGTTCTACAATTCAAAAACATCCGATGAAGTGCGGTGCAGAAATACACCGTTCAGAAAGTACAACTAGACTAGATTGACTAAAACTATATTGTGAGTCCAAAAAAAAACCAAGTTCTTGTATTTACAAAATTTGCCTTTACTGGACAAGTGAGTCACATTTCATTACATTTTATATTATCAATTTGCGTCACGCTTTCCCTCGGACTCAAACCCTTAGTCTTTGATGTTGCGAACGCTCTACTGATCAAGCCACAATAACCAATGCCATCCGTCCGCACGTCCAGTTTGAATTTATCAACCCATTTTCCAGTGTGAATACTGAATCCAGCCTGTCTGACATTGAGACAACAGAAACAGACCTTGAACTCACTTGTTCACAGAGCCGAAATCACACGCCTGGTTTCTTACTCGCCGCAACATCCTAACTTTTTGAAAAAGTTTGTTTCAAGTTTTATGAGTCCACGAACCTGATTTGTATTGAGTATTCTGGCAGAACTTTGGCCAGTTCTGTTGTAGTTCTCTATTTCTAACCATCGGCTGCTCAATATCAAAGGAATGTCAGCCCGAGCTTTGTGTGTGTGTGTGTGTGTGTGTGTGTGTGCGTGTGTGTGTGTTTTTTTTAACCAAGCGAGTATAACAAATATTAAGCTATTCCCTCAGCCCCATGTTAGTGGGCTTGCAAACACCATTGCCCGAAGTGTGTACCAGTGGAAGAGGAAGATCAGTGAAGAACCCCCTAGCTACCTCTCTATGGAGCCAACTAACAGTGGCAAGAGCTGGAGAAAAATGTATTAATCCTTCTCCTTCCCTTGCTGTGCCAGAAATGGCTCACCTTGCTCCCAACGGCAGATATACACAGACTGCTGTAAGAAAAAAAAAATTACCTTTTGTGAGAGTATTAATTCAGACATGCATCTTGCTGTCAAAGCATCACTCCTCTTCCCACTGTTCTCTCTTCCTCTGTCTCTCCAGTCCTTCCAGCTTTTTTTTTTTTTCTTCGTTCTTTTTTATCATCAGTTACTGTCTGCCGTCTGCCTAAGAATAAGTTATTCCCTCCAACTCTCTTTTTAGAGCTTGTTTGGATCCTCATTGTTTGATCTGGCTTGATAAATAAGACTATTGCAGTTGGAAATTCATGGCTGCTCGGTTTCATCAATAAATGATTAGTTTGCTGAGCTCTCTTGTGATTGATAGGTTGTGCATGGGATGTATTGGAACCAGATGAATTCAATACTGTGCCGGTCGCTGGGGAGCTACAAAGCATATCAGCTCATGAAAAATTGAGGTCAATGGAAAATGTGAAAAAGAGAGTAAAACAGGAAGAACGGGCTATGCTGGAAACACACTTGCTTCTTGTTAAAAACCCATTGTGGACACAATATACGAATCAGATTGAATCAAGGCCATGTATAGTCTTTATTTGAAGATTGCTTTTTCTGTAGTCGGAAAAGCCAGCAACAGGCACCAACGACTCGGTCTTTTATGCCAAAACGGACCGGGCCAAGTCGACACGGCACAGCCATGACATTCCGGATCTCTTCACCACTGCGGGTGAGTGTGAAGAACCTTGATGACTTTTTCCTTCTGTGTTGAATGCGGCTCATACATGCTTAATAGCTCGGTGAAGTTTCTAGCCTGTTTCCACCTAGCTGTGTGTGTGTGTGTGTGTGTGTGTGTGTGTGTGTGTGTGTGAGAGAGCGAGTTAAAAAATAGATCTTGCCTGTGCTTGGTGCAATCCAGCCCCGCACTAAAAATTGCTTTGAATTGACAAGCTGTTCTCTGAAGCCCACCTACATTAGGGAAATAGACCCTCGTTCCTGAATAGAATGCCACTCTGTGAGCGGAATATTAAAACCCAGCATGGATTCCAATGCAGTGGAGGGCTTTAAATCATAGATAAATTCAATCACGCTGTTTTGTTGCGAATGTACACAGAGACTTGTTAGCTATGCCGGGAAAAATAAAATAAAACAAAGTGCTTCCTTTTGTCTGATAAGAAATCAAAACGATCATCAGTTATTCATGGGAAATCCTTCGCTCGCACAGACCTATCATTTTATCAACTCTCACTTGTTTGATATAGATGTTAGAATTTTTTCTTTCACATTTGTTTGACTTTGTTCACTTTTCGAACACATGTGGTGTATTTCTGTCTGTTAAAAGAGCGCATGCAAATCCATTTACAATATATGAATAAGACTTTGATGACATTTTGAAATAGAGTATTTATGACATACTTATTAGTATTTAGAGTAATTCTTTTGAGGTTTAATTGTGCAATAACTTTTGGACACTTTTGGTATCAATATCAATAACAGTGTCAGTAACTTTTGGACACACCAATCTTTGCTTTTTTTAAATAGTTTTACAGTTTTTCCATAGTTTTGGGAGATTCGTCACTTCTGTTCTAAGCGCAAAATAAAGATGATTGTCTGTGTTCGGAAAGCAAAGTGCTCGCTAATGTTGTAGTTTTTTATGTTGTAAAATTGCAAAGTTAACTTCTGAGAGTTCAGCATGAAACAAATATTCACATGAACATTTTTGCATGAAAGGCAAACATTTCTCTCTAATTTCGGCCTTCACAGACATTTGAAGGTCGTCTCTAATTGAGTTTTTCTAATATTAATTGAATTCTTTCAAATGGACTACATTAGATAAATAAAAGTATGTGAGGATAGAAGTAATAGAGGGGCCACACAATACACCTTTACAGCATCACTGCTGATTTTTTTTAAAAACAAAAATTTGCAATTTGTAAAAAGAAATGATGATGCTTAATATAAAAGGAGACAATTTTATTTTGACACATTGACATTAGGTACATATATAATATAAATGCACACAAAATAATTTACATCTGGTTCCATCTTATATAAATACTATAATTTTACTACTTTAATTAACTCATTCAAGTGGTGTGTACTGTGATGTGCTGAAAAAAAAAAGGATTGTGTGTCAGCCAGTACGTTGTCTTTTCCATGCCATGAGGTCATGGAGTGAGTAATTGCAGGGTTGCCATCACGTTTCTCATAAGAGCCGAGCCAGCAGTCCTCGTGATGGAGTTGAGTTTCTTGCACTCCTGCTGCGCTCACATTAGCGATGGACAGTATGTCTGCGTGCATTCTTATAAAAGCCCCTCGATGAAGGCTCATACCTACTACAGACACTTGATCATGCCCCATGGGTTAGAAGATCCGCACAATTCCAATCCTAATGGCAGGAACTAAAAAATACACACACACACACACCAAAAACAAGAAACCTTCATTTAAATACATCAATCACTGCGGAAGGATAATCAAACATGTCACAACTATGAAAGCCATTCCCATCACCTACTGGAGGAGGAGAGCATCTGCTGTCAGCCTATCATTAGCGCAGATTGTCTTACTTTTGAAAGTCAAAGCACACCGACCAATACAGTTTACATCACAGGATCAAGAAAGCCCATTAAATGCTTTGTGAAGTGCTGAGCTTGAGCGGATTTGATTTGATGCGAGGTGAAGTGTTCTGGGTAATGTTGAAGAGTGTTTATCACTCCGTCCCTGGGCTGCAGAAACAAGACTTTCCATTTCCAGACAGATTTTCCTTCTTTGCGCTAATGGACTGCGTTTGGGAGAGGATATCGAACCATGCAAAAGAACATTCATTAATTTTATTGCTGCAAAGATGTTCGGCAAAGAGAAATTGTTTTTACAGATTTCAAGTTTTTCTCTTTTGGGTTTAGGATTCGATTGACAGAAAAAAATGTCAAAAAACATTTATCATATGGGTTGTTGCTTAGATTTCTCTCTGCTGTAGAGATGTACCGAGATTTCACACGTTACTTAAAGATTTGTGTTCATATTTATTCTACTGGTTCCTAACTGAACCAGTCTTAAATTCTAAATCTTAATTAGATTTTTTAAATGGGCAGAAATTTTTTTTGTTTTTTTTTTTTTGGCTTTCGTCCAGGTCTCTGGTTTTCTCCCATGTCTAAAAGCACACAAAGACACAGTCCGGAACCATCTTTACCAATGACTTTGTGATGTTAGCATGCCAGATGAGACTGGCACCAGAGAGTCGGGTTCACCCTAGATTTATTTTCTCTCACCCCGCCAGAGAGATTTAGTTTTTCTAGCCACTGTCGTGATCCGGCTTGCTCTTCTGCTCATAGCCCATAGTCTGAACACCCATGAACAATGGAGACTGTTTTTTTTTTAAATGACTGTAAACTCCGTATTTCAGCTTTGGGTTGATCCAAGTAAAGCGCTACAGTATATAAGCTATAAATAAACTTATAATAATTATCAGTTGATTATCAGGTAATTATCATATGTATCACTTTTACAGATAAGAGTGTCTTCAGACCTACCACTGAAAGAAAAGAGCCCGTAGCTGTGTCTGAAGTTCTTGAAGACGAAGGCATGAGGGTGGACCTTCCCATGGACATGGTATAAATAAGAAAGAACTGATTTTCAATTATTTTCAATTAAATTCATCAATTTCGTGCCACAAATAGTACAAACCCATTATAATCATGTGTACTGTCCTTCACAGGTTGAAGTAAAAGAAATCGAGGAGGAATAAAGCAAAGAGCTGCATTAAAAAGTGATGGTTGTGGTACTTCCTGCACACCAGACTAAACCTGAGTCATTTGTTTCTGGGAAGGTCAATGGTTTTCATTACTAGTCTGCTAAAGCACTGAATGCATCTCTGATCTATTTAAACATGCTAGCTGGAAAAAAACAGTATCAGGAATGAGCCTTGAAAACACCAAGGCTTGATGGAGCTACAACTTAACGTCTACATGTGAACAAGCTACAAGTGTATTATATTTGATACCTTTGTTTCTAAGATCAACTTTGCTAGTCTTGAAAAGGTTAAAAAAACTATTACATTGAAACCTCAATAGGAAGAGTAATTGAAAAAAGTGTGACATTATTGATGTGGAATTTTTTATTTGGTGAAATTGTTGAAACTTTAAATATGTGTGTATTCATTTTGGTACTGCGTATAGTACTTTTAAGTTCATAATGTTCTATATGATGATTACCAAATGATTGTTATCACTTTAAATAACGTTTTACTTAATTTAAAGAATTTGCATACGTAAAAACACAATTACAATTGTGAACTTTGTAAACTTTTAGCTTTATGTTGAGTTTTAAACAAAATGTATTGCTGAGCTGGTTCTGTGGGTCAAGTTTTGGACGCAGGACATTTTTTACTTCTCTTCAGACTAATTCCACATATTTGATATCAGCCCTGTGTGTGTTGACTTGGATTTTTTTTCTCTTGTGTGTTCTCCACCTCATAAAATGTGTCTGTTTATTTACAGCACTTATTCCAGTCCAATAGTCCTTGACTCTTTATAGTCGGAATCTCATAACATTGATGTACACACACAACAATGTTTGGGAATATTACGATGTCATGCAATTTCACAGTGGTTGAAAAGAGAAGACGTCGCGGCTTATTTAAGCAATCAATAACGCACAGGATTCCGTTTAATGAAAACTATAATTCCAGACAAAGGCAATTACACCTCCGGGTTTTGTTTTGGTGATGTGATTTTTGCTGTAGTCTGCATTTTTGTAATAAAGATATTCTTATCGAAAGTAATTATTGACTAGGGAGTGCGGGTTATTACCTTGTTAAGAACCTCATCAATAGTATAATTCATTTCTTATCACGGCCCGTCCTGTATGGAGATTGGCAAATGAATGGTGCTATAGATCTCGGGAATGAAGTGTGTGTAATAGACAGCGGTAACTCTGACGCGTCCGGCCTCGGCTAATTGGCAGAATCATCAGCGCCCCTCGAAACACAATTTGATTTACAAGACGAGAGGAGCGGGCTGCTTTTTATGGCCATTCACCGCTAAAGACGCGCAAGTGCTAATCTTGCAGGACTTGCTCAGGACTGTGTAATGTTAACCATTAACCATCCAGCGCACTATAACGTCTTGCAAATACAGGGGTGTGAGGTACTTGAGTAAATGTACTTGGTTACTTTACTTAAGTATGTTTTTGGCTACTTCGTACTTGCACTGAGTATCAAAAATGTAAGCAACTTTTACTCTCTACTCCACTGCATTTGTGATTGAGTAGCAGTACTTTTCACTCCACTACATTTGAACTGACACTTATCGTTACTCGTTACATTGTAATTGTGCGCGACAAGCCGGAATCAATTTATAATCGAATCGAAATAATTTCTTGGGCGGACGAGGTGAATATCGCCATCTTTAGGCTGCTGAAGGTAATGGACGCTATTTGTGAATTAGAAACCACAAGAATGTGAATAAGGGGCATAAAAATGTGTTTTACAAATGTTATTATATAATATATAACTTTATATAATACATATAATATATAATTTACTAATCAGATTAATCATTTTATTTTATATCTACTTGCAAATTTAAGTGATTGAGACTGACTTGTTGTTCTTTTTATCTACTTTGATCTACCAGTTTTCAAAAATTGAGGTTAAATTCTGTTTCTGTCTTGGAAAACAATAGTTTGTTTTGACATTTCTTTTTTCTTTGGGCCTATATTGAGCATGAATAAAAATACTTCTTATTACTTAAGTTCTTTTCAAATGGGATACTTTGCTTTGACTCGTCTTTTTGACATTGGTGACTTGTAACTTGTATTGGAGTCATTTTTACAATTAAGTATCTGTACTATTACTCAAGTATGGCTGTCCGGTACTCTTTACACCCCTGTGTAAATATTCCCGCGTCGAGGACTTGTAACTCCCGTCTCACTATGCCTTGTTGTATTTTTCCAATCCCGCCATGTTTATTATCCAGAATCGTAATGCTTGATTATGACCCTAGAACATAGCAACCCGACAGCCACTGCCATGTCACAGATATTAAATGAGTTATTATCAGACTGTTTGTGATTTTATATGGAGCTGACAGGTTTTTATCTACATCACAGAGTTGATATATTTTAGAGTGACAGCCGCATGGTTTCCTGACGCCGCGTCGTGAGAATAACCCCTTGCTTGTAAGAAGCCCAGTGCTCGAGGAAAGTAAGTATATAAAGATTGCCGCTTTGCTGAGAAAGTGCTTGGGTCCATTAGACCTCTATCGTTTAAGAGCTTGTAATATGAGAATGCTTCTTAAAAGCACGATAAATGTGAAGTCTTCTTGAGACATTTCATTCAGCTGATGTGAGTCATACTTTAAAACAAACATTACCTCACGTTTGACGCGCCTTTTAATTATATATTGCCTGGCGCTATCAGAGTTTAGCTTTTTTTTATTTTTATTGATGAGCCGATTCAATTATATGATAGTGTTTTAGTCCCGACGTGCTTCTTTGAAGAAACGATGCCGTTTTTGATTTGCATCAACACGCAATATTCCAGCCCCATTGATCAAAGAACGACGGACGGGGATTTATGATAAAGTATCTGCAACGACTTGACCAAAGATTACACTCATTATTAAGGCGTAGACACATTCTGTCCTATTACGAATAAACGGAAAGTTTCTCTCAGGTTGTCAGATCTTTTTAAACTATTAGTTATTATATTGAACATCTTTCGTTTAAAGATTCAGACACAAGACAAAAAATCCACATTTTAAAGGGCCCGACTTTTTTAAATGCATATCTTACATGACTATGCCTAAAGACTCATTAGGCATGTCAAGACAACCATTGTCGTGGAAAAGCTGCAGTAAATCCATCCCTGAAAGGCTTTAGACGGCACTGGCCAATGCAGCAATCGTTTGTTTTGATTTAAAGAATATTGATTGATTTTGCAATCAGTCACCTAAGCAGTTTTTCTTAATTAATATTGTTAGATATGCCGATGTGTCCTGGAACGTTTGATCAATCGTCTTCCTCCTCTACAGAGTTTTGTGATAAAAATCAAATAGATATTGATCACAACATCGATCTCCTTTTTGCTGTGTCAATACAATATCTGTTCATTTATCTTCTGTGGCTACAGTTCCCAGACGTAGACTCACTGTTTCCAAGTGCGCTTCACCCAAGGTCAACCATAATCAACCCCAGACCAGCAGCTCTCCCAGGCTTTCAGGGCCTCGGCCGTCCACCATTCAATTACTGTTTATTAGGCGATGGCGGTCATTAATCAGATGGAGATGCACAGGTTTTCTCCAATGCATCGTTGAAGCACTTAAAGCGATTTCAGCTCTGTATCTCGGATGCCCAGAAATTCTTGAAATTCTTTGAACATTCCCCTGATTCCGCAAGTTTTTTCCAATTTTTTGTTAAAGATTCACTGAGGCTTCTGTGCGTGTCTACCCGGCCTTATTGAGCTCTTGCATCCAACACTTCTCATGCTGCAATTATGAAGAAAAACAGCAATAAAATATGTGTGTGTGAGAGAGAGAGAGAGAGAGAGAGAGAGAGAGAGCTCAAGTGATATACTGTACAATGAATGTTGGATGATGAGAGAGAGAAACTGAAAGAAAATAAGCATGTTAGAAGGATAGCAAGAAAGTAATAAAAGAGATACAGATGAAGAGAACATTTAGCCTTAACTTCGCCAGGATAAATACAATGAGTAAGAGCAAAAAAGAGTGCAAGCCACTACACTGTAAAAAATCCAACTCGCGTTTTGTTAGCTCAACAGCATATTCCAAGTTCATCTAACTTTTTCTACAAGTGAAAGTTAAAGCAACTTGAAAACCCATCTGGTGATCTCTACATATAAATAACAGAAATCCGGATCAATTTAACCCATCTGGTGGTAATTTTCATACATTTTCAGATTTCAATTTAAAACTCAAAATTCCAAAAGTTGACTCAACAAAAAAAAAATAGAAGGAATTAGTTACTAGGACTTTTTTAGTTGTGGTGACAATTTTTTTTACAGTGTACGAGAGAGTGATGAGATAGACATGTTACAAGAAGAGTGAGAAAGAGAGGAAATAAGGGAAGGACAAAAGAGGAGGATGAAGAGAGAGTGAGCAAAGAGTGCGTGTATTTTTAATTGTATTACCATTAGATTGAGAGAGAAAGAGAAAGAGAGCCAATGAGCATGTTTTAAAGCGACCAAAGTTGCGTTCGACCGCAAGAGAGAAAGAGATTGTGAGGAAGTACTGCACCTGGCCAGCAGGATGCGTGCTTGGGCGAGCGCTGCAGGTGGCCTCTTCTTTGGTGGTGACTTCCTACATGGCGGCCATATTCAGCACAAACAAAAAAAAAACATGTGCCAAACATTGTTGTTCATGTTCATAGACATAGTCGTCCTGTATTCATTTCAAAGACCTTTTGCTTGTTCGTTGGACACTTGGCTGGATTACCTGTGCTGGATTTATTAGCTGTTCCGGTCTTAATATGTATGACCTGCTACTGTGACATTGACAACATTCTCCAGGAATTCAGCTGAGATGCATTTGAAGAACCAGCAAAAGAACATGAGGAGCACTGGAGCACTAGAGAAGGTACGAGTCTCAAATACATTTCTTTTGAAAGGGAGTGAGGTAATTTTGTCAATATGGCCAGTATTATAATAATAATAATAATAATATCAAAACTGTTGAAGGTTCAGCAATACGAAAATCCAACTAGATTTTTCCTCAAGTAAAAACGGTTTAATCCAGCGGCGAAGGTTCAACAAAGGTTTGTCATTGATGTTACACAATAAAAGCAAAATCATTTGTGATATGATTAATGACTAAAAATTCCAGTCTGCAACTTTCAGTTCATGCTTTCACAGTCTGCATTGCATTTAAACCAAAAGCATTACGTTAGGCGGGATCTAAATGCTATGTTGTGAATAGATTAACATTAATATAGTGTAGAGCTCAAGTTAAAGCCATATTTCTTTACTTTCACTTCAAACGCCACATTAGCTCGACTTTAATATATCATTTTAAGGCACAACTTGACATCTTCACTAAATGGGAACCGTACCACATTGAAATGTAATTAGATCAAAGGATGAGATTCTGATTTATGTCTTTAGGACACCAGGAGGGAGGAGATGTCCTCTCTGAGCATCTAAATGCTAGCTACTGTGAGGCTGATGGAACTGTGTAAGATAAAGAGCTTAGAAACGAGTACTACTTTTTACATTAGTTTTGTGTCTGTCTGTCTTTCTCTCCATCCATCCATCCATGCTTCCATCCATCAAGACCCTTTAAGATCTTCTTGAATGAAAGTCGGTCATCTGGAGATCTGTGTAACTAAGGTATTTTGCCTCGAAAGAAAGGTTATACTGTGAAAGAACAATTCACATTAAAACATATAAACCTAAAAGCGAGGTTTGAATCTAGCCATGAAAATAATCTCAGAGCCTATAGTGAGGTAAAAACATGCTTGAGTTCTATAGATTGTAGCAATAGATCTTATATGGCGGTTGTGATCCAGTGCGTGTGTGTACAGTACCTTCACTAGATAGTTAAATGTGTAACACAATTTTGATATGGTCTCTAGTGCTCATATTGACAACCTTCTCATATGATTATGATGATTAAAACATGTCTATCCCAAGATTACGCTACAGTATATTAGCAGAGCTTTAATAACGCCCGTTGTCAGGCTCCACCCATGGCTCCACCCTGAACTCCTCCCACAATCTTCTGATCTCTATCACTAGAATTCTAAGCACCTCACCTAATCAACCTATCACACACGCCGGATTATCTCTGACATGGTATTACGCATCTAATCCAGATTATGGGTTAGTCATTCAAAATCTACAAGCATTTTAAATCGCCGCCTTTATGTACACAATCTAACCATCTTAATTCCTTTCATAGCAATACAGCAAGATGGAAATATGTTATGAAGAAATGGGTTATTTGTGTTTTTGCTGACAACAGCATAAAGAAATCGGTTTCTGGGGATATAACCTTGATTTGCGAGCTTTCAAGCATTCTGATTATCCTACTTTCTTTTCTATGGGTTTTCCATGCATTTATTTATTTCGACTCAATTTTTCTCTCGCACTGTCATTGGGATTTTGTGTCTGACGGCAAAAGTCTCTGAAGATCCAAAGATGTGGAAAACTTTATGAAGAGTTTGACTATTGTTTCTCATCCCATTTCATCAGATTGAGGAGAGATTGGAACATGCTTAAATCCTCTAATTGCCTATAGCAAGTGTTATATATGTTGAATTATATTTAATATGAAATGCTTTACAGTCATTTTTCTCCTAAGATAAGCTAAATGTTTAAATATTTAAAACCTCAGCTAAGACTTTTGAAATCGTCCTGCCTGGATCAGCCTTATGCTATCAGTATTGGGAATTCCAGGGAATTCTTTTGGGCTTAGAGGAAACGGAATAAAGAATGAGCATATTCATGTTTTCTTTGGATTTTGATGGAAGCCAGTGGTCTTACTCTGCACTGCATGCGGTCTTTACAATTTCATTTGCTCTTATAAAATGCAAGTTGTGGTCGAGTCGTAGGGAATTAGACTCGTGTCCAACAGGTTGCCAGTTAGAATCCCACCCTAATTCCCACATGCCCCTTGGGTGCCACATCTTAATTCTGCCCACTGCTCCAAGTTTGTCTGTTCACTTCACTGTGTGTATGTGCGTGTGTATCGCCACTTAATGGTTGAATGCGGAGCACATTTTTAATATGGTCTCAAGTGGCCATAATGAGCATCTCATGCACTCTTTCTTTTCTTTTCCTTTCTTCCTTACTTTCTTCCTCCCGTTCCTCCTTCCGTCTCCTTTGTATTCATTTTATGTTAAGATTTGTTTTCACCTACTTGAAATGTATGTTTATTTATGAAATTTATGTTTAATTTTACATTTAAAATGTTTTATTTTTCTGTTGTTTATTTTATTAACAAATGCCAACATTTGTCACATTTTCTTTGTTTGAAAATAGAAAATGACTCAATACTTTGTGCTCAATACATATTTTCATTGCAAAAAAAATGGTAATTTCATTGTGCAATAATTATTTGAGTTGGAAGCCAACAGTTTGTTGTTTTTCTTGTGAATATACAAACCAGAAGTTTGGTTCCTCCTCATTATTTCAACTCTGTGACTGCAGATGATGCAAGAAGCCTTCTGAAATGCGGTTCTTTAAGACGCAAGATATAGGATGTCCTTTCATTTGCCATATGCCAGACATTAAAGATTCTCGGAGCTTCCCACCAAATTCCCTGCTTACAACATGGGGAAAATAACATGTTCCATTGATAGGCTTGATATGAGGAGACAGCGCTGCCTCTGTGTGATCGCAGCTGCTGTTCTGATGATGGGCTTTGTGAAGCGAACAACTGCCCGGTTACACATTAGTTTGATTGCCAGTTTGCTCTGTTTGAAGCAAGCTTTGAAGCACATCTCAAGATGAAAGCCAAACTTCTCTACTGGAGCTCCAGTTCCATGTTTGCTTCAGGCACCAAGGCCTTCAATAATCCTGCAATTCTGCCATGAACACGATGTATAATTAATCACACAATGCATTCGCTGCATTCTGAAGTCTAATTTTGGGGTCCATTTCATCTCCTGTTGACAAGCTTAGCGAGTCGGCGTTATTTTTAAGGTAAGCCTTTCTCATCTCCACACATGAGACTTCCTGTTGCGTTTCGCACGTTGACGGTCTTGCGTCTTGATTGGATTAATATTGGCGGCTACCGGAATCCGATGGCGTGGCGCACTGTACTCCACTCTCTTAGAAAGCGATAAAAAATAGATGTTAAAAAATTAAATGCGTCTTAAAGTGCACTTTAAATATGCTGTTTAGTTGCACATTTCTTGAATGCGTTTCATAATTAGCCGTCGCTGTTAAAATTGCATGAGCTCTCGTGCTCGGAACACGGTAAGTTGTGTAATTGCGCGAATTAAAAATTAAAAGCCAAACGTCTTTGAGTAGCTATAACAGTAAGGCGAATTTACACATCTTATGGATTATGAATGCGTTTTTGGGAGGTTATAACTGTCCAATCAGCTCATGCCTAAAGGATTTCTCAGTTTATGTCTTTAATCGCCAGAACTTGACAACTGACCTGAACGTTGCGGCTTAAAGTCATTGTTGATTGTCGTTGTAATGACAGGAAAAGGCAAAACTACTTCCACCCACCTTGGTCCTGGCCTTGTAATTGTATATTATGTTAATGTGGCACTTTTAAAAGCAGAATGCTCAGCCTTCGACAGAATGCTCTTATTAAAAGCGCAATGATTGAGTGTGGCTTCATAAGTCCTTGGGTTCAGTCCTATGTGAGTGACCCAGAAGTTGAGGTTAAATTCACTTTGTTCATATGTGGAATAGCCGAATGCATAACTAATTCATGCTTGATCAAACACGCTGACAGATCATTGTCAAAGTGGCCGGTGACATCATGTCATTTCCTGGAGGTTTGCGTCGTCATTGCAAGGACAAGATATTTCATGTCAAAGTCTGGCCTCTTCTTAAGGATCAATGGTTCTCGTGTAGGATATCATGACTTATGCAGACATGTTTAAATTAACTTGACATCTCTATCAGGACATTCTTCTTGCTTCTATAGGGTGTGAAATCTGTTGTTCCATAAAATATTGTGTAATATAAAGGCAAACCAAGATCAAAGACTATACAACTTAACGCTAAAAGCAACACATTTGGAGAGACAAAAAACCTTAACATAAAATTGTACTAATAAACAATTCCTTTAAATTTTTAGCTTCTTCTTGAGATCCTCAAGATCTCTTCAAGGTCACATTACAGAAATAAAACAACACACAGGCCATTGGTTTGAAGGAATGGCGGGAACGAAACGTGCCAGCATTTACTCACATCCAAGCATCCACAAACACACACACACACACACACACACACACACACACACACACACACGACCGAATTCACCTGCATTCCATGTTTGTGAACTTCAGCATGTGCAAATGCAATGAATAAAGCCAGAATTAAGAAAAAAAGCCAAAAGTTGACGGCAAGAATCTTTGCATCACCGTTTAATTTAAATCAAGTTCACCATGCTAAATAACTGCCGTTTTTGTCAAGTCTTAATTCAAATAAAGCCTGGAATTTACAAAACTTTTGTTTTAATCTAAAAACTCAATTCTCCAGCTGAACATTGCATCAAACATTTTGAGTATGATTTTTTTTTATTTACAAATTTTTAAAGAAACAGTAGTTCAACATAAGCGTGAACATGTTTTTCTTGCTGTGAGGTCGCCCATCACACTGCCATAATGGTTTAAAATTATATGTTCTCATGTTTTTCTAAAGTTATATTAAAAGGTCCAGGATCATGCCTGGTCAGAAAAATTGTATTCATTAGAAAGCGCCCTGTCAAAACTTTGTTTCTCATCCTCCTGTCCTCTTAAACTTCACTTTCACTAAATTAATCTCTAACCCAACATGTCAAACCAGAGACTTTGTAACGAAATAACCAGTTGTAACTTTAAATTGGGTTTGTGTGAAGTAGAACGCACCTTCAAAATCAAACTATTGTGGTCGAAATGCCATATTTTTTGAGTCGCTTGAAACTTTAGGTCCTTCGCTTTAGCTGAACTTTCTCGGCATCAACACTGCATTGACATCACATAGAGCTACTTGGACAGCCTTGTTGTTTTCCCCGCATCCTGTCATCCAGTTATTCCTCCTTAATGACTGGAAGAAGGGATAAAAGCCCCTAGTGTGTGATAAGATGGCAAGCGAGGAGACGCTGTTGTTTCTGAGGCTTACACACTGATTGCTTGCTCGGAGAAAATGGTCTAAAAATAAAAGAGCGTCGATTTGTCTGGGGTGATATGATTCTTTGCTTTGGTCTGGTGCAACAGACATCTGATATTGAATGTGTTCTTCTTTGTTCCTTGGAAAATGTCTTACTATATTAAATCTGGCATTCTGGACGGGGTTCTTTCTTGTTTAAATCTGAAATGTATGGTTTTAAAGCATCAAGCATGGACAAAAGCAAATCTTTAGTGCAAACTACTCAAAGCCAAAGATATAATCGCCTGTTGAAAGGGAGAGAGGGAGGACAAAAACAAAAGCCACCGAGGCTTTTTTTGGACGTGATAAATCTTAATATTACCTAAAAGATGTGCTTTTTTATTGGGGTATAAAAGGCAACGTGGCCAATCAAAGTCACCTGATGAAAGGATTATCCTCTCTTCAAAACAAAATGATGTAGTGACAACGATCTGATTGTTTCTAACGATAAAACATGTACGCATTTAACAGACTAACTAATAAAAGGAAAAATCACACTACATTACTCCAATACATTCTTCCGCTAAAAAAATGGATGGATGCTTTGATAGTTCTCCTTAGTAACTACGATGCTAGTTTCAGTATTTATCAAGAAGCACAATCCAGTGGTTAGCGCTCTCTTGTCGTCTCTCTCAGCCTCTCCGACTGCTTGAAGACCTCCGTGTTCACAGATGCTCGGGAAGATGGATTTGTGCGTTCCCAGGGCAGATGGTCATGATGGTTTACTGTGCGGCTCACAGATTACTGCTCCACCAGGATGTCAGAACTGATGAGGCAGCACTGCCGCAGAGTGTTGCACCATTTGCATTTGTGCGTCGGCGCTTCACTGCATGTGTGGCCATGACGGTTTGTTTAATATCAGAGGACGATGCCCACGCTTCAAACTTCTCTGATGCTTCAGAAGCCTCGGAATGCCTTTTATCTGATGTGAAATGGCGAGATTGTGAAATTAGAAAACAATGGGTTCAAAATTAGGTTGATTTAATACCCATAGAAGAACAATAATCCATTCTATTAACTAAGCACTTTTTGTAGTTCTACTTCATTTACTAGTTTCTCGGGATTTGAGCCTGCAAACTTTTTGTCTGTGAAATTTTGTCACAGGTGTAACTTTCAACCACTAAGCTGCAATTTTTGTGGCTTTTCAAAGATTGTTAAAGTCTAAGTTGCTTACGTTTAGTTTGCCAAACTATTTAGTCGGCCTGCTTTTATTGCTGTAGTCACGTGTCATTTTTGTGATGTGGATGAGTATTTTTGTGATGTTGTCACGCACGCACACACACACACACACACACACACACACACACACACACACACACATATTGCCCCCCTGAAAACAAAAAAAAAAAAACAATTCACCTATGACTGTCAAATAATTTCTTTACTGCATTGGCTCACAAGACAATTACCATATAGTTATCTTGTTTTTTTGTTCTATAACAAAAATAGTGGACAAGAAAATATTGTAAAACTTAAAAAAACATCCAGACATTTTTGATTGGGGGAAAAAGCAAGAGACTTATTTTAAATACTTCTAAATGTGTTTTGTCTAAGATGGACCAAAATCGCATCCATATTTTCCATATTCTTGTAAGAATAACCAACTGTGTGTTATCCACATTAACACCTGATCAACAAACAAACATGCTAAACCTTCTGTGAGTAGAAGTACATGCATCCTGACCTAGTCCCATCCTTCCCGTCCTCTAAATATTCCTGCAGCCAGATCTCTTTAGCATATAACAATGACCCGTGTTACAAAAGATTTATGCCGTTCATTGCAGTAATATAATGTTTTATGAAGGCCATCATTTACCTGCCTTGCATGCTGCCCTGTTTCCAAGACCCATCAGAATGAAGCGAATCACATGCTAATAAATCTCACCGGACAGCACAGATGTTGGGGAAGTCAATAATTACTACATGTACTTGCACATATGTAAATCCAGCGAGGCGCTCGGCTGAACTATAGCATCACCCAACGCTTCCAACTAATCTTGTCAACAGAAACAAGTCTCTTATATACCGTATATTTTGCTCCATAATGCCATCTATTTTCCTCCCCTTCCGACTGCGATTTACGGTGCGAATAGTACAAAAAAGAGTGGTGGAGACTTTAATGTTGTGGAGATGAGCAGTCCTATTACATTATAAAATGCAAAACACTTTAAGTTATAAATTGAGTAAATTATAAACACAGAATGCAGTCCTTTTCAAGCCAGGAAGTCAAATGCTCATGTGACCACACTTTTGCGGTGATCGGCGTTGATCTTGTCGGAAATTAGTGGAGGAAACATTTGAATTCCAGAAAAACGTCTTTACTACGTTTTTTACAGATACTGTACACCTCTTACTTTTGGGACCCCGGGCTGCACATGTGAATCTTTGTGAATCTTTGCCAACAAGTGAACAAGTTCAGATGCTTTTCTGCTATAGTTCTATTATTTTACTACACAATACATTAAATATTTGATTATATAAAAATAAACTATTTTCCAATGTTTTGTTCCAAATTTTTTCTGCTGACTTCGACGCCAAAAAGATTTTTTTATTCTAAGAAAATGTAAAGTGCTGTACAGTACATCCGAATATTATGAAACTTAATTAAGAGACTAAAATGTCTACTACAATTGTGCAAAGAAAGTTCAAATAACACATTCTGATGAGTATTTTTTGTTACTATACAGCAAACTGCACTCTATATTACAAAACTGCATATAAAGAGAAGAGACTAATATTTTGCAATGGTTTCAAGTCTCTGAAATGTCCCATTTGTTTTAAAACCTCCTTTAAAATTCCATGTTACCTTGAATTTTACGTAAAACCTTTTTAGTAACTACTGGGTGCGTTTATGGAGCGAAAAATACGGTATTCCCATCACATTAAATCAACATCCTGTCCCGCAACAAAGAACGGACCGCGTGTTGGATGCGAGCCAGCACGACGCTTCACTCTCAGGCTCACGAACGTCAAGAAGCACGAATATTTCAAAGGCCGGAGAGCTGAATTTCTCATGCGCTTGATAATGAGAGCGAGAGCCCGCAGGTCACCACAAAGGCAAGAGGAAATCAAAGGTGGATTTTCGTCAACACCTTTAAATTTGCTCACCTGCCAATTTGTGAAAAAGGTGCGTTTTGAAATGAAGTACCCTCTCTGTTTCCCAACCATTATGTGGGGAATCGGGACAGGAGTTATTTAAAGCCTTTTTTTTTTCAGCATCAGAAATGCATCAGCGCCTTGTTGGTCTAATGGTTGCAATTAAAAATCAAAGGGTTTTCTTGTAGCGCCATTGCACTATGGTTGGTTTATCTTTATGGTACTTTACATGCAACTTGAGTGAAGCGCATTTGCTCTAAACAAGCCTATAAACTTGATGGTAAATTAATGTTGTTCATGAAAATTTATAAATGGATTTCTTGAACCAGGCCAGAGTGGAAAAATATGTTGGTCTTTTAGATCAGACGGGCTGGAACTACTTCTGATGAAGACCAATAGAGATGCAGAGAACATTTAAATGAAAACAATAAAAGAAAATAAATCTGACATTTCTTTTCAATAAACCCAGGACAAAAACATTTTAAACAAAAAAGTACAAAAAAGTTTAGATATATTATAAATATGTTAAAATAAACTTCAGAATAAAATATTGTATAAATGTATATGCAGCGGAAGGTGGCACGATGTAATAGTTGAGAACATGATTGAGACTCCAAGTCAAAGGCCTTTCTATTTCAATCACAGTCCAAATAAATGCAGACGTGTGTGTGTGTGTGTGTGTGTGTGTGTGTGTGTGTGTGTGTGTGTGTCGTACTCACATCACAAGAAATTGATTCTTTGGCCTCCAGTCCAACCCTTTTCACGAGGGGATTTTCAAAGATTTTTAGTTAATCTGTGTGTCACATACTTTTACATAGTCTTGTAGAAAAACTATTAACAATACAAATGTCCTTTGTTTTGCTTTGTTTTTAACTAGTCAATGCACAATGGGGGTGGGCAAAACAAAAAATCACAGTGGATTTTGAGTTCTTCTAGGTATTAAAAGATCTGTATATCAAAGTGGTAAAAGTGTGTATAACAGTGGTAAACAGTGTAAATATGTACAATCTGTGTGTACAATATGTGAATATCTCTATTCACTGTTTTTCCTTTTTATTGTTATCATTACTAGTGGCTGTTCCAACAATTGAATTTCCCCACTGGAACCCATGAAGTTTATTAATTAATTCATTCATTCATTCATTTAAATTTTTCCACTGTACAGAGCACTTAAAATAGTTTAAGATGTTCGAAAATAGACTCTGTGTTTTATAATCCGATGTCTTGTGTGTGGAAAAATTTGTGCACCTCTAAAATATACGGTATTCGTATTAATTCTATTTAAAATAGTGTAGGATTTGAGTGACTAGCATTCCGTGTAACATTCACGCCGTGAAGTTATATTTATGTTCATATTTGTTCATTTGTGTGTTTGTTTTTATTATGATTAAAAAAACATCTACTGTAACTTGCACTTGGTGTATTAATTTAAATGACCTCAGAGAAACTCCTGTGGCAGTGGGGCAGACAATGTAAAAGACCCCACGCTCGCGCTCCCACCCAGAGAAAGAAATCAGCGAGATTGGCTGCGGGCGTTGAGGTGACACTCATTACACCTGAGTCCTCCATGTTTAATTGGCCTCATTAAGTGATTAACTTCACAAATGTACCTTTCCCCTCAAGGGCACAAAGCTGAGCTCTATATCACCGCGCTTCCTCCAGCTGCTCCGTTAAAATAGCCCCCCATAAACGTCTGACCCCTCCTGGACCCCCGCATGGAGGTATGGCGGTTCAGCGTTATTAGAGAAAAATGTGCCCGAAATGTGTCTTGTGAAGTAAACGCCCCCTCTGGTGAACAAAACCAAAGGCGGCTATTATGATCAGGGATTCCATTCCACGGATGCAATCATTGACATCGTAATCTGCCCCGTCCCCCCCTCCGACAGCCTGATAAAATAAAGGCTCAATTCAAGTAGTTAACTTGTTAGACATCCATGCGCTCGTGTTATTGGATCTCTTCCCCCTCCGAAGAGTTTAGCCTTGCTGTGGAGCTGCAGGTATGGAAAAGTGAACTGGAAAAATTGGATCCATCATTTTTCATGCACGCGGTGACATCCCACGTCAGCCAATTTCACTCCAATAGCCTCTCTCAGGGATCATTGATATCTGCATTAGAGACCTTTGTTAAAGGTCTCATCTAAATGCATTGAAAAATGCCTCGCTCTCTTGTGTACTTCCAGCCGAAAAGGCAAGGGGGGCTCCGGCTGTGTGTACTCACTGAGATTTGCCGACTTGGCTCTGTCTACATTAAGGTTTGTTTGCAGCCAGACAATCCACGTGTCCCTGAACTCTGGAGAAAACAATGAGAAAAACAGCAACTGCAGAAGCAAGTGACAGGCCCTCAAGAAGGGCATTTGCCAGGGAGTTCTTATTGGAACGTATGACAAGTTCTCCATCAAGTCCACTGCACTGGTCCATTTATCTCAGTTTGACTGCTTGAATGTTCACTATTTCATTTAGGAAAAAAGAAAATGAAAAACTTATACAAACACATCGGCAATAAAGTCTGGACTATAAACGTGCAGTAGTTCATGGCTTCATTCAATACAGTGTTTTGTTCTTTAACGTGTGATGCGTCCAGTTGTAAAAGTATGAATTAAGACCTTTAGTTTTGACTAAGGAAAAAAAAAACCTAAATTAAAATGGCACAACTTACCTAATTTCTTTTCACAAAAAAATTAATAATTTTCTTCAGATTTTTTTTTTCATATAAAATGTATTTATATTATGTTTTTTATTTTAGTTTTAATAAATTAAAGTGATAGGGATTGTCAATATAGAACCTACTGGTTTGCCATAAAACAAAACCATAGATCATAAGATAGTCACTTAGTAGTGTTCACTTCACTTCAGAGTTCAAGTATAATTTTCCTAAAATAATATTCCTAAAAAGAAATACGCTTAAATATATACAGTATTTGAATTTCGGTGTTTTATCTGAAATTATATAATCCATTATATATGCTAGATTAAATCCTTCAAAGTCTAGAAAAAAAAAAATTTCCAAAAACTTTATCTTGATTTTTCTTAACTTGTTACAGTATATCTCTGTAGTCCTATTTTCAGGTGTTAGTTTGAGCTTGTAATCCTAAATTTAAAATGTAATCTAAATCCTGTAATACTAAAATTACTGTACAGTTACTGTAAGATTCCTTAGAAATGAGTGCACAACCTGAATTGTAAGATGTAGAACAACTAAGCTTCAGATGGATGTACATTTGTGTCTCACCTCAGGCGCCCAGAGCCAAATCAGCCAAACTAAATATTCTACACATGCTTGTGAAAACTAAAAATAATAAAAAAAAAAATAACAAAATGACCATAATCACTCAATATGTGGCGCTACACTTGTTAGAAATTGTGTTCATTTATTTTTTATTCAAAATTGTGTCATATAAAGCACAGAATAATTCCTACTAATTTACCACTTTATCCATTTCGATTCACTGGGAGCAGGAGCCAATCTCTGAACCCGAAGGCTGGTTGGCAAACGAATCGAAAGGCGAGACACACAGACATTCACTTGAGACAATCTCTTGAGCGCATATTTCTGGACGGGTGAGGAAAACGGAGACCCAGAAGAACTGAAATAAACATGGCAAGAACTTCCAAACTCCACACAAAAGCCCATACGGTGCCTTGAACTTCTCTCTCAGGTGATTTTGCCACCAAATCCACAATCCTAGATCACTACTATGCAGCCCGACACCATATCAATTATTGTGAAACGCTTTATCATTTGCTAAGCATCATTTTTTACACTGACATACACGTTGACAGTGATCACTGGAATCGCCCTAAATCAACCCAAGAGGGCCAATGACAGAAAGAAATGGAGTTTCAGACCAGGTCAACTCAAGCACACGGCACTTCATACAAACACAACGGACAAAGATTTCGTCTATTTTCAACCCGTCGTTATTCCTCATAAATTCCAAACTTGCCACTGACAGCATGACTGATGAGGCTGTCGTTGCGAATGTCAAGAGAAATGGTCTCTCAACCCATACTTTTCTTTTTCATTGTGTGTATGATGTAAAAGTTTAGAGAAGAAACGCTGCCAGTCTGATGGGTGTTACAAGGGCATGCCGAACTTCTGTCAGAGTAGACAAGCATCATGAGACCTGGCTGGGTTTTTTATTTTTTAATTTCATCGTGCTATTTATAATAATAATAATAATAATGAAGTATAGTTAATAGGTTTGGTACCCATTGTAAAATATATTGTTAGGCTATACAACTTTTTGTTGTGAAAAGCCAAATTTGATTAAAAGTCGAATAATACAACTCAAATATGTAAGAAACCAATTATGTTTTTTGACTATTATAGTCTATATATACTGTATAGGAAAAACATAAAAATAATTAGCTGTAAATATTTTGCACTTTCTTTCAGTAATTGTATGTATTTAATATTTGGGAGATTTCTCAGGGAGCATAGGAGTTAGTCAAACTGACCAACAATGCACTGCAATAAGTGTTTTTTGTTATTATATTGATGGTGGTTTTATTATATAATGATATAATGTTTTGTTTATTCTGAATTGGTATAATATAAAACATTTTAATAATTATTATTTATTTATAATATTTATAATAAAGTGCAAAAAATGTCCATGTTTTGACAAAAAATCTTTTCAAGCTGTTTTGAAGTTGAATAAAACAAAACAAAACTCATGTTAAGAGTCCTAAAGTTTCTACAGTATTTTAGATTATACGTCCAATAGTTAGTTTATTAGTCCAAATTGAGATTCTTAAAAAGCACATTTTTCAGTTGCCCAATAACCGAGAGGTTACTGTGCTCCTGCTGGAATAAATCAGAACTGCACACTCCAAATGCACCCGAATTATTTTGTCCGTTTTGACATTCTATTCACAAAAAACGAGGAAAGAAAAAGTCTCTCAGAGAAATGAACAGGACGTACTGTTAAACTACTACGCCCTCGTACATTTAGGACATTCAAACAACTTATTTTTACATTTTAAAAGTGCAAGTCTTGCACTGGCACACTTTCTTAAAAAACAGTCTCTTCCTGCTACAACTCGGGTACCAGATCAAAAGGAATTTGTTAGGGAAGCTGAATTCAGCAGGGGCAAATGCAAAACATATTCCCCTGCACCTAACACCACAGAGGCTCCCAACGGGCTCCCAGTGGATAATGAGGGCTGAGGCAGGTTTTAGCAACAGCTATTAGCCTGCCAATTGCATATTTATGAAAGCTTTATGAAGCATTTAAGCCTCAATTCCACTAGAGCGTTATACGCACAGACTTGACGGCCGTCCGTAGAGATTGGTTTTAGGTTGGGATGCTAAATTGCAGTCTGCATATATATCTTGGATACTCCCAGACATGCACTGTTGTGTGTTGTAGCGCTGTGATGCGTACATGGAGATTAGGGTAGTCAGGCGGGCGCTGTGGAAAATGTCACTGCTGATGAGGTCACTAGGCCTGCAACGCTCTCGCCATTACGCCAGCCTGTGAAAAGCATCGTCTCATGCTCACCGCCAGCGTGGATGCCTCATCGGGTATTCACACTTTTCCGAGTGCGTCCGCGAGAAATCACGTTTCCTCACGTTTCCTCTGGGCATGGGATTTCTATCCTCTGGGGGTCCTGGAAAGCTAGCAAACTTGTTGATTGAGCAAATGGCTATTATGATGCCAAGGAATCCTAGATCAACTTGTGGAAGGTCCCATTATTCATATTTTGAGTATTGTGCGTGATTGTAATTCACGCATTGAATTACAATTTTTTTTTCCATTTTTGCATTTGGCATTTTGCATTATTGCATTGAATTACATTTTTTTTTGCAATTCAAACGTACAGGGAAAAAACTTAAAATGAAGGTGAAATGAAGTATAAAAGGCTTAAAAGGAAAACTATGGATTGGTTGTTTATCCATAGTTCTCAATACTTTTGTATTTGCTCATGGTGACAGTGGTGCAGGGATTTGCGAGATGGTCTCACCAGAAGGACTAGTTTAAGACTCGGGTTCAAGGCTCGGTCAGATGTTTACCCCTGCGTGAATGGGTCTCCTCCGGGTCTCCGGTTTTATCCCACAGGGAGGATAATTTCGCCATGGGCGTGAAGGTGTCAATGTCTTCCTGTAATGGCCACCAATCCAGGGTGTGTCTTTGGTTTCTTTCTAATCACGGGTGGGATAGTATCAAGTCATGAAAACAACGTCAGTATTACGAGCAAAATTGCACAACAAAAAATGCATTTTAACCGCAGTGCCATGCCCAGTCCTATTTGAGATTGCCCAATCAGTACCAATCCGGATTTATTTCAAATGTGCCACCAATAATACAATCATTTAAATGTCTCAGTGCGGTTTGTTTGTGATTTGATTATTTTGTGATCCTTTTTTTACCTATCTATCTAACGGAAGCAATGCCATGTTAAAGTAATAAAAAAACGTACAGGAAACGGGCAAAATACATTGCTGGAGAGTGCGTCGGCTCGCACTTTAACCGAACTGAGTTTGGTTCGTTTAAAACACACCATATGTGAAAGCACCTTTAATATGATAACACAGGCTTGTTCTTCAAGGGCCAAAATCTAGTTTATTTCTAAAGTTGACTAACAGCTTTTTCAATGATTCGAAAAGCAGAATGCTGTGACACAACACCCCAACCAAGACTTCAAAAAATGGTTTCTAAAGTCATATTTACTACTGATGCCTTAAGAGCGCAGGGCCATGAGTGCACCACTCCATCGTGACCCATTTTCAATTTGAGACGGTGTAAATGTAAGTCTGTATAAGTCCTGGCATGATTCTTTCATGAATCGCTCTGTTTGGCAAGTCAGCACTTGCTGAGCACATAGTCAATACCTGCCATCAAGTTATATCGCGAAAAACCGCTTTCTCGGGCAAAGCTGCTATCCATCTCAGTGCCCCGCTGCAATACACCTCTCTCCCCTTATTATTAAAGGCCTAAAATGCAGTTGGAGAGCAAACCGCACTCACACTTGCAAGCAAACCGACTAGCCGTTGAAAACATCATAAAATATCAATACTGTAAACCAACTCTGGGACTAATTCTGTGCTCGGAATCAAATTTCCAGGCCTAATTCCTGGTAAATGATTTTTTTAGTGGATTTTCACACAATAATTACTTGCCTAGCCCCGAGCATGCGTTCAAATAGCCTGGAAAAAAGAAAGTGTTTCTTTCTTATATGTTAATGAATTTCAGTCCCAAACAGGTTGAAAACACTTTTGCCGGCCGCACACATTTATATGCTAAAATGGATTAATTGGAGGCCTTTGGAGACCAAAGCCAGAAAAGTCATTGGCAAGTCTGCGCACTAAACCCAAGAGAAAGCGAATATGGAGGCTGCCTGTCAATCAAAGTGCATTTCACTCACGTCGGACCTTAATTTAATCACTGTTTAATTAGGGGCTCGTCCCAAGGGCCCTGATCCGTGCTCGGTTACAGAGCTTTTTCCATCCTCTACGGGTGCAAACGTAGCCGCCGGACAATCGCAGGCCACTGTCTTTACTATCTCAGCACTATTTCCATTCACCTCAGGGCCTCATAAATCTGCTGATAATGTCAAGGGCAAACACATGCATATGAGTGATGAAAAGTGTCTGTCAGAGGGCAGTTACAACTTCACCCGGAGCAGTGCGGAAAACTTCCCGGTGCCGAGAGTCATCCGACGCGTGGATGAAGGAGCGGCCGCTTTAAGACACTTCTTCGGGTTTGGAGCCATATTTTATTGCCACAACAAAGACACATCTTGTAGTTGGATTACTGGATCTCTTCAGACCATATATTGTGCACGTGTCTGGGGAATGGCTTGGGTTTAGCTCTTAAGCTATAGCAATCAATATAAATTTAGCATGGTAATAATCAGGCACTCTGGGTATAGTTCTTCAGGCCCCCTGAGCCCCTGATACAAGCTGCTGCCGGCAGCTAGTGAAGGAGAACAGTCACGGCTACTCAACTCAACTCTCCCTCCTCTCGCTCTCTCATTTTCTCATTCACACTCTCTTACACTGTGTACTCAATCATGTTCCTTACTGCTGCTCTCCAAGTCTTACAAAACCAGAGAAAACCCTCTGAACCCAGCACACCACCTTATTGGACATAAACTGTGGTATTTTAGTGAGAGGGAGTGGGGCTTGAAATGGAACACAAACGCGGCGTTCTCAGCCAAACCCGGCTTCTGGAAACAATAACATTTGAAAGATTTTAACATTTAGTTTTATTCATTAGCTACTTTCCCACTTTCATTCTGAAATACTTGGTTTAAGTAGACCCAAAGCACCCCTCCATTCATTCATTCATTCATCCATCCTTGCTTTTGTCCTCGCTTCCCTCCTTCCATCGTGGGGACCTATTGCTCTGTCTCACAACTTTGAAGGCCTGTTTGTAGTTGAAGGCAGGATTTTAGCCCTGATGTTGTGGTTTGGTTGGGATTCGAGCAAAGTTTACAGTTGTGCCTTTAGTTGTTAGAATTACAGTTATAAAAAGAGGTTATAGCATGTATTATCAACGGAGAAAAATATTATCCACTCTAAAATTTGTGCGAAGCTCTGTGTGCGTGTTTGTGTGTGTAATATCTTGTGTGAAACTTGGCTTTGGCTTCTAATCACATTTTCGAATTTACTAATGAATTGAGAACCTTTATTTCTATATGACATCCGTCTTTGGTTCACTGTAATTTCATTTCTTGTTGTTAATCGAACACGTTTCACTTGATTTTTGGTTTCGACACGGATCAGCTGGAGGTGTCTGAGTATAAATGAAGTCAGAAAACGAAACTAAAAAACATTAAGCTTGGTGTGAAAGATGCCATGACTACTCTCCGTGCAAAGCCGTTGTTATTGTCATACACAATGGCAAGCGCAAGACTGGAGCCCTAATGCAATTGACAACCCGCTGTTCCTGACATTAATAAAGATGGAACATGTACAGGAAATTAAACTCTCACTTTCCCACCATAATGAGATGGTATCCATCACACACGATTTACGTCACAATCGGATAAAACAATCAAACTGGATCTAGTCAGCCCACACACTGAAGCAAATTTCTATTTTAAACTGAACCAGAGCTTAATTTCAGAAGAAACTCCTGATTCATCACAGCTTGGATGGTTTGATCTTTTAATATATCAGGTTAGACTTTTCAGCCAAAGACACGCTCTCTCGTTCATCCCAGTTGCTTTGTCCATCCAAGTGAATGGAAATACAGAAAATATGTATTCAGAAACTTCTCATCCAGGGTTCCTGTACGCTTTCTGACAGTAAATGGCTGGGATTTGGAAAAAAAAACTGCACCACTGGTGCAGGAGTGTCCACAAGAGGGCGTTGCCTGCACAGCCGACGTGAAAACCAAACACCGTCTACTAACAAGTTACAGCAGATCAAACAACACGTCAGAATATGACGCAATCTGATGTTTCTTGATCTTCTGGTGCTTCTTTCAAAGCCTAATTATGAATCATTTAGACTGGAGAAATGAATAGAGACGTTCTGAACAAGTTGTGAATGAGTTTGATAGCGTTGACGGTTATGAGCATCAGATCAAAGGCTTCCTTCATGTAGCACTTGAGCGAAACAAGTGCCCTGCATCCACGTTGAATAAATGACCAGACGCACTCATCAGAATTCTGCTGAAAAATGAAGTTAGCGGAGAGTAATTTAAGTTCGATTTAAGCATATCCATCCGGATCCCTGTGCTTCCACTTCAATGTAATTGATGGGGAAATGTTAATTATGTTCTCGTATAATAACAAGACCTTGAAAATTAAGTTGTCCTAATATCTCATACAGGCCGTTCTCTCTAAGGGAGTATCAGAAGGGCTTATAACTCATTGTTCCCGTTAGTTTAGTGGGTTCTTGGGAGAACATGGCCACAGAAACCGAGCACAGTCTGTGACCGTGATTTGGATGCACATGTTATAAACATCATGTTTTGGCTGATGCTTATGGACATATCTTCAGATTTCCCACGGTTTTGTACAGTGAAAGGAGGGGAGTTTTTAGACACTCTCTAAATAAAAAGTAGTGCTGGTTTCCCGGGGCTTTTTTACAACGGTAAATGGCTTAACTGGGTTTGTTTTTGTGAACATTCTGTGCCGTTTTTGTTGGATAAAGGTTTTTCTTTTCATAAACCCTTGATCTGAACACTTTGTGCGCCAGGAGCAACTTCTATCCAGTTCTAGCAAAATGAACATCATTTTGTACATAAAGTGCTTAAATATTAACTCTCAAAGGTGATATGGATCAAAAATAAGGAAAGCAATAAATGCTTTGACAAAATCAGCGACACTGACAACTAATAAATATGGGGATGTGAATTTAAAATGAAAAATTATTTTACTAACACACTCTATTGTTGTTCTTTATTATAAACTAAACACGTGTACACTGTAGTATATTTAATTTGTACACCTAAAGCCACTTTGGTGTATCCAACACTAGTGAAACGGACATTTTCATAATAAAAAGATTATAAAGCATATTACACAAAACATATGAAAATAGACAAGTATGAACCTTGTGAATGCCATAAACAGACACTAATGACCCCAATGTTAAATTGGGCCTTTAACCCTCCTATTATGAAGTTATCTTTCACTTTGTAACGTCTCCTGATTGTGTTAGTTAGTTAGTCTACATATAAAGAAAATGGTTCAGTTCACATATTTGTAACGCCCGCCACAAAAATAATGTCCGAGTCAATTTGACCCTTCAGACAAAATGGAAGAGTCAGAATGTCATAAATGTGTTTCTTTGCAACAATGAGCAATGACACACACACACACACACACACACACACACACACATAGAGTATGTTTGTAATATAAACATGTAGTGTGGTGTTACATATACGCAAACTGAATCATTATATTTTTATATGATTACACCAAATTTCACCAAAAAGAGGATTACACAAAACAAGACAAGAAAAAAATACTTTTAAGTTTTTTTTATTTATTTCACATATTGACTCGAACATAATAGGAGGGTTGTTGTATAAGTTATATTATACATAAATATAATAAAACTAATAATAAAATAAATATTTTTTTGTTACATTTTTTAGTTAACAAAAAGTCTTCTCAGAATTAAAGCATTAACACATTTTCTTTTTTTTTCCATCCATGTTAGTGCTCTTTTTTTTTTGTGTAAGATTTTTCATTTCAGTTTTTGCGGCATGCTGTAAAATAAGAGTTTATCAGCCGTATGTGATAATGCCCATTAATAGTTGTCTTGTTTCAGCAAAAGAGCACATGTTCCCCATCCAGTACATAAGAAGGGGCGACGTTTAAGACCTCGAGCCGTCCAATCAGCCGTTTCGGAAACTTTTCCTGCCAAACTTCTCTCTAACTGCCTCTCTTCCCAAACTCCCACCGTGTGTTTGTCCACAAGTCGGTAATTTAAAAGCTGTCATTGTGTCAGCCAATCAACGGCCAGCATTAAGGCAGCAGGCCAAAGCAATGGATGCCACGGATCAGTATAATGACCATCAGCAAGGTATGATTTCCCTCCATTTTAAAATGACATCCCTACTTCAGTCCGAGTTCTGAGTGTGTGGATGTGCTTGGCAGGTTGGAGAATCTAGCATAGCTTTTTTTTTTTTTCTTCTTCCTCGTAATATCTTACTGTGAAGAGACAGGTGTCTGGTTTCTATTCCCTCTGTGCACATGTTCAACAAAATGCAGATTGCCAGTGGAGCTCACAGTCTGACTGAAATGATAGTGGTTTTGGAAATGCCCGTTTGAGCTTTAGAGATGCATTTAAAGCAAAATGGATACAACAGACAGGAATGATTGCTGTAATGATAGAACCCTACCCAGGCATTTTTCATAACTGGGAACTTGGAAGTGTGCCTGATTTGAAAGGAGGGAGAGACGCCGTCCATTGGCTGAGCGAATCCCGGACAATTTGCGAAAATGTTTCCCTCTAAATCACTCCTTGTGTTCTTTAGAGGTTTAAGGTAATCGAGTTCGCCAGCAGAGCCGGGCATTTGGAATGGATTTGAAATGGCGAGATATTGTAAGCTCTCAATGCTGTTTTCCCAACAAACTGGAATAGAGTGAACGGAGCCTGTGAAAGCAAGACTTCCTGGCAGAGATAATTAGCATCTACGGAGGAAAGGCGAGCGGTGATTAAATATAAATGCTTTGATTTATTTTTATTGTGTTTCATACAATGCAGGGTGGCTTATGATTCACAGCGACTTGAATGCTGCACTTTGATGTATTTTTAACGCCAGACAGGAAGTCGCAGCCATTCCTCACTCCGACTGCATCCGAATGTATTTATGAGCAGAGATTTACACAAATAACGCATTTCTTTAGGAAGTTGGCGTATCGCTCCTCTAATGAGAATAGCGCGAAGGAATCCGTCTTGTAAAACGCCAAGCTTTTAACGGCGAACGAGAAGCGTGGATGTCTGCAAACAGGCGAGAGAAGCGGTAATTACGGGGCCCTGTACATTAAGCCACAGCAGACCTCGTATATCTTCGTAACCTCATGTTGGATTTATCATAAAAGACTCCATTCTCCTGACGAGGTTAGATTTTAAGTGACCCCTGTGAGAGCCAGAGATGTGTGTCCAGGATATTGAAAGACCTGGACACCTAACAAGTTCCTTGAAAGGAACTTCCAAAGAGCCGTGATTAAACACAACTGTTGCAGCGCCCAACTTGCCAGACAGCTCAATTTCCAGACCTTTAGGTCAGTTGGTATTTAATTGGGTGCTTAAAATATTCACATGGATACTGCATAGATAAATGAAGTCCAAAGCGCGGTGTAAAATTTACAATAGGTCAGGTGTCGTCTAGTACCGCGGATGTAATTTACTGCACATTCTGATGTAACTCGAATGCCAATTAATACATCAAGCGCATTAAATAGTCGTAATGGCATTTACCAGTTACGGATTGCGAAATTATTTAGAATAAGAACTAGAGGCCGCCGTGTCAAGATCTGGCGGAAAGCACGGGGAAAATGTGTTACGTGCTTTTACTTGAACTTGCAATTATCTTTAATGGATGGGATCCATTTGTGGAAGGGCTAGAAGATCCTATCATTTCCTGCCTGGGAACGGCATTAGCTCTTGATCCAGTTAACGCAACAACATGGCGTAATATCTATCTCCACTTATCTATACACCATTGTTCCCTATCAAACTAGGATCCTTAGCCTTCCCGTTCATCAGTCTTTCTAATGGCTTATTTGATGATAATTAACCCTGAATCCTACAGAGATGGGCCGTGGGCAGATTGATGGCCTAGCTGTGGTGGAACACCTGTTTGGCAGAGAAGCTCACGGCACTGCATGCTGAATGTGACCGCGACAAGATGAAGGCAGCGATGCCAGAGACAAGCACATATGTGCTCTTAAGCTCTTCTGAGGACCTCGAGCGGCGGAATGACACAGATCATGATCTTTGTCGAGAAGGTTGTGAACCTGTCTTGGGTAACTCGGTAGGTGGAGAGAATCACATTTCAAGCCGTAAACATCCATGTCACTGCTGCCTTGTGTGGAGCCAGTTCCCACTGAGGCAAACAAGTAGAGAAGTTTGTTTCTTAGTAGAAACTGAGGTGAAGAATAGGAGGAAGAACATTTCAGTACTTTTTGTACTTTTTTGGAGGCATTTTTGTTATACTTTACCTATAATACACGTTTTGGCTCTAGTGCAAAACACCTTTAAACAAATGTTTGTAACTTAGTAGCAGAACTTGACAGCAGTGAAAATTTTAATGAGTTATTTGAAGTTGGTCTTTGCTATTTTTTCAAATGTGCGCTTGCTTTATTATTTTGTGTTGATTATTATTTTTTTAACTATACTACATTTTTTGTACTGTAGCACAACATACACTTACACTCAAAAATATTGTACGCATAGCATAGGAACTACCATCAAGTTGTGTTGATAAATTTAATCAGCTTAAATGAATGCTATGTTCAATAAAATGTAACCAGTTTTTCAATGAATTTGCAGGGCTGATTACTGTGGACAAATTAGTCAGTCGAATGTAGCAACAACAATTTATTGCTACAACAATGTAGCAAAAATATGAATTTATTACATTTTTAACTACTTGTCAAACCTACACTTCACTCAAGTAAAATCGAATTACAGATTTTGCTTCACATTGAGTAACATTTGACCCTCCATATTTGTACCATAACAAAGTACAACAAGCCGACAGAGCCGTAATAAATAAACACATCTACTTATTAAAATAGATTTCTTTCTCCTAACACTTGGTTTATAGTTTTTAAATGGCATGTTTTTGAATATTTCACACCCATTTCTCCATATCTAAATTCTAAAGGATGAACACTGACTGCATTAACAGCCTAATGTGGCCATTGGTGCACATCACATCAAACAAGCAGGCCATGCGAAGCCAATTTATTATCGGTTATTATCTGACTTCAGTGGATAAACACATCTTTCTATGCCACTCAGCATCTCTGTCATAATCCCAGACATCCACGAAATCCAAAAATAAAGCAGTGCCATTAGTTTGTGGCGTCCTGTTCCGTCTTTTTTGAATAATTGCGCACTACGTCTAATTAGCCCAGAGGAAATAAAGCAACATGTCTTTGCCGAACAGCTTTCTCACTTGTGCTTTCCATTCATCCCGACAGCTGTTACCTGACAAGACTTTCTCTTTCTGTGTTTTACATCAACCAATTGCGATGTTTGATGCATATAAAATGCCAGCAAATGTTTTCCAATTGTATTTTAGTATTCATTTAAAGTACTTTAAGTTATTCATCAAAACAAGGCATTTTGAGGATAGTTTTGAATCATGGCAAACACTGAATTTTGTACAATGCTTAAGAACTCTGCAAAAATCACAAAATGTATGATTGGACCGTCTATGTTTGGCAACTGATACGGAGTGAATTTATACATATATTCTTCAGTTAAGTTTCACACAAGCATGTAAAACTCAAGATGATCTTTCATGGGTCTAGTTTTGGGACTAAAAACTAAAATAAAAAAAAAATTGTGACTGTTGTGGAATTTCTTTGAGCCTAATAACAAATCCATGATCATTTTACGTTGGAATATGATCAGTTACCAAGTTCTTGGTAATGAATCAAACAATCACATTAAATTGTTATACAATTTATTTACATTGTTACAAATGAACACACACAACAAAAATAATTTAAAGCCAATACAAAAGGTGAACCGATTTGCAGTAAGAATAAAGTATAATTTTAAATCCACCCATTCTTTTTCTGAAGAACACATGCATAATCAAAATATTCTGTGCACTACTTCCATTAATGATGCGTCTTCATATCGCTGCCAGCCAGGAGATGAGACAGCTTTCATTCTGGCAGACCATATGCATCTATGAATATGCATGTAAAGCTGTCGGCTGGTTAACAAGAAGTACATATATGCAGGACGCGATGCCATAGGTCAGTAATTTGAGGTTGGGAAATCGCTAACCTCTGACTACGAGAAGACCCCTTCTCCAAGTACCTGGTCAGATTCTTGGCAGGGAACCTGTCAATATTAGAAGAGCGGTTAAGGCCTTTCATCAGGAAAAAAAGAAAAAAAGTTTGTCCCTAATGGAACATCCTTTATTAAACTGCATATGCAACACCATGAATTATGCACACGGACATGATAAAGAGTTAGTTTGTGATAAATAATACAGCGCGCAATACAAGATTCTTGGATGGTTTTACATCAGCTATTTATTTTTTAACATTCAGGGACACAACATTTGTTGTTATTGTTTGAAACGAAGAAAGTTGAAGATATTTCCGTAATGCGTATATCAAAAACAATATTTGCTAATGCATAATTCAGCTCTCGGAAACGTAGCGGCATGCTACAATCCCGCTTTAGCGTATAGTTCCACTCTCAGAAAAAACTACAAACTGCATTTTCGAGCGCACAACACCAGTCAAAGTCTTCTCGCAGCTGACAGAGCGCAAACAACTCCACTTTTTTAACTATTTATCAGCAATCGAGCTCTACGCCCTGTGAAAACACTTGTCTCCAGGCGTTTGGAAGTCACTGCCACGGCCGCAGTCTCTCTAGTATACATTTCCCATTTAAATTTTCATGATCTTGACACGCCAAGCTAATGACTGCAGCCACCCTGACAGTGGCATCAAAATCTCATTTTTTTCTGAAGACGTGGGCAAAACACACACAAACATTTGCACTTAGCGGAACTGCGACTCGTGCGGCGGTTTTTAAAGATAATCAATTACGCTTTAATCACTCCCTTTTCTCAGCCTTCCTCTTTTATCTCCTTCCCTTCGCGGACATGATATTAAATACTTAATTATTCATTGGTAATGCCTGTCTTGGTGAAATATTGGCTATTGCCAATCTGAATGCATCAGACTTCCTCCCCTTGCCTCTCTGGGGTTAATAGAGGAGCCTATACTTTCATTAGCTTCACAAAATGTGGCACACCCCATACGTCAAATTTCCCTATAGCGATGGGAAAAGCTAGTGGAAACTCTAAGCAGCTCCGTGAAATACATCTTAAAGGCCAGTGCCCAGGCATTAGAGTGTCTGAAGCTAATTTTCTTCCGCGAGACACTTTGAACCTGGAGCTAAATGGATACACACTTGATAATGTGAAGTTGGACAGTGATTGAATGGAAAGTCGAGAGCAAGTCGGTTCAGAAATGCATTCAAACATCAGACTCTGGATTAAATAACAGTTAAGTAATTTGTTATTCCTCACCATGCCGTCTCCACAGTCCTCAGACTTAAGCGCTCTGCATCCTATGCAATTTTTGCAACGCTTTTGCTTTCTGAGACCGTGACTGGGAATTTCCTTCATCATAATGAATATTTACTGTACAGACTTTAAAATATATATGTTCCTCCTGGGTGAAAAAAAAAACAATCAAAAAATTATTAATGTAATAAAACTACAGTATAATTAAAAAAAAGATACGTATGAAATAAAAGATTCTTCTTATATAGTATGTCTTTTGTTGAGTTGTACTAAGTCAAGCTACGGCTAAGGCTAAGGCTAAAATGCTATGCTTCTTTAAGTTCCTGTTTTGTTCTTTGAGTTTTATTTTTTCTACTTTGAGATGGAATATTTTTGTTACGTTGTGTTTTGCCCTTTTTGCCGTTTTAGTTGTTCCTTTGATGTATATTGTGGACTTTATTCTATTTGGACTTTGAAAAATAACCTTTCCTTCAAATCACCATTACACAGCTTTGCCACTCCATCAATTCCTGACAACTGCTTGAATGCTTGTAACATACATTTTCTCTACAATTATTCACAGTTACGTAGCATGAATAACGCTCGTGTTCACTTAGCAAATTGAATGTACTGTATGTTGTACTGTATATCAGTAAGTCAGCTGAAAAGAAGCTTAGCTCACTTAAAAGCTTAAAAATAACATCAGTAAAACAAGAGATTTGACACAAAGTTGTGTCAAAAGACTCAAAGGAAAGGAAAGGAGAGAGAATCACATCATGAATTACATCATACCTGTTTTGATCTGGAATAATTGACCATGGATGATAGTTTTTGTAGATGTGTTATTTTTTTTATGCTATTCATATTTTATACCCCATGTAGTTTTAAATGTCTAACTTCTAGTTTTCATTCTAAGCAAATCCATCTGATTGTGTGCCTTTTGAACATTCCCATAAGGTAATGTTTATCAGAACCATAATACCATTTCAATATTTTCATGCTCATTAAACAGATTAAAAGAAAGGGAACCCTTGGTGAAAGCCTACAAAAATTCCTCTTTCCTCATAAATCATTTGTTTGCTATTAGTTAATGATTTCTGAAGTCCAACAGCACAATCTGCAGTGAAATGTCTGACCTTCGCTTCCCATCTGATTTTTCCCACTGCCGAGCTCATTAGTGGCCATCTAATCTCATTAGGGAATGTTGGGACACGATGGCTCTGTGACAAAAAACAGTGAACATCGGAGAATAACAGGTGGGATTGTGGGTGTCACAGCCAAAGTGTGTCTCCGTATTCATCTTAATGAAAGGTGCTTTAGTCCATAACTGAATTGACAAAATGCATTTGATTACATCTATGACATTTAATGTATCATTTAATTCTGAATGTAATTTTTATTTCAACGTTTCTACATGTGTGGGTGGTATGGGGGAGAGAGAGAGAGAGAGAGAGAGAGAGAGAGAGAGAGAGAGAGAGAGAGAGAGAGAGAGAGAGAGAGAGAGAGAGAGGTTCTATCATTGAGGACAATGTGGTTTCTTTTTTTTAATCACCTTTTGTGTCTAATGGCATCATAATTTACAGTTTCATCTGTTTTCAATTTCTCTTCCACCTGTATTGCAAATGAGCTTTCTTATGTAACCTCATAACTACTTTAATGGAGGCATCTCAAAATTTTACATTGGTATTCATGTTCTCTCTTATTCGCTCCCAACATGAATCCTAATTCAGCAATATATCTCAACTTGCTAAGCCTCATTTGTAATGCTCATATGTACTGCCATTCCTTATTTAAATATTCACTTGGATGGCAGAACACATTTTGGGTTCCTGTGAGAGAGAAAAAGCCCTTTGCAGTGGCTTTTGGCAAATATTAAATCATACATCAGTGAGAAAATTCATAATAAACAGAATAAGACTGTCAGAAACCATGGTTTTTTCCCGACCTTTGGCAATTTTGAAATAATTTCAAAACTAGAATAAAATAGGATAATTGATATTACTTCAAAAATATGAAAAGAAAATGTGAAGCACTGTGGATTCTGGGTAATCAAGATCAGGAAATGATGAAAAAAATAAACAAGGCAAAACGATACATTTATAATCTATCAACAATAATCCAATACTAGTGTTAGTAAAGTGTTGATCATAGTTGTAGAACATTTTTAGTCAAACATGAAATTAATTTTATAATTTTTCAAACAATAATTTCTATGGGTAGCGCCCCCTCCGGGGTCGAACATCTTATTGTAAATTTAAAAGACTCATGAAAGAGTAAGAGTACAGGAAACGACCCAGAAAAGTACCAAGCCGCTTGTAAAATTGAGAGATGGATAGAGAGACATAACAGAACCGCACATTTTCAAAGTCAGGCCTTTCGTTTGACTCGAGGCATCACATATTTTTCCAAAACTCCACCTAACCAAAGTCCACAATCCAACTTTCCAAGTTTTTACCAAGTCAAAAGTTGGAATATTTTTATTCTTCCTTCTTAGGCTGTTTAAATATGAAAATCGGATTCCTCCCTCGAGCACCTTGTATCAATTATTTAGCATTCACCATTCATCAATGTTAGTGAGCATATTTCATGTTTTTCCACCCAAACTGTCTTTAATGAGCAGAACAGCAGCGGTGCTCCTCATCATGCAAGCTTCACTCATCTTGATGGTAAATCTGAGGAGGGTCCTTGGCCCCCGATGTTTACCTGAGGGATGGAAAGCTCATGGCGTGTTGCTGAGTTAGCACGGGTTAGCCGCTGGGGAGAGCGCACAGGTGAGCCTGATTAGCTCTCGGTGGAGGAAAGGTCAAGGAAAGGCAGATCACGTTTCCTTCAGGGGAGAAGAAGAACAAAAGGGTTCGCTCGCTCTCAAACCAGAGTCTCTGTCAGATAATGAGGCAGTGTTAGTCAGATGCTAAGAGCAATCCCAAACTTTGGAAAAGAGCCGGTTGATGTCTGCCGTTTGGTTTATTTTTAATTGGTCAAGGTGTTTCTTGGAAATTCACTCAGGAGATCAGCATCAGCTTAAAGCCCTCAAACCAAAACCCAAGACATGGAAGGCTTCAATGCACTTAGGAGAGCGTTCTCCAACCACCAAAACAAGGGGTTGTTTTTCTCAATACGATTTCCTTTGGGGACATTTTGGGAAATTGTCCATGTTGCTATTAAACACACTAAAAAGTCCAACGAATGCAAGTTAAGCAGAAATTTTCCCACTGACTTAGTCATATGTCTCGTCCTCGCCTGCAAATGAGATCAACATTTAGAGTCCCATAAGCACTGGGAGATGAGTCTGAAAAAAAAAAATCAAATGAATAATGAAGGCATAACTGCGCTTTCATTGTACATCTGAACCTTATTCATAGTCCGCGGCACCCACTGTTTTAATGGCCAGTGAGTATATACGTACGTCCTCTAATGTTCCTACTGTCTCAGTAGGTGATTGCGGATGCTGGAACGCTCTTAAAGTTGATATACACTGGACAAACTTTCTCCCTTAATCTTTCCTAGATCAAGAAAGTTTCAGTGGGTTTCCGGCTGACTCTTGTTTTATTACTTGAAGTCTTTCATAACATTCTTTTATGACCTTTTATGATTCTTTTATCAAGTTGATTTTTGCGATGCTTCTGAAAGTTTCAGTGTGTTCTTTTTTTCATCTGGATTTTATTTAGTGGATATAACACTTAATAAATACAATGACTATGGTTTTTCAACAAAGCAATGTCAAAATTGAACAAAAAAATGTAGGTAAAGATTTATACATTTAGGTAAAGATTGATAATAATCATCATTATTATTATTAGATATAATAATATATATATTATTATATATATATATCCATAATTTGACTCCAACTGATAAATCTTAAAGACGAATCCAAATGATACATTATTGCATTTCTTTTTTTTTTGGACTGAGCATATAACTTAAGAAAATGTGTATTTGTAATTGAACTTTTAATTTTTAGATAGAGATTGACACACAAACATTTATATTTTTGGCCAGCAGAATAATCTTTGTATTGTTTCCTGTTTTATAATGACCGTGTCACCCATATATAGTGCACAAAAATATTCCTGGTTCAAATATCGGATTATATAGATTATATAATAATTTAATAATTTATATAAAATAATTTTGATACGGTCTCTACGATCGCTCACTTGACAATTTTTACCATTGGCAGTGTTTTGGGTCAAATTAATTAATTACAAAAAAACTAAAATAAAATGTGTGTATATAAATATGTGTATATATGCAATAAGTATGGCGGCATGTCAAGGTTTGAAAACAGCGAGTGGTACTGCGTTGGGCTCATTCGCCCTCTGAGCTCAGAGAAGGTGATCAAACAATGAAATTCAATCACAGCAGCTCTTCCATCCAACTGCACATAAAAGCATTTCACCAATCTTTCAGTAAAAGTTCACTTCCATGAATATTAAAACAGCATATGATCCTTTTAATATTTAATATAAATCCACCTTAATAATGGAGAATGAATATTAGGCCCTTTTGTGTTCTGCACAGCTCGGAATTACATGCAAGCCTATAGAACATGAATCGTCTTCCTGTGGGGATTAGAACAGCACAGCCGATCTTAATGCTGCACACCATCGGCACGCAGACAATATTGTCTTTCAGGTCGGCTTTGCATCTTTACAGTTAACCAGGCGGTAATGAGAGCATTAAATAGTAAAGCCGAGATGACATTCACAAAATTACTTATTGTGCTATTGCTATTTTTATTTCAGAGATCTGGCTTTTACTGGGTGACATCTAGGCCAATTAATATTGCATTACTCCTACGACATTTCCGTACGATATTTTTTTTAAAGACAAATCAATATGGCCTTGTTTTAACAAAGAAGCCCGAGAACAAATGACTTGAAGAGAGTTGAAACTTGACAAATTCAAATTAACACCTTGCGTATGAGAAACGGTGTCATTGGAGAGAGAGAGAAATAATAAGGTCATTTTCATGCTCCTCAGAGCTGTTCCTGCTGAGAGCCAAACACACTTTCAACTTATTACAGACTGGAATCAAATGGGATACTTTGACACACCAGAACATGTGCAGGCAATAAAAGTGTATCTCTCATTCTCGCCGAAAGCCTGCGAGGGCTGAGAGGTCTGACAAAAGCGTTTTTGATGTAGAGGAAAATCATTTGCAAATCATAATTTACACCTGTCCATAAAATGTTGTTTTTCCTGCACCCCGCTCCGGTCAGATGACTTTGGCATGGCTCAGAACGTGCAAAGTTGGCATTGCATATATTAGCTCAACATACACACTGTATTTGCGTCCTGATTTAATTCATTTCAGGCCTAATTACAGAGTGATATACACCTGGCACTCGCCGGCACTACCACATTCCAGTATTTTTAATGCCTTGGCCCGAGAATCAAAGCTGCTGCTTTTGATGATATCTGGCAACGGAAGATGTTGGCCTCTGCAAAAAGTACGATTAAAATATGGCACATTGTAAAGCACTTGATCACAGAAAAGTCTGACTAGTTCTTGTCGATGGCGTAAAATATTAGGACGTTTCACCTGTTCTACTTTTTCCTCCAAATAATCTCGTGCATGAACCGTATTTTTTATAGGACTTGTGATTGACAGTCTGCACATCCTGTCGCATCGTTCAGTCACAGTCTGCAACTGATCAATCGTATGATGAACCTAAAGTAAGTCGGATGTGCAGCGAAAATCGTAAACGCAGATGCTTCTCATGCCAACTTGAGTAAAGTCCAGCGCAAGGTTCAGGTTGAGTTCTGACTGCCAGAAGACCAGATGCTGACTGCAATGAAAGTCTTTCATTACATGTGACGGCTGAAATAAAGCAGGGAAGTGAAGAAGAGCCATCCGCCAACAAAAACTCTTAACTGATAAAGAATGGCACACATCATCCATATGCCACTCTGGCCTGATGCTGTGGTGTTCACATATTTGTACATTTAAATTTAAACTCAACAGTTTAAAACTATTTGAAATGCAATGTTCTTCTGCTTAACATTTATTTGCCTGTACTTTGATGTTTTTTAGTAACGTATACAATTAGTCCGGATAGTTGGTAACGGTGTCGTGCAGTTTGTGTGTGTGTGTGTGTGTGTGTGTGTAGGGGGGGGTATCAATTTATCAATACGTATATATATTGGGAGGTCGGTCTCCGTGTTATAAAACATTGGTATTTCAAAAAGAAAATAAAACGAAAAATGTTAATTTCACATGTAAAAAAAATATTTTTTGTACTTTATAGATATTTTTTTGAAACTTAAATTTTTACCACCGTAAAACTTCACTACTGACAATATGATATCTGTATGTATTAGTACGTCCTATTTGTTTACAGCAACCCTGGATTCCTGAAAGGCGCTATATAAATGCAATGCATAAATAAATAAATACATTTTTCATTCAACTTCACAATCTTAAAGATTTTTATTTAAAAGTAAAGCCGCAATAACTAGTCTCAATTAGTTTAATTTGTTTAATTGCTATGTTTGACTGCATTATATCATAGTTAATATGAACCATTTGGCTTTTACATTGAAAAAAAATGAATAAAAATCCCTCGCTTTTCCATTTCTAAATGACATGGTGCATGAGACAATCCCTGAAACTCTGGGTCTGAAGGAGGTGCGCACATTGGATAGATGATCAACCAATCTCGCAAAGAGTGGAACACAAACACACAGATTCACACTCTCGCTCTAACCTACAGGGAATTGTGAAAATTCTGTGTGAGGAAACCAGAAACCCGGACTCAGCTCTGCTTACCCTGACTGTCTTATAAGAGACATAATCTTCTGTATCTGCCTTTAAGCTAAGAAATGGCAATGGTTCCTGCATTGCGAGAGCGCATAGCAGTCCAGACAGAATCTAGCATCAGTCATGTCATGTTTGTAAAGTACGCTGACAGATTGCTTATGATACTACTCAAAGATGTTCAGAATTCCAATCCAAGCACACGGCAGGATGGATGCAGTGACTAACTCCGGCTACCTTGGCCAAATCACAGCATAAACTCTTGCCGGAGCTGCTGACATCTGTCAGGCTTTGGTGTGGACATCAAGAATCAAATTACGCTCGCTGGCATGAGACACATTGATAACTCTGATGTCAGTAAAGATCCAATCCAAATCTAAATTGTTCCCCGCGAAAACGGCTCCGTTGATTGGTTCCGCAATGAAATCCATTTCCTGGACCAATGCCTATTCCAAGAAGTTTATTTCCCAAGTGGTATTTGTCTGTTCGTGGCACTGGACTCCATTTAAAAAGCCCCATTACAAATACAAGATATACCTAAATATAATTTTCTGACATTCCAAAGTGTCACGATGTTTCAGTAATGTACTATGTATTCTTCTAAAGTATTTATTCTAAAGTATTCCTATGTAGGAATTCTGGGTTTTTTTTTTCAGAAGATGAAAGTGTTCCAGATTTCAAATGCCGGTTAATCAATCAGTTAAGCGAGTTGTCAGCAACATCAAAGTTGGGGTTTCTATTCCTAGGAAACGCATAAGGTTGCTTAAATGTGTGAGGATAGTCCATGTGCTCTATGAATTAAAGTGTGTGATAAATGTTAGACTCAAGACTCGTTCGTATGAAAATACCTTTCCTATAATTCGTTATTATTATTTTGTTATGTGTCATGATCACCTTAATGTTCAAAGTAAAAGTAAAAGGAAGTAAAAAAAAAAACTAGATGGTTTATCTAGACGCTACCTAGAAAGAAACAATCTGGACACACTAAGCTACAAGACATTGTGCAATGCAAGTATTGTGCAAATATGTCAAGAGAAAGAAATAAAAGTGTTTGACTGGGTGATTCACTTGACTACTGGATTAGTTGTCTGACTGAGAAGATCGAGTTCCTGCATCTGGAAGTCCTGCATTTTATCCTCTAAAGCTTCTGTCCTGAAGTGAGGAGCACACGCTGTCTATGCCTAGGGTAGATTTGGGGGAATGTAATGGAGAATAGAAGCAGTTTGTCCCGGTAGATGGTCTACAGAGGGGTAGAGCAGTTCTGGTCACCATCTTCGCTGTCTTCATCCCTCTTTAAAGTCTTCTGCGGTCTGCCTCTAGAGGCACTGCTAGCAGTTTTTGACCCTAGGAAAACAATTGTTGGGTTATTGTTAATAATAGCTGGTCTCTGGTGGGCCTGAAACTTTGTGGATCCTTTGTCTTAACACTCACATTTTTCACTTTCTATTATTATCAGTGCATAGTAATCTGGCCGCAGGAAACTATTTCCATAATACTTCAGTTCTCCTAATAAATGTGCACCAGCTAATATGAATATCCAAAAACACAAGTAATCAGTGTTAATTCTGGTTTATTAAATATAAACTATTAAAAATAGTTTTTTTAATCTTTAATCTTTCAAATTTTGTAATCTTTTAAAATTAAAGATTTTTAAATATAATAAAAAAATTACAAATTGCAATCATTAATACCCACCTTGTTTTATAGTTTCTAAGAACAACATTTAATGATAATTTCTTTATTTTTTCACAGGTTTAATTTAATTTAATCCTGAATATTCATCGCTCAATAGATCTTCAGAAATGTACATGTTTTAGAGAATTTACAGTACAATTTTTTTTAAATAATTCTTTATTTTGTTGTTTTTCTAAACCTCTTCATTTCTTAAAATAAATTAAAATAAATACAAAATTCCGCTTACTAGTAACTAAATTGTAGCTAAAATAAAGTGGAGATGTACCGTAACAAGCAAGTGATGCAAAATATTTGTGCATCGCACAATACTGACACAATAATGATAGTAGTGTACAGCACCCCACAACACACACACACACACACACACACAACTTGCTAATATTATAATTCTTTGAAACCTTTATGTGTGTTACATGTTTATGTAATTGTTGTTGTTGTTGTGTGTGTAAGTATAGTTACCCAAAGACATGGCAACTGTTATAATATTGATCATAAACATATTTAGGGTTAGGGCTACTTTTTTTTTGTTATTGTTTTTTTGCCTTTGTTAAAAATTGTTTTTTTTTTTTTAAATTGTTTTAAAAATACTATTTCAATATCTGAGACACTTTATTACACTTCCTTGTTCTTTCGCTTACTCTCTCACTGTCAGTTTGTTTGCAGCTGCATTGGCTGAGTCCAATCGATGGACTTCCTCTGCAGTTGACACTTACTATACTCACAACAGATCAGGGTGTCTAAGTGTGGCCTACTACATGGACAACTAACATTAATTGGCCGCTGTTAAGATGAAGTTGTTAAGAGCAACACAGCCCTCTTTCTGTGTTTCGAAACAAAATTACCTCATTTACTGTATTGATAGTTGGAAAGAATCAATACACCAAAGCCAGGAGTTCATTCTTGGTTCCTGTGAGGTTGACGGAAGAACAGCAGCTATTAGATGTTTCCATGGCAGAGAAGCCAACTATTATCTAGTGTCAAGCCCTTAAAACACGTCTTTGCTTTATATCACATGTGACGTGACAGTTACCTGTTGTGTTTTGGTTTTCACCGAAAATCTATTAAAATATATTTTGTCTGTCCATCCATCCTTTTTTTTTTGTCTGTCTGCCTTTCTCTCTGTCCAGCAATCTATTTGGTATAGTCTTTCTGTCTGCTTCTCTCTCTCTTTATTCTCTCTCTCTCTCGCTCTCTCTCTCTCTCTCTCTCTCTCTCTCTCTCTCTCTCTCTCTCTCTCTCTCTCTCTCTCTCTCTCTCTCTCTCTCTCTCTCTCTCTCTCTCTCACCCTGGACATTTGTCTGTCTGTTTACCCTAAATTGTGGATTCATCCATCCATCCATCCAATTGAATTATTTATATAAGTATTGTTGGTGCAGTATTCCTATAAAATTTACAAACGATTGCTTTGACAATGATGATATTAGTTCATGATACCTGTTATCAAGATCACGCAAAGATCAAGATGGTTATTGAAAAAGTTATCTGACAGACGTCAAAAGAAATGCTTATCAGTTTCACTCTATTTTTTTTATTTTTATTTTTTTAAACAAAGCAAGTGACTTTTTCATTGATGTTCCAGATATTGCGGCTACGCTGAAATGTTCCACCCGGCTGTCTATTCGGTGTTCCATCATTTCATTCTGCCTTCAAGTTGCACATAGTTATTACATCAAAGTGCCTGCATGGAGTGTTGCAATAATCTACGCGGAGGCAAGCCAAGCGTCAGGTATGGAGGAGACGAGGGCTGTGGAAGTGGGGTCAGGACCTTCCGCTGCTGCCTGGATCATGAAAGAAAGGTTTGTGCCCAGAATCAAATACGGAGAATTTCTGAACAGCTTGAAACGCGAACAAAATGCAATTCTCTGATATGGTGTAATCAGACAGATTCGGACGCACGCAGGATTTCCATTTGCTCTACATGGAAATATTATATGTATGTAAAATATTGTTAGGCTTTTGGGGAGTTTACTGCTTCGGTGAGTGTGTGTTTCTCAATCAGGCTCTCGAATCAGTCGTTTCCTCCTTGGAAAGTCAAAGTTTTGGGAAATTTCAAATTGGATGTTACCCTAGATTTCCACTTTCCCCGAGGGTTTTGGAACCACTCCTAGTATCCGACAGGAGTCCTGCTGCAAAACTGTGCCATCTATCATTCCTGTAATTTCAGACTTTCCTATTAATTAGTGAAGATAAGAAATATGCAGAGCGAGGTACAGGCGGGCCATGCTGTCAGCACACAGTCTCCAATCTAGGGGAAAATAAGTTCTACAGCATAGAAATACAGAAGAAGTGAGGATCCTGCCAAAAGCAACTAGCTGAACACTAGGTGATAATCTTGAACTCCCTCACGGGTTTACACACGTAGTTGTTTTACTGTGGCATGAATTGTCAACTTGTACCATGGACCTTTGCCCATCCATCCTTTATCTCAACCGCTTTTCCATATTTGGGGCACAGGGAGCTGGAGGCAATCCCACAACTCTGGGATTGGGACGGGGGCGGGACACACCCTGGGTGGTGGCCAACCAATCACAGAGCGGGGCACAAAGACACATTCTACACCTATGGGCGATATTTTCAAACTCCAATTCACCTTCATGTTTTTCACCTTCATGTCTTCCTCTGGAGACCAGGAGGAAGCCCACCCAATGAAAACAAGCAAACTCCACACTGAAACGCCCGACTGAGCTTTGGAAACGCCTGAACTTTGGTCTCAAACAGGTCCTTCCTCCATACCAAACCAAACTACCTTTTACAATAACTACTGTTTCATTTACCTATGGTGTTCAAGGTTCATTTATTTATGAATATGAAGACAGAACCACAACTGCAATTTACCAATGTCTTGGACACTGATTGTGGTTATGACCAGCGAGCAAGAAAATAGCTAGGGAAAAAAAATAGCTGGTTCCAGTCTCCTTGAACATACTTTGCACGTTTTTTATGTGATGGTGGTTCTGATGGCTAAATAAAAATCATCTCACTGGTCCAGAAGAGATACCTTCCCTCTCACTAATAATCCATAACGTCGCTAACCTGATTAATTCGAGGTGAAAAATCACACATTTTATTCACTTGCCCGTGTCTGTTTCTGTGGATCAATGAGTAGAGTGTGATGTTCGCAACACTAAAGGTCAAGGGTTCGATCCCCAGTGAAAATGTGAAGCTGTTTCAATGTAAAATTTTAATGCAGTCTCATCGGTTAGCAACATCTACTGATATTAATGCTAGATTTTCTTTTTTCCCCATTTTAATCAGATGAATTTCATTTATAACATTTTGTTTTGAAAGATTAACATTTGCAAATGTATGTTTTTTCTTTCAAGAATATAAATGCTGATGTAAAATGACACAATTTTTACTTACAGAACAGCCACACTTCATTTAAGTTTGAGTCTAAGTACTAGAATTGGGCATAGATTATTCGTAGAATTGCCAGTTTGTTTGTTTGTTTGTTTGTTTGTTTGTTTGTTTTTAATTTATTTATGACTTTCTCAGAAGTACGAGTTATAGAGTAAATATTGTGTTCTAGTCAAAAGAGTCAGAAGTCAGACTATACAGCCCATATCAATTTCAAATAGTGTGTTTAATTCACCAAAAAGACTCTATAGATGCTGTGCTGGTTTTTGTAATCCCAAAGGTCTTGGGTTCAATTCCCAGGCAAATCATGAGGTCGCTCTGTGTTATATTTGACTCTTGTACAATCACTCAGAATTATACACTGTAGAAAATGCAACGTTATATTTTGTTTCATTAAAACAAATTGCTAAGTGCACATTTATGCGAACCGGAGGAATGGTAACAAGGGAATTTATTTGATGAAACCCATTAGATATGATGATCGAGAACAAAGTTAATTGAGGCGTAGATCACCTGAAAGCAGGGTGGATAGACTTCTGTGTCGCTTGCCTTTGACTGTGTCGCATCTGTGGTCAGGCTTCCAGCAATAGCTCTGATGACCTCAAGCTTGAAAGTATTGATCTGCGAGTAAAGTCTCAGCTGAGTGATTGGATCTCCAAAGCCAAGCGGACTTTTTTTGTGCCTCGTACTGTCGCAGAAGCCCAGAGATTCATCTCACTCAAGCCACGTCATTCTGATTGCATCCATCATACAGTTCTACACCCTTTCCCCTTGAACAGAAAGTTAATTGTGAATGTAAAATATTAAGTTCAATCTAATACGAACATTAATTCAACAAAGCCTTCCACCATCTTTGCTCTCTGCTTTCTTTTAAATGATTTATGTGAATTAAGTGAATTTCTGTCAGGAGGATCTCGTTGGAATCTCTAGACGACAAGATGAAATGAAGATATTTGCTTGCTTCTTCACTTCACAGATTTCTCTCTGGAGGAAAAGAGCTTTTGCATGCTTTTTTTTTTTTCCAACTTTATGATCTTGTAAATACCCAGAAAATTGCGTTGATGGGTTTTCCTCCTCCCTCCAATTTGAAGGCTCATTGTATATCTCTGGGTCTGGTTTAGCATCAGCTATACAACGAGTTGCACTTCCCTCTCAAAGCTTCCGAGTGTCATTATGTTGTCAGAGCGAAGGGTCTCCATCATCACAGCGTTTTTCCTACTTCATCTTTCTCTAAAGAGGTTAAATTGCCCATAATCATAAGGATGTTAATGGTGAGCAGGCAATTCCTTAAGGCATGTACATATTGCCTTCAAATGAGTTTAGATGAGGTCTGTAATGACATCAAGCTGCCAAAGTTTTGCTGAATTGCGCCTGTTGCCTTAATAATCGTACTCTCACCCCCACTGCCTTATTCATTCACCATTAGATATTCATTTACTGCACTATATTCAACAAATATCTAACATGCAGGTTTTTGATTACAAATTTCGTCAAGAATTATATTAGGAATAATTGTTATAATGCTTTAAATAAAAGTAATTCATTTTAAAATAAAAGTTGAGTCTAATATATCGCATTTCAAGTCTACAAGCATGTTCTATTTTTCATTTTTTTTCATGAAAACGTTCAATTTTGGAAACGTGAAAAATGTCAATGTTTTCCAGTATTCCTTGCATTTGATTTGTATTTTAAACGTATACCCTCGACGATACCCTCAAATAAGTAACTCTCAGTCCTCCTGTAGGTAACTTCAATTCCCTGCAGATTTGAACGAATATGGCCAAAGCTGGTGACGGTTCTCCTATGAAAGTTTGCCTTAAATTAAACCATTACTCTTTAAAGCTCATGTCTTGATTCTAGTAATTATCTAGAAACAGACGCTTGCTGAAAAAGGCCACGACCGAGTTCCTTGTTGTGATGCGCCACGCTGAGTGACACCATGCATTAGTAAATCAAATGATGTTTCTCAGTAAGGGTTTCCGCAACCACAACAAAGTGATTTCATCTGCATATTTCAGCAATGCCTCATGCCATGTCGTTAATGTTACGACTAGTCTTTATCTCACACGTCTGATGTCATCCCAGTGGAATTAGCCGGAGAAAGTGCCAAAAAGTGACTCTTTCTTTGGATTTCTAAAGATGCATCCCTCTCTCATTTCCCTTAAACTCAGTAGGTAGGCCAGCGCTTGTTATGGAAAACCATGAACTCCTGCTGTTCCAAAACTGATGAAAGCTGTGGTGCCTCACTGAGCTGATTTACGGAAAATTTCAGAATATAAATTGACATCTGCACGTGTACGTATTCTTTGAACTGTAAAATGAAGTGAACTTCTACAGGGTGTTTGGTCTTCTCGAGTGAGAATTCTAATCTGAGAGTGTCAGTCTGCCCTACAAAGAGCCCTACATAGCACATAGTGAAGACCTATAAGAAAAATTAAAATGAATTGAGGAAGTGGTTCATGTATGGCAACGTAGCAGACTTTTGAGCATTTTTACTTCTCTGAAAAATATTCTACCCAAATAAAAATTTTAGTGCACTCATTCAGTGAGTGCACAGTGTGATAATGTTGTCCCACAGGGAGGGAAGATCTTGACTGAGACTCAAGTTCAAGACCTGTTCAGGACTTTTTGTGTTTAAATATTCTACGTGGGTTTCCTCCAGGCCTCCAGTTTCCTCCAACAGTCCAAAAACATGCCAACAATTACACAATTACTGACAATTACAGACAAAAGTTGCCCAGGTGTGAATAAGAGTGTGAATGTGCGTGTCTGTGTCTCCTGCTCTGTGATTGGTTGGCAATCAATCCAAGGCACGTCCCTCTTTCAGACACACCATGCATAATTTCAAATAAAAAAAATATTTTTGATAGTATTTGACTTGCATGAAAAACACTGTTCTGTTTTTATGAAGTTGTAGATTTGTACTTAATTCTCCTTCTTTCTCCCAATGTTACTAACCATTGGCTGTTAGTCCCACTCTAGAAATAAGAGGCTTTAATGTTTAACCTTCACACAACGAATTTTACATTACATTAAGTGTCCACTAAACGAGGAAAAGGAAAATGTATTGATTCACATCAACTTTGAAACTTTTAACCTGTATGTTTTAGAAACTTCTGAATAAGCGGCCGACGCTGTGTAGGATCCTAGGGAGAGACATACAAACGAAAGAAAGACAAAAACTAACTTCAGTAATTCTCATATATCTATGTAAGACACAGACACAGGATCTCAAAACAATTTCTTCTTCAAGACTATAATCCTAAAAAATGTGTTACACCGTGGGGTTTATAAGGGGCATTGAAAATGTTTTCATTTTTCGCCAGTTTCCAATTGATGTGCGAATTATAGCAGTGTATGTCACTAGACAATATCATGGCTCAATATTCCCATAAGAGTCAGCCGTAGGATCCAAAATGCATTAGGTTTTCATTATGATCGGAGCAGTGTAGCTCATGCTGAAGGTGCACTCTCTCTGCACCCCATTCATTCAGAATGAAGGGATGGCGGCTTCAGTTCAATGACCTCTTATCTGATGCTGTGCCTCTGTCATTGAAGCCATCAGAGTGGAAGGATTAGGCCCAGCTTATATCGATATTTTGGAGAACACACGCACGCACACATTTCCAGTCTGTGGAAAGAGAAAATAAAAGACAGAGTCTCAGAAACCCACCTTGAATCTGATGGGGGGGATCTGAGGTCAAGAAAAGTGTAGTTTCCAGGTATGTTCCCATCATGCCACCAGACAAAGAGAAGCAGAAATGTCAACACAGAGAGGTCTGAGACTTTAAACCTAGCTGCTGCAGCTAGCGCTAATAAGCAGGCTCTTTAGCTTTAGCACACAACGGCTAGGTCTAGGTTTAGGAGACATATCAGTGTGGCTGTTCCGTCATATAAACTGATTAAAAGTGTTGTTGCGTGACAACTTTTGCTGCATTTGCTGCATTTGCTACATGACTACAATTTGCTACATCCGTGCTGTTTGGTAATTATCATAATTCTATCAACAACAACAACAATAAACATTTCTCGAATGAAAAGTATTCGTAATAATTGTATTTTGTATAAATATTGTATATTGTATAAGTAATTTGTTTATTTTTTATATCAGTCAATTACACACATACACACATTTTGTGCATTTTACAAAACCCAAGACAATAGCAAAGCACTAAAGGCAAAAACCTTAATTATGTATTAATTCATTATTCATTGTGACAATAATTAGTCTTTATTGTGTTCAAGTTTAATTCTTTTTACAAACGTTTTCGTGTTTAAATTTAACACACAAGGACCCAACCAAACAATTAATTTAAAGAAAAATGTTTCTTGCTCACAATTAACACATAAAGCAGCTGGTGGTCTGAGTGACATCGCACATCATTACAGGAGTTGACAAAGGCAATCTTTCAAATTACGACATTGATTAAACATTTCTCTGAATAGATTTATTTATTTATTTTGGTTGTTTATTTCTTTTGGCCGTTTATTTTAGTGGCCGTTTTATTTAAGTATTAGTTCATTTAAGTATTTTTTACTTTGTTTATGTATTGTTATTTCGTGAATTATATAATGATGTTGACAAACTAATGTTTATCTATATATGCAATACATACACGTTTATTTTATTAATCCGTTTTTGCCACCAGGTTTTTCTTGCGGATCCCTCAGAATCCAAATCACAACCACAGCTACTGTAGCTTCATTATTATTGGCACTATAATTGTTTCCTCAAATGAAATAATAGCTCGATGCCGTTGACTGCAATCACATCTCTGCATGTCTCGTCAAGTGTTGCAGATTGTCAAGCTACCCACAATGCTCTCTGCCGAGCTGTTTCAGATGCTAATGAGCTGTGGGCCCGAGAGCTCTAGATTAGTCTGTGTGATTGAGACTGGCCTATTTGGAGAAGGTCTGGCTCATCTTTGGGAATGGAGTGAGTGGAGAGGTCCTCCGCCTCTTTTGTGCGGGCTGGTATGGGCACAGATGTTTCCCGGGCCCCACTCGCCCTAATCGCCACCTCGTATGCGTGTGGATTGCACCTGCCTGCACCCCCGGCTTTCTGTGCGTTACCGTTCCCTTCTTTCACTCGTTCATTTACACTTTCTCCGAGAGAAAATCTCGTTCAAATCATTGCTAAAAACCCATCTCTTTTCCATGGCATATGACCCAGCATAAACATTTTGGTTTTATTTTTGGTTAATTTTAATCACACGTTTTGTGTGCTTTTTAGTAATATGTATATTTATATGTTAATTTTATCATGATTGGATGTGTGGATTATGTGATTATGTTTTAATGTAAAGCACTTTGGTCAGTCTACTGTTTTTAAAAGTGCTTCTATAAATAAAGTTGACTTGACTTGACTTGACTTGAGAGACACTAACCACGTGACCTCCAAATCTTTTCTGCTCTCCAGGATGGACGATTGCTTAATCCCTGAATAGTGTGTGGAGTGGAACGCAGGGGGTGTTTTTTTAATGTTATTTACGGGGACCGAGGGAGGGAGATGAGTTGGTTTCCACTCTCCAGCTGGATAGATTTTGGAACTTAATACCCGAAGCGAATATGGCAAAACCTTAGAGTCCTGGTTTGGAGACTGCATGGAGCGGTCCTCGAGTCCTCTGCGTGGAGGCGAGGGGGAGGAAGCGGAGCGGTGGCGCTCTATTTTATGCATCTCCCACAGTGAAGGGAAATTTTCCTCAATCAAGTGATTATGCTGTCAAACTGTGTCGGAAAATGAAGTTTGCTCTTGCGGATCCCAGGGTGTTGTCTGGTTGCAGAAAGGCCACTGATGTGTTGCTGACAGGTCATCTTCAAACATGCACATGCTTTTCCTCCGACACATGAACAAGGTGTACTACAGAACTCACCGAACACAGTGGGTGTCGCTAAATTGCAACGCTCCTGTGATTTTCAATAGCTTTGCTGTTCCATATTCTAAGACAAAGAGTTGCCAAACTGTTGTCTGTAACTACCGGTGTCGTTTAGTTCTGATATGTTTGTCTTGTGTACATTTCAAATATGAACCTAAAAAATTAAGCTCCGTCATAGTCGGTGTCTGCGTTCATTTTGATGAAGTAGATAATTGCTGAATTAAAAAAAAAAAAAAAAAAAACATAACGTATGTGTACGCACACAACTACAAAAAAGGCTAATTTAATGACAACCAACAATAATTACAGCCAAATAAGTGAAGACATACATATCAAATACACAAGATTAACAAATATTTTAAATGAAATTACCTTCTCAAAACACCAAGATTGTGTTTTTGTACTATTGTATGCAAGTCTACACTAAAAAGTCTGGCCTTTTTAAATTCACAGTATATTTGTATTTAGTGTGAATTTTGGTTTTGTAACTATTTGTTATCTATCAATACTTTATTGTAAACCTTTAGGTAATAAATTCATTGTAATACAGATGAATAAAAAAAAATAATTCTTCAATAAAAATAACTATTCCAATCCCCAACAACTAGAATGGGTTTTTGCACAATATTGTGTAAAAATCGGTAAAAGTCTGGTGTTGTTTAAATTCACACTAACATGACGTTTTCTTTCAACATTTATAGTTTTTGTGACATTTTAGCTTTCTACTTTTCTTAAAACAACAATGATAACGTATTACAGAATTAGAACCGTTTATCAAACTAAAAATCCTTTTTTGTTTTGTTTAAATTATTTGTGTGTTCAAAGAGTGAGAGGAAACGGTGGCTGCTTGTGAGCAAGTGAGCGAGGGAGAGAATAAAAAAAATATTCTAAACGACAGCATGTGCTCAATTTGTCACTGCCGATGCTGAGTTGCATGTTTAAGTCAAGGCGGCGAGGCATGTTAAATGCGTTAAACGTGTTGCCATGTTGCTTTCCAATGTGATTAATTCATCTCATTAATGTATTAAAAATCCATTTTAATTCTGATAAAAATGCAAAATCAAGTCATCATATGTACACAATAGATAAATATGTGCACAAAGTAAAATTACAGATGAAATTACCAATATTAAAACCATTTCTCTCTCCGGTTGGGGTTGTTTTCCTCTGGTGCTTCACTTTCTATACATAGTCCAAAAACATGAAGAGTAATTTTCTGGAAAAATGCCCATGAGTGTGTATGTGTGTGCTGCTCTCTGATTGGTCAGCCGCAAGTCCATCGTATGACTCCATCCCTCCGGGACCCAGAAATGGAAAAGTGGTCCAAACAACAATCCTCGGCATAGAAACAAAATTCGCATCCAAAATGTGCATTTTAAACAGACGTTGAGTGTTTCTGATAGTAAAGACCTGCTTAAATATATATGGCCCTTTTATCACCTGATGCCCCTCTTAACGTTGCGGATTGATTACCGCGATAGGCTAATTGCCACCATCCTTCTGCACTGTAATTAACGAAAGATGCTAAACAAGTAAAGTGTATTTTAACAATAGCTTTAAATGTGCGTGCAAAACTAAAACGCATGAAATGGCTTTTCTTTGACTAGTTGTGCAGAGAACTAGTGACAGATTCGGCCTCTCGGGGATGCATTAGCATTTGCCGGAATGATAAAACTAGTAAACCGAGGCTAAGTTAATTGAATGAAAAACAATTAATCTTTCAGTTACTGAATTATTAACAGCCGTGCAGAGCCAATGAGGCGAGGAGATTAGCTGTCTGACAGGCAGGTGTTTGATAGTTGCACTCCTGAAGGGCAGATCTTTACCTTCTATTTTTAATGATGCCACTGTATGCTCGCGTTCAAGAACCGATCGCTCCTCGATCGCTTCACTCTGTCTGTCAGGCGGCTGGGAAATGATGCTGGGGGTGGAGTGATTATCCAAGTCGGCCATGTACCGCAGTCAAAGCAGCCATGGTTACCTGTTCCTCTCCCCACACAAAGCAAGTGCTGGTCTGACACGCATTCAGATGAGGCTGCTGGTGATTATCTCCATAAACACCATCTGTTGCTGCTCCTCCAGTCACTTGCTCAAATATATCATAAAATTGATCAACAAATAGGTAATCCGCCGAACATGGAGCGAAATATGTCAGGTGGAGATTTAGCCCAGAATGGGTTTCATGAGGAAAAACAAACGATTGTTCTTTTTCGTATTTTGTTATGAGATTTTATAGCAAATATTTTTTACATATTTTGTTATTTTTTGGCATCAGAATTGATGATTAATATGTTTGCTTGTGAAAATAATTTACTCTTTTTCATTTATGGGTCGTTGGGAGCTGCATCCTAGCAACTTTTGGCTCAGAAACAGGACACACCCGAGTGTTCTGGCCAACCAATCACAGAGCAGGACACAGCAACAATAATTCTGATATAACTATCTGTCTGTTTGTTAAGGGGTAACGCTTTCTGTTGTGCTGTAGTACCAAACGTCTGAAAAACAGCCTATAGAAGTGAGAGTGTGACAAAAAAGGCTGAAAACGATTTGTCTCATAATTGAGATACATTTGAGTGGAAATGATACAAACTTACAATTAACAGCTAAAAATGAATAGAGAACTGAGGGCGTTATTGACAATTGCAGGGCGTAATACATATACAGTATAATACACAAGTTTGATACAAATAATTGATACATACAGAGACAGTATGGTGTCAGTATAATTTCTGGATTGGGAAACTAGACGTTTTCTATTTCTATAAAAGATTAAGACATATAAGTACTGTACATGTAAAAAACAAATAGACTTTAAAACGGCATAATTGATGAGATGAACCTTTAACCAGCTTCCACCATGATGCCACTGAAGCAGACCTTATATATGGCTTTTTAAATGTGAGAATCTTAAGTATCGTTTGTTGTCCTTTCTCCCCTGAACTTCTGTTAAGATGGCAAAATTGCATCTTATCGACTCTTTGCTGTTATGCTAAATAAAAACGGAGTGCTCCATCTCATTCTCCAATTAATAGATGCTAGTAATTATCCAACCAATACCTTTCTATCAGCATGTCCCATATCCATCACTAAGTTAAAAATAAATTGAAATCAATACCCCACCGGTGGCCTGGGACAGTGTCATTGCTTTCAATGCTAGAACTCCAGGCTGAATAACCATTATTGATCTCTTCTAGGAATATTCTGTTTTTTATCTCATCTAGCCCACGAGATAAGTATTCTTCTCCCCTCCGCCAATGGAAACAGTGTCAGACGGCGACAAACTGCTGTGTGTTTGGTCTTATCTGACCCGCTTTGATAATAAATGCAAAGATTGCAGAGTGATGGAGCAGGGGAAGACAAAAGTGGACTAGCTCTGATAACACCTCACAAAGTTGAGATTTATGTTTCCCACAACAAGCACACAAGAGCGTGGCAAACAAAAGCAAACCCCGCTCTGACCAATCTCCGTCTGGACGGTTGAGGCGAATATGTTTTTATGTGGCTGTGTCTTCAGGACAGGTCTATTAATTCCAGAAGTTGGTGAGCTGACTGCAAATAACGTCATGAAAACAATTCATGCCTGTGGAGAGAGTTTATATCGTGGCCTTCTGACTACTTTTTCTCTAAATTAATGACTCAGTAGTGTTGTCTTTTGTTAAAACGCACAAATTGTACAAACGATACAGTAATCAATTAATAAAACACTGCTTTAAGACATGTCACACAGAAAACACAATAAACCACAATGTCTGTGTCTGCCTGACAAATCATAGTGTGTGTGTGTGCAGACAAAAACAAAGAGCATTTTTCATCGCTTTTACTTTTAAATTGATAAAAACAATGATAAAATGAAAATAAATAATAAAAAATATTACCTGTATATATACTGTATATAAGTTCATACAGTAATATATGATTATTTATATATCTATATATCTATATCTACATCTATATATCTATATCTATATCTATATCTATATATATATATATATATACATTTTTATTAGGGGTTTTTATAGACAGTTTCTTATAATTCTTAATGTACATAAAATGTGTATGTTGGTTTTATTAATTTTATCAATTGCATCCCCCCCAACGCCAATTTAATTTTGAGAATCAGAATTCAAAGTGTTTGGTTTTTACAGTCCTTTTGAAGTTGTCGTGCTTGTGTTCAGAGCGTCCTCAGCTCTCTCAGCATCACACAGAGTCAAACTTAGAGTTGGAGGACATTTTGGCCTTCTGTTCTCACGGGCAACAAATCCATCAACGCCCACTCTGGGCATGTGAGACAAAGCGTACTGCAAACTTTGTGACCTGCCTTTGGAAATGAAGCTCCGTTTGCTGTAATGACTCTAATGACAATTTGCTTATCCTCATCGGAGGCCTTGCCATCAGTCCCTGGAGAGGGGTAACATCTGGTGGAGCTTTTGCCCAAGCCACAGTCCCTCAATGAGGGCCAGTCACAGCTGGGTGGGAGGGGAAGATAGTGTCATGTTCAAGAACGACCAGTGCTTCACATCCCGTTTTTTTTTTTTAAATCAGGCTCTGGGGTAAGAAGCTCACAGATGGAGATCAATGTCAATGCTGCAAACTTCTGACAAACGAGTCATTTTCATATCTTCACTTTCTCACTCCTAATGAGACCGAATATCCCATCTGCAGTGCTCATAGATCCCTCTTTACTCAATTGTCATTCTCATTATTCTGATAAAATTGTTTGTTTTAAGTCTTTTTCTTTCTATATACATTTGTTTTGTATTATTATTATTATTTTATATTTTTTTTTTTTACAAAACTTCTATTTCAAAAAATGTTTTGACTTGAATATTGGTTTTACTTTCATTGACAATTATGCTTTGTGTTTATTAGATCTTTGTTTAGTTTTGCAAAATTCTTTTTTATAATTATATTATTAGAAATCAAACACTACAGATACTAAAAAACCTTACTAAAAACCTATTACAGGTACCTGTTTTCTATTTTAACAGTCTTTTTTTTAATTCACACACGATTCTGCATGTAATAAACTGACAGTTTTGATTTCCAAAGTAAAAAAATGCGTTAATCATATAATAATGGTTTTCAAGTAGTTTCATTGTTAGACCAATAGAGGTCAGTGTTCCTGGGATTTCCATGTCTTTTTATGATAATGGAATAAGAGCTATGACACTTAAAATGAAGTAAACATTTTATATATTTCTATAAAATGTAACTGTATGTTGCAGTGACACCAACAGATTTTTAAATTGTCTGAATCTTTCAAATTATTGTCATTTTTTTTTTTTTAATTGTCACATTGAAAAAAACCTATTGTGAGCTACAGTTTAGCAACATTTGTTTTGTATAAACCTTTAATCATTTTTTGTAATTAGTTTTTGCTGGAATCAGAGTAAATATATTTTAAATGGGAATTTTAAAAGTGAATTGGGAGACAAGTGCAATGTCTGTTAGTGCAATCATGACACATTACTACATTTCTGGTTTTTAAAAAGTGTAAAAAAAAGATAATAGTAACATAAAAATACAATTTTTGTGTATTTATAAGTTATATAATATTATATAAGTTAAATACTATATATATATTAAATATAGAATTGTGCTCAGCATTTAACCATCCAGTGAGGTTGTATACACACAGTGAAGGGACAATACAGTTCAGTACAGCAAGTTCAGTTCCATACCACTGGACCACAACTGTCACAATTGGTGGGATTGGCTGAAGAATATTTTTGGTGATGTCTTGGAGAGTTTATTTTTCTAGCCCCTATTTGGAACCTGGCCACAATATTGTACTATCTAATCGATATTCCTGTGATACAATAGCAATAAATGCATTCTATTCTATTCTATTCTATTCTATTCTAGTCAGACCTGAAGATCCTGTTGTATGCAGAACCCTTTGGGTAGAGGATCAGATATGTTGTGGTGTCTATGGATGCATCCAGTTTATCTGGACCTGAGTCATGTTTATATAGAGACCACATTCTAAAGTTGTATGTGGCAACTATTTGAGTCTTGCATTGTGTTATGGGTTACAATGAAAGTAGTATTCCTACTCTGTTTGGTGCAAAGAGAAAGATGAGATAATGGTAAAATAAACACACCGAATAGCCAATATAAATAACTACAATATATTAAAATATGATCCAGAATAAAGCAGGCAAGAAACAATTTCAATATAACGCATGATACAGGAACAACACAAGAAAAATGCAATTGACAAAATATAAATAACCGAAAGTGGTGCAGTGCACAGGTTAGAAAGTGTCGGTGGAGCTGCCGGGTTTATTTATTAAAGTGTTTAAATTGCCTTTCGAGTGTTGAGAGCGTGGATAGCTCTGAGGAACAAACTCTCCCCGAGTCTTCTGGTCCGGGTTTTGCGAGCTCTATAGCGCCGTCCGGAGGACAGCTTGCTAAATAAGTGGTTTGTGTCCATGATGATGGCCTTTGCTCTGCGGAGGAAGCGAGAGCAGGCAATGTTGAGTAGAGAGCATCCCGTGGATCCAAGCAGTTTGAGACTCGGATGAGATTAGCTTCCCCCAACCCACAGTCTTGTTTTGGAATTCTGTCTGTGGTCCAATGTTGGAGTGGTCACATATGTATCACTAGGCAACACCCTTGCATTGGATGCCACACGCCCTAACACTCTGTGATAAAAGCTGGCAGAAGATTGTGAGGTAGAGAAACTTGGGCCAGGATGTTGACAGTCCAAGTCCAGCGAGAAAAAGCAATGCACTGACCTGGGTTGAGATTACTTACCCATCTAGCAACCCCAATTGGTATAGGTGCCAGAGCAAGGAGAAACTGAGTTGGCATCATTTGTGTGGACTGGTCTAATTTCAGCCAGTAGTGATTATTCCGTTGTTTGTAGTGTCACGAGAGTATGGAACTTGCTATCTTCGTGAAGATGTGAGATGACAGAAAAAGATCAAAAGGGAGGACTTTGTACTGATACACTTGACCCTCTAAAGCAGGGGTGCCAAAACATTTTGATTCGCGGGCCACATTGGGTTCTAACATTTGACTAAGGGGCCGGACCGGGCTCAGGGGGGGGGGTATTTTATTATATGTAAAATACACATTTTAGGATATACACATTTTTGTATATAGTTTAGTATTTAACATTAAATCGTGTTTATTCCATTTTAAAAATGAATAAAAAAAAAAAAAAGAAAAAACAGATATAATTCTAAAATGCAAATAAAGTGATTTAGCATTTTAACTGCTTTTTGAAATGTGTTCATAAATAAAGCAATAAAAACCTTCATAATGTGAAACAAACCGTATTCGTGTGAGATCACATGGTGTGTTCACGCGCTGAACCGCTCCGAGAGCGTTTGAAAGAGTTAAACGAGGCAAAAGAGCCGAATCTATGAAAAGAGCCAAACTTCCCATCACTATAATGAAGACCTTCTGTGCGAAAACACTGCTGCGTGTTGTGACGGACCAAACGGATTGGTCGAATTTGCAGTAAATTTGCGGTGATTGGATGAAATTGCAAGGTCGCAAATAAATGGCGGGGTTTCGCTGAATTTGTGTGAATTGGCGCGATCGCGAAATCCTGGAGGGCCTGAATACTGTCCGCGGGCCGGATTACATTCATTTTATGAATCAAGTCACGGGCCGGTCAAAATTTGATTAAGGGCCGCATTTGGCCCCCGAGCCGGACTTTGGACATGCCTGCTATATAGCAAAGCAAAATAAGAATTGTCGACAGACGAGCGAGATGTAAAAGTATTTGTTTTTAGGTGTATTGCTGCAAACCAATTTTGTGGATTGAGCATTGCAGTTAACGTTTTAAATCGAACCCTGTGTCATTCAGTGTTCAGATTGGTCACACAGTTTTCTTCTGTACTTTAAAGTGGCTGTGGAATCCATACGTTATATCAGCGGAGGACACCACCTCTTTGTCTGATGCGCGGAATAAAATCGGTCCACTGGGCGTTCCCCTAGTGTCAGCACACGACAGAACATGGAGTAGAATGACAGATAGAGAACTGATGTTTCCTGAAATGGATCAAACTTGCCCCACGCAGATTTCATTCAGCTCTCCCATGAGCAGCTCCGTGCCAGATTCAAAAACAAATCATTCAGAACAGTGAAGGGATCAGTTTATCATCTCTTATCCACAACTGAATTACTGAGCGACTGCAGTAAACCGCTTTCTTAATGAAGTGTGGCTACATCATAAAAACAACGACTCTATGTAACTCTGCTTGTGGATTTCATTACTTTTAATCTTGACTTTTCAGTAAAATGTCATTCATAAATTCTTTCATCCATCTTTTTTTTTTTTATTATTTTACTGTTCAAATGACTAAATTATTATGGGAATGGAGACATTTATTACAGATGTTCTATGTTGAAGCCAGGCCCAAATTAGTAAATGGTAAAGGGTTAGACTTGTGGATTAAAATTCCAAGAGGTTGCAGGTTCTAATCCCACTCTGACTGCGTCTTCAACTGTGTCCATGCGCCCCGGGCAATTAAAGCTGCCCACTGCTCCGGGTCGGTGTAATTCTAGGGATGCACCGATAACACTTCTTTTGAAAAATTGCATATCAGTACTCGCCGATGCGAATAACGAGTACTTGCTGGAAACATAATTTAAATGTACAGGTAACAGCTTTAGTCATATAATAATAATAATAATTATAAAAAACATAGAACTAGTTTGGAATTAAGAACGTTTATTTAAAATGACAAGCATGTTGTACTCAACATATTATAGAATAAATAATTATAGAAAATTTAAACAGTGACAGTGCAACTCAAGTTTATTTTTTCAGATTGTTGTAAACTGTCACTTTGGACAGCACAAGGGAATTTGACAAACATCTCTACTATAGGGGCACTGAGGGCGGGGCACTCGTGTGCCTCTGATTAATCCTTTACACGCCGCTCAAATATAGACATTTATCATTTACAGTATCGAAGGACTTTTAACAAGTTCGAGTACTTTAGAAAATGTGTTATCGAGGCTGATAGCGGTATCGGTGTCTGTGCAACCCTAGTTATTTCAGAGCACAATTTACTCCTGTTTTGTTTAAGTCAAATTGTGAAGATGTATACAGTAATCCCTCGTTTATCGCGGTAGATTCGTTCCAAGCCGGACCGCAATAGGTGAATTTCCGCGAAGTGGAGGAACAACATTTACATATTTATTTAACACTTAGACTTTTAAAACACTTTTTTCAAGTAGTATTCTTTATTAAAGTAATGTTAACAAACATCTCCCAAACATCTCCCCGTCGCACGCGTCGTCCCCGCGGAGATATTCATTTTCAAAGGCCGTGAATGGGAGGAGCGGGCGCACGCGGTGAGACGCGTCCGGCGGCGGTCCGTCTCGAGGCACTGCGAGCATCCTCCGCCGAGATACAGTAGGGAAAAAATGAATCCGCGAATATACGTAATAAAGAAAAAAAATCCGCGATACAGTGAATCCGCGATAGTCGATAGTTTGCAAGAAAAGACGAAAAAGTACAAAACTTGATCCCCTGAGAATGGTGGTCCATTGTCAAACTTTAAATATAGTGCTTGCATTATCCAGATGACCTCATGCTGTTATATGTCTTTGTGCTTGTCCCTCCAGCCACTGCTACATGGTCAAGTTCCCCAGGTAGTCACTTGTTTGGCCAAACTTATTTCCAGTGAATTATACGTGTTTACATGTGCGTTTCGGTCGGTCTCACAGTAATGGCACATATAAGTACTTTGTGTACACGAGAGCAGGGTCTTTCTGTGTCTTGAGCTTGTCAGACATTTAAAAGGCAGGCAGAAGGTGGGGACCTCTTCAGATCCAGTCTGCTATTAGAGGGCTTGTGATCTGCTCGTGTTTACCCACACTTACAAGGCCCACATTGGCGTACGCGGCACCGCACTCAGCCAGGCCCCTTTGAAGTGATGTTGATCCTTCAGAGCAGCCTTAGTAAATTGCGGGCCCTCTTTCTCTCTGTTTCTTTCTTTTTCTCTCTATGTGCCTCGGAGATAGAGAGACGCATATGTAGAGCTTACGCTGTGATCTATAGACTCTCCACATCTCCCTCTGATCTGAAACAAATAATGAACGAAAGGCAAGAGCCGGATCGGCTCCTGCCAGAGCAATTTCACCCGCATTCAGTGCCTATCAGTGCCTCCAGAATGAGCAAAAAAGGAGAGGAACTCATTATAAAACCCCACAGTGAATGCACGCACTTGGTGTACAAGAGGCTTTCAAACTACTTCAAACTAAGCACCCTATGTTCCCTGAACATTTTCTTCATTACGTCAGACAAATGACATTCGCTTTTCTGATCCAGGAGTAGAGCTCTTTACCCAAGTTGGCTTAAATAATGATATGTTTTCAGTATTGTACGCTAACACCTTGGAATTAGCATAATTGAATGGTTGAAATGCTACAGAAAACAGCAGGCTGAATAGTAAACTGAGTTGTATGTGGGGAAAAAAACTGCCTATAAAAAGTGTATTATAGGCAGTTTGTTCATGTCAGACACATTGTCTCTGCAAGATTGTCATTTTTAATCCACTGCAAGTTTTGTATAGCTTTTTTTAATGGTTTATGAAAATAAAATTAATACTTCAAATGCATAGATAATTAATTTGTTTGGCTATTTATTTTTACATGAAAGGTAAAAAAAATAATCAAATCTTTTCTTAAATTGCAGACATTTTTAATATTGTTGCGGACAATCTTTTAAAATTGTTCAGCTGTTTTAATTGTTGTTCTGTCTATTATAAAATTTATTTTTTTCTCTGCACAGAATCGGTGACAAATTGTTTCACTGAAAAAAATAGAAACTTGTATCGAAAATGTATTTAGGATTTACTCCAGGAATGTGGGGATATAGTGGGAATATGCGTTATATAATTTTGAATAATATGAATTTGCATTCTCTATAGTTGGCTACGTGTGTGTGTGTGTGTGTGTGTGTGTGTGCGTGCGTGCGTGCGTGTGTGTGCGCGCGCGCGTGTTTGTGTGTGTACGCTTGTACCAGATTTGACAACCAATTTGCCTTATGACACCTGTTTGGACACAAGTTTTCATGGCATTGGGTAAAATAAGGTACTGGAAACAGTCCTTACAGATTTTGGTCCACGTTGACATGACCACATCACACAGCAAAACTGCACATCCATGAGGCAAATTTCCTGTACCACTCATCAGACCAGGCATGTTTTTATTTCCCAATTTTCTAATGCCCAATTTTAATGAGCATTGCTTTATCCTAGTATCCTAGGCTTCCTGTTCTTGGCTGACAGGAGTGGCACCCAGTGTGGTCTTCTGCTGCTGTAGCCCATCCATCTCAGGGATAAACGTATAGGACAGGGGTGGCCAGCCCGTGGCTCTTGAGCCTCATGCGGCTCTTTAACTAGTTTCATGCGGCTCTTCAGGAGCTTTCACATGACATGAGGTCAAAATACACACGATGTTAACTGTTGAAAAATAACTAATATTATCATGTTGGTGTGGTTAATCTCATTAAATCTGGCTGAGCAGAGGTCTGTGTGTGTGCGCGTGCGTACAAGATTAAGGAATTGTATGATGTTTATGTGTGCCCGTGTATATGATGTGGCTCTTTGCGGCTCTGACACAGAAAAAAAGTGGCTCTTAGTGTCTGACTGGTTGGCCACCCCTGGTATAGGACATATAGGATATGTTATGTTTTTTGGACCATTTCCTTAAACCCTAGAGATCACCAACAACCAATCCATGTTCAAAGTAACTTACCACCCCCCCATTTTGATGGTTGGTTTGAATTGCAACAGATTGTCGGGACCAGGTCTTCATGAGTTACTGCCATGTAATTGGCTGATTAAACATCTGCGTTAACGAGCAGTTGGACAGGTTCACCTAATAAAGTGACCGGTGAGCGAATGAATGGGATTTTTATGTTTTTAGTGTTTGTACGAATGTGGATATGTCTGTAACTGTTGTGTGTATATCTGTCTGTCTTTATACATGCTTGTATAGAGTATGTGTCTGAAAAACTGAATTAGTTATGTCTAACTCAAGTATGCAAATAACGCCATATGGAGTTCAAGAACTTCTCTGTGTAATCCGTTTTGCTTTTGTAAAGATAAGAAAGAGCTTTTTACATAGTAGCTATATAGGTGTGTGAGCAGATTTCATTTCTTTTCTCCATCTAGTCGTATGCGCTGGTCTGAATCCAAGCAAATGACACTACAAGAGGCTTTGTCTGGGAGGTGAAGTCTGTCTCTGTGTGGACGTCGAGTGATTTGATACAAATGCTCTCGTGCTGAAAGAAAGACTGTAGATTCAGGCTTGGAAGAGAGCGAAGAGTGAAGGTTTGGCTCTGTCGGTTGATTTGGTCAATGCTTTCATCCGCCTTGCACAGGCCGTCAGAGAACTGACAGGCCATAGCAAAAGTGGACTGCTGATCAACCATCGATGGATCCCAAACTACAAAACATTTGACAACAGTCTTGAATTATTCAGATATAAAGTTTAGTGTCAATAGTTCTACTCATTAAGTTACCTTTTTAAATTGATTGGCTTTAAACTAATTTAATGAAGTAATTTAAATTATTTGTTTTTGATTTACTTAATCAGCTTTCAACTGTGGGTTAAAGGAAATATTGATTCAGATATTTGTTTCTGATCTATTCCCCCCCAATTAGTTCTCTGTTAAAAAGGCGACACAATGGTATAATGGGTAGCCCTGTTGCCTCATAGCAAGAAAGATTGTTTGAGACTCAAGTTTAAGCACATGTTTCTCCAGGTCTGAAAAAGTCTGAAAAAGTGCCCATTGGTGTGATCGAGAGTGTGAATGTGTGTGTCTGTGTCCTGCTGTATGGCTCCAAATCCAGGGTGTGTGTCCTGCCTTCAGACCTAGAGGAAAATTATAAGGACCCTGATGAGGAAAAGTTGTTAAATTAATGGGTGAATGAACTGCAGTAAAATAAGACTCAGACTCTGCAAATTCTGGGACATCTAGGCTATTCGTCGAGTTCAGTAATTGACTTCTTTTTTTTATTTTTTTACTCTCCATGGGTTAAATGAACAATTAAATTGTTTTCTTTGATCATTAAGAGACCGTTGACGCCTCAGTACATACTAGAAGTCACATACAAGTTGCTGACTTACTAACAAGAATCCATTCAATCAATCCAATGTTTTAACCTCAATTCAATTTCCAGAACATTGTTTGTTACGACAAAAAAGCAAGTAAGCATGAAAAATAATGCTCTTTTATCTGTGTGCAAAATCTGCCTACATCAGAACAGATCTTCCTAGTGAACAGTTGGTTGTTTGTGCCACTTTGCAGCAGTGTTGTGTTGTCGCGCTGTGAAGAAGTACTGAAGGTCAGAGCAACCGAGTTTGCTGGTCTTTGTTGTTCAGTCTGGCAGTCAGTGAACCGAGCCACTGGCCACCGAGGTCAACCACAGCATTGACTCCTGCTGTCATAGGGCCTGCTTCAGGAAAAACACCAAAGTAAAAGCACATGCCTCTCCTCAATTTGTTTCTAAGGCTTAGGTTTTCTGTCGGCATGCATTTTGTCATTTATACATTTGAAAATGTATAATGGGACTCGCTGTGATGTGGCTTGCTCTATTGTTCCTCTGCAGGGCCCTTATTGAAGCGAAACTGTCCAATTTAAGCTACAAATTAAAAGTCATCGGTTTGTAGTTTTCAGTGGTGCGAACTGGTAATGTTTTAGTACAACAGCCTGCCGTATATCTGGCAGATAATGACCTCTGATGCGATCCAGATGTGCGTGTGTGCTCTTTAAATCACATGCAGGTTGACTTTAATAAGAAGTATTGCCAGATTTAGACTGTCAAAGCAATTAACGCCTCCATCATTGTAGCATTTTCAGGATGCTAATGTGATTTTGGGCCTACAGTTCTGGATACTTGCCGTTTCTTGTGAGATGGGCAGCTGGTGGATTAATGCTCATTTAGTACCAGGGGTTTACGGAGGGCTCATGAAACAACATTTAGATGATTTTAACCTTTTATAGTGTCTCTTAGACTATCATTTTTTAATTGACAATGGGTGACTGGTATATTGCTTGCAATCTTCCAAAATTGCCCAAAAAGTTTCAACACTATTGATTGGATGTCAATAAAACTTGGGTGCAAAGTAAATTATTATTATTATTATTATTATTATTATTATTATTATTATTATTATTATTATTATTATTATTATTATATATTGTCAGCCAATTCTGGATACTTTAACACAACTGCTTGTGAACTTTGAACTTTACAACTTTGAAACTGTGAAAAGTGCCTATTCTAATTTTATATTTCCATAAACCATCTGGTATTTAAAACACCATATTATGGGTTTGATTCTTATTAATAAAACGATTCAGTCTCTCTGCAGTAGAGCAGAAATATGAGAGAAAACCAGCTGATTACTGCAGTAAAACTCATTCAGATGACGTGAGTCTCACCAGCGACATTGTGAAGGGAAAAAACCTCACGTCCTTCACTTGTTCTAGACAATAATTGACCTGACACTTTCAATAAATATGGTTTTTATTTTACATGTTATGTTGTGTTATGCCATGGTATGTTCTGCATTGCAACTTGTAATACAAATTTTTTAGAGGTTTTTAGAGCTAAAATGAACACAGTGAATTTAATCATAATGAAGTAGATTGATGTTGAGTTAAACTGGATGCCAAAATGGTTGTACCATTCTTTGCAAGTTACTTGATGACTTGTCTTTGTCTATGTGTGTTTAATGTCTGCGCTTAATGGACTTTTTTAAACTATTGACAATTACATTTTTTTGTGAAATTACTTGCCTGGCAATTTATGTTATCATATTTTGTATGATCAATATTATGTTGGTTATCTGGTTATCACTGCATGCAATTGATGAAAATAGAAAGACTGTAATACGTTTAGTTTAATAAATTACAGATAAAATATTGCTCCCCTTATATTTTATCAAACATTTTTTTTATTTTAAAAATATCTAAATATCGTCTCGTCTCGTTCTCAAGAACCTAACGTATAGTCTCGTTTCGTGGGAAAAGTGTCTCGTCCCACCCCTAATATCTACTATATACTTATTTATTTAGCTAAACAGATTTTTAGTTCATTAATATGAGCACATAGCACATAAATGTGTATGTTCATTGAGGAGATTTAGAAAGTGTCGTTCATCTTCACCTTTGAAAAAAGTACCAACCATCTGGATCAGAATAATCTCTTTTAAGACCATCATTTGTCTTAATAAAACTATTGACTTTGTAATGGCTTATTTTTACCCGGCCCCATTAGCTCGGATAGCCAAGACTTTAAATATTAAAAAGGCTTTACAAGATTTGATTAGATGTTTAGCAAGCAGTCAGAGCAACCAGCGCTTCTTGATCTCCTGCTGTAAATGTAAAACGGCTTATCTTTCAATGCGAGAGAAAAAAATGCTGTTTCAAGCAATATCTGGATTCTTACATTGGACTCAAGTGTAAATGATTTAACACAGCAGATGGATTTAACCTCCTCGAGGTCAGTCTGTGTATTAACAGACAGTGTCCAGGGGTTTTGCCTTATGCTGATATTGACTGTCATATATGGCACGGAATGTAAATGTGTGATTAATGGCGTGTGTGCTAGCATGGTTGCGCTGTGATCTCAGACCTGTACTGTTGTTTTGTATTTCAAACGCACAAAAATGGCCGGAATAACTCATGTGACTTGTCCAGCTGGTAAAAATTGGAAACATTTACTTTTTTCAAGGCCTTAAAGGGTCAAAAGAGCCCCTAATAATTACCTCTCATGTATCTTTTCCCGTTTTTTTTCTTCATAGTTTGTAACAAACCACCTTTGTTGGACGGGGCCTCAGCAGAAGCATGGCTGCAGGGACAGCAGTGAGCTTTGACTTTCATGGCCCTGTCAGACTTTAAATGGCTTCTGCTTTATTTCACCCTCTGACCCTTGGCTCCCAGACAGGGCCATGCAGGAAAAACACAGAGATATGTGATACATAAAGTCTCTGGTGAAACTCCAGAGCTGTGAGAGGGAACATCTGAAATGCGTATTTTGCAGGAATAAAAGAGGGTTTTGTTCTGGGACAAACACAGTGGGTCAGACCGGTTTAGTCACAATGCTCGTGTTCCATGAGCTGGTTTGAAGCCAGTTTATTAAAATTGTATTTCAACTTGATAGCATTCGGTATCAATGCCGGATATTTTTCTACTTTTTTATGCTAAAATTAAACCTCTGGGGTCAGGGTTTCTTTGTTATGGAAAACAATTTGACTCTATGGGGTCTTTTTTATTTTTGCTTGACTAATTATGAATAAAGAATCAACTGCATTGTTTAACTAATAATGAATGAGTACACATGGAACACAAATGTTGTCAAGTTAGTGAAAAATATTCGTCTGCTCTGGTGTGTGCTACATTATTCAATTTAGACTTGAGATTTACTCAATTCAATATATTTTCCAGACCC
>CM051497.1:4502702-4523625 GCA_028031935.1 Paedocypris micromegethes
TTTTTTTGGCTTACATAAGTTTAGCTTACATAAACGTCTGCGATCCACTTCTCTTTTACAATACGATCTTGTCTTAAAGAGTATAACCAGGCTTGATACGGTAGCAAAACTACAGCCTTTGTTTCTCAAGCATATTTTAGTATCTTTGTAAAACGATTCACCTTGTCAGTCATCACCCAACTCCAGCAATTACATTCCCGTCAAGTGTCACCGGGCTGCACCCTGTGGGCAGAGCTCTGTGGAGCAGTCAGCCTTTTAGACGCTCCAAATGGTTGTTTAGTGCACAGAAGGCTTACAGCATGGAAGAGTGAGCAAGAAACCTGATTTAAGTGTGACTAGAAGCCCTGGCAGGTCAGGGCCTGTGTGTGTGTGTGTGTGTGTGTGTGTGTGTGTGTGTGTGTGTGTGCTTAGATTAAGGAGATGTTCTTTACTTCAAATTCAGATTGGCAGCCTGGAAATTCCATCCAATTTAAAGTAGACATTCTCTCCACTGGCAGAGGTGTTGCATTTTGGATGTTTCTGCGTTAAGTTTATTGCTCATTTATTTAATTTGATGTTATTAATAATAATTGTTCTAGTCTAGATCAAAGAAAGTGAGCAAACTTTTTGATTTGAGAGCCACAAGGGGTTCTACCATATAACAAAGGGTCTGAACCAGGAGCAGATTGATAATTTGAATTGAGCGCATTGGTAACCTCACAACACTGGAGAAAATATAGATAGCTTGGGATACGGAGGAAATATATGTTTTAATTCCAAATTAAACAAAATATCTGACTTTGGGATAAATGGTAAAAAAAAAACCAGGCCATAGTTTGTCCATTCCTGGTCTGGATCAGCCGTTTTGTGCTTGTGTGGGTTTCTGTCTTTGGTTTCATTGCACAGTCCTAAAACTTGTGTTCGGAAGAAATGAAATAGAAAAAGTGTACATGGGTGTGAATGAGAGTGGGAATGTGTGCGTATGTGCGTCCCACTCTGTGATGGTTTGGCCACTAAAAAAAGTAAGAGGCCCAAGGTAGCTGGGATTGGACAAAACAAAGTTCTGAAAATGGATGGATGTTTCTTATTGTTTTTACCACAATCTTTTAAAAAATATATTGTAATCTGAAAAGTGTCTCAAATCTCTCATTGAATGTACTTGACAAGAGTTTTTTTTGTCACCTGCCTTGTGAAAATTGTAAAACTGATGACTGTGAATGGTTTTATAGGATTAGGTCATTGAAATCCCTAAGCCATAAAGAGAATGAGCACCAGTAATAGTGATGCTCGGCTGAGCAAGCTCCGCTAATAAGACAGTCTAGCTGGTGTAATTTAAAGCTTCCTTTTTTCCTTCCGTCGTTCTTTCCTTCCTTTTTTTCATTCTTTCCTGAATTCCTCATTCTCTTCCCCTTCCGCTTCCTTGCTCTTTCCCTTTTTTTTCTCTAAAAAAATGTATTTTATTTTCTTTATTTTATTTTATTTATATCCTTCTGTCCTTTTTTATTTCTTCCTTCCACCCCCCCATTCTTTTCTTTCTTTTGCTTTATCTTCCTTCGTTTTTTTTTCTTCCGAATTTATTTTTTATCTACTTCCATCCATCCTTCCAAAGGTTTTTACTTTATTTATTATTACTTATTATTTTCTTTAATATGACCTTCCTTTCTTCCTTTTACAAAAGCATTCCTACATATTCTTTCAGTGTTATGTATTTTCTTTCTTTCTTTTGCTTTCTTTCTTTCTACTCACAAAAATATAACAATTTGCTATGCCCATCCTTTCACACTGACTACTCCAAACATGTAACAATATCTTTCATGTAACAATACATTTCATGTTTGAATTCCACATGCTAACTTTGACCGTGTTCTGCTCCGTTCCCTTTCTCATTTATGCTGATTTGCTATTCATATGTATCTGGAGTATTATCGCAGTGACTAGATGTGACATTTTCATTTTAGTTCCACTAAAGAACGGTTTACATTTGAAAAGAACTTCTCCCAAGAACATTGTCCCACTAAAGCATTCCCAGTGATGCTTTCTGATCCTGTGCCATCTGGCTTCTTTGCATTCAGTTGGTAATGCTGGTCATACCATCATTGTAATGCTCATGGTTTAATATTGCATCACAGGTGTTGCTTAGTGTTAAAAGCATCAGAGGAAAGATTGAATCTGGGTCACTTTCCGGCACTTGCACAGGGCTACACTTCTAGGTCTGTGGAACGTCAGGAATGTTGTCAAGTATTAATGAAGAGAACGTCCCTGCAGGCCTGGTGTTTGTCAGACGAAATTACATACATTCAAACGGAACGGTGGGATTTAATCTTTCAAATACCTCCTGGACATATGGAAAACAACTTACACAAGCAGTCTGAGCATATCTCTATGATGGAAAGTAGAACTAGCTGAGCAGGAAAAGAGATTATTTTAATATAAATGAGAACATTGTTGAAGCAGACCGGTGTTCATTGATTAGCTGCGTTCCGAGTTTGACTGCACAATGAATTTCAAATGTCTGAAGCGGGCGGCTTTGTGATGCTACGTACGGATGTGAGGTCGTGAAAAAGTTGACAGAGACAAAACCTCTGGGCTGAAATTTAGTTTATTGCCTGCCTCCTAGTCGCAGGAGAAAACTCTATTCACTGACCTGATAACACATCCTGTTGTATTCTTGTCAGCAGATGCATTTGCATGCGCAGACGCTCCGGCATAACCAAACATCCGTAATGCCAGTGTGAAAACACATCCTCTAAGCCCTCATTTACATTTCACATTTATGTCTTTGGCAGACACTTTTATCCACAGCGACTTTCATTGAATTCAATGTATACATTCAATCGGCTCACGCGTCCTCTGAAAACCAAACCCACGACCTTGGCTTCACGTCGTCGTCTTCTATAGTTGTGCGCGTGATTGTGTGTTCCTCTAAACATCTTGGGCTGGCGTGCTTGTCCCCATGCTGAGGGTTTGTAGAAACGCTGTGGATAACTAATTTTCAGTCAGTTAAAAGCCATTGATAATACACAAACCCCGCATGTGCCCGGTCACAGCGTGCACCAGCCGATCAGAGGCAGGATTTACTCCACCATGGGAAAACACTGGAAGTGAATCTGTTTTATTTTCCCCTGCCTTGCGTCTTACCAATGTTTAAATAAGCCTGCAGATTACTTAAGGGCCTTTAAATGCAAATTAGGCAAAGCAAAGCCAAGATTGAAAACCTCTTTTGCCCCACAGATTATATGCAGCCTAAACACGATTTTAGCTATAGGCACCCCAATAAGCCTCGGGCCAGGGGGGTTCTGGAACACGAGGCCTGAAAAGATAGATCCATTTGTTGTGCTTGGGCTAGCAGTAGCTATGATAACAATAAGAAGGAGGTGTGAGGAGGAATACACGCCTGCCAAGACGTTTCAATGCTTTTGTCGTCAGCTCTTCTGTTGGTCTTTGCATCTTTTTTTCAACATTTCCTCTAGCTCAACAAGAAAATGCTGTCCGCAATGCCAACATCACCGGTTTGATTTCCAGAGAAAGAATGTACTTGTGTAAATCCTCTGGATATGAAAGCTAATGCCAACTGCGTGTAGATGTAAATATCAATGGCCAAATACTTGTTAACTTTATAAGATTTTATTCAAATTAATTTACAAATTGAGAAGCATTAGAAACAAAAGTAAAGATTAACCAAGAGTACATGCTTTATACAAGATTATAGATTACGAAATACTACACACAAGATAGTCAAAGAACACAATTGTTTAAACTTGTCAAAGCCCTGGACATTTTTACGCGTCATGAAGATAATTGGAAACAAGACCATGTTCATGTTCTTAATTGCAGAGAAACTACTGCATTTATTCTCTTATTGTAGATGTAGTGGGAGAAAATATATCTCTAACTGAGAGTTGATGTAGGATAATGTAAAACTACTTTTAGTCCAGAAGGTCAAAGCTTTGAACTTTAAGGAGACAAACAGCTCCCATAGCAGTTTTATCTAAGAATTTCAGCTCATCTTATCAGTGGAATAACTCTGTTTGCAGACAACACAAATTGAAAGAGTCCCTTTATGATGCATCATTAGATCGTCTTCCTTTTCTGCCTTGAAATTCCAGCTGTAATGAGTTTCCAAGGCCGTCGAATGGTGCAGTTTAATTTAGACTTGAAACCATTTCTTGGCTTGGGCATACGAGGTATTCTGTTTGACTGACACTACTTCATGACTAAATGGTTATAAAAGGCTGCGCTGGTCCTAGTCCTGTGCCAAGGGAGACCACAACACTGCTGACTCAAAGAGCTCAACGGGCCTTGCCGATATCTTAAGGAAGTGCTCAGCGTGCGCACACCTGCTACCAGTTACATGAAGACAGATTGCGACCATAATAACCAACACGATGTTCCCTGTGGATTACGTCATAATTGTTTCACTGTGACTCGAGCTTTTTCGATCTCCAAGATGGCCAGACATGAAGTACTCTAGTCATTCTGGACAGCGACTTCAGTGTGTTTCAGGTTCAGGTCAGGGACCTCCGGAAGAAGATGGATCTTGGCAGTGTAGCGATTTGCCTCCAGCAGCTGTACACGGTGTGTCAAGTTCACTGCCACCATCATGTCTCCGCTGCCTGATGGGCTGGGACTGTGAGACACTGTGAGATGTCACATGGCTCTCAGGCCGTGCTCCGGGAGTTGGCCGTTTGCTGTGACAGCTAGCATGTGCTCTCTGTCATGTCTGTCCCTTTTAGAGAGGCGAGAGAGACAAGAAAAATGTTTTCCATGAATATCAATAGTTCCTTTCTTTGCGGACTCTTTCGGAGCTCCGGCGACAGCTTACGATTTAACAGAAAAAAAAAGAAAAGTTACAATCAATGACTTAACCGCTCATTTTAAGGTTTATGTGTTCATAGTGTGTGTGTGTGTGTGTGTGTGTGTGTGTGTGTGTGTGTGTGCAGTGTTGGGTAAGTTACTTTAAAAAAGTAACTAATTACTTATTACTTTACCATTTTGTAATTAAATTACTTTTCTAATTACTGTGTCTGAAAAGTAACGTAATTACCTAATGAGTAGCTTAACCAATTACTTTTTAAAATTCCTATAAACCTTCAAAAAACAAATTATTAAAAAATATAACAGTAAAACATGAAATAGTCAAGCCTTTTGGTTTTCTAAATCATTAAATTCCATAAAATATGCTATAATAAATAAAGTTCTCCATAGTAAAAGTTACCTTCTTTTAGGTAAGAAACAACATTTCAGGAAAAACAAAGTATATTCTGCGACAATTAATGCAACTAAAAGACTCGATTCTGCAAGACGCAGCATCTTTTCCACAAAGTCCCCTGCAATCGCACGTTAAGCTTCAGACACTTTCCGACTCTTTCTGCTGTCGTTAAATCAAGTGAAATCAAGTTCAGACGCTCATCTGGAATATTGCGGCGTTCATCATCATCTTCGCCGTCTGTGTTTAGCTGCCGTTTCAGCGCTTCAGCAGATACTCGCGCTATTGACGGCGGCCGACAGTGTTTTCTCCGCAGAAAGAATCTCACAAATGACTGTAATGTTCATATGTTCTGTACTTGTGGGGTCTTTGACTAGGGCCCTACAACCTACAAAATCTTTTTGAGGGTCAAAATGTAATTCTAAAGCTGCTGTTATAACTGAGTTTTTGTTAAGGTTAGAGTAAAGGGTGTGGGGAAGTGGAATATTTTGATGCTTTCGGTCACAGTAAGTAGAAATAGAATGTGTTGTTTAGAATGTAAGTCAGTGGTGGGGCCCCACTATGATATAAACGCGTGTGTGTGTGTGTGTGTGTGTCTGTGTGAACATTAATGACCTTTACTTGTTAAATGTTTTATTTTATGAAACAGAGACAAGCTTTAAATGTATTTTATTTCGTGTTCATTAGCAGTTCAATTGTCATTTTAGTGCAAAGCCAGTAAGGTATCTTTATTAGATCAGCATAATTTGATTAATTTGGTGTTAAATCTGTTCAATTAGATCATTGTGTGTAAAAGTAGGATTAACTGCGGTACTGAAAGGAATTTTCTTTTCTCATTTATTTCCTACACCACATTCTTAAAATCAACACAATACTTTCTTTTACTGCTCCACAAAAAAATAGGTTTAAGAGCTGGCCTGCAATGTGTTAACTAGTCGTGTACAATAGTGTTTCAATATTATAAGAACTTGAAAGGAGGCAAACGGAGGGCACAATGAAGGAAGCTACATTTTGTCCGGTGGAAATGGATGTATATAACTTCTTTATACATTTTATATATGGTTCGTGTTGTTTGTATTCAGACAACTTTGCAGCAGAGGCTTGATCACAAACTAGTTTCTATGTGATGGTGTGTTTTTGGGTTCAGTGAGCTAATGTAAACTTCAAATTCACTCTTTTAAAGTGAAATCTCTGTAGCATATATAACTTGCTAAGGAAAATGTGCAGTTCAGAATCTCACAGCAGTTTATTCTCTTTTAAATTTCGTGACTTGTACTGGCTGTTAGAAGGTCCCAAAGGCTAACTCGCTGACCGAACTTTAAAAAAAGCCAGAAAAGCTTCTCAAAGTTCTGCTTGCCTATGCCCTACATAACATCCAAATATAATCCTAATTTACCCATCTGCACAAAAATCTGGGCAAACTCATCTAGCTTTTCGCATGCATAATGTTAATTGGCATCACATGTTTTAGAATGCTTTGATATGGCCATTCCATGGATGATCCCCACGTAGAAAGTGTGATGTTCAATGTCCAAGTAGCCAGTTTTATTGGATTCTCACCCAGTTCACACTGAACAGGTTCCTGATGCTCCTTAGAAGAAGAAAAAGAAGAAGAAGAAGAAGAAGAAGAAGAAGAAGAAGAAGAAGAAGAAGAAGAAGAAGAAGAAGAAGAAGAAGAAGAAGAAGAAGAAGAAGAAGAAGAAGAAGAAGAAAATTAGAAGTTAATCTTCTGGTGAATCTAGAAACCATCCAAGAACAGTATTAACAGAAATATTAACCAACATTAATAAGGCACTCACTTTCAAATCAAAACTTCTAAAGCCACTGTAACTTATGGCATGTTTGACCTATAAGTCCTAAATAAAGAATTTGGATCTAGTGCGTACTTTGCCAGTGTACCCATAATTTGGCATTGTTTGTTTTAAGGTTTCCAGTTTCCACAGTTTGTTAAATTATCCTGACACGTAGAACCATTCTGACAGAGAGAAGACACAGCCGGTGCATCTCACAAAACTTGATTTGCCTTAAGATGTACAGTAATTTGGTTTAAGCAACAGTAGATGGATGGTTGGATTGTTTGATGTACAGCAATAGGCTAGTTCTGTGTATGTCATTGTTACACTAAGTTGGGAAAACGAGTCGTGTGAGTTAGGCAGTCAATTGTTTGTCACCGCTGTGTAAACCTGAGCGTCTTCTCAACCAAGCAGAACAAACGAAGTCGGTCATTACAGTAGGAATCACTTCTCTCAGAAACTCTCCCAGTGTCTCTTTAGGCAGAGCTCTCTGTGGAACAAACTGTCAAGATATATTAGGCTTTACCATGTCTTCTTCCTAGTAAAAATCAGCTGACTGCCAGACAGTCCGCTTCCTTGATTTTGCCCATGCTCAGAAAACGGCATAACCTCTTAGTTAATGTCGAGGACAGACCTAGTTTTCACAGTGGCTTAGTAAATGTGTCAAGCAAGATTTCCAAAATAATGATTGTTGTCTCAAAGAAGCAACCAAACCCTTCTCCAGATCACTTCCTTATGTGTTCGCAAGAGCGCTAATGAAATCTGCAGAGAGAAGTGGAAGTTTTCTGCCCCGGATAGTCTAACGTGAGAGGGCACAACGAGTCGTGATGCATTAAGCCACAGTAGGCCGATATATATCTGCTCCCAATTTTTCCTCGTACCATTATCCATAGACAAAAAGCAGCTAGAGTGAATTAATGAGTGGAAGATTTATTTGTTTGCTGTATGGACTGTAAAACAGTAAGAGCTGTGTTAGCCTGTGCAGGCCTCCCACCCCTAGGGTACAATCAAATTCTGGCAGTAAATCAATAGAGCTGGAAGAGGTTTTTATAACCAGAGTTTAACACCATGCTCTAAGTGCTCCAGGTGACAGGTCATTTGTTCATTAGCCGGACTTATCGCAATAAACAGTGGCAACCCTACTTATGTGATGGAGAAAAAGTGGCGAAGGATGTGAAAAACGGAAAATTTGGAATCCTTCACTAATTATTGACCTGCGTCTGTTATACGGTGGGATATGCTTTGTATTGAAGTAGGTTGGGGTTGAAGTGTTGACCTAAACTTGTTTCCGAAGTTTAGGTTCCCACTTATTCACTCACTCATATGAAGTGATTTGAGGAAGTTTGTCAATACGGCCACTAGGGACCACATCGCAACCACACTGTGCTCTGCGTTTAACTATCCAGCACACACACAGTGAAGTGAACACACACAAACCCAGAGCAGTGGGCAGCCTGAAGCCGTGGCGCCTAGGGGAATGTGGGATGTCAGTGTCTGGCCCAAGGACACTTAGTTATATATCCCACCGGTCTGGGATTCTAACCTGCAACGCTTGGGTGGTTGGTCCAACTTCGACTGTGGTCCAATGATAGACCACAACCACCATGTATTTACGATGTATACGCCTTTTCTCATTTGCAAAGCTGATGTAACAATTTCTCTTTGCTCAAAACATTTATAACTTTTCTGATTGCAAGTGGGGTTTTTTTCCAACTGTTGAGAACAGTTGTCAAATTGGAACAAAGTTGTGATTTTATTGCAAAATTGCATTTTTATTGCTTCTTAAACAAATAGATTTTTTTTTTCTAGAAAAAAAATCATTATTTCTTTGGAAAGGAACTTCCTGGACTGGATGGTGGTGTACTTTTTTATTATCTATTGAGGTCTATGGTAAAACAAGATACAGTAGTGACAATCAATTGGTAAGTCAACCACGCAGCCTTTTACTATTAGTTTGCGTAGATTTACAAGTTATGCTATGAATGTCTTTAATTTTTCAAGTTTCAAGTAATTTTTACAAAGGGCTTTTAAAAGAAAAAAAAAATGTTTTTTTCAAAACAGAGTCTCATTTGTGTCTAGTTTGGTCTTGTAATCCACAAGACAAGTTTGGTCTTGTGCATTATCATGTGGCGATTAAAAAGCTTCACTGACTTTAGATTCAAACTTTAAGAGATTTCTCTTGTACGTATGTGTCATTTTAAACGCATGTTTATATAAGGTGACTGTCTGGAAACATTTCATTGCACACAACACCGAACGTGAACATAATAGTCATTATATAAGAAGTATTTCTCTCCATCTGAGCAAAACAGGACGTTATGAACGAGCATCAAGCACACGCTTTTTTTTAATCTTAATCTTTTGTGAGAATATTCAAATTTGAGAACAAGGCATGAGAGTAAAACAGGCCATGTAGTTCAGGCCCATGATGACACAGACAAAAAAAAAAAAAAACATTCTTTTTGGTCTTTCCACAGAGACTTGTCAGTGTCTTAGAGAAGGAAACTTTGAGTCTCAAGTCATGTACAGCTTTAGCTTGCACTTTTGATGGACAAAATGTTTCATTTCCGAACTCACTTCAGTCATTTCGGTTCTTCTGTGCCTGTGCTTCACAAAAGGGTGCGATAAAAGGCTTGACTCAATTATTTCACTGAGGCTAGGATTTGGTGATGGTCTGCGGACCATCACTGGGTTTTATAAGGATGATAAAAGCCTGATACTTGGCGAAGCTGAATTTTACAAAGGTCACTCTTAATGGATGTATTTCCACAGATTTGAGAGAGCGCATTGCAACATTTATGAGATTCGTCTTTGATGCAGGCTCCATGTTTGGGTACATGGGAAAAAAAAAATATTCTGTAGATGAGAAGATTCCTCTGCTCCACATCACCGTTTGTGACATATCACCGTCTAAAAAAGACACTATTTCAGCTCTCATTTGCAGTCACCATCATCATCCTCATCTATTTTTTTTGCCTGTGAAGAATTCCTCTGAGCCTCAAAGGCGGAGGAAAATATATTACAGTTTATGAGTCTCTCTAATGTACTCCAACTTTAGGAGAAATTCTCATTGTCTCTCCAGGGCACTGTAATTTGTCACAACTGTCAAGACAATAAGACGGCACAGAGAGAATAGATTTCTGTTTAAGTTCTCCCTTCAATAATGCAATAGGTTTTCAAGACTGTGATTTTTCTGAACCCCCCTCTAACTGCCCAGAGAAGAACAAACAGTTGGCATGTGGAATAACACGTATAGAACCTTCAGAGAGATGCATTATTTTTTATTGAGATATCTTTAGAGAGATATCGCATATGAGTGGGTCGTTCACTTTTTGACTTGAATTGAGCTGAAAGTTTAAGCTGACCCTGCATTAACTCTTTCTTTACTTACATCGTGTGTGTTCATGTCTGTACACTCAAAACAATTGTGTTTGATCAGTTTATATGCAATCAATGTCAGTTTATATGTAACTGTGAGTGAGAAGTTTTGCATGACAAACATCTTAAATTTTTTCAAATAACAAAATGCCCTTATAAAGAGTTTGAACGGTGCAATTGTTCAACACCAAGACATATATTTTAGCTTTTAATCATAAGCTAATCAGATAGTATTCTTATAAGGAAAGTTTCACGATGTGATATTGTAGACTAAATAGAACTAAATTAATGGGCTTTTGAAAATGACCATATTGATATTGTGCTCTACATTTAACAAACTCCCTACCACCACAACTGCCTCAAACAGCCATGTTCCTAAAACAAATTAAGATCAAGAAAAGTGTCTTCGATATTGGAGGACGCTATTATGAAATATTATTATACACAGATTGATGTTTTGGAAAAAAAAAAGAAAATGTCTATCTACTGACATAACTGATCATAACATCACTGTATTAATTATTAACTAATCAAAAATTGTAACAGAAACTGCTTTACATAACACCTGTTTCAAATTGCATTTTTTGACTTTTTTTTTAGCAAATTGTATCGTTATGGAAAATGCACCCCCACTCTTCGCTAACAGCACCTTGTTGTAAAATAATTACACCGAACCGCTTTTCAATTACACCGTTAAGGTTTCTAATTGCACCTCATGACCGTATGATGACATTAAACGGGCATTGGGAATTGCCGTAAAATAATGGATGCATAAATGGCTGGGTAAATAATGAAACAAAGGCGGTAGACTGCCTTGAGATTAGCATTCACATTTGTTTACACCTCACATTCCAGTGCTCAGCTACTCATCATCGCTGTGATTAAGAAAGCAGTCATGTGCAGCAGAACTACCTTCGCTTTACCAAACCCGTATTTATCCCTCTTATAGATTCACAAGTCCAGAGTGAATTATGCATGCTCAGCCATGATGAATTAATGAAACCTCTTTCATTAGACAATGAATTATGTATGATAAACAATTACCTCTTAATAAAAACAAACAACAAGTGGGCAGGTTAAGTGGCAAGAGATTGGCCACCAGTTAGCGTGTTCCAATCCCTGGTTGAGCGGGACCCTGCTAAACGCACATTACTCTTTACAGACAGGTGGGAATACATTTCTTCATGCTTGAATCGGTTGCGATTACTCACAGACTGCATGAGCGCGATGCTGCTGCTTTGTTTTGAACCACATTTTACGGTGTCTAAGGTGGATGAAGAACATTTACTGTACGTAAGGGTGTTCTCACCACAGGAAAAGCTAAAACTAAAATGAACACTGGTGCAACTCATTTTCATTGTTTTTTATTTTGCAAGCAAATGTGCTGATACGGACTCGTGTTGTGATTATTGTGCAGAGTGTTTAGCAGTAGTGTAAAGTACTTCAGTAAATGGACGTTGTTACTTAAGTATTTTGGGCTACTTTGTACTTGTATCAAAAATATAAGCAACTTTTACTCTGTACGTGACTAACCTTTTTTCCCTCCACTACATTTGAATGGACACTAAGTTTCTTGTAACCTAAATTCAGTACGAGTAAAATAGAAAATATCTTTAAAATTTGGATACTTTACAACTTTTACTCTAGTCTTCTTGGAATTGGTCACAAGTAACTTGCACAAGAGCACTTTTTACAGTAAGGTATTCATACTGTTACTTAAGTATGGTTTTTAGCTACTCCTTCCTTCTTATGGTCAGAAAGAAAAGGCAGCGTTGTGTGGTGTTCAGTGTCTTGCCCAAGGACACTTAGTTGCAGAACTAGCCGTAGGGGGATTTGAACCTGCAACCCGTTTGTCTAATAATTTGTAAGCTAATGAGCTAGCACCTGTTTGTCTGTCTCTCTGTCTATCTAACTATTAGAAATTTAATGAGCCAGCACATGCCTGCTCACCGGCCTGTCTGTTTCTGTGTATAGCTAATATACATTATATGATATGATATATATATATATAGGGATATGTAGGGAAGAGCTACTTTTTGTTCGAGAAGGTAGGATGCTGAGAGAGAGAGAGAGAGAGAGAGAGAGAGAGAGAGAGATTCTGTCAAATCTGTCATTAACTGTCAAAGTTAATGGGTTAACGCATTACGTTATATCATTATCATCATAACATTACGCAATAAATCACACATTAATTGTTACAGTTTGTAAAAAGTAGTCCGTTACAATATTACAGTCTCAGAATTGTAATGTGTTACATGACTTCTGTTTTGCTTTCAAGTTACTTTCACCAAAATAATGTCGGAAGTAGAAATTTACATTGTAAAATTACAAAATGCATTTCTTGTATTTGTTATACCTAGTAGAAGGCAATGTTAAGTAGCCTAATGACTGTGGCCTCTCGAAGCTACCGATAACAATATAATTTATAATTGTGAAAGTGTTAAAAGTACGATTTACATTTTAAGTGTAAGCAATTTTCTGGCAATATCTGTGAATATCTTGGGTGTATTCACGTTAGACACCACAGGACTATATAAACATCAGTGCCATTTTATTCATTTTGAATGACATGCCAGACAATACTTTGATGCTCTGTGGCCATAAAGATCAGAGGACGTTGTTATTGCTGTTTTCTATTCTCTTCCCAGGTCGGATGGCACCGTTCGAGGTGTATTTTTAAATCGCTAGTGCTGTTTTTTTACGTCAATTACTTGGCATGTAGCGAGTAATATATTCTCAAATATACAGTTAGTAATGTGTCACAGCAAAAACTAATAAATTACTGTAATACATTACATTTGCAACACGTTACTCCCAACACTGTTCCTAATAAAAATACGTAGACCTAGAAGCGGTACAACAAAATCGAAACAAGGTGAAAAAAAAAATTGCGTGCGTTTTGGTGATATGCAAGCTGGGTGAAATGAGCCGCGTTCAGAGATTGTGAATGTGTGTCATGTCGATTCACACACACATCACTCAGACTGGCTATGGCACTGGCCTGTCTTGCTCTTATTTGTTATGTGAGTGCCCCTGTGCCGCCTTCTCCGAGTCTAATGAGCCTTTGATTGACAGCTGCTGTCTCTGAGCTCAGTGGGGCTCCGACACTCGGCTCGGCTTCTTTCCCCACCATCCAGAAGCCCCAGGAGCCCCCCGTACCCATCGACGGAATCTTAAACTCACGCACATACACAAACACTGGAATTGTGGCTCAGAATTCAGCTACTCTGCCGGCAGTGCGCTGAATTGTAAAGCTATTGTCATTTAGTCTTCCTCTTCCAGTCGGAAAAATAATGAGGTGGCAGATCTTTCCGGAGCGCTCCCGTTTCTTATCTTCCTGATTTCTCTGTATCAGCAACTTGGTGCACTTTTTCCCCTAAGAAGGAGTGTCTTAGATGAGTCTTCTGTAAAGGTTATTTTATAATAGATGAGGCTTTTGGTATTTCAGGTTTATTGTTGAAAATCGTCCAATACAAGTTAAGACTAATATGCGTTAGTTGGAAACTTTGAGCAAAACTTTTATACAGAATTCTGCCTTGTTTTTTTTTTTTTTACAATTTTTTTTTGTTGTTTACCCATCCTTCCAAAAATGTGGAGAATGTTTATGCTCTGCAGAAGCTGACAGAGAAAAAGAATCCATGTGTTGTTACACAACGCGAGTGTCATTTCGATAGGAGAAATGTTCAGAATTGCAGACTCAGCATTTGATGTGGCTCAAAGGCTAAACTTGATCAATTTTTAATATATTCCAAAGGAAGATCCAGAGGCCTGATGGGAAATAAACAATGGTTTCATGTGGACGAGCAGAGTCTGCTACAGGCAGGGAAGTACAAAATTGAAATAGCAGACTTTGAGAAACCTGAAACGCCAATAAAATATGACCATGAGAAATTCTCTAGCTCTGAGGTTGTAGAGTTGAATTATGAAATTCATGTTTCAAGAGACAATTTATTTCTGTTTGGAAGGGCAATATTTAGATTTCTTCAGATACTTTTGAAAATCTGGTATATATTGTTTTTTTTTTTTTAGCATTTAAGCAACAAAAAGCGTATTGTCTTAAAAAAAAAGGGTAGAGTTTATCCATCCATTTTCTACCCTTTACTCCATTTCTGGGTGAAGGGGAGCTTATCAGCAATCAGAGTGGGTTACACAGACAAACACATCGATATTCTAACTCACACCTATGATCAATTTTCTAATACCAGTACATCTGAAATGCATCGTTTTTGACTGTGGAACTGTTGAACTCACACCTCAAGCACTGCATTATATGTTCCAAACGCTACTATAACATGCCATTGAAATTTACGTTTTTACAAAACACAAAAACATATTCTCTGTAGACTTTTTTGGTAGAATGCAGTTTTTTGTCTCGTTTGGCACAATTCTGGTCCAAATAAGCTAAGACAACATGACTTATGCATTGATATTTTTTAGTACTTATGGATTGGGAGAGCAATTGTAGTGTCACCTCACATCAATTTGATCCTGTTCGAAGCTCAAATTCATTTTTCTGTAGGGTCTCTCAAGGTCTTTCTGCGTAGAGTTTGCATGATCATTCCACAGTCCTAAAGCATGACTGTCCCACTCTGTGATTGGTTGGTCAGCAATCTAAATTTGTATTCTGCTTCCAGGCCCTTTGTTGCTGGGATTTGATTCCAGGGGCCAGTAATGATGAAGTAGATCTGAAAATAGATGTATATTTGTCTATCATACCATTCGAAATAGATTGGTTAGTTTGCGTCACATACTGCAGTTGCTGCCTAGTTGACGTCATCAAAATAATTGTCAAATGAGTTTCAATATTAGTCTGCCCGAGACGACAGCAGAATGTCTAGAACATTGCAGCTTGACAGTTTTATCTAACAGGCATTTACAAAAGTTCCAGTGTTTTACACAGCATGTGTGGCATTCAGACATAAATACCCTGAGAAAAGTGTCCATTAACCCCTATTACGTATGTGAACAGTATCGTTTTTCTCAAGATTTATTATTATTTAAATTTTTCTTGAACATTCTTGAGATTTTAAAGCAACAGAGCACCTTTTGTTCACCTGGCGTGGTGCTTCGTCAGGCTTTGAACATTAAGCACATCTAGTTTGACAGAAAAGCCAAAGGTCAGACTTCTACACTGCAAGCTTGAAAATTAGGCTTGAGATCCTGACCTCTAGGGGTCTCGTCTACTCCATTACAACTTCCATATGTTCCGCTAAGCAAAACGTCCAGTTGCCACTTCAGCAACCCAAAAAATCTGAAAATAAACATTTTCACTATTAATAGGATTCAGCAAAATGTATGAGGTCAAGAAAATATTGGGTGGCCAGAGGTAAAGTACAGTACAGCACATGAAAACCACACTTGAGTAAAAGTACAGATTTCTTACTGTAAAAATTACTCAATTACAAGCTACAAGTCATTTTTCCCAAGAAGCCTTTAGTAACAGTAAACTATTTTAAAAGAACTTAAGAAATGTGCTCATACTGACAAATGTAGGATCAAAAACACAAAGAAATGTTTAATTGCCTAATAACGAAATGTAACCGCTGAATGTTTCAAAATGGCAGAACAAAATAGATAAAATAAAATTAAAAAAAAAACTGAAAGTCTTCCATCCATAGCATTCGGTGCCTTCAGCACCCTGCAGATGGCGATATCGCCTCGTCCACTCGAGAAATTAGCTGTAGAGAAATATGCCAACAAATGTAGTACATATGGTGGAGTACATATACTCAATCACAAACGTAGTCAAGTAGAGAGTGAAAGTCGATTATATTTTTGATACTCCCCGACAAGTGCATATAAAAAAGTACAGTGCTACCCTGACTCACAAAATGTCCTTGATAACGAAAATCCAGAGTAACGAAATACGTTGTCGCGTCAATTTTACCCAGAGTGACGAAATTACCTAGCAAAATTTTCTTACAGCTAAAATGAATGGAGATGAGAGACTACAGGTATAAAAAAATGTTTGTCTTAATTTATAGTCTTAGCTCGGATCACACAAATTACATGTAAAATGCGGCCCAGCTAACAAAATTGCAAGGATTAATTTCAAAAGTCGGTGTACCACTGTACAAAAAAAATACTTAGGTAAAGTAACAAAGTCCATTTACTGTAGTACTTTACTCCTCTGTGGGTGGCATTAGCCGAAGAAAACTTATGAGCTTTACTCTGACACCTAAACACACCAAAAGCAGACTTTCACTTCGACATTTCTACGCCGACTCTTCATGCAAATCCTAAGACCCTTATTTGAATGAAAAACAGTCATTTAAGATTTGGCACAAACCATTGCGCATGAGAATGTAAGACATTGACAAGCTGCCAGCTCCATCCAGACATGACAGAGAGCTCTAGAGCCCGAGGCTCCTCTCCTAGAAATTATGAATATAAAGTCATGCATTACAGATGCCGTGTTGAATTTATTCCTTCCCTTTAGCAGAAGTCGGAAATGTAGTTGGGACAAATCGATGAAATATAGTTTATCACTGTCAACCTAATCATTTGCTAATGGCTACTATCAATTGTCAGCCTGAAGCCTGCACTCCATACTCCACTGCAATTAAAGCCAGCAAATATCCAATAGGGTTTAGCATCCAGTGCCACGTTCAGACATCATTATTCACCGCGTGCCGTTCTCGCCATCATATATTGTACACTATAAATGGGTGATTGTTAAATATGACTTGCACTCAGACGATTTCCAGAGTGATTTGTTTGATTTAAACGGTCTGTGTAGGACTTGATCTCCCAAGCCATTCCGACATTATTTTTGTTGACAGATAAAAAAAAAAGGTAAACAGGATTAAATCACTTTCTCTCGCCACCCTAGTCCAGTGTGCCACCCTATTGGCTGAAGTTTTGAAATCCGATCCTCCCCCAAAAGTGAATGGCTCAGAAACATTTGCCTGTTTTTTCTGTCATCTGCGTTTGTACAGCCACATTTATTAGTCTCTTTCCGGTATAATCACACTGTCAAATAAATGTAAAGATTACAATATTTGACTGTTGTCAATGCAAAAAGCATGGTAATGCATTATAAAAGCTATTTCACTGTAAACAGTATGCCGTCATTATACAAAACACAAAAATTAAGCGTAAGCAGAAAATTATTGCTACTAGCACTCTTAACAGACAGCTACAACAACCAATAAAAACCACACTTCCTGTCATGTGATGTGTCTTGTAGAAAATGATAAAAAAAGAAAGAACGACAGAAAAGAAAGTGAGGTGCGTGTCAATATTGCCACTAGGCACTTTAATCAAAATTGCACTCTGTGTTTAAACATCCAGTGAAGTTGCACGCTCAGTAAAGTGAACACACCCAAACCTGGAGCAGTGGGCAGTCTTGAGCCGTGGAGGTCAGTGTCTTGCCCAAGTGCTCTCAGTTCAACTAGACCAAGATTTGAACCCGCAAATCTTGTCTCACACATCTGATAGTTTCTTGACAGTGAAGGTTTGAAAGGTTTGGAAAAGTACCATCATGTAAATGACCTTCATATCTCTGCTTAGGATAAGCATTTTCCACATGACACAGACGTTTGTCCTCCGGCGTTTGGAGTGAGGGGATATGTGTGAGGAGTGCAGGGAGCTTGTCGCTCAGAGTTTCCTTAATGTATTTATTTCCCTCCATCTCCCTGCTTCAACGTATACAACACAGCAGCTCCTGGCGTCAGGGATGCAGCTTATTTATTCATCAGGCCCTGGAGTGCTTCACCAACATCTTCAAAGTTTATTTCTGTGTTTCTGTCACAGCTTGACCCGTGTTTGATAGAAACACAATGATCGCCACCGTTCCTGGGCACTGGGGAGATGATGCTTAGTGTCAGGCGGAAGGGCCTGGAATTCCTATAGTGTGCATCTGAGGAACAGCTTTTTTGCATTTTTCCGGGTCAAACTGACACATTCATAATGTAGAGGACACAGTGCCAGGTTTCCGTTTTGATCTTGGTATTTATCCTCTTCCCTGAGACTGCGGAGCATGAACCGTGATGTGTTGTTTATGATCCCGAGCTCTTCCGTGTGATGCAAGCCTTCCACTTAGCTACAATCTTGACGCTAAACCGAAAAGACTGAAGCTTTTGCACCGGAGCCGCTGCGCATTGCAGCTGATGCTCCAGTCGAGTTTGACTCTTTTATTACTGTACATTCATTATTCATGGACAAACAGTCTCCATTCTAACCGGCAAAAACATCTTATTGCCTTTTCTAGAAGGCAAATTGTTTGCTAGCTTTGTTGTGCCACACTGAGAGGAGCGTGTTCTTGTCTTCACTCCACTCTAAATGAGGGCTTCTCCTCCACCCTGGACCACCACTGGGCACATCGATCCGTCTGTAAGATCCTGAAGGAACAGTATCGGCAGGAGGCTCGGGGATATCTCTGGATATGAAGTGAATGCAGCACATTGATCAGTCCTTCTCCGACCCTGGCCTTTCATAAATTGCAACCTTTTTTTAATATTGGCATGGCAGTTGGCTTTCAAAGATAGCTGCTGTCCTAAATGACAAGGTGAAAAGAGAGGTGTGTGAACCTTCCAGCGGGGGAGTCATGGGTGTCGATACCCTCGCAGTGTATCGACAATTAAGCCTGCTTTGCCCGTCTGAGCGGGATGAGATTTGACAGGACCTTGACTTTGATCTTGACCCCCGGAGCCGTATCTTGGAAATATGTAATTCTGGCCCCCAGTGGGATTCACTTAGAGACTCGTCTCGAGACCATCGCTGGCTACCAACCGCAGAGTTGCCAACCAAAGTGGAAGTGGCCAAAAACTCTTCACCTTGTGAAGAATCTGCGTGTGTGTGTGACAGAGCACAGATTAGTAAAAGTATACTAGTTAGTAAAAGTTAGTGAAATAAAGGGACTAATAATAGTACTGAGTACAGTAGCGTGGCTTTAAAAGTTTTCAATGGGACAGAGTCTCTGTTCTTTATTTTGACAATAACGGCTCATTTTTCTGACTGAGTTTTTTTTTTTCATTTTTGATGTAAAGACTTTTGATTGAGAATAACATGGTGTTCTCATTAGTTTATAAAACTTATAATATTTATTTCTTATATCACTGTTTTAACTCTTAAATTATATATTAAATATTGTCATCATTCATCTCTGCCAATTCTTCTTCTTCTTCTTCTTCTTCTTCTTCTTCTTCTTCTTCTTCTTCTTCTTCTTCTTCTTCTTCTTCTTCTTCTTCTTCTTCTTCTTCTTCTTCTTCTTCTTCTTCAGGTTTATCTTTTTCAGAGTATATTTAAATGTCAAAATAAAGTTTAAATAAGCCAAAATAAAAACGTTGTACAGTAATGGTCTTGCAGTTTACCAATTTATTTTAATTTACTGTATCAATATAATATGTATTTTGTTTATACACACACAAACACACACACACATTTTATTCATCTATGTATATATATGTATATATATATATATATATATATGAATATATGTACATGTGTGAAAAATTTAGTTCCTGCAACAAACTAAATCTTTCTTTTATTCATTTAAAAATCAACAAACACAAAGTCATTTATTTGACATTGATTTGTATAGAACTACTTTTTTTTAGATGGAAGTGTTTGAAAGGTGTTGTGAAAACAGGTTAGCATTTGGCTCCTAAATACTTGTTAAAACAAAGCCCCTTTTATTCATACGCAGTCGAGTCAAAACAAACACAGACTCGCAGACATATATTTATGTGTTTTACTCCCCCCAGCGAGCCTATATGCATGCATACATGCGCTCGGTGGGACGTCTGCATGCAGAGAGCTCAAAAGCTGTCAGCAGGTGGTGCTCTATGGGCAAGTTTTTCCACACTTCAGCTCCATCGATCATCATTTTCATACCGTGTCTGAGAGCTCAGGAAGAGGCCAGAGCCCTGTCATCCTCCGTCTTCTCATACCTTCACGCCAGCAAATGTCATTTTCCGTTGTGCCGCTGTGGCCATGAGGGTGGGCACATCACACACACACACACACACACACACACACACACACACACACACACACACACTTGCGATTTAGAACCGGTGGCGTACGGGTGACATGGTTTAGCTGTAACTGGTTTAGCTGACTTGTTCATGCTTTTCCTGTAAAACACAATGACCTTTTGGAAATGAACTTGTATTTGAATTGAATTGAATAATGATTTGTGGGGACTTTTTTCATGGCCCGGTCAGTAGATCATGGTCTTTGGTTCCTGTGATTCTATGTGTTATTATGAAGCAGTGTAAGCCACTTAAAAGATGTAAATATTCAGATGTATAGAAGGCTAACTTAAATATAATTTTTAATTATGTAAAACAGTAGCTTGATCATCACACAAGTGTTTGAATTTACAGATTGACATAAATATCCAAAATGTGTTGAATATGACCTATAATTACAATTTATCACCAATTCACTGAGGATAATGTCAGAATAATCTTTGTTGTAACGTGATTATGAAATATGTGATTTTGTTTGTTTAAAAAGCTGCTATTCATAAATTAAGATGACATTCATTCACAATATTTGATGTGCCTGATTTTTGTTTCGTTTATATATATACACACACACACACACACACACACACACA
>CM051497.1:4523645-4534085 GCA_028031935.1 Paedocypris micromegethes
ACACACACACACACACATATATATATATATATATATATATATATATATATATATATAATTTTGTGTTTTCAGCGTCCACTGTAGAAACAATTTTTGTGTTAATGAGACATACATAATATTTTATTTTTGGTTGCTATTATTAAATTCACATTTAAGACATTGGTGGTCTTTGACTTTATTTAGTGAAAATACAATTGTTTGCTGGTGTTGACTCAGCTGCAGCTTATCGGTGGTCGCTTAAGATCTGTAATAACGTGATGAAGGATAATTCGAAACGATCTGCGCTAAAACTCTGACAGCCCACTTTTAAAAGGGTCAGTGCTGTGTGACCTTTACACACCAGAGACTTCAGAAACACAACATGCCTCTCTCAGCATGAGCACGACTTCTGCGTTTTAAAGCGGAACGTCAATGAAAGGCCTTTCTGCTCGTTGTGCACACCTAGCAATAGAAATCAATGCAAAAGTCATTCATATATTCATTCCCAAAATGCAGTCGCACTGTTTCAAGCTATCTGAGAATTGCCTGACAAATGATTCCTTTTCACATTATTACTTTAACTACACCACTGCCAGTGGGATCTAGTTTTGGACACTTTCCTCTCAGTTAATAGTCCTACCTTATGATCATCAATCATGGCCGACAGATAATATTGATTGGAGGCCAGATTAAATCAGAGTTATTCCACTGCTGTGGATATTACAGAGAGCTGCTATTTTATTAAAATAACTTTTTATTTAATACGGTAAACGTTGCACCGTGATGTACTGTGCACTTTAACTGCAGGTAGAAACATAAACCAAACAAAATTTCACAAAATGGGGCGTTTAAGTTACTTATCTTCGCCAACCAAAATATTTCATTATTATTATTAAATATTACATATTTTATGTATTAATATATTTCTTAGTGCAGCGCTATGTTATGTGCACTTGTTATGTAGCGTCACGTAGAAACAAAAACCAAACATACATTTGATGTGTCCTTCACAGAATTATGTGTTTATGCAAATGAGCTTAATGCTAGTTTATGCTATCAGTTTATGCAAATTTGCTAAAATACCAAAATTGCTATACGATTTGTCTTAGTGACGCACTATATACCTGATTGCAACAAAGTACATATATATTCCAGGAAAGTTTGTTTGAAATGTTTCCATATGCTGTTTATGCTAATTATCTCAACTTGTTACAATTTGCTACATTAAATTTGACTAAAAACAATCCTGGTGTTGCACAATGTTGTATTTGCCTTAAACACAACTGGAAGGATAGATCAAATGTAGGCAAAATATTTCTTTGAATAAGGTGTCTTAAATCTGCTAAGATTTGCAACACATTCCTTTGCTGAGTTGTTACACTGCAGATATATAATATATACTAAACCTAATCATGCACAATAAACCCAATAGAAAATGTAAACCAAATGTGGGAGAAAGTACATTTGAAATGGGTTTCACAAATGGATTATGCTAATTAGCTCGGCCAAGAAGCTACATCGAGTTTTACCTAGAAGTGCAGTGGTCTGTGTGTTCTAAACATATACCCAATGTAGGAAGACATAAGTTTGATATATTTCATCAAAGGTATAGTTTGAGACTTATCTACATGACGGAGCATCTGTTTAGGCATTTGAGGCTTTAGACCGTAAGCAAACACCTCATAAATACCGGAACACTGGGGAAAGAACGTGGCCTTGCACTGGAACACAAACACACACTGAGAGAAGAGAGAGAAAAAACCCGGTTGTGAATTTTAGTCAACCTTATAGGTTAAATGTTACTGATAAGACCTTTATATCTATCTATCTATCTATCTATCTATCTATCTATCTATCTATCTATCTATCTATCTATCTATCTATCTATCTATCTATCTATCTATCTATCTATCTATCTATCTCTCTCGCTCTCTCTCTCTCTTACTCTCTCTCTATCATCCTCCTCTCTACTCTCTCTCTCTACCTACCACCTACCTACCTACCTACCTACCTACCTACCTACCTACCCTACCTACCTACCTACCTACCTACCTACCTACCTACCTACCTACCTACCTACCTACCTACCTACCTACCTACCTACCTACCTACCTACCTACCTACCTACCTACCTACCTACCTACCTACCTACCTACCTACCTACCTACCTACCTACCTACCTACCTACCTACCTACCTACCTACCTACCTACCTACCTACCTACCTACCTACCTACCTACCTACCTACCTACCTACCTACCTACCTACTACCTACCTACCTACCTACTACCTACCTACCTACCTACCTACCTACCTACCTACCTACCTACCTACCTACCTACCTACCTACCTACCCCTACCTACCTACCTACCTACCTACCTACCTACCTACCTACCTACCTACCTACCTACCTACCTACCTACCTACCTCCTACCTACCTACCTACCTACCTACCTACCTACCTACCTACTACCTACCTACCTACCTACCTACCTACCTACCTACCTACCTACCTACCTACCTACCTACCTACCTACCTACCTACCTACCTACCTACCTACCACCTCCACCCCCTAACCTACCTACCTACCTACCTACCTACCTACCTACCTACCTACCTACCTACCTACCTACCTACCTACCTACCTACCTACCTACCTACCTACCTACCTACCGTATTTATGCAATTTAAAGTTTTTTTTTGAAGTTTTTTCAATTTTTTTGACACTCATAAATTTACGGGGTGCTTATAATTGCCAATTTCAAAAATACACGCAACTATAAGCTCCCATTTTTTCGTATTCCTAGTCAGAAACAATCACAAATACACGGAAACGCGTTGTCTTTATGCAGCGGCGATGGTGTGTTTCTATATAATGTTAAACAACGGTCCGTAGGTGGACGTGCAGACAGTATAAGCTTTTATTCGCTCAATAACAGAAATAAAATAAAATATTTGACTCACCGCGACAATTAACAGAGACAAAATAACACTGGAAGAAGTAAGATTAAACTAAATACAGAACAGTAATTTATATTACAACTAACAGAGACTACAAACCACGACTGGTTAGCTTAGCTTAGCGCAACCGGGTACAAAGCGGAGTCCAATGTGTCATCGCAGAAAGAGTCGAAAGAGTCAAAAAAAAAAGCACACAGACAAAGGTAAAAAAAAAATCCTAAGAACAGACACAATCTTCAAATAGGCACAAGGGGTAAAAACTCCTTTGGTTTGGCGTCGGTTAAATATAAAGCTTGAAACAGGCCTGAGCTTGAAACCACTGCTCTGTGCATGTCTGACTGGAGCAAAGGATCTTGGGAAATGAAGTCCTAACCACTAGAATCGGCTTTTTGTTATCTGTTATTCAAGTAAAGCAATATGAACATGATGCGAGTCACAAGTTAGGTTTGTTAAATAAAGAAAAAAATGTTTTTTTTAAGAGAATATTAACATAATTGATCCAGAAATGTTAATAAAAAAATCTATCTATCTATCTATCTATCTATCTATCTATCTATCTATCTATCTATCTATCTATCCATCTATCCATCTATCCATCTATCCATCGCTTTGAGTTACGGTACATCTTAAAATGATCTATAAATATGATTTATTATAAAATCACATATACTTAATAAAGTTATTAAAATATTAATATTTGTACAAATAATAATACTAATAATTAATAATTACTTTTTCACAGTGTAACTCGTTTTCTACAGATATTAAATTTGTTTGTGAATTCTAGTCGAGTCAATTAAATCAATCCGCTTTTGAGTTTTCAAATCCATTGAAATCCAGCAGTATAACATTATAATTTCATGTCCGAAACCCCGTTTAAACTTTGCCACTTGGCGGTAATGAGAAGTGAAGGATGGAGCCTCGTCTCCTCCTGCCAGAGCTGTTTTTGGAACGGCTCCTCCGTGACCTAACACGCAGCTGATGAAATCTTGCCCATAAGACGGCAAGAACAAACCGCCCGCAAATATGTTCTGAGGAGACAGGTGCTGCTCAACTGTCGATGACATCACAGTCGCTCGGCTTGACTCATGCTGAAGCTTGTGGTCTTTCCTTGCGAAGAAGAACCAGTCATTGAGAGGCAGGTGAGCACCCAGAACCAGAGGATCTGACTGGGGGTTCACGTCCTGTTCGAGATATCATCTGGAGCTGTATATTTTTTTCAGAATTGACTGGATGTGACAGAAGTTTACTGCCCAGCTGAGAGGATATGAAGTAAGGCCTTTCATTACTCGCCAACAACCCTTTAAAAACAGGTGCGTGCGTATGACAGAGTTCACCCGAGGTTACGACCCCTCCCCACAGGACCATGATGCCAATGTACATAGATGATGTGATTAATGAGTCACATGTGAGTCTCTTAACCAGAAAACATGTTGCACTACAGCAAACTCTGACTTCAGCTTCCTGTCTGACGCAGAGTTCCGTTGGGCCGCGTTTCAGTGGTATCCTGAGCAGATGTGGCACGGGGAAATGTCTCCACGTTGAACGTTTTAGTGAGTGCGTATCATGCCAGTGATGCACGAGGAAGAGTTTCACAGCTCCTAAGAGAAGGAATCTTAATTATTTTAGCATACAGTTTAAAAATACATTATGAGTAAACGGTTAAATGTGTGTATAAATGCATCGATGGTAATGTGTGTTATGTATACACCATTTGCATGCGTTAATGGTTGAATGAATGATTAATTCAAGTGTTACATGGATTTGTACTCTGCTAATACGTTTTATTTTCGCCTTGGCGGCATCATGCTTTGCTAGTTAGCATCGTTTCAGCATTCAGTATTTATTTGCTCAAAATAGCTGTAGATGTAACTGTTTATTGTCATTTCCACATTGATGGCCCATGTTTAAATAATAAAAGTCAGTTTGAATTTCAAAATGGCCCTTACAATGATGACTCCTGTATAAATAATGTTCCTTTTAATTCCAAATGGCTCCTGACAATAATGACCCTGGTTTAATAATAAAAGTCACTTTTAATTCCAATATGTCCCTAACAACAATGACCCGTGTATAAATAATAAAAGTTCCTTTTAATTCCTAAATTCCCCTCACTGTGACGACCCCACTTTAAATAATAAAAGTCACTTTTTAAAAACCGTCTAATCTTGTAAATGATTTTAAATAGTATGCAGACAAGCTTAGCTCTCTGTCATCTGCTAATCTCATCCCATATAATCTATATATGATTATACAGTGCTTGTCTGGCCATACACACTCATACTTGCTGATATATCAACATGGGGACTCACTGATAAGTATCAAGGTGAAGACTTTTTTCTCCTCATTTCAACTATCAACATCAAACTTCAAAGTTATGAGGACCGGCCAAAAGTCCCCATAAGGTCTAAGGGTCTGTATTTGTGTAAGGGTAGAGTATTTTCTGTATTTGGGAGACTGTAATTGAGATCCATTTATTACAGAACCAATACTCACAATACACACTTGATAGGTAAAACGTCCGTGTCTTGGATTTATCAGCCGCAATTAGGGAAATGAAGGAGGGATGTTAGAATGATGCAGGAAGTTTGGATGGCTCTGCGGAGGCTGATATCATCAGAGCTATTTGCTGAGTGCTCAGCGTTACATCATCGGGCCCTTCGGCATCTCAGCTTTCAGCATAACGCTAGCCGGCTTCTACGAAGCAGTCCACCATGCGGTTACATGAGAAAAAACCCCAGTGTCCTAATATGAGTGGGTTCATGTAGAGGTGAGTTCTGAATCTCAAGCCTGGGAAGCTTTGAAATGTTAGTCACTCATCACCAGCAGTGTAAGGAGCTCAAATCCATTATTCAGACAAACTAATCACCAGACACTTCAAGGATCCTCACTGAAGGCAGCTTAGAAACAGCAGCACCAGACACTGGATTCACTCTGCCTTTATAACTGAATATAGAAATGAGAAATAGAAATAATACAATTATCTTGCAATAACTGGTTGATGCTTTTATTTAACAGTCTTTCAAGCTTATTTAAATTGTGACATGATTGACATGTACATCTAGTTATAATTAGAATCATATATTTGGCTGTATTGGGTTTTTTTTATACACACACACACACACACACACACACACACACACACACAAATCTTTTCTCAAAATATCTGTTTGTAAAGAACTTTTTCACCAGATAATCTTCCTCAAGCTAGTTTAACCACCTCTAAAGTCATACTAATCCACTCATTCATTCATTCATATTTATAATGTCTTGGAAAAGTAAGCGTGGACTGGAATATCAGCAATCTATAGCTTTTAAACAAGCAAGTTCGTGTCTGATCGGATGGGTTAAATGCAGAGAAAAAATTTCCCCACTGAGGGACTAATAAAGGTTCAATTATTAAAAAAAAAAAAAAAAAAAACAACAGGAGATTGTTGGAGGGCTTCTGTTGTTATTACACACTTGCTGTTGATGTCGGAGAGGCCAGTGTGTCCAGAGATGATTGGGTGACCTGGGCTCATGAAGATAAATGAGGGGATGATGTAATTCGCCGCAGCAGGACTGGAAGCGTGACACACTCGGTGCTCTGCAGTTTGCTCTGGTTAGCCAGCACTGACATGATAATGATGACAAAAGCTTTACCAGTAAACATTGCCAGTGCTGAGCGACTGGAAGACTCTTTACTGTGCGCTGAAATTGAACGATAAAGCAATTCTGTCACTGGATGATCTCAAAACACCATACGTGACCGGAAAAAACATGATGTCATTGGCAACAGCGGATTGTGAATGACAAAGAGAAAACATATTTTCCAAATAATTGAAAAACTGATTTATATACGAGTTGGACAACCATAACATGACAAACCTTCATTAATTGTGTACAAATATAATATTATAATTATATTATATAATATTAATAAATGTACAAATATTTAAAAAAATCTGAAAATAACAGTAGTATGTATATTTAGTATGGTATAGTCTACTATAAAGTAGATTTTAGTATATAACGAGTGGATTTTTGGACTTTATATTCTGTTTGTCACTTAAAATGCTTTTGAACAAAGTGAAATTTACTGCTATGTATATTTCTTTATTTTATTTTCATAAAAAAGAACACACACACACACACACACACACACACATATATATACATTTTTTTTTTAATTAGTAAAAAAGATTGTTTTATTAACTTGATACCTTGAAACATGTAAAAAAAGCCCAATCCTGTTTTTGTAAGTCCTGCTCATTTGAAGCATTCTGGCCTTTTGTGAGGAGCCATGGCAGAAGCAGCAGCTGGAAAAACACAGCTGACCAAAGGCTTAAAGAGCCACAGTGTTAACCCAACCTCCAGCCAAAGCCGCCATGCAAATGCAGCCCTTAAGCAGATTTCATACATTGTCCCGAGCACCATATAGAAATCCACACTGACGCGGGCGCCTCCGCGAGGGAGATGCTATAATGATCTCGTATGGGTTGACTGGCGTGCCTTGTGTTGTTTGCCAAACAGAAGCAGCGCCTTGTCCCGCGCATGAAATCAGATCTCAGACACGAGGTCGCGCTTTCAAGTGTCCCTTTCGTCTGCTGCCTCATTGTGCAGAAAATGCCATTATACAATGAAAGAGGATTAAGAATGGGATGAAAAAGAGAAAAAAAAGTTGGAAAACAGAGTGGCAAATCCACTGAGCAGTTGCACAACGGTTGGAGTGCAAAACCTTGAATGGTATTTACCCACCACCCACAAAGTGCAAACATTTCTCTGTTCTCTCTGTAAGTCTTGTTTCTATTAATCACAGATTGGGTTGTATTTTTGTTGATGGAGAGCTTTTTTTTTTTTGCTAGTTTCGCTACAGTAGCTTCCCTTTTGGAAATACACATAAGAGTATAAGCTTGTTATTATACTTATATATATTATACTTTACTTATATTATGCTTGTGTTGTAGCTTGTCAAAGAGGAAATTCGAACCTGCAAACTTTTCTACCACTGGACCAGAAACTGCCACTGAGATCAAGACTTATTAGTTAAATCATTTTTGTGTTCTTTGACATGCCCAAGTGAATAGTTGATGTTGAATAGTTAATGATGTTGTGTGTGTAATGTTAGCGGTCCGAAAACTTGTAAGAGCGCTACCAAATGCTCAGGAGACAACAGCCTGGTGTTTGGATCTTGGAAAGATGCTCATATTGTCGGGGGCTGTCGCTGGACTGAAGGATGGGTGAAGGACCTGTGTGCACAGCACGGACGAGACAAACACAGTAAACTGAGGGTTAACTCAGGGTGTAATTGTGGTCAGGCAGGCTGAGGTCAGTACACAAAAATCAGAATCCAGCAGGACAAAATCACTAGGCTAACGAGTAGTCAAACCTAGAGCACAGGTCAAAACCGGGCAAGACTAGGTACTATACAAACAAGAACAAGGCAAGGCAAGGCAAGATATACAGGGCTAGATTACAGCAAAGACTTCTGACAAACTGGAGCTTAAGTACATGACCGTACATGACCTAATTACAGAATTACTACAAACGCATAACAGGTGGACAGGAAACAAAGAACACGGAAGTAACACGGACAATCTGGCGAAGAAACGGGTGAATGAACTGGTGCTTAAATACAAATAAAAAATAATTACAAAATGACAACAGCTGGAACAACACGGAAGTGCCAAACATAGGACCGGAGGCGTTCAAGTGGTAGCAAAATAAAAGTTCCGAAAACTATGCGCCCAAGTCTGTGACACATATCATGCTCTAAAACCAGCCAAACAACAGAATCACCATATTCAGGACAGATTATTCTCGAATTGCTTTATGGTTCTCCCAAATATTTCCAATGACGCTTTCACTAACATACCCTCATTGTCGGCCTTCCCAGAGTAGATGCTTTGTTGAACTTTAACTCATTGAGCATTGAGACTCATAGAGACAATTGAAGTTTTTTTTCTTTGATCTTTAGACATGAGTATGCACCTCTCGTATAAGTACGCACAAACCTCGCAGGTTTAATTTGCATATTTAAGCAGGCAGCTGTGGTAGTTTAAAGAGTCAGCGGAACTGCATCTTCAGTAAAGAACAGCAGATTGTATGCTGTTTGTACAGAGAGGGACCATCCAAACGGATTTGCATAATGATTTGGGGTTCGAATAATTGATGAAGATGAAAACACAAGACCTTCTTTCTCTACTCTTACTGGCTCCTAGATGTTCATTTCAGATGAAGCAGGCACACATTTACTATGCGCAGAAAAGATGGTCTTGGTGACTTTGATTAATCTCTGTCTTTATGAGGAATGATGTAATTGCTTAGCCCGGCTTTATGATAACAGGAGACTTGTGAATGTCAAAGCGTAGGGCACAGCCTCAAGGTGAGACTGTGGAAGTGCAGACCACCCTCTCACGAGAGGCGTGTGAGCGCCCAACTCCCGTCTGATGACATCAGTGCTCGGTCTAGGTAACTCAGCCAAGAATGCAATTGATTCAATAGGCTGTCGTCTGTTGCTGTGGGACGGGCTCGGCCAATCCCATTTTTCCCTTGACAGCCCTCCCTTAATGTATACATCGCTGGTTCCCTGAGTGATCTTTTTTTTTCCTCAGCATCTTGCTCTTTAAAGACAACATTATGCCATCACTCAGAGACTGCGCTCCCTACAGGCTTAAACTGTCTGTCTGTGAATACAGTTTATCTCCTTCCCATCCAATCTGCACCTACTGTAAAGTTCACCTCAAGTTTGTAATTGACCAGAATGCTTTGAATCTCCTAAATGATAGAAAGGAATTTACTGTATGGATATGATGTAAGCCAAATAGAAATTGAATTATTTTGATCGATGTTTACAAAATTAACAATTGTTGTAGTTGGGTAAAACAAAAATGTTGTTTTAGTTGTTAGTGGGAGACAATTGGATCTTTTCCCCAGGGGTTTCTATTTTACTCTCACAGTCTAAACAAAAGCTAAATTTAATCTAAATTGAAATTTGTAAAAGTTGTTTTTTTTATTGGTTGGCCGTGTGTGTCCCACCTTCAGTCCTATGGTTTGCTGGGATTGATCCAGAAAGGGAAAAGCAGTTTAGAAAATGGATGGATAGATGCATTTACATCTGCTTTTTCTGAGAATTTCATTAGAAATTCAATTGTAGTTTCAGAATGTTTTTTCTTTCATTATTTAAATTCTAAATTGTTTACCGAAAGCTTGGTTCTATAATTAGAACACAAACATTAAACACACATACACACATGCAGACACGCAATGACAATGGTATATAAACGTGGAGACCCACTATTGACATAAATACAAAACTAAAATTTCTCTGCTTTCACCTCAGCCTAATTTCCCAATATTTCCCATCTTGACCCTTAAACTGGCATCTAAATTGTGGAGTTCAGCCAAATGTCCCCATAAGTGACCATAGAATGCCACTTTATTATAAAAACCAATCATTTAGGTCCCCACTTAGACCTAAATGCCTGGGACAAACACACATACAAAAAAAAAAAAAAAA
>CM051497.1:4534109-4551967 GCA_028031935.1 Paedocypris micromegethes
ACACACACACACACACACAGATTTGAGATTTACTCTTTTAATACAACACTGAGCTTCAGTTTTTTTTTTTTATTGATTCCAATCTAAATGTGTGAAGTGATGCGAGGGAGAAGAGACTGCTTTGCTAAGTGTGGCGCTGAACACATTATAATAAACCACTGACTAATGGTTTCTCCTGAATCCAACTCTTTGACTCACAGTCCTCGACGTCCAATTCAGGCCACACCAGGGCTTAAAGCTGCCCACTGCTCCGGGTGTGTGTGTGTTCACTTTACTGGATAGTTAAATGCACAGCACAATTTTGATACGCTCCCTAGTGGTCATATTCACAAACTCACTTTTTTCTTCTTCTTTACCTGCCACTCTCTTAACAGACTCTAGCCACATTTACAAACCCTGTGAATACCTAAAAAAAAAGCGATTGCACACAGGAATAGCAACGTTGAGGGCTGAGAAGGTCAGAGGTGGGTGGTGTTCTTCTGTTCAAGCTGCAAAGGATGTGCCAGAGCTCTGTAAGTAAATGACAGCTGAGAGGTAGCGCACAGAAATAAAGTCCTGACCTGACAGTGCAGCCTGAGAATCAATTCTTGGACAGATTAAAAACATGGTGCTTTGTGGGGTGCAGGGGGGCACCAGAAAAACACTAGAAGGATCGCTTGTTGAGTTTGGGAACCATGACATGCTAACTGAACCGTTCCAGAGGGCATCTTTCATAACGTCTTCTGCCACTCGCTCAGACATCCCACATTCAGCCTTTAAGTCACCGTTATAGGTAGACCCTATTGCGGAACATCTGTCCGCTTGACAAACGAAGCGAGATAACTGTCAATTAAGATGAAGTTCCATCTGCAGGACACGTGCAGGAACGTACAAACTGACCCAGGATCAGTTTTTTTTCTCCAGTAATGAGATGATTTTGAAAACTGCTTCCAGATTTGACAGTACATCAAGCAGCCCGTATTCCAGAAGAACGCCTCAGAACACCGGAATGATTAATTAATTTTAATTTCAGTTTAAACAAATCGATCAAATTTGCTTCATTCATCGCGTGTCATCAAAACATGCCCAGCAGCAGCGTTTTGCTGTGAGCTGCTAAATCAGCATCCTTGAGTTTGATCATCCTGACTCAGACAGTGGCAGTTAATGATTTGGAATTTATCGATTTTAGTGACAAATTTAGCTTTTCTTGGATTAGCGCTTGACATTTATTTTGTCATAAGTTTCCAGATCCATCAAATAATAGTGCACAACTCTGGTTTATTTGTACTGAACACAGGTTCAGTGCAGGTGTTTTGCTCATAAATAACAATACAATAATTGAGAACTGAGATCTAGTGCTGAATAACATGTTTTGTTTGTCATTTTCCCAAGCAAAGATTTGTAATTTCACTCTATTTTCTCACTAAATGCAAATGTATAAAACATGAACAATTGTTTTATTCACTTGCATTTTTTGCAATATTAAATTAAAATATTGCCAACATTTACAACCAGTGAGCAACATTCAGTAACGTGTGTCACAAGAAATTATTATAGCTTTGTAAGCAACTGACAGTGACAATCTAAATTAACTGTAGATTGTTCCCCTTAAGTATTTTGGAAATTCATTTGAGTTCAAAACAATTTTTTTTCTTCCAAAATCCTGGATGCAGGTGTTTTTCCATATTTCTACCTTAAACATTTACTGAATTAATATAGCATCTAATAGATACATTTGTTTTTTCACAAAAAAAATTTGTTAATTTGGGAGAGCATCAGGAGACTTGAAGTCTTAAGGATTGTCCATAGCTATGACACACAGTATGTCCCGCACTGTGATTGGTTGGGAATCGGGTGTGTTTCCCAGATCCAGGCCCACAGTTGCTTTGATTGAGCCCAGCTCCACTTCACCCAGAAATGGAAAAGCAGTTTAGAAAATTGGAGGTTGGGTGAGCAAGCGCCATTGGAGACAAAAAACGGCAAACAAACTACCGTAGAACCATTTTTTTGCTTTCAAAGACTACAGTTATGATACTTGTTCTTGTTCATTGAATTTAGAGTTTGACTGACAGTGTTTTTTCCAGTTGTTCTGCCAGTAAATGTTACGGCTTTTGAGCAAAGTCTATTAATCTGTGCTCAAAAATCACATAACGTTAACAGCTGGTTCAGGCATGGAAATATTATGGCCTGTAATTAAATTTGAAATGAAGTGATATTTCATCTAGTCTCATTAATAAAAAGGGGGTTTCTCAGATAAGAAATTCATATCTGGCAATGTAAGAAGAAATTAAGATTCACAGAATGTTGAACAGGGGAAGGGCTTTGGATCCAATCCCTTGGATTGGCCTTCATTTACATTTTCAATAAAGCATGAGGATTTGTGGGTCTCCACGTTGGGCTAAATATATATTCAAGGCTGCTGCGGAACACGCGTTGAAAATTATAAGACTTCTGTGTTCCTCCCTGTTTGCCTTTGCTGCTCTGCTACATCTCGAGATGAAAATGATTAAATCCTCCTCACTCTTTTAATGTTGGCTGTGGATGTGTGTTGATTGCCTGTCTGAGCTGCGAGTGCTGATTGTCTGAGCCTCGTGCACTTCAGAGTTGCTGTGAAAAGTGTGTGATCTCCAGATTGAGGGCAGCAGGCAGTTTGTCCGGTGGCGGTTAAGAACAGCGTAATGAAAATGTGCTCTTGCCCAGAATCATGTCCCTGAAAGCTGATGTGGACTTTGATGGAGATCCTTCCTCCAGGCCTAATGAAAAGGAGAGATGGCTCTGTCTCGTACAGGATTACAATTAGTCCAGCAGACTGCTGGCAAATCTTTCTTTACAAGAACAGGAAAGGAGAAAAAAAATAAATACCTTTTTTCCTCGACGCGGATAAAATGCCACCACAGTAGCCTGACCTTAACTTTGATCAGTTATTTTCGGGGTAACCAGATTTCCTTGATTTTATTAAAAGGTCATTTTTCACCTAGAGGCCTCCAGCTTTACTGAGGGATCAATGATTTAATCATGTTAGCGGCGAGCCTGTTGGCTTGAGAGTCTTTTGTGATATTCTCGTACTGTTTTAATGAGTTTTGCTTGAGATTAAGCCGCACAGGAAACGGGAAGGATTACCCGAGTGTTCCTAACGGAAATATCTACTTTCAGAAAGTGTCTTTTTTATAATTCTCAGTCTTCAACTTGACCAGCGAATCCAGTCAATGGACAAAGGTGACAACAATCAGTGTGGATGTCACGGCTGCGGGTTTTAAAGAGCCAATCAGAAGAGAGGATGGTCAGCGCATTGCCAAAACACACACACACACACACACACACACACACACACACACAAACGTCCAGTTGCAGGTGTTGTGGAAGAGTGCAGTAGGCTTGGTGCTAATTACAGTTGAACATTCGGTTGTACTAGATTTCCAGTAGTAGGGTTAGTGTAATTAATCTTCCTTTTGTTTACCCGCGGACTGACTGCTGGGTAGAGAAACTGGAAAGAAAGAGCTCTCCAGAGAGGATTTTGGAGAAAGATGGACATTCTAGAGGAATAAGGACAGTTAAAGCCTCATTCTTTTGATTAGGCCCGTTTTATCTATTTCAGATCTCTATTCCCTAGTCAAACTGAGGGGACAGTGATGTATTCCTCTCCGTGTCTTAACGGACTGAGCGATGCACCTGCAACCTAAAACAACATAGATGCCCTTGCCGGTCCACAAAGAGGTCATGGACTGGAAATCAGCCGACCATTCATCCAGAAGCTTCTACTTTCAACCTCTCGCCATTTTTCTTCATAACAAGGCCTCGGTTGGCCAAGGGGCGACTGGGACGCTGCTATGGCTGTAGCACGCTTGCGTCCGCTTCATCACGGACACTCCAAGGAAGCGGTAAATAAACACATTAAAGTGTGGTGGGGACACAGCTGCAGCCATAAAGTGCGAAGGATCTCTTGCATGATCCCTCAATGTAATGGCCTTGTAAAGGACCTGGGAGGTTAATTATGGATTGGAGACTTGTGCCCAAATGCTTTGGCAGCGTTTGGAGATTCTCTCTCACCGCCTCACTCACGCTGGTGACACTTGCCGTGGTAATCGTACAGCCTCCTCAATTATGTGTCTTTGGATGGAAAGAGGCATTTACTCACACATGAATTCTATGAATATCAATGGCTGTGTTTCGCGAAACGCAATTAGAGCCGACAATAGCTGTGTAATCTGTTTGGACGCTGATGCATGTTGGTGTAAACACTTTTTTTTTTTTTTTCAAATCAAGTTGATTTCGCATTAACAGTTTGGAGGTCTGGTCTTGCTTCCATTTAAGTGGTTTTGTCCACCACTGAGGAGTAATTTCCAAACAATGTAATTGCTTTATAAAAGGAGATTTTTTTTTTCAGCCCCCTTTCAGCATCATGTTTGTGTTTTCTCTTTGCCTCAGGCTCCATGACGGAACATTTATTTATTTGTTTATTATTTCATGAGATGGCATTTGGTGTGTGAGTGTGGCAGCCGTCTGACTTGGAGGCGACTGCCCGGCTTGACGGAATATAAATAATAGCTGAGGTTCTTTTGCACCTCACTCTACAAACTCACTTAGAATGTGATGCTGTAGGAAGTGTTGACTCATGATGATCTCACACTATGCGAAGTGGCCATTTACTGTCTGGGATGGCTAGCACTTTGGTTCTGCTATCTATCCATGCATTCGTTTTCAATCTCCTTTTCCATTTCTGGGACACATGGAGTTGGAGCCAACTTCAGCATCTCTAAACGGCAAATCATTGGTACGCACATTCACATCTATGGGCAGTATTCCAATTTCTCCACCCAATGGCTTTAGATTGTAGTCGGAAAATGGAGGCCTGGAAGAAACCCACGCATGCACGAAGAAACATTGCAAACCATGCACAGAAAGGCTCAGACTTTGCCTCAAACTCACATCTTGAGTCTCAAAAAAGTCATGCCAACTTGGGTTTTGGTGTACAAAATAAAAATGTGCTGTTTCACTTAACCTTATAGAAGGTAGCTGTTTCATTTTTGCACATTCCCTAGTTTTCCACGGAATTAGGTTCTGCAAGTAGTGTAATTTGTTTCTCTGATTCTATGTCAGTTTCACTCTGTCTTCCCTCGCAGACTGCAGCTATTTAGCATCTGGTAAATTGCACGTGATCCGTTTTTAAAGATTGTGAAAGGATGATTAATGGCTAAATTGAGGAAAGGCCTACAGTGACATCCCCCCAGCCCTCTAATGCCTAATCTTTATTTGACTTGTCAGATTTAATTTGACTGGTCAGTTTGCAAAATGATACCGGGAAAACCAAAGGCTAAAATGACACGTGGACCACTTCAGATTTTATTAATTAATTAAGATGTTGCATAAATTGATTTTTTTTTTTATGATAATTTGTATATTTGCAGTTTGTGTATGTATGCATTGTTTAGCCTTGTTCAGGCAGGTTCAAGTTTATCACAAAATGTACCACATCAAAAAACAAATCAATGAACATTACAAATGCAGACATACACAAGCATGATTTCCAATAATACAATTGCTCAGCATTTTTCGTTTCATAATTAAGATCTGTCTGCTGAAGCTGGTGGGGACTGTTTTACACAAATATATATTTGTCGTATATATTTGTCATTCAGCGTGAAATATTTTCCCCGAGCTGAGATGTCATTAATTTATTCCCTATGACTCGCCCTTTGGCTGCTGTAATGACACATGCCATTAATTGTAAGGGAACAGAAAGAAGACGACAGGGCAGGCAAGCTGTGCCAATCTAATTACACTGCTTTCTTTTCTTTTTTCTTTTTCTTTTCTATTTTATTTGCTCCACTTGTTTTCAAAATAAACTATTGATATCAGTTATTAGATTACGTGAACGGCTTGGTGAATTTGCACAGCTGTAGGGAGTGTGTGTATGGATATCCTATTGATCTGATTTGCATAAGTTTTATATTAGTTCACAGAGTGCACACAGAGTATTGAACACTTCAGAGTAATTGATATGTTTCAAATGCTGGCTATTGACCTTCCGCTCTTTACACTGCCACTGAAAAAGAAACATTTAATATTTAATCTAAATGTTTTTAAATTCAAAGCGTCTCTGATTTGTTTGGTGGGTGGGTGGGGGGGGTGATCGTAGGGACTTTTCTTTTTATATTTGTTTAAAATAGTGTTAAAAAAATAAGGTTTTGTTGAAAAGTAACTCCCAGAAGGAAATAATTCACAATGTATTGATTTAAATGACTTTTTCACTCGGGTGAAACCAGTAAAGCCACTTGTTTTATTAATCCATCCGTGTAATAGTTCAGTACCAGACAGATACGGCGGAATCAGCGTATCACCGCACAGGCCACACTACATTACCCACAGTTCCCTGTACCAATGCTGTACCAGAAAGCAACAGAGTTGGAATTTTGCTGTAAAGTTTTTTTTTGTCAACACATTGTCATTATGTAAATGCACTAAAGTGGAATTTAAATGTTAATCTGTTCATATATCAACTACTTAAGAGACCATTTAGAAGTTATTTTTCTAAACTTTAAACAATAACTGTGCAAAACATGAATATAATTTTTAACAACAATTAATATAATTTAAAATGAACTAGTTCATTGATTATGACTGTGAGCAAGGAGCAAGCCGACAATAGCTAGGAGAAATAAAAGTTAAAAAAAATGTCAACATTTTGTGAATTCTGCAATTAATTGTGTTTTGGTCATCATTGAAAGAGAAAATATGGAGTGAAATATAAAATAGATTTTTTACAACGTCAACAATAAGAACCAAGAAAAAGACACATAAGATAGCTAATGTACTAAAATATATGCACAGCTACAAAAGACAGATTAAGGTGAATGCAAATGATATTTACCTGATTTGAACTGAAAAGTAACAATCAAATCTTAAAATGGTTTTAAGAGCATATCTAAACTTGACATTAAAATGATAACGCATTTAAATAGATCATCTCACATCATAGCAAGGACAAATGAAATTTTTACTGTGTTACTGTGTGTCTTGAAGGGTCTCGTCTAGTATGAAAATAGAAAGTATCCAACGTACAATAATGTACGATAATAATTGTCTTCACCTCAAAAAAATGTATGCAAAAGTGTTTTCCTCCTCTACAAATGGCTTTGATTGGTTGTTATTTGGTGCCCGATTCCCAACAACCAATCGCAGACTTCCTAAATGGCCCGTTTGCCGAGAGTGGTGACAATGTAATGCGTTTGAGACTTGTGCCTTGCTGTTCACGAGTGAATACGTCATGGTGTTCCAATGATCAATGCCTGCGCTCTTATGCTCCAGCTGCCACACACTCAGACACAAACCCATCCACCCGAACACGCTCGCCTGAGGGACCTTGTGAAGAGATAGGTCTGAACTTGTCCTCCACTGGGGAGCAAATCAAATCCTGGTGCATTTTCATCAACTGTCATAGTCAAGAAGATGTTTCTGCAGGGCCAGGCTGAAAATTAGGCTATTAAATTACAGCTTTTCACACAGCCCTTGTCATTCCCGTCTGCTTTCCTACAGCTGTTCCATCAAACTGACTCATGGCGGCCATTTATCTCTTCCCAACTTAAAGCATCTTAACCAAACTGCGCTTCGCTTTGCAGGTGTTTGCTGTCGCTCTTCAGTCCCTTTAGTCACTTTCTATCGTGCCCTGTGTGTTTGTCCGCATAGGGACATTTAAATCTACAGAGAAGGACGATTCCAATCTAATGTCTAGCTGTTGTTTGCCAAAATTCAACATACGATTGACTAGCTGATACAAAAAACTACCAGACTGTGTTGACGTGTGACTTTGTCTTTTTTTTGGCTATATGGTCGTAAAAATGGACCCTGTGTCTGAAGTATTTCGGGTTCAAATCCCATGGTTCGACTACTGAGACTACATCCCTGGGTATGTAGACTACATACCTTAAGGCTGCCCACTGCTCCGGGTTTGTGTGTGTTTACTGTTTGGATGGGTAATGAGGAGAATTTCCTCGAACCATAATAAAATTCCAATTATTCTATTGTTGTTATTATTATTTATACATTAACATTTCAATAATTGTTATTAAGTATTTAGATTGCAGCCTTTTTGGGCTATCTTGTTTGATGATAACAGTCAATTAAATCGATATTTCTTGACTTTTTTCCCCCCGTTAATTCAAGTTCAGGCTCAGAATCTATATTTCCGAGGTCAGCGGCTGGTCTAGAAGAACAGCGAGCGAATTAATGATTATTACATATTGTCTGTGTGGCAAGGCGAGCGTGAGGCGTCATCGACCCGTTTGTCTGGGCTTTTGCAGCTCCGATCAGGAACGAAAGATTCGACGTCGGAGAGCTTCATTTATACCACTCTTCATTCACAGATTCACTTGGTTGAAGGTCTCCGCGCTGATTCTTTGAGTTCTCTGAGTGATTTTTGGTGGTGGTCAAGTAGACTCTTAAAGTCAAATACAACTGGGCAGTGGTTCCAATCACGGAGCAAGCGTTTAACTAGCGTTGACGCTGTCAGTTGGTGAGGTATTGGCTGTGCTGTTTTTCCGGAGGAACATGGCAGGCTGTCACTCACACTGAGCCGTGCATGAGAGCCGCCGACTACCTGCTCCGAGCCCATTGGAGTATGGAAATGAGGAGAAATAACAATTTTCAGCTGTTTCTGCGATTGACATTACCATTACAATTCCAGCGTATTTATTTAGAAGTTACGCTGGACTTGTCGGGATCTCTGGAAAGCATTCAAATAGTACCATGTGATACAGTGACGGCCCTAGAGAGCTTATGTACAAGTTCAAGTTCAAGTTTATTTGTATAGCGCTTTTCTTAGTCCGAGACCAACGCAAAGACGCTAAAAGTAAGTGTGTGCTTTGTATAGTGAATTGTTATTTTTTAAAATACATTGTTCCGTATTAACTACAGTATTTGAAATTATTTCTATAAAGAAAAAGTGTATTTTTAACACTCAACAGTAGTCAAATCTTTTGATACATCTACATTTTGAGAAAACATTGATTATTGATAATTATTTCATATTATTTATAAATGCAATGTGTTTATTTGTATACTCTGCTTTTCCTTCCTTTCCATAAAACATTGCATTTATAAACCATGCATTTTTATATATTCACATGTTTATATATTGTATATTCATATGATTATTTTTAAAATATTCAGCTTTATGTCCTGTAAAAATGCTAAACATGTTGAGCGTGTTGTCATCATAAGTCCTCAAATAATGTTTAGGAGGAGTCGTTGCTGTTCCATAATGCTACTTTCTGCCATTCCTACACAAGACCCATATTAGAATTGCCCTATTATTTATAGAGTTGAATGACATCCCGGGAAATTTTTCAAATTGTCAAGATCTCTGTTTGGGCTTTTTTTTTCTGTGTGGTTGCGGAGACCTAGGCATCGGGGCAGCAGACCGGACTAATGAAGAAGGGTTGCACTTTACACTGTGTTTTTACTCTGACTGATTTCTCCTAGTCTCTTCTTTTAGTAAAACTCTCTTCTTTTTCCTCATCTGTCATTCCCACAGCTGGACCTAGAACATCTCCAGCACCGTGGCAGAATGAAAAAGACACAGGATCTCATTATTCGTGCTCTCTGTGAGCCTCAACGCAATTGATCATTATCCAAAGAAGCCATTTGAGCAAAACTGATTGTGTTCTCAGATAAAATAATAAAAATGTTTCGTTTGTACGTCTTGGAATAGAGAATGGTTAGAACAAAAAAATCTTTGCCAAAATTACAAAATCTTATTAAAATGTGAATAATTATTATTTTTTAGATACAATACTATTATTTGAATAGTTGTGTATAAGACACATAATATATATAAATGTGTGTAAAAAAAAAAAAAAAAAAAAAAAAAAAATATATATATATATATATATACACACACATATATACACACACACACACACACACACAGATAATATAAATAATAATATAATATACATTTATTAGTCAAGGAATATAATTCATATGCAATAAAAACTGCGTTGCTGGTGACTTGGGATTTTGAAAAGCTCTTTACTAATACTGTAACCTGTATTTTTCACGCATGCTGTTGACAGATGCTGCTGTCATGGATGAATACCTGTAAAAGCTAAGAATAAAAAACAAATCCATAGAATATGAGGGAAGATGGAGTGAAGCTGACAGAGATTTCAAGCCAAAATGTATACTTTTAAGCTCAGAATCATTAAATCACAAAAACAAAATCACAAAACATTCTAAAAGCCCAACTTTTCTGATCTAATTCAGGATATTCTGAATATTATAACCGCAGACCAAACTGTCAATCAAAAAATGACACTATATTTACTTATTTAATAAATTCAAAAATAATTGTAGCTGCTGTGTCTGCACGAGAAGACAAAGTGAAGCTGTCAGTGAATTAAAGGGAGAAGCTTTTCTGCTGAACTCAGATATTCACACAATAATCACACACAATTTTACAGAGTAAATAATATGAGCAGTTATCATTCATGTAGAATTAATAAATAGCATGAACACAAATCAGAAAGAAATAAAATAGTTGTGTTAATTTTCGTATGCAATAACAATCACCTTCAAAACAGTTTTAGTTCAGGAAGACAGGCTTTCACATTTTCTGAATTTATATAGAAGTGCTTGACAGAGTTGTGTATCACAACTCAACTTGTGAACGCCTGTGAAGTTGTATCTGTATTTATGCTTTTTGGAAGAGACTGTTTGTTGGGTGTGATTGGATTCATACAGTTCTTGGATGGAGGGAAGGAGGACGACAGAAATCCTCAGTGGCAGATCGGACAGTTCTTCATAGTCCGCTGAGATCAGAAATCGTGTCTAAACCGAAGCAGACAGTTATAGCAGTGCACAAAACCCACTAAATCACTGCGAGTAGAACAGCTTCTGCTTCACCTGTGGCAGGTTGAACTTTAGCTGTCAAAGAAGGAACATCCACTACTAGGCTTTTTTTTAATGGAGTTGTTTCCTTTTCCCCCTACAATTTACAACATCCCTGATGCCTTCATAAAGTCACGGGCTTACAGTCAATTCCTAGTCTTACAAGCCATGTACATACAGAAACTTTGAAATATTTTTTATGAGTTTCATCTTGTCTTTTAGTGTTAGTGAAGTTTCAAACATTTGTCAACATCTCGCAGTAATCCATCCATCTACTGCTTTTCTGTTTATGACTCATGATGGGCTGGAGCCAGCAGGCAACTCTAGGGGATGAAGGCGGGGCAAATGCTCGGCACTGTTGGCCAACCAATCACACAGTAGGACACAGATACACACCTGTGGCACCTTTTCCAACTCCTGCATGTTTTTGTGGGAGGATATTGGAGACCTAGAGGAAACCCACTTTGCAACAAGTCCATATCCAACATTTTATTAAATAAACACACACAATTTCGTTTTTACAATCACACTCATGTAATATTGCCACACTGTAGGCTGCTTACAGTTTCAGCTCCAAGTATTTACTCCTCCGTGTTTCAGACCTAAAGTCGGAGGTGGCATTCCGACTGATTGGTGGTTTTCCAACCCTGTGGATATTATCTTCTTCCCTCTATCTCTATTAAATCACCATATCAATTAATCACCAGTAATTTTTCCACAATATTTCCTTTCCCAGACAGAAAAATAGAGTTTATATATGTAGAGTCAGAGCTGTGAAAGTACCTGGAGCAATAATTAACTCAGTAATAGTTTGTGCCCGGTATCAATTTCAGACTGATTCCCTAATGTTCCATTAAATTCAAAGAGAATAATTGAATCATTTAACACCTCTGGAATGGAATAAGGTTAGACCATCCATACAGTAAATGATACGCTGAGACGATTCATGCTTCTGCTTTGACATTATGGTGAATGTGGAAATGAGGGTTTCAGCACACAGGACAAAAGCAGTGATTCGAAGCAAGATGAGCGCGCGCACACACACACACACACACACACACACACACACACACACACCGGGTCAATACTTCAGAAGGATCTGCTTTCAGAAAAGGCCAGGATGTATAAAGGTGAATGCCTTTCAGAGGGACGTACACTATGGAGGCTTTTATACAGGCTCAGCACATCTTCACCACAAAGGCGAGAATTTACAAATAGAAATAATATGAATGCCCCAGCTTTAATTTTCTAATGCAGTGACCCATTCCACTGCAGTCTAATGGCAGGTCCCTGTGTGACAATTAGGATAAATCACTGCCGGACAAAATTTGCGGCCTATATTCATGCCTCATCATTGAGTGAATTGACTCAAATGATTTCTCTGATGGAACTGAGGGATCGTGGCTTGCTCTGCGCATTATCTCCGTATCACAAGTCTGTGAGGCAAAATGTTAAAGGAGACAAAAGAACGTTGTGGTCTGAAAGAGAATGTCATTACCTAGTTATGGGTGAATCTCTTCGTACCTAGACACGCTCACTTTATTTATACGTTTGATCAAGTTATTGAAGTTTTGCGAGTTTTAAAACTTGTGTTTGTACGTGAGGCAATGAAATGTGTAATGAGGCAAAACTGCATTATAGTTTCATATATATATATATATATATATATATATATATATATATATATATAAATAGAGCGTCCCCCGGACTAAACACAGTTTATTATAGAAAATAATTCTATAAAAGAAAAAAAAAATGTGTGGGCTTTATGACTTATCGCGTTTCTTTGTCTGGCAATGAAACGTGTAATAAGCTAAAACCCGGATCGAAAGGCGCCACAAAAATAAAAATTGAATGTTTTAAAAATATATTAGTTTATAATGTATATACTGTACAGTACATAAATTCAATAAATAACAATTGAGTTGTTATTTACTAGCTTTTTATTTGATTGTTTTGGTGAAAGACAAATCCATACATATTTTTAATTGTGTGCATTTTTCGATTGAGCAAACACTTTTAATTTACACATACATTTTTCCACTAAAATACTGTAACTGAATTTATTTTCCAGTTTAATAAATTTTTTGATTTCCTATTCTAGATATACATATTTTACACATGCTATTAAAATGTCCACAACTTTAATATACATTATACCTCCTATAAAGATTGAATACACTGTCTGGACATGTATGATGCAGAATCCCTGGTTTACTCTTTCCTCCAGGGCTCTCAAACAATTCTAATACATATTCACGGCCATGCTGCAGGTTACAGATCACTTTAGACAGGACGAGAGCTTATTTCTCCCTCCCCACGTAAAATTGGCCCAACATCTGCTGTAAATGAGTCCTAATTTGGAGAGTAATCTGCTGCTGTCATGCGGAAGCACTGCTGGGCATTAGTGTGACGGCTGAAGAAGACCCCCTGGATGTACACTGTTTACCCTCCATCTTACAAACACACACACACACACACACACTCATAATGTCCGTTTATGTATGTACGGCCATTTGTCGGCGATCCAGCAGCGAGGCCCGTCTGTGACTCGTCCTCTAGAAAATTAAAAAAGATTCTGGTCTCAGGTAATCTGATAATTGTGTGGTAAATGCAGCCCTGTTATCTTCAAGCTGCGTGAAATGGCATTCGGGTAAATGACAATTGAACACCCGCTCGCCCCACTTCAATGTAAGGCCTGTCCGCCACTCACACGCGTACTGGATTATGTTGGTAAATAAGTTAAACGAAGCGCTCCATTAGACTTTGGTGTCCTTGACTTTGGAGACGTGACTCAATGGATGTTGTTGAGGACGGGGAAGGTCATTTAGCGTTCACGCTGCGTTATTAGACAGACGCTCTACGTCGGGGATTGTCGACTAGCTTTAGCGTTTTTATCGAGTACATCTAGTCAATGCATCTAGCGCTTAAGCACCTGCTGAGTTCACAGAGAAAACTTCATTCCGCGTGACCCCTGCGTGTCGCTGCTGGAGATCTTAGAAGTGGAAAACACAAAGATGAATATTCATGCTTTCTGAGATAGAAACAGAGCGACATACGGGGAGGTTTGGCTTCCTGGAGCTTGTGGAGAAATGCTGTCGTTTCAAAGAGAGAAAGCTTCATTTTGATAGCGGAGAGATGCATCGAAGATAGCGAGTCTGGACCAACAGACGGATGCCAGTAGGATTGTGCGTGTCTCTGGGGATTTGCTTAAACATTGAAGATGTTGAATGTCGCAGCTCTCAAACCTGCATGTTCTGGAGGAATGTTCTGGAAGTGCTAAAAGCAAAGTGGTGATGTCCATCCTTTTAGTGTGTGGTTTGACTGTGTTTCCAGGACTGGAAAGCCTCGCAAGTGCTTTGATGGTATTGACTACCATTATTTTTCTGTATCTTTTCTGCAACGTTTAATATAGTGTCACGTTTGCCCTATTTTTCCAGACTATGTGGTGCGTCAGAGTATACAGTGTGCCAGTAACATAAATATTAATTAAAGATAAACCTATGAATAAAACATGGCTCTTAATTTAGCTAAGACATTTGTTTTATTTCTGATTCTAAGATACACAGTCAGTTTTGAATCACTTTTTAATTTTAATTCGGTAATATGGGAAAATTTGTCTGAAAATAAATACAGAATATTCAACTAACCAAGTTGCTACTTTGAAAAATGGTTATTTTAATTATAAAAATCCCCCTTTTTTTTTTATTCTTTTCTTTTTTTTTTTGTTTTATTTCGCACACACCCACACACACATACACAAGCACACGCACAATCAAGAACCAAGAATTAGTAAGTGGTGGTTTAAGCACACGGACTTTATCTTGGCACAGTATTTACAGCAGATGGTGTGCAAATGTGCTTTTCTTTTTTATTCAGCAGTGACGCTGTTAACCATATCTTTTGAAACATTTATTCATCAGAAGTACAGTGAATTTAAGAAGACGACTCGCCATTATAAAGCCATTTTGAAACGCCATTACACTGGCGTCAATGGTAATCGTGTCAATATAAACACATCGCAAATGCATAAGTTGATTTGTCGAGTGTCTTGACAAACACATTTTCATTTTTATAGCTAGTGACGTTTAAATTGAGTGTGAATTTTAATTACAACAAAAGATTGAGATCAGAATCCATGTTTCGTTTTGGCTAATGAAACAGTTTTTGGAGTCATAATGCTGAAAATTTATCCGATGTCAGTATCGAAGTCATTGGCAGCATTTTTGAAGCAGATGCTATTTCTCTTTCCAATGTTTGGAATCAATTTTGTTTCAAAATTGAAAGTATATGGCGGAGAGTGAGTCCATCTGTTGGCGAATTAGCATAGACACACCCCGTTTCAGAGTTAGCGCCGGAGCATCTTCGTTAAAAGACTCAAAGTTCAAGAATGTTGATATTTTCTCTCCCTTCATTATTATGGAAATTTGCATTTTATGTGGTTGAAAGCAATTACTGACAATTTCAACACACATTGCATGAACATTTCCCCAATTAATGGTGCGCAGTCTCACGCAAACGCAACAAGAGGGCCGTGCAATTATCATCTGTAGGCCGGATTCATGAGCATCGATTCATATCTCCGTCAACAATATGACATTCATTGCTATTTTGCACGCTCTCGCACGTTCAAACATGTCTAATTTTACCGTGATTATAGCTCGCCAGGCAAAAGGACACCGTCTAATGGGTTTGTTTGAATTGGTGGTGACATCTGTGCTTTGATAGCATGTTGATAGAAAATGCTGCAATCAACACGAGAGAGATCTGAAAATCTCCATTACAGTTTTAAAATAATTCCCACATTTATCCATGTTGTGCAGGGATAATGAAATTATTTCTGTGTGCCATCAGCAACCACACGAGGACGGTTAATAATGAGGCGTTTTGGCAAGAGATTCAACAAGCCAGCCAACAATCGATGAATCATAATTTGCTTTTATTTGACTTGATTGAGTTAAATTGCATTTGCATACATTTTTGTGCGATGCATAAGGCTCACATTTTAAATCTGATCTTTTATAGTGGGCAGTTGTGGTCCAGTGGTAAGGAATTGTACTTGTGGATAAGGGGTCGCGGGTTTGAATCCCCTCCAGCTCATTCTGCATTTGTATTCTTGGGCAGAACAAGGCTTATGGTTAACAATGGAAATGTTGACAAACTACACTCCTCTTTCTTTTTTTTTTATTTCTTTTTTTATCTTGGATGTCAATGTTTCATCTAATTATCTATCCATTGTATACGTTTTTTTTCTATTTGTCTTTCACTGGCAAGTGGACAAATACCAGCTACTTTGGCTGGATACACACTTTAGATTTGAGCCAACCAATCACAGAGCGGGACACACAGATACACACATTGACACTCTCACACTCAGCCTCACAACTAATGGCATTTTTTTTCCATTTCTCTGCATGTTTTTGGATTGTGGGATGACACCAGACACCTGAAGGAAATGCAAACTGCACAAAATCTACAAGGCCACAGTGCTACCACTACACCATTGTGCATTAAATATTATACAATTACAATAGTATATAGCTTTTCAATACATGCCACTATTAAGACATCATCTTTGTAGCATTGATCCCCCCCAACATCCAAGATTGCCCTTTCCAAGCGTTTAAACACAGCGAACGCTCTTGCGATTCCATCTTCCCTCTTACACGGAAGGAAATTGTTCATCGTTTTCCAACAAACGAGAAAATTGTAAAAATAATTCTGAACTTCTAGCGCTGTAGCAGTGCCGCAGTAAGAAAAATGAGAGTACAGTGATCCAGCTGACTTCAGCAAACCAGAACATGCCCCCTCTGACCTGTAGCTCATTGGTCAATGGACACTGTTGAAGACACAAAACCAAAGGCTTTTTTATAGCTCGATGGACTGGAAAAGCTACAAAAGGATCCCCAAAATACATAGCATTCCTCTAGTTTTGCTACTTCTAATGATTCCGCCGCTTATTTATTCTGAGCACAGTAGGGGGAGTGTGTGAATGGCTGAATTGCAAACTCAATCATAGCTCACAATGTGTCAGACCATGGAAGAGTCTCAGTGAATCACGGGCTGAAAGGCTATCACCCAAACCTCCAAGGTCCGAACCTGCCTCATTCCTCATCCAAGACCTGCCTGAGCACTGATCAGCCATGCACACAACACAAAGACCACTGGGAATCTTTTCAAACTTGGGCATAACAGGCCACTCAGCCCGCAACCAAGGATACATCCATCTCGAAACCTCAATAACCTCAAAGAAGACTTGAGAGTGAAAGTCTGCTTTTTGAAAGGCGGAGGAAGTCAGGCCGTGTGAGTGTTATCTGAGATATTGTGGGGCAAAAAGCATTTCATTTGTAGATTTTTTTTTTTAACCTACAGATCCCTATTGCCTGAGCCGCAATCGCACTTTGGCTGGAATAAAATTCAAGATCGTTTTTTTTTCCTTTTTCAAAAGAGCCATTTACTTGATAACCTTGATATCTTCAATTGAGTTTTTTGAGGTTATCGTCCTTTAGTTCTTTACCTGAAATATCTCACACAACCTATGAAAGCATCACATTTACACCATCCTTTCATTTTTTTTTTTTTTTTATCGCCAACTGATGAGTTCAATTCAAGTAAAAACATTGACAAATTGGAAAGTGTTTGAGGAATGAGCACTGAGGGAGATTTGCATGATTGCATTTATATTTGACTCGTGGCTTTTTAGTAGTCAGCGTGCATGACTTAAATGCTTAAGAGCATCAGGCAGCGGTCGCAAACTGCCTGTTTCTGTGGACTTGATTCAGGGAATCGTGCGGATGTCTTTATCACAATAATCACTGGCTTTCCGTGTTCTGAGAAATTTGATTGAAACAAACTTTTAATGTAACATCACCATCTGTTTTGTTTGTCTGTTTTAAAATTTGTCACCAGTCAGACAGGTTTTATCTTCTTGAGGTTTTTTTCCTGGCCAGTCTCCTAAATGGCTTACGGCATTATTTTTTTATTTTTTTTTTTTT
>CM051497.1:4551977-4596786 GCA_028031935.1 Paedocypris micromegethes
CTTTACTTTTCTTTTCTTTTTTTTTTTTATTATTATGGTTTAGCCTTTCTGATTTGACCACCCATCCAGGGTGTGTATTCAAATTCAGGCACAAAAATGGAAGAGCAGTTAAAATATTGGATGGATGTATGGGTAGATGGAGGAATGAGTGGTTTTTATGATTATGAATATTAATGGTCACTCTTGTTCCTGATGTTTATGTTGCAGAACAATGTTACTTTGAGTTAAATTAAATCTGAAAAATAAATAATCAATATAAACAAACATTCATTTGTAATTTAATTAAGTTTTATATTTTCCAACTTTATTTTTTAACAGATCTGTAGCATTTTATAGCAGCAATATGTGACATTTTGAGCTCTGTTGGGCATTCTTACATTTTGAAATGTAGGAATGTGTGTTATTGTACTTGTAGAAGAAAATTTATGAAGCAAGAAATGATTCTTATTTTATGACTATTCATGACTATTATAGTACTTAATAGAGTAGAAAGAAAGAAAGAAAGAAAGAAAGAAAGAAAGAAAGAAAGAAAGAAAGAAAGAAAGAAAAAATTGATCTAAATTGTTTTAAAAATAATTTTCACTTTCTACAGGTGTAAGTCCAGATTTCTTTGTATGACTCTTCTTAAAAAATGAAATGCGAGGAATGAAATCAGTCTGCCTGGTTTGTTCATGTGGATAGACAAAAAAAAGAAGAAAAAGAGAAAACAACCTGAACTGAACTGTGGCTGACTTTTAACAATGCGTTGGTATAAACAAGACCAGTGAGATATGGTCACCCTAGCTTCAAAAAGCACAGATAAATCCTAGATGTTAGTTCAGTCTGCAGACATGCTGTTTACATCCTCTCCCAGCTTACTGAGGGACAAACCACTCTACCGTAGCAGAACTCGACAGATCACAGGCCCACAGTTGACTTTGGCTTACAGAACACCCAGCTGCTCACCCACATCTCAGGCTTAGATTTCCAGTAGGTTCCAGATCTCAACAACACCAAGTGTCTTCACATGTCTCGGATTTCCAGCTTGGGAGTGATTCGACAAAAACCAGATATGTGATTTATGTATATTTATAATGCAGTTTAAAAATGGATTACCTGTTTATTAAACCATTTCTTTGGTTCTGAGGCATAACATGTTTAGACGTCCTTTAGAAGTGGCCTTTTACTGGTTTTTGAATCTGTGAATTTAAAAAATCGAATCTTGGGAGCATCTCTGCTCCATCTCCCCCTTCTCAACCAAAACTTTAGAAATAGATTTTAAGACTTTTAAAATGCTAGTAATTCAGCTACAGAAATGCATTTTTTCAGGGCGAAATATTGTTCATACTTACACGTATTCTGTGTTAAATATGCATTAATAATATGTGTAATATTGAGAGAGTCGTCTCTCGAAACATGACTGAACGGTGCAGCTGTACTCAACATTTATTTTCTTATTTCAATTTCTCATTTCATTTATTTACCAAGTCCATTGCCAATGAGCCACTTTAACGCTCGCTTATTCTTTGTGAGTAGATCTTTTTGAAATCAAGTCCATAATATATTTGCGCTACTTTTTTGGGTTTATTGACAAATCATAGCGCTACATTTGATGATTATAGCCCAAAGATGTCTATATATATATATATATATATATATATATATATATATATATATATATATATATATATATATATAGATTAAATGATAACTTAACATTTAATAATGCAAAATGGAAAACTCAACACCATGGTGGGAAACGGTTGACATACACTGAAGGAAAACTGTTATGGTGGTAACATGCGAAACTGATAAAACACGGGAAGATGGAAAACAGAGGATCTTGGGTATTGTAGTCCATGGCAATGTGACATATGCTACTTTTTATTGATTCTGCAATACATTCAGCAATCGCAGACTATCTCAACTAAACTCAACTCAACTTTATTTATCGCAGAATAGTGGAAAAAAAAGAGGGACTGGTCACAGATTAGAGTCGAAATCTCGTATCTTCTCCCTGTGGTCTACTCACTGCTGACTATGTTCTTTCTCTTTCGGGTCAGTTTGGCTCGACTGCACTGATCTACAACACCGACTTGATGCTAAAGGCAGCTGGCAAGCAGCGATTTAACAGTATCTCCTGAGCAAAGGTTGCAAATTATTACAGTAATATTCAAAATCTGCCACCATTTGATCGGAGTGACCAAGAAAAATAGGTATTTGATTAATCTTCTTAGTGCATTTGTGTGTGTACAGATTCCGAGAGTTAATTTCAAGGCCTGTGCCTAAAGTAAATTAACTTCCTGTGCCAGCGCACACGTGCTCATGAGCGATTTTTTGTTTATTCACGTTTTATATTGCAGTGCTCTTCCTGCTTGTGAATCACCAGTCAAAATGCAATTTATTTCCAGCTCGGCGCATGATGGTGAGCACCGATACTGTCAGGAAGAAATGTGAAGAGCGCTGAGATGGCACCAAACACCCCTCTATTTATGTATGGAATATAAATAAAACATTTTATGGATTTTACCAACAAAAAAAAAAAAAAACGTGAATAAAAACTATGGACTGTAGTTTTATAGATATAAAGCACTTCCGATGACGTTATTGATACCCTGACCTCTTTCATCTCTTTCTTCTACAAATTATGTTTAACTCTATTTATTTTATCTCATTTTCGAATTTGCCCTAGTGATGGAGTCCAAACTCATCATCTCTCCATCCTCCCATCCATTCATCCGGCACATTTTCATGTTTGGCTGAACTATTCTTTCAGGATCACTCCTCACAGCAGGTGCTGCGTCTGCTATTCAGTTTCCTTGTTAGCTTATAGTTCAGGTCGTTATAGTCTGTCATTAATGATCCATCAATCTCATTTCCCACACTGCACTGCAGAGGACCACAGTAATGGTGAAATGCATCAGGACGAGTATGTTGTCATGACACACATGACAAGCTCGGCTCGTATTTCTCCTCCGTCGGGGGGCCGTCTGCTTGGTGCGTGCATGCGGCCGGGTTTCTCATAGGCCCGTTAATATGGATTTATCTGGCCGTTGGGCAGTAATGTCTGGGGCTGACGTCAGGCTGTTTTACACACCACTTGTTCCACTAGCACAATTGTGTTGGGCATGGTCGGCTATTGCTGTGGGGATTAATGGCTGGCCGTGTGGACTCAGGCACCAAATACATTGTCTGTGGCTGGATCGTTCAGCCTGTCCTTGCAGTATTGATCCTCACTTCTCACAAGTTCACAACTTCCGTATTCTGGATGCTCCGTTTGACAGCTGAGAGATTTAGGGCTCAGATGAGGTCAATGAGAGAAAGGCAGTTTCTTCTGTGATAGATTGATACCAAAAGAATTTCTGTAGGCTGGGAGAATTAACCTTTGATTTTTCAGGAGCCGGCCTGGGCATCGATATTAACTTTTGTTCCTAACAGATTCTTTCTGATTAGACGCAGTGTAGGGATGTTACATCCATTATGACCTGTGGAAGCAACTTCCATCTTGGTGGTTACCATAAGTGTACACACATGCAAGCATAGACAGACATATTTATGTGTGTATATTTATTTATATATCATTATTAGGAAATGGATGGATTGATGGATGATGGATGGATGGATAGATAGATTAGATATATCTCACAAGTCTTTACTTTAACTAGCAATAAAGTTGTGCTATTTGAACTTTTTTATTCTAGTATGTATATGTGTTTTGTATGAAAGTTTAGTTTATTTGCTTAACAATTTATAAACATATTATCAATTGTTTTTCGTTTTTCTTTAACATTTTTCAAAAGCTTTACTTTTAATTTTTTCGATTACCTGCTAACCGGTTGATCTATTGAAAATTACAACATAGCGAGTTGATTTTATCTTATAATAATAATTGTATGTACTGAAGCAATAATTCTCACTTGTAGCTAAGTAGTTTAGTGGAATTTAAGCACTGATTTCAAGTTTGTCTCGTATTTTATTCAAATAAATCTGCACAAGGACTGCACTAATGCGCCAGCTCCACCAGTGTTTAAAAGCCCTCGTCTCTTCTTTGCCTTTTAACTTCGGTGTGTGCATGAATGCAGTTTTTTTGTTAGATGTGCTGTGATCCAAATATAAAGTGGATGGCAGGTTTTCTCTGTTGATTGGTTTTACCTGCTCGTCTTTGATTGAACTTTGTTTGAGACGGCAAAGTGATGTATTTGCATGTTAAAGGATGCTTTTTGAGAGCTGTAATTATCTCCGCTGTGTAATGCTATTTGTGTATCCATAATTTATTTTGGCAAGAAAAGCAGGCGGCCCACAATGCATCGCCAAGTCCCTGTTAAAATTTGCAGTTAATTGAAATTCACATTTGCATGAGCAAAATCAAACACTCATTTACATATGCGAGTACGATGAGAAAAGATAACTGCTTGTGTTTGTACTTTTTATTCATGCAGTGCTAGCTTGCTAATTGCTAAATGGTGTAAATAGGGTCTGAACCGATGTACACAATGCGTCAAGCTAAATGTTTACGCACTTGCACAAAAGTGCGCCCGCGTGGATCCGCAAGGCAAACAAACACCTAAATATGGAAAGTGAACCAGGAATGGGGCAAGGTGGAGGTGTGGAAGATGGTACATAGTATAAATCCTCCCTAGTCCCTATAGAGCCCAAAGTGTTGCTCTGGATCTGGAGGGATCCAAAGGTGTGTCTGGTTCTGCCCCCCTTCACAAACAAGCTCATCTATTCCAGGAGGAATCTATTACAGACCCCGACTGCGTTTTACCATGCCTGTGTGCACCTAATTAATGCCTCTTCTTTCACTGGAGGACACTGGGATGTGGCCTCTCAACCCCAAGAAGCTCTTTCCCAAAAACATGATGAATGACTTTGATTTAGGGGTCCGTGCTCCGGGTAACGTCTGGCCATAGGGGATGACACTCTTTTGTTTGATATCGATCTATAAATAGGTTTGGCTTGACGTTTTTTTGACCAGACTATGGAAACCTCTGTGTACAGTTAGTCTAATGAGGGACACTTAAGCTCGGACTGTTGGGAATCGCAGACAGTCTTGTTTGGCATCATTAAAGATCTAGATGCGTGTTAAAGGCCTAGGCTTGTTAACTCGATGCGAACAGTTTGCATGGGCTGTTGTTGAGCCTCAGACGAGTTATAGACACACACACACACACACACCCATATTACACATACATTACATCCTTTCGTCTATCCATCCTTTTTCTTTTCTGGGTCACTGGGAGTCTGTAAGATTTTCATTTTTTGGAGGCTTCACCATACACACACACACACACACACACACACACATTCTATTAACACATTCTATTTAATTGGTCAGATTTCATACTTTTCTTAGACATTTCATATAATGCCTGAAAGAGTGTGGAATGAACTCATTCATGCCGGCGTTTTGCCAACAACCTTTGATTGAAAAACAACCTTTGCTAAAGGGTCGTAACAAAAAAGACAGAACCAGAAGTTAAACCGTGATTGTGGTGATGCTTTGGGAAAAAAGTTATGATGCTTCTGACATTTTTTTCCCCCCATTTTCTGCATAAGCTTGAAATTGCAAAATCACAATCCAGTACATCTGGTAGAATGCTGCTAAAGACTGATGGAAAATCATAAAGCCAGAAGTCGGTCAACATCCAAAATAACAAAGACGCCTTGAGAAAAAAGGAATAGCCTCTTCAACTCTGTTGTTTCCTCAATACGCGTTTGTTTTGTCTTTGATTTTCGTTTTCAGACATTTAATCCTGATAGGTTTTATTTTACACTTGTTGTGGAAAAAACACGCCTGTCATTGTTTAGAAAACGCATTATAGCAAACTTTTTACTCTTTAAAAAAGAAAAATAATAAAAAAACAGGCATTCTTTAGAATTCCTACTTTTCAAATACACACATACACATGACAACCATCTATACTGTATATACATATGTTTTCAGGTTTTGCCTGTCTTGACCTCTAAGTAATGGTTTGAAAGGACGACCGTCCTTTCAAAAAAAAAAAAAAATGACACGAGGTGTATTTTATTTCTATGCATGTCTGACCTAAGCATTTCGCTTTAGAAATCTGTGAGATAAATTTTCATCTGGGGCCTGCTTGGCGAGGAAGGTAATTGAAAAGCATTGCTGGCTGTAGTGTAGTATATATGCACTCTTGTATGCAATAAGCTACCATTACCTTCCTTTTGTGGTCTGAGGAGATTGAACCAGGGTGGCGAGATGAGTACGAGACCCCACACTCTTCTCAATGTCAGGGGGTGAATGAAAGGCCTGTTCCTCACACGGTCTCCATCAGGACGGCGTATAAAGCCTCGCCCAACACGCACAACCCCCAGCACAAACATATGCAATCTCTGCTTTTATCTTTCCCTCCTGTCATTCTGTCTTTCGCCCCCACCCTTCACCCCCTTGACTTCTGTCTGTCTCCGTGAGATGGGAAGTTTGGATGAGGTTCCTTTCAATCCCACTTACAATAAATAGATTAAACCCCTTTGACAATTACATCATGCATTATCAGGGCCGGGCTGCTCCATTACCAACAATCAATGGCACAGGCAGCGGCACTGACAGACCAGAGGCATGGCATTAGAGCGCTCCGTGTCATCCTACACCATGTGTGTGCCGGAGCGGGTGGCGTGCTACAGTGGCTTTATTAAAACCTGACTGCTGGATGACCCGAGTCCTGCCCTGTCGGACCATTTCCGTGGCACCGTAACATAATTCATTAGGTGCTCGAACAGATGTTGGGTGGTTTTGCTCTGGTAAAATGAACGAATTAACTAGTTCTTTAAAAATGTCTTTTTTTTTTTATATATATACCGTATTTACTCGCTTATAAGTCAATCCGCTTATAGGTCGACCCCCCCTACTTCAGCTGTGAGATTGTGGTATTCTGTTTAGACCCGCTTATAAGACGGGGGAACGAAATGAGAGAAAAGTAAATAGATAGATGAGTAGAAACCCAATTTTGTGTTTCATATAAAGTAAATTCTGGTTATTTGGGGCCCACAGGGACACTTAAATGGCGCCGGGCACACAACCCCTTGCGAAATAAGATGAAGTAACCCTTAAAACATCATTAAATGTTCATCATCATGTTTTTTCCAAACTTAAACATATAACACAGAACTAGAGGGAAAAAAATGATAGAACACCTGTTCAGATGCTCTTTAATCCTGTAGAAACAATAAAACTATTCAGACATTCTTGGTGGTAAAGGAAACCTAAAGATAAAGTAACCTTTTGTTTAAGTTGGTATTAATCTATTTAGGTTATTGTTAATTTATAAAGAACTGTCATAAATTAATATTCACATCATAAATGTTAATTTAATTACCGCGCTTGTGTCTCTGCTGTTTATTTTCGTGAGAAAGGGTGAAATATCTGCGCACTGTTCTGAGTAAAATATGTTCTATTTTGGTAGACCGTGCGTATAAGTCAACCCCCCCACTTTCAGCCCGAAATTTTAAGGAAAAATCCTCGACTTATAGTCGAGTAAATACGGTATATGTTTATTGTTTACTCTCACACTAACTAACTAACTAACTCTCTCTCTAACTAACTCACGCAGCCACTCACTTTTACATTCACATTTTTTTTTCTTTCACTTACACACCAACTTTCACTCACTCTTTCACTCACTCGCTCACTCTTTCTTTTTTTGACTTACTCTTTCACTCATTCATGCACTTCATGCACTCATTCACTCACTCATGCACTCTGTCACTCACCTGTCCCTTCTCCTGCTCGTTCACTCACTCACTCACTCACTCACTCAGCCACTCTTAACTTACTCACTCATTCACTCACTCACTCAATCAGTCGCAACCAGACTTATGTCAGTCATTCACTCTAAAAATCTTAAACACTTTTCTTAAAATCATTTCTTGCTTTTCACTGTCCTGCTCACTCGTTCAGTTGATCACTCTTTCCATGACTCACTGTCACTCGTTCACTCACTCACACACACACTCAAAAACCAAACTCACACACACACACACACACACGCACACACTCACACTCACACACTCACTCACTGACACACTCACTCACACACACACACACACACACACACACACACACACACACACACACACACACACACACACACACACACACACACACACACACACACACACTCACCACTCAACTCAACAAACAAACTCCACACACACTCACACACATACAAACTCACACACTCTCACATAATTCATTTTAAAAAGTTTTTTATTTCATATCTATAGAATATGTTTCTAAATAAGTATATGTTGTATGGGGCCCTTTCGACAAGGAATAGATAAGGAATGATAATAAACGTTTGGGGCTCAGAATTGTTGTTGATCTTTATCAATTTCAATCCATTATTTATGATTTATGATTTTTTTTTTTATTAGCTATAAAGATGTTTTTTTTCCCCCAAATACTTATTGGCGAGTAAAACAATAATTCAATTAATGTACACAGCAGGAAATCTACAATAACTGAATTGGCATATTACTCATCATGATATTCAAAAATTGCATTCAGACAGCACAGAATGCATTTTGGTCCCTTGAGCTTCCAGATAATATAATCAACCTGACTATAAGGTGTTGGACCACACTATTTCCTGTTGAACGACACTATTTCCTGTACGAGCTGACTGCAGCTGCTCATTTTCTTGTGGAGAGAATCTAATTTTGATTAATATGCTCGTTTCCTTATGCCTGATGGACATGAGGCTGAAAGGTGGGACCAGAAAAGACAGGAAGAGATTAGACCGACTCTCTCTCTCTCTCGTCTCTCTCTCTCTGCTTTCTCGCTCTCTCCTCTCTCCCTCTCCTCTCTCTCTCTCTCTCTCTCTCTCTACCCCCCCCTCTCTCTTCTCTCTCTCCCTCTGTCTCCTCTCTCTCTCTCTACCCCCCCTCCCTCTTTCTCTCCCCTCTCTCCTCTCCTCTCTTCTTCTCCTCCTCTACCCCCCCTCTCTACCCCTCTCTCTCTCTCTCTCCTACCTCTCTCTCTCTCTCGCTCTTTCCCCCTCTGTCTCTCTCTCTACCCATCTCTCCTCTCTGTCTCTCGCTCTGTCCCCTCTGTACGCTCTACCCCCCCCTCTCTCTACCCCTATCTCTCTCTCTCTGCTCTCTCTGTCTCTCTCTACTCCTCTCTCTCTCTCTCTCTCTCTCTCTCTGCCCTCTCTCTCTCTCTCTCTCTCTCTCTCTCTCTCTCTGCCTCTCTCTCTCGCTCTCTCTCTACCCCTCTCTCTCTCTCTGCCCCCCTTCTATATAGAATATGAAAAGTAGACATTATTAAGTAACATTAAAATGAATTGTATTTACATATATAAACAATTAAATAAAATGACACAGAGACAGATAGATTAGTGAAGAGAATAAGGTCTGGCACCAGCCATAATGAATTCTTACTTCATAAACATTCTTAATTCATGCACTGAATCTGAATTCATGCACTTGCAGAGATCGCTGGCTCCAGATGTGTCTGGTGTGAGGCTTATATTCACACTGGTTGCTGTTCTTGTCTTTTGCGACCCAGCAGGCCGGCGGTAAATGACTAGAAAGAAAGCATTTTTTTTCACACTGCTGTGAACCATTACACAGTTGTTGTGCTCAGGGAAAGTAAAGAGAGCAAAAGCCGTTTGTGACTGTAGGAAGAATATTGGTTTGTCTTGAGCTTGCTTTTTCCTCATTGATCCACTATAATCCAGGTTTAGCTAGACTCGTTCTGACTCTTCTTAGCAAACAGAATCGCTCAATAATGCCCCACAGCTTTGGCAAACTGCTCTATATGTTCAGCTCAGGGACAGATTTTACAACGGAATGGATCCGCAGGCTGTTATTCAAATCTGTTGCTTTACACTCGTGTCTTATATTAATATGTTTTTTTTCTGCCATGCTCAAATAAATACTTAAATATAGTAAATATAGTGAATACACAAAAGTACTGGTCATATACTTGGAATGCCAAATTGTTTATTTCACAAACTGGCATATCATTTTCATTCACTACACACCGACTGTTTAATTACAAATGTCTATTTCATTTGATTTTGATGCTTATAACTAACAGCTATTTACAATTCCAAAACAATTCCAATTTACAATTCCGGTATCTCAAAATAATGTGAAAAGGTTATTTAAGACACTAGTTATGCTGCTGACTAGAGGGAAAAAAAGTCATTGAAAATAGTTTGGCTGTCCAAGCATATTAATTAAGTAAAGATGTAAAGAGAAGGAAAATATGTGGTATTGAAACGGTGATAGGGATAACTGCACCCTGGAGAGGATTGTAAAACAAAACCCATTCAAAAATCTCATGGAGATTAGAAAATACCTTTATTGTAGTACAGTGGTGTGCAGCTGGAGTCAGACAGATGTGTGCACAATGTGTGCATGAAAATGAAAGCAAAATCAAATGCAGTAAAAAAAAAAAAAAAAAAAAAAANNAAAAAAAAAACATTTGTCTTTGCTTTCATTTTGTTGGAAATGTATATAGTTCATATTAATTGATTCTCAAGGCTTGGAGATTGCAGTAAACCTTTTACTACTCTTGCATTTTCATTAATACATCAATAATGTTTCCTGCAGTTTAATCCTAGACTGCAGGTGCAAGCAGAATCCTTGGGCTGTGATGGTTTCATAAGAATATTATTTTTCATATATGGCTGAGACAGGCTGAATGTATATGTCACTCAGGGGAAGCTTCTCAACTGCTTAATTCCCGGAGTTTTACTTTTCACAACAGATCAATATGACCTCCAGAAAATGTATTGGGATAATCAATCATTCAAGAGCTCAAACTGTTTTAAAATTCTGTCTTCTGTCAGCAAGAGTTGACAGATTATATTACCATCCACTGCAACTCATCTAATGTGGAATAGACGAGACTTTTGCTAAACTGTCGCTGTCAAGCCACAAACAACGAGTAAACCAACCCGCACGACATGTTTGAACTTGTTGTGTTTTAGCATTTAAGACAAATCGATACCTCAATCATGTTATCAACGTTATGGGGGAGTTTAACGGGGAGTTTTAATATGTGAGCAAGCGAGACGCCAGCCATCATTTCCGAAGGTCAAGTTGGTTGAGGAATCAATCACTGAAAATCCGAAAATAAAGCTGCAGTGGAATCAGTTGGGCTTTTCCTGAAGGTCTTTCTCTCGCACCATTTGCATGATAATATTATATGCCTCTCATCGTCGTGCGTTGTTAGGCTAAGGCGGGAATTTTTTTTGCACGGCGTGAAAATTTCCCAATGAAATTACACACTCCATCCAGGACGGTGAAAAAACATCTCCAGCTCTCTGGAGTTTTCTCAAATCAATCAGTCGCAGTTCGGCATCAAAACAACATTACTTATCCGGAGCTCTTGATTTCCAATCCATCTGTCAGCCGGCCGAAAATGAGGAATTTCATTATTTGAACAACTTGTGAGGGGAGATTGAGGTGGAGGGCGAAAAACATAGATCATGTTATTGTAGGTGGATCCTGTACCGTGAGCTAATGGCCTGGTTAAAAGCAGGGTGTGGCCTGTGTGTGCACCTCGCCTTCCATCAATGTCGCCGTTTGTCATGGTCTGGCGTGTCATTCTGGCAGGGATGTAAGGTACTTGAGTAAATGTACTTTGTTACTTTACTTAAGTATGTTTTTGGCTACTTCGTTCTTGCACTGAGTATAAAAAATTAAAGCAACTTTTACTCTCTACTCCACTGCATTTGTGATTGAGTAGCAGTACTTTTCACTCCACTACATTTGAACGAACACTTATTGTTACTCGTTACATTGTGATTGTGCGCGACAAGCCGGAATCGATTTATACCGCGGTTAATTTCTATGGGCGGGCGAGGTGAATATCGCCATCTTTAGGCTGCTGAAGGTAATGGACGCTGTTTGTGAATTAGAAACCAAAAGAACACAAATTAGGGGCGTATAAATGTGTTTTACAAATGTCATTATATAATATATAACTTTATATAATACATATAATATACAATTTACTATTCAGATTAATCATTTTATTTTTTATATACTTGCAAATGTAAGTGATTGAGACTGACTTTTTGTTCTTTTTATCTACTTTGTTCTACCAGTTTTCAAACATTGAGGTTAAATTCTGTTTCTGTCTTGGAAAACAATAGTTTGTTTTCACATTTCGTTTTTTTTTGGGCCTATATTGAGCACGAATAAAAGTACTTTTTAATACTTAAGTTCTTTTCAAATTGGGTACTTTGCTACTTTGACTCAAGTCTTTTTGAAGTTTGTGACTTGTTACTTGTATTGGAGTAATTTTTACAGTAAGTATCCGCACTTTTACTCAAGTATGGCTGTCCGGTACTCTTTACACCCCTGCATTCTGGCGGCTTGAGTAGTTTGACATAATTGAGATATTTGGCTGTTTATTTCAAAGGATGGTGTAAGTACAGTTGCAGGCTAAAGTACAACAGCCTGCTAAAGTGAAATAGTGCTTTATACGCCAAATTTTGGCAAGACTGAACCATTGGTAGAGTGGCTTTTAAGGTACTTGTACCCAAGAGACTCACCTTGAGACAATGGCCTGGCCGATTAAAGGTTGCAAATGGAATACCGTGTGTCGTTCTCTGATCCTGCAGTGGCTTTTCTTAGTATTATTTCATGCTTTCTTTTTCCAGAACCATGAATTAACAATTGCAGAAAGCCACCAAAAGTTCAATTATGATTTAGCTTCCTCTCTCTAGACTCGGCTGCTCACGGAGAAGCTCTCGTCTTCCTAATGTAATTCTAATTGAACTCTTTGAATGTTCTTAGAGCAGTGACAGTCTGATTTTAAAGCTTTTGACAAGTGTACAATGACTAAAGGGTTGCCCGCTAATTATTCATGTCATTTTACTGGATTGAAACCCAAATTGAACACTGTGTCCCTTTAAATCCATCACTGTACCAAAAGCGAATAATTAATGACTATAAAGGCACTAAATTATTCATTCAAAGAGGTAATGAAAATATGTTAATTAGATGATTGCTATTAAAGATAGAATGTATCACCATCCCCTCACCCAACGCCAAGTAATTATTTTAAGATATTCAGATTTTGAATAGTTGTGGGCATTATGTATTTTAAAAGAGCTAAATATTATTTAAACGTTATTTCAACCAGAATTTACGATGCTGAAATCTGCTAGAATAGTTGTGTTTGTTTTTTGATTGCTTGTTTTTTTTTTTGTTTTTTTTTTATTTCAAACACATTTTCTTAAAAGACAAATTAATAAAATATAATTCTGCAAATACATACATGAAAAAATATTTTAAAATGTTCAAAAATTTTAAAAACTATTTTCATGCATACATTTATTCAATTATTTGTCAGCTATTTTTCATTTAATGTGACATTGTAAATGTTCAAAAACATTCAGTCAGCATCAAACATTTTTCACAAAGGTTTATAATTTGCTTATAATTATAAAGCCCATAAATCACTGTAATCATTGAAATTTGAATATAAATATTTTGAAATCATATAAATATAAAACTCTTAATAGAAGGCTAAAGAAATGACATTTTATTTCAATCTCTCTCTTTCTCTCTCTCTCTCTCTCTCTCTCTCTCTCTCTCTCTCTCTCTCTCTCTCTCTCCCTCTCTCCCTCTCTCCCTCTCTCCCTCTCACTCTCTCGTTACAATGGATTCTTCACGGGTGAAGCAACAGAGTCCTTTTCTGGTCGCTCGTGAACAGCCCACAGTCAGAGGCAGTTTTTGTTCTGGCTCGCAGTTATTTGGCTGAAGACAGTCTCTGTCCTTCTCTTCAGCTGACGCGGCTGAATTCATTCCCATGGTGCTGATAACTCTAGCGTGCATGCGACCTCATGGTTCAGATTACAAGCGCGGGATTCATTCCTTGTATTCCGCCGGTCACCTCGGCATCAATTGCAGCAGTAGGCAGCGTGTGGAGGGGAGAATAGATGCTATCAGGCTGGAGGCAGCTGCGGGGAGACTGAAAGTCTGTGCTCGTGCTGTGAGAAGAGACACTTTAATGTGCTATAGTCTTCTGGATCCTACTGACAGCTACTGTTACCAGATTACTTCCTGCTTCCTGATGAAAAGTGGCTTTATCAAGGTGTTGATTAATTAGTTTGGGTTATTGATTACATCAATTAGAAAGGAGTTTGTGTGCGTATGTATGTATGTATGTATGTATGTATGTATAATAGTAAATGGCCTCTGTTACTTTTATTTTTTTATTTTTTATTTTTTTTTACATTTTTTTGTACTTGTAGTAACCACAATATAAGCAACTTTTACTCTCTACCTGACTACATTTTATATGTGCTCTTTTTTATCTTTATATGTGCTCCACTGCATTTGAATGGAAACTTTCTGTTCCTCGTTACATTGATGCTATTTATGAGCTAAATCACTTTTTTGCACATATGAGCTTGACTAATACTGACATGTTGTTCTTTTTTTTATCTATTTTGTTCTGCCACTTTGAAACAATGAGGTGTTACATTTCATTTCTGCAGTATATTAGAAAATAAAACCTCTTTTTATAAAAACTTTTTATAAAATGGGATACAACTTTTACTCAAGTCTTGTAACTTGTAATTGAGTAATTTTTACAGTGAAGTATCTGTACTTTGACTTGTGTGTGGTTCTCTTTACACCTGGTATGCATGTATGTGTGTGTGTGTGTGTGTGTGTGTGTGTGTGTGTGTGTGTGTGTACTTGTGTGTGTAAGCATGTGTGTATTCAAATGTATATCAGATGATATCACTATATATTTCTTATAACATATATTTCCTATTCTTTTAAAAGAAAGAAAAATAATTTCAAATTAGTGGAAAAAAAGCTTACATTGAGTGGATGTTTTTTTTGTTACTTGTTTGTTTTTTTAATCTGCAAATCTGCTGGTTCTATTCCTGGGGATCTATGTCGCAGACCAAAGTTATTGACTAAATGCTTTCATCAATCCGAATCTTGAATCTGGTATTTACTGTAAAAGCGTGATTAGCTGTTCAGATAAGCTTGGATTTTGACATCCAGATTGATAAGGTGATGTCTAATCGGCTCATCTATCTCTGTGTAATCATGGTGATATCTGTAGCTCAGTGTGCCTCTCGGGGGAAAGGGATACTGCTGACTAATGTCTCCCTCCAGTCTGTGCCGCCCCATGCCAGCTCTGCTAACGTGGAACCGTGCCAGTGAGTTAGTCTGCCGTCTGAGGAGTGAATCTGAGGTCCTCTGCCTGATCTCCGAGGCTCAACAGCTCTCCGTCCTCCATCCTTGCTGAGTCTCTCTTGTTGTAACCTACAGGCCATACGCAGTTTGTCATCGCTGTCTCTCAGTTACAGAAACGGGATGCAAACTTCTGCATCTGTATTTGGTGACAAAAGCCCCTTGTTGAGGCCTCTTCATCAGTTAACCCTTTGTTATCTACAACACTTTTGCTCATGTCCTTATTTATTCACCTTCCTAGTGATCAGCGGGCAGTTGTGGCCCAGTGATAGGTTTTGTCAAGCTCCCTGTACCCCACAACTTAAAGCTGCCCTCTTCTCCGGCTTTGTGTGTGTTCACTGTGTGTGTATTATTTCACTTGATGGTTAAATACTAAGCACCTTTTTGTATTGCATTTGCAATTTAATCGCGATAATACAAAACGCGATTATGTAATCGCAGAGACGCGCGGTTATTGCGCCTGAAAGTTTATCTTGACTTTTCCTGGCTTCATGCACAAAGGTTTTTCCTGGTTTTTCCTGGTAATGCGCCCAAAGTTGTTCAGCTGAGCGCGAGGGCAGAGAGAAGAAGAGAAGTTAAAAAGAGAAGAGAAAAAAAAATACAGATTTAAAAAATATCTAACGTAAATTAATAAAAAAGCGTTCTAAGCATTTTTGTTTCGTTGTTAATTTTACTCTTTAAATCTCCACCATCAAAACTTGTTTTCCGCTGCGTTTGAGTTGCGTGCGGGCTTTGCGTGTTCGCGTGTGTTTACTAGACGCGTGTGTTCATTTCTTTTGCAGTTTTTCAAGTAGCGTGTTATGGGGGATGAGTTCATCGCTTAACGTGGGGTAAAATAAGTTAAAAGTTGTAGAATAAGTTCAAGTTTAAATTGTTGCCATCCCGATTTTTACTATTTTATTTGTGTTTGATTTATTGGAAATGTATTTGTATATGTCTGCGTTTATTTTAAGTATTTTTTATTTTTGGTAAGGCTTTAATGTATGTCAGAAGAATAATTATGTATATGTAATAATAACTTTATGTACTGTACCGTTGTATTTGTTAATTTATGATCTTGAAACATAGTTTTGTATAACTGGTATGGCTTAGTTATTTATTTTTTATTTGTTATTCAACAAGCTTGTAGCTGCTACAAGACTTGATGTTTTAGCCACCACCACTTCAATAAAAAGGTTAAAACATGCAATAGGTCATATTAAAAGTAGTTTTTAATGTAACTAAATAATTGCCCCCAAAAAAATCGCAATCCCAATATTGCTTCTTAAAAAATTGCAATTATGATTTTGGGCAAAATCGCACAGCCCTACCTTTTCGATACGGTCCCTAGTGGCCATATTGACAAACTCACCTATTTTTTTTCCTTCTTTTTAAGTTGGACTCTAGTGAATGATGCAATCAGAGCATTTAAAGTGTAACCATAGCGACCGAGCGTTCAAACTAGCCTCCGACAAGAGGACTAATAGCTCAGACATTTAAAAATGACATGTCCTATTACCTTATCGCAATATTGCCCAAATCCAAAGAATGCGTTGACGCAGAGATCCGATTAGACTGATTACCTCAGTGTTGTTTAGAGTGGTGCTAAGACTTCATTTCATAAGCTTGGTGATGGAAGGCTAATCAATCGATAGATCGCACAATTGATGGGAGTCCTGCACTGAAGCTGTTAGTGACAATAAGTGGGATTACTGCAACCTCAATGAACTGAAAGAAAAGTAATGGTCTCTGTGGCCGCCAGCATTGATATCTGCTTCTGGGAAATTGGAAACACTTGCAGTGGGCCAGAATGTTCCTGAAGGACACGGAGGACTGTGCATTTGCACACGTGTGTGTACATTATCACCCTACGTGATCTTTTGACAGGTGGTCCGGGAAGCCCACCCGGCGCATTGTCAACACCTTTTTAGACTGTGTCACCAAAATCATAGATTCATCTTAGTAATGCGGAGCTGCCTTGAACCAGCCCACCTGATTGGTCCTGGTGTAGACCGTCCCCCTCCTTTTACACAATCTTGTTTCTCTCTCCTCGTACCAAAGATGCGTTGACAGTGATGTCAGCGCAGGTCATGGAGATTCACGGAGTGTGTTCACGCAAAACTGCCAGTTCCTATTCCGTCTAGTCCGCTTCCATTGCTAGCGTTCGGAGAAGGTTCACAAGGTCTGAATTCCTGCCCATCAGCAGCTCGGTTTATGACTCTGGTGTTGGGTTTCCTGGGCTTGAATAGGATCAAGCTTCTTATAACAGGTTTTATTTAGTGTGACAGAGTGCACTGCTCAAGCCGTAATGGCATTTCTACGTTTGATGGAAAATAAAAAAAATCTTTGAAATAATCCCAAGGTGTTGTGTAAAATAATCCCACCAACACTTGTTTGTGGGTTTGCATTTTGGTCTATTTGCAGATGTTGTAAAGCAACACAATGTCAATTGTTTCATACTAAGCCTTGTGATGCCAAATTTGTAAACTTCAAGCCAGTACTCGTACTTTGCACAATGACAATAAGTTGAATCTAAAAAAGTAGAATTGAGCAATTGATGTTTGCTTGTTTTTTTTTATTGAAGGAAAAAGGCAGGAACATTTGCAGGACTAATGCAATTAAGAAATTAAAAAAAAACAAACAATTTTTAAATTAAAAAAAATTAAGAATTAAAAAAAAAACAATAAACAGTTTTTTTTTTTTGCTCTCTATGGTATAGTTTGTGAGTGTGATCCATTTTTGTTGAGTTTGTGAGATTAGTAGTATTTTAGTAATAACATCTGGTAAAATAAACATTTAGTTAACTTTAATTAGTTCATATTTAGGGTTTGCTTTACTTTTTAACATTTTTATGCAACTTCTTTTCTGCAAGCAGGTTAGGTTCACAGTCTTGCTTAAGTTGTAAAAATCAATTGCTGTTTAGGATTCAAATTTGCAACTTATTGGTCCATCTAAATCACCGCTAGACCACAACTTTCCTCGATTTGTTTTGCCATAATCGTTGTACTATATACAAAGATCCATATTCATGGTCACATAAATTACAGACTCACTTCTACACAGCTGCTTTTGACAGTTTGACTGAGAAAAATAAATTGAGCATGAACTTGAACTTGCACAGCAGATGATTAATGAAATTGTAGTTTTTGATTCGATCAAGATGATTTCTAAAAGAACCGAGTCAAGGCAAAGTGACAAACGACTGCTATAATTGAAGTCGTTTGTTTTCATTCGTTTGCTGACAGCTACCTAGATTTAGCATTCTCCAGCGTTCATCTAATACAAAAAAAAAAAATCTTGAGGAAACATCTGGACGTTCTCCGGCAAGGTCTGCAGGGCTGTGTCAATGCCGGAATGTGAAGGGACAGATGCTATTAGATGTATTAATCCACCTGTGCTGAAGGAATTAGCGATAAATGCTAATCAGACCATGACCATTAAATATAACAACTGTAGTTTGATCCAAACAGCAGCCGACATGGCTAAGCAGCAATGCGTGAGTGAATACTGACAGCGGTGAAAGAGTGCTGGCTTCCACAGATAGGCCCTGCAATTCTTCACAGGTGGAATTCATTTTTTCTCAGCAACATTTCGAAACAAGCTCAGCTTTGCTCGTCAATCTCAAATCAACATGTTGGGTCCGTCATATCGATTTCTACAGAAAGTCGTCGTAAAGTGGGCTTTCTTTATCAATCTTCAGACTTGTTACCAAGCAACAAGATGACCCAACTCATAGCCTGTTACCACAAAGGGCAGTTGGGGTATAATTTTAGCTTGCCCTACGTTTTTTTATGGGGGTTATGGATTTTTATTTTCCTTTTTTTTCTTCTATTTTCAAATATTTTCTAGAATTTTCCAACCCGTCAGTTCACATTTTTCCATGCAGTTTTGGATAAAATTCCAAAGAATGCTGGATGATGATGCAATACTATCACGTGCTTTAAATATTTCAAGCATTTTCATGAAAATCCCATTAGTTGGTCAAATCGGTTATTCTAGATGTAATTGTGTATTTCACATTAAAATGTCAAAGAAGACGTATACGCGGTTTTGATGAGTAATGGAGGGATTAGTGGGTTGCTCAATCACTGTGAGACAGACTATGCTTATGTTTTCACTGCTAATATTTCATCGGTGATTATGACTTTCCTATTTCCACTCTAAATAATGGGAACTCATTAACCGTGAGATAATTTGAATTAAAGTTTACAGCCCAATAAGCTAGAGATAGCTTTATTTACCGCACACTGTTTTGAGTAAGGTTTACTTGTTTTGTTTCAAGTCATTTAAAGTTGACACTTTTAGAAGTAGAATTAATATTCACTCTGAACTCACATTCACGTTGGCTTTATGACATTATAACGGAAACCTTTTAATAGAACAGCGTTTTAAGCCGAGCAATGAGGCAATGAGATGCAAATGCTCGTCTACCTAATGACTCTACACAAGTGTGTGTGTGTGTGTGTGTGTGTGTGTGTGTGTGTTTACATAACTTTTTTTCCTGCAGTTGTTCTAACACTCTTCCTTTGTTGGAATAATGGATTGGCTTGTTTGTTTGAAGAGGAAGAGTAGAAAGAAAAGAAAAAAAAAAAAAGACAATCCAGACATCCAACAAATCATCATGAAAATGTTAATGAAGAAGAGCAAAAAAGAGGGAGACGAAGCACAGGCTGCCCATACAAATTACTGTAATAAGCAGATCTACATTAAAGCAGCATAATAACCTCCGTTGCATGGCTTATCACGGAGAAAAGCACCCGAAACCTCTATCTGGAGTGATACGGAATTAATGTCTCATTACTCTTAAGCATCATCATTTTTTGGATTTCATATCAAAATGGCAGCAAATTACACAGTAATTAGATATTTTGAGGGGGAAGAAATGCTTCAGGCAATAGATAAAATTACATCTCGGCTCAATGGGATGTTGCCTGGAGAAGACACCAGCTATCAATCGTTTGCCGTAAAGTGTGTGTGTGTGTGTGTGTGTGAGGGTGACCTCACTCTATGAGCTCAGAGCACCAGGCGTACTTTACTGCCTGCACTTTACGGAGGCCGACTACATCTATGCTCTGGATTTGCGGCGAATTGATCGCAATCTTTGAACACTCGCATTAAGCTGGATATAATTAGGGAAGCTCTAGATGTCTGTTGTCAATTCATGGAGTCAGACATGCTTCCAGTTTTGGAAATAGTATTTGGTTCACATTGGAATACACAGTCTGGAGTGTTTTATGAGATATTGATCTTGTAGCTTTGCACTTGAGTTGCTCCTGTTAAAGTTCACCTGTGTAAGTTTTGTAAGCAAAATACCACTTGATATCAATAAAAATGGAGTTTGTATCTTATTATTTACGTTTTATTATAATCGTTTTTGACTTGCTTTGGTGTTCTCCCAATGTTCATCTTGTAGTGAGCAGACGTTTTGTTTGACTTTTGCGGATGATTTCACAGCATTTAGATTCATTAGGTTGTTTAAGTTGATTTATTTTATGTGTGGGCGTGGCCAAACTTTGTACTCTGTTAAGTATGCTTACATGTTACGTGTTATATGCTATAGTTAAGCATATAAGTCATATAAGTAGTATCATTACTTTACACTCTGAGAACATTCCAGAGAGTGAGAGAGAGAGAGAGAGAGAGAGAGAGAGAGAGAGAGAGAGAGAGAGAGAGAGAGAGATTACATGCACTCACCATGCTTCTTTTTTCTCTGGGTCTCCAGTTTACCAAAATTAATACCTGTGCAAAATTGACCATAGGTGTGAGTGAGTGTGTGAGTGAAAGTGTGTATGTGTGTCCCGCTCTGTGATTGGTTGGCTCCAAATCAGAGTGTGTATCCTTCCAAGAGTAGCTGGGAAAGGTGTCAACTACTCGTGACTCAGAAATAGACTAAGTGGTAGAAACCGTGTATGTATACACGTTTAGTCAAATAGTTGTCACCAGTCCCACATTCTCAAAACAGTGCAATAGTAATAATTTGTGGTATTTTCGACACCTTTTTTTCAACAGCTTAGTTTGTTAGAAAGCATTTATTCCTCTCCTCCCATAATATCATTTTACATGGCTGACCCTTTCATGTCACTTCTATCAGTCCACAAATAATTATAGTCCTTTTTACTGTGGGCCAAATGTGACCATTATGTGTCAAACCGGTACATAATGATGCATGAAGGCTGGAGATGCAAGGAACATCTGCAGAGTCATAGACTGATGGGGATCTCATTTCCTACAGACCCTTGGGGCCCCCAGAGCACATCTGAGGCCCGGCCCACTCAACATTCATTGTGCCCTCCACCCGCTTCTGTCCATGCTCCGTCAAATCCCTGCCTCATGTGCCATCGGCATGCAAGCTGTGAGGCAATGGCACCAAGTCTCGTGGCAGGAGGGACGGAAAGAGATGCCAGAGATGAACGGAGGACGGGGTTGTGTAGTGGTCCAGACGATAGACGGGAAACGGTGTGCTGAGTCTTTTAAAAGATGAACCATGGGCAGCATATCAGCAGTATGAGTAGAAAAAACGGTTAAAAAATCAAATTAAATTGAAATTATTTCAAAGCTTTATTGTCCTTTCGCCGTGTCTCTCCATCTGCCTCACTCCCTCTAGGAATATCATGTGTTATTTCAATTAACTGCAGGTTAAATGAACATCAGCAGATTCGGGGAAATGAGAGGAGCTTGTGAAGGCTTTTTGGGGGGTTTGATGAAGTTAAAGACAGCATTACCCAGGTCCAATTTAATTAGAATTGTTAATGTGCTCTCCACACCTCCCTTTGAAAAGTCTGGAAATTAGATGCCACACTTTTTTCGCCCATTATTTATTCTTTCATGTTGACACTTTCTAATTTCCAAGATCCAGGGATGATTAAATTAAAACTATTAATATGGAGAACGAGTCCCATCACAGACAAGCGCGGGCCCCTCGACGTGCATATATATATACAGTATATAAATATATAGATTTAATATCCAGGACTGCAGAGAAAGCGTGTTTTCATCAGTGGTCTGAATTGCTTAGTCGGCAGTTCAGAGAGATGTGCTCCTAAACATCAAAAATACATTTCCGCAAAAGGGGAGGGAATGTGTCTTTAATGAGAAGTTTAATCCCAGCTCCAGTCATCCTCCACCTTTTCGGGTACATTAGGCAGGGAGTGCATGGAGAAATCCAGGCAAATTTAATTATGCTCATATTAAAGGAGACTCTGACAAGGGAGGAAGCCAGGCAACATGGATGAGCGGCACTCGGTTGTTCTTGTGCGGTGACTTTTCTTGGATTGATGGTTTTACAGAAGATCGCTGGCCGCATCAATGGAAGAGATCTACAGAACTGTGCCATTTAAGCTTAGTGGAAGTGAAACGGTATAACAGATTTGCAAGATTATAAATCCCTTTTAGGACTTTTATTTTATATATTTTACCCTTTCTCTCTCTCTCTCTCTCTCTCTCTCTCTCTCTCTTCTCTCTCTCTCTCTTCTCTCTCTTCTCTCTCTCTCTCTCTCCTCTCTCTCTCTCTCTCTCTAAACAAATACACACTCCACGCACGCACATACACACATACTGTATATATATAATGCTAAATCCTCCACAAGCAGTTGTTGTGTGATTTGATTTGATATATATCATTCTTTTTTATCCATTTTTTTCACACTAGAACTGTTGGAGGGTTGAACAAAACTCACCATTTTGAAAATGTATACATTTATTACATAGTTACTATCAAGTCAATTATTGCTAAATAATAATATAATAATTGTATTATTAACTTGACTAAAATAAATGTTATTAGGAATGTAGTGTTATTTAAAGATTAGCAACATGACACATCAAGAACAATATTTCACACATGCGTGTGGAAAAGTGGTGCCCACATGAGCTGCCCAGATGTGGCCCAGCTAAAGTTGTCTGCAGTCCCATGCTGCCCCCGCATGTGTTGATGGTGGACACTTAATGGGCTCCACATTGGGAATATGTACCTATGGGAATATATTATTAATATATTGCAATTATGATCTAATAATATATTGTAAGGCCAGGGTGAACATGCAAACTCCACATAGACCCCAACAGGACCTCAAACAGGTTCTACTTGCTGTGAAGTGACAGTACTACTCACTGTGTGCCATCGTGGTCTATACCTATTCTAATACAAATCTGAGAAAATGAATCTTTGGAATGTGTGTATGATTAAGAATGTAAATAATATGAATCATTAATTTGACTTGTGGGATGAAAGTGAGAAATTGTTTGGTTTTAACCTCAGATCTGTTTTGACTGGCCAAATAATGATTGTCAAAAGGCAATAAAAGGGAACAAAATGTCCCATAACTTATGTGGCATCCCAGATAAAATGTCCAGTTGAAACATCGGCTCATATTACGTTTTTTTTAGCACATGTGGACCTCTGTGTTTGATGGAAAGTTTATCTACAGTTGATATTAACCTCCATTTGCGTGTCATTGGGAGTCATGTTCTAAATTTTTAAAAATTTTACTTTAAAAAATTTTACTTTTACTTTGACTTTTTTTTAACTTTCTATGAGCATTATTGGTTCAACCCGTATATTTTTCTGGTTATGTGCAATATCTTCACGCTACTATTTATTGTTAGTCACTTTTTACTTATTTGTATTATACAGAGATTTTTATGCAGATGTACATTTCTATTTTTTGCTTTTTTTATTATTATTATTATATTTCTCTTTTGTGTAATTTTTTGTTCGGTTGAGCAACTGTAACCGAAAAAGCTATTTCCCCCTGGGGATGAATAAAGTTTTTTGAATCTTGAATCTTGAATTGAAAAATTGATCTTTTACCTTTTTAACTGGTTTCAGAATGAAGGCTGCAGGTTCAGCTTCTGGTGTGTTTGTGTTTGGTCAGACAATTCTATCACAGTTGTTTAGAAAATACTTTATTTACAAATATATCTTTGGTTGGACTTGAGGTGATGAGATTACAATTGGGTTTTAGTTAAGGTTGGAGTGAGCATTTGGGAAGTGGGAATAAACCATTGGGGAGAGGGTAAGAGCATATGGAATGTATCGTGTTGAAGGTTAGACATAACGTATATTTGCATGTGTATGTGTGTGAGATCATATGTGTGGTGTCCGTGAGTCAATTTCGCATTTAGTCTGAGTTGATTCATTGGCATGATTCAATTGTCAACTGAAAGTTCCAGAATGTTTGATATGTTTTGCCTCTATCATTTGGCAGCTTTTAGCTAAGCGATTTCATTGTGTGTCCGCTAACAAAATATGAAGATTCGTCTTTGAAGTTTGACTTGCTTTGCGTTTTTGCCAGATTCGATTAGTTGTGTATACATTACATGATGATATGTATAAAACAAACCCGTGCACAAAATAAAAAAGAAACTCCACTCAACACCACACTTTCATTCAAAGTGACGTCTGCTGTGTTAATTGTGAACAGACACGCTGGCTAATGAATGGAAATGAATGTGTGTTTGTGGAGGCAAAATAGCCCATAATTACACAATTACCCTCTGAAGGCAAAGGTGTGCTACATTTACACAAACAAACATTTAGGTTCCCTGCAAAATATGCCTTTGGAATGACTTTGTAGACAAAGAACAGACACGGAATTAGCAATGCTAATTAGCATCTTCATAAGTAATGTGTGTGCCATTCTGATGACATTATAATGGAAGAATGGCTGTTAAAGCGTCGCTGCTCTGTAAGATCTCAGTGTTCTACAAAAAATGGCCGAATAAATATCTATAGTCACTAGTCTGTGAGTTAATCTAAAATAATGAATATAAACATACTAAGGCTTGCTAACAGTCAGCTAGTTTTCTATTAAACTTTCTATTAAGTACTTACGTCTAAAGTCTATCTCACTCTTTGCCAGTTGCCTCACCTGCGAAGACGAGTGTCTTCCATCTTTCTTCATTCACCACGAGTGTCTATTTTCTCACTTCAGTTGTGTGTAATGGAATAACACAGTGGCGTTTGAGTTGCCGTGACCACTCAGACAGCTCTCGGGCTTCCAAATAGAATTATGCTGTAAGTTTGATGCACGGTGATAGACAAAACAGCAGGAGCTCATGAATATGCATGATGTGTCTTAGAATATAAATTATCAGGGACTGGCCTCTTGGCCGACCCACTTAGGCTGTCAATTACTGCTGTGGCAGGATGGTACCGATAGGATGAATCCAAATTCTTTTGCAGCATTCATCGTTTCATAATGTGACTGTGCATATGTGATTAGAAATTTAGTAACATGATAAATTGGTTGGTTAAAAATTAGTGCGTAGTCGTGTGAGAGGAGCCAAAGTTAGAAATTAGATTTACATTGCAAATGGGTCTCCTAGGTAAGGCTATTCATTTATTTTTATTTATGTGTTTGTTTTTGTAAGCAAAAGCTGCTTTGGATAAAAATAGTCAGAAAACATGAGTTTATATAATTCAACACCAAAATTCAAACTGTCAGATTCATTTTTTTTATTTATTTTTATTGAGTTGAACTTGCTAATACCTTTATTTTTTCAAATACTTTTTTTTTATCACAAATTTGCAAATTCCCGAAACTTGATTAATGGGAATAATCCACCATTGTTTGATTTACTTTTTTCCACCCAGGTGAAAGGAAAAATCCATATCACAGCAGCCTCGTATCAACGTGTTGTTTGTGTGATAATTCAGTATAAGATCAGAGAAGATAGCCACACTACATTTCCAGGATCGTCATGTTTGTGTCAGATTGTGGTAATAAATACAATCTACATAATCGGAGAGAGAGAGAGAGAGAGAGAGAGAGAGAGAGAGAGAGAGAGAGAGAGAGAGAGAGAGAGAGAGAGATTTTCTGGAGTGCAAATATTGTTATTGTTTATTCTTTTGCAATATATAAAAAATATGCATGGTCCATGATGACTATAAATAAAAGTGCAATGTGAATGAGACCTTAGAGATTTTTGTCGTTGTCAATGTCACCTGAGGGACAACATAAAGTTTGCCAACAACTTTATCTTATTTTCATTTTTTGACCTATTATTCCCATAAAAAACGTGTACTACCAGAGCTCTTCACTAAAAAAGTTTGAAATGTTAAAAACCGGAATAAAAAGAGATAAAAGCAATACTTGCCTTCAATAAAATTAGGGAAAAAAATCTATCAAAATTAAAGTCACCATCCATTCACTTAAGGTGACGCATTAAACACTTGGCCTATTTTACATGCAAATGATTGCAGAGCTGCACGGGTAATTGGGAGCAGACTCCAGTGTTCAGATGTCTGCCACATTATTGGCACTCTGTAGATATTCCGTGAGCGTAGGCGGGCAGGGGAACATAACACAAGTCGCTTCTCCATTTGTCAGATTGCATGAAATTGCATATACCAGTGTAAATGTGTATTTTGGTAACTATGGCGCTTGCTGATCATTAGACTAAGTAGCTATTTTCCACCGCTAGCATGTAACACGGCATGGCAGATCAGCAAATGAACTTTGACACTGTCTTTCTTTAAATGCAAAACAGAGCATCTTCAACTAAGAGCAAAAAAAAAGGAAAACACCATGACTTGAGTTCATGGTTTGTAAGTTGTGTGCCAATTAAAAACCTGCGGATTATTTACTAGGCGTGTGATTTAGTGTCGTCCATGTTTCCAGGCTACTAAAATGTAGAAAGATGTAAAGAAAGACAGGCATACAGATAGAGAGACTAAATCTAAGAAAGAAAGAAAGAAAGACAGACAGAAGTGAAATAATGTAATTTTCAATTTGGCCACTAGGGAATAAATTGTGCACTGCATTTACACTACAAACCCGAAGCAGTAGGCAGAGTTGCTCAAGGACAGAAAGTTGCAGAATCAGTCTAAAATAGAGTTTAGGTGGGTGATGGATAAAATGTACTTATTACATTTGGTATTGCTTTGGTATTGACAGAAGCAGATGTAAGTTTATAATGCGTCCATGCAGCAGCAAGGGGAAAAACAGCTGCTAGCTCAGCTATCTATGATAAATTACAATGTCGAAAGATGTGGGTTTTACGCACTTTCATAATTGTTATAACTTCGGGAGGGGAAATACTTGTTGGTTTCCAGCCAATATCTAATCGTTCCCGCACCATCTCCGCTCCAATGGCTTTACTATCCATTGCCGCAGCAGGAGCGCCGCACATGTACATAACTTTTTTTCCAGCTGACAGCATACAAAGTGAGGGAAAAAGAAAGAAATCAATAATTATCTGAGACCCTCGAGGAGCCACTCAACGCCTGGTCCTGAAAACCTATCAAATCATCGCAGCCTTGTTCTCTGCCTAGTGACAACCATCCTCCCTACTCACCCCCCAACCTGTCCCCTCCTCAGGCCTGGCTGGGACTCTGTTAGCATTGTTAATGGGCAAATGGGCATTGTTGGTGAATTGAGGACCTCTGCTCCTCTCTCCACATCTCGGTTCCTGGCCCCAGCAGATGGATGGGCCTGACCTCGCTATCAGCGAGTCCCAGACACTAAGTCCGAGAGTGGCGTAACAAAGTAGGAGGAATGATCCCTCTGTGGGGAGAACGGGAAAAAGCCAGGGCCCCATAATGAAGTCAGGGTCCATTGTGGAAAGTCGTGGATGGGAGCGTGGAGACCACAGGGAGTGCTGGGGGTCTGTGCAAACGGGGGTGGGGGTGGGGTGGGGGGTGTCCAGGCCCACTCATACCCCCTGCCCCGTGATGAATGGCAGTAGCTGCTGAAAGTGAAATGCACTGTTGTGTCTTGGCAGAGACGGAAGCAAAAAGTGTTGGCCTGGAAACTGGATTGAAACTCGGTGGACGGCTGTCCTTGAGCAAACCTGGCTATGCTAGACTACATACGGAAATGTGCAGCGCTAATGTAGTGAGTCTGAGACAAAGAAGTTAGTCTTGGTTTACATTTTAACACCACGTGATACTTGTGAGAAGTCCTTGCAGTGTTGGTTTACCTGGCATGGGTGACTGAGCAAGCCACGGAACTTCTTTCCGCACAAGAACGTTCATTTTTCTCACCTCCTAATTGGAAAATGCTTTTTTCCTAAAACTTTAGGTGAAGGTTTCCATCAGGGAAATCAAAAGGCCGATAACAATTTGAATATGCGTGTGGTGTCTAAGGCCAACTGAGTCAATATGCATATTTTCCCCCATGCATATCTAATGTTTAATTAACACGTGACCAGCCAATCAGAAGCCTTTAGGTGGCATGTACTTGTCTGTTTGTTGATGAATATCATGAAGCCTCCATGGCAATCATTAGTTGTATTGTAATATGTGGTGAGACTCTAAAAAACATGGAGGAAGAGGGATAGAGCATTTATCTGAAGACTGGACCAGAGCTTCTCCCCCAGCCACACTGGATCCCCACCATCTGTCCCAGCTGCTGCCTTCCTTTAACTGCTTTTCTGATTGACAATGAACCCAAAGCCCTGTGATAATTGTGGCTGCTTGGTGACTTGGGCAGGTAATGCCTTCCTTTCAGGATTTATCCAGCTCCATCTGTTCCCGTTGGTATCTGACAGAGTTAAATCCCCACCCTCACAACCCACCCCTTTATTTGCCCCTCGTGCTTATTTTCCTTAAGGGTCTAGTCAAGCAAATATTGAGCTTTTGTGCAAGGGATGCCTATTAGACTGCTACCCAGTGACCTAACGGGGCTAAAGAAGGGACTTAAGCAAACCTTGTCTCTTTTGGCCTGAAGACTCCTTGTGGCCAAGTAGAGTCTTTCTATTCTTAGTTTCAAGTTAGTCTGGTGTGAGTTGTGTTGTGTGGTACAAACAATTAGAAATGCAGTTTTCTCAGTGGTAAACCTTCTTCTCTGTCACTCGACTCTGGCTTCTGGGTGTCTGCTGCGATAAATGCGAAATGCGATACTTCATTTGTCAAGTCACCTGCCGCAGGTGCACATTTGTTATTGGTTGAAAAGTCAAAGTGCTTTTTGTAATTGGCCAGGCTTGTTTTGAAATCAAGACAGGAGTCTGTTTATTACTTAATTCTGTTGACTTTATGCAATTTCTACACCTTGTCAAAACCAATTAAAACAAATGTTTCCAAACCGCTTTCCTGTGGGAATGTTTCCTCTTGCTGTTGCGCTGAATGTTCTGTTGTAGATTTACACTACTGTCGGAGCCATTTTGTGACAGTTTGGACACAATAAAAGTCACCGAAACAGTGTTGAACCTGTGACAATTTGAGTTGACAAATTACTGGCTTGCAGTAGGTTCAGTATCACAAATAAATGGCAAAAGGTGGTCAAAAAATTAGAATGTTTAATTTACGTTTAATGTTTACATTTTTTTAACAATTGCAAAAAATCTCATCCTCAGAAAAAGTATTACTTTGAACCAGATGTAAAGAATATCCATAATCTTCTGTCTAAAACCAATTCATATCTCATATAAAAAGTATATGTTTGAAGCTAAATGATATTGTTAGCTTACCCATGGCTATTGAAGATCCTGATTTTGTTCCCAACAGCTGAAATGGCCACTAGAAACTCACTTCTGCCAAGCTGATTTCTCTATCGCCAGACTCGTGCTGGTTTTTGGCTCGAATTTCTAAAATATGTCAGTATTACTTTGCAGAAATAGAGCGATCCTAGCCATGTGTTTGCTAATTATAGGCAGCGTTTTACCATCTGTTGAGCACAGATACAATTTTGGGTCAGAATAATCAGATAATGCATGAATTTGCTATTGTTAGTACGTGGACAATATATTCAGCAAGGTTTTAGTGTTTAACAGTCTTTTTTGAGCCACTTAAGTAAGGTGAAAGAAACAGTTTATATTGGGATTTCCTTGCATATTGTTCGAAGTTAAAACAAAGAAATAGAAACCCAGAGACATTTTCATCGCACATTGTTCAGCCACGGTTAAACAAAGTAATAATGGTTGTTCTGAAAAGATACTGATATTGAACAAAATGTTTTTGATGTGATTTAAAAGGTGTATTTAAATGAGCAAAATTAGCTCCATGCACTAGAAATAGCTCATTAATCCTAACGATCATGTGAGATCAAGGAAAAGGAGGACATCCATGTCGGTTGGAAGCAAATTAACACAGAAGATGGAATAACAGCGTTTTATAAACACCTCAGTCATGTGCTGTATCTAAAATAATTATTTTTTAACAGTGTGCAACACAGTCCTATGGTCCGTTAAATTGCTTTAAAGATATTTGTTTTATTTTTATGGAGGTGAATGAGATCATGACCTTGTACAGTCTAAAAGGATGTGTTGTAAATGATGGTGGTGAGTATGAAGGCAAATTATAATCCACCAGCCGCATTTTAATTTGGATTTTGCAACCAAATTCAGAAAGTAGAATATATTGTCAGAGTTAAATGAAGAATTGCAATGGATCATTTTAGAATCCCGAAGGGACTATGAGAGCAAATGGTCAAAGTGGAAGCAGTTCTGTCTGTTATAAATGTCCGCTACTGAGGGAATTTTCTGACATGCCCAGTAATAAATGAGATTAAGCACATTTAGCTCGACAGGAAAGAACAGTATTTTGCCGTTATAGGTTGGCATTTTGTCAAATATCCTGAGGAAACGTAGTGAATAAGGTCATAGAAAGCAACAAGATATTGAAAGTCGTAGATGTGTGTATTGAACTTGGCTGAAGTAATGTAGAATCAGATGAGCGGCATAGTGGGTAGGAATATCACCGGTTGAGGCTTTTTTAAGTGGAGATTGCATTTACTCCATGCTTGCGTGGGTTTTTTCTGGTTCTCCGGTTTCCTTTCACACCCTAAATACATGCACTTAGGAGAATGGACGTCTGGAGATTGTCCAATAAGTTTAAGTGAGTTTGACTGTAAGTGTCCGTGTATCCCACTCTGTGATTGGTTAGCCTCAAATCCAGGGTGTGTCTCCCATATTTAGCCTAGACCTCGAGTTGCTGAGGTTGGTAACAGCTCCTTGTGACCTAGAAATGGAAAAGCCATGATTATAGAAACAAAGATACACGCCATTGTCATATAAATAATAAATGGAGAAGTCAGAAAATAAATGGAGAGATATATTCTTGGAATTAAAAGTAAACAAAAAGATGGAAATACATAAATAAAAAAGGAAAAATAAAAAAGCAACACATGTAATGAAACTAAAAAGTAGCACAGTGTTCATTAACTTTTTACAAGTTTACAAATTTGAATGTTTTGAAAATTGTTTCATTTAGTTTGTTACAATTTTGCATCTGATTTCAAAATATCTCAATATGCAAAAAAAACCCGAAACCATTTGAAAAGAAGGATTTCTTTTATTTTCATTTGTTTGGTTTTTTTTTTCAATCAATTTTGAAAATGTTTCTTCCGTTATAAATCATGTTTGATTTATGTTTGAATCGAGAAACTCTCTTCAATTCAGAATTCAATCCTTACTGAGAGTTAGGCAGACATTGAAAAGAAAACGTGGACATGAACTTTGCATATTGCTGAAGATGGATTAAATGGTGGTGGAGGTGGTGGTGGTGAGGTTTGGGGCCGGGTGGGGCGGTGGTCTCTAAGCTGATTTAAAGTGTCTGTCTGTGTATTATTCTGTCATCCTGTCAGTTGCCTGGATCTCATGTGACCGCACAAGATGGCAGCGCTAAGTCTTGAGAAACTCTTGCTTTATCCCGAGGGTAAATGCAATCAAGATTCCAGCTGTAGACATCATTTATATCTGACAGGGGTTCAGGGATTTAATGTTGCGATTGTGCGAGATTAACCAAGTCACCATCAAACCTGGTGTAAGTTTCAACCATCCTAATAGCTTGTCAGCGAACAAATGGTGGCTTTGGTGGTGGCTTTTAGAACGTAAAGACGGTTGGAAAGTGAGAACAAATGACAACTAGGTGACAAACAATTTCAGTGTTAATTGAATATCACTAATAACAAATGAAGATATTCTTGTGTGGAAGATCACACTTTAAAAAGTTGTGATTATTTACAACCGATGACAGTTTAACAATGAACAATAATGAAATGTTTGCTTTCTTGTATTAATTATATAGTTTATATGGTAATAGTTTGTATCAGTCAAACTGAAATGTGCAAAAGAATGCAGCCACTAATTCACATAATTTAGCTCATAAATAGCATCCACTACCTTCAACACCCTGCAGATGGCAACATCGCTTTGTCTGCACAAGAAATTAACCACAGCAGAAAAAATATACAGACAAGTAATGATGTGTTAACGTCCAACATTCAACGTCCTACATTCAAATGTAGTGGAGTAAAGAGTACTCAGTCAAGTAGTCTTGTAAATGTTGCTTATATTTTTGATACAAGAACATAGTAACCAATAATATACTTAAGTAACAAAGTCAGTTTACTCGAGTACTTTACACTACAGTCGGCCAAAACACACTCTTTTTTCCGAGCTATAAGACAGTTTCAATTAATCAGATAAAAATAAGCCAATTTTTTAGCTTCGAATGATGCCATGAACTGTCTGCAGTATCTTTATCTAGTCCATGTGTAGGTTCCTGATTTGGTTGGTGGCAGTTGGTGTCCACCTCTGCAGGATGGGATGATTTGTCATTACAGGAGTATTCCATCGCCAGGAGAGAAAACAGAATTTATATATATTTTTGTGTTTGTGTTTTGTAACATGTCCAAACTAGGCGCATTGCATAAGATCCAAAAGAAGGATAAAAAAAAACATAAAAATAGCATGATACATTCGAAAAAAGCAGAATAAATCTGCAGATTTCAACTAATTGAATTACATATATTTTTAAAAAATTTAATTTAGAGAATTCTCTGAATTAAGAGAGAAACTCATGAGAAAATTTAAATTTAAACTTAAATTTTAAGTACAATTGTACAATTGTAAAGTCTGAGAAAATGGCGGTTTCATTATGACTGCATTCAATGTATAAAAAATTATATATATATATATAGATATATTATAATATATATATATTATAATATTATGATATTATATATATATATATATATATATATTATATATATACTATTTATATATATTATATTTATATATATATATATATATATATATTATATAATATATATATATATATATATATATATATATACTTATTATATAAAGTGAGTTTGTCAATACAGCCCCTAGGGTCCATCCAGTGCAGTGCAGTTACACACACACACACACACACACACACACACAGTGAAGTGACACACACAAACCCGGAGCAGTGGGCAGCCGGATATTAAAGACCGGTGTCAGAAATAAAACGCTTTTCAAATATATCCAACAAGAAAATGTAGCATGATTGCTATGAAAACTACTTAGTCATAACCCCTATTAAATTTATGTTGTGAGATAAATTGCACTTACTTTTTGGAATTTAACATCTCCCTTGTCACCCTCTGGGTTATGTCTCGAAGGTCAGAAATTGCAATGCATTGTAAGAGCTTTATTAGCATATGTTTTCCAGATTGTCATTAGCCTGCTATTTGTCGGTCAGGAGACCTTGACACATTGCACTGAGGCCTTCATTCATCATAAATACACTAGAAGAATACAGTCATTCAGAATGCCTTTGTTTCCTTATTAATATTCATTTGATCGTTTGCATTATTTTCCCTGCTGTAGACATCTCTCTCTCTCTCTCTCTCTCTCTCTCTCTCTCTCTCTCTCTCTCTCTCTCTCTCTCTCTCTCTCTCTCTCTCTCTCTCTCTCTCTCTCTCACTCTCTCTCTCCCCCCCCGACCCCCCCCTCTCCCTCTCTCTTTCTCTATCTCCTGTGCTCCTCTTCCTCTCTTCTCAATTATTCTTTTCTTTATTTCTCTCTTTCTCTCTCCCTCCCTCTTTCTATATCTAATTTCTTTGTCTATTTCTCTCTCTCTCTCTCTCTCTCTCTCTCTCCCTATTCCTTTCTTCCTCTCACTCTTCAATAGCTTCTCTCTATCTCTGTCTTTCTCTCGCGACACCATATGTTAAGTCCAAGTAACAAACATTTGAAACCAAAAAGTGATAAAGGTTTTTTAGAGAACAATCATTTCTGTTGCTCTTCTTCAATTCTGAAGCGTAGCTCTCGAAACGGTTTGGAGTTCGAGTCCATATGGAAAGCAAGGAAATTAATGCATGACTCAAGGGGATTGTAAAGTAGGTTACTTCTGATAAAATGCACACATTTATGCAGGTAAATCTACTTTTATAATTAATCTCAGTCGGTGTTTTTTTTTTTGCACGAGTATAAAAAAAAATCACTCAGTTTGTTTTTTTCTAGCTGCTACACTGGGAAGTATATTAGTGAATTGTTTTTTCATTTTCTCTGATGCAACAAGTCTGACATTAAAGTCTTTGCACTTACAGGAACCAAATACTCTGTGACACTGAAGCAGAACCTTCTTAATTTCCATTTGCTTATTATAAAGCCTGTTATTTTTCCCCTGCTGGTCCGAAGCTGCACACTTTCTTATCTCATTCTGAACTTCCCCGCTAAGTAAATCGTTATTATTGACTTTTCATTCTAACGTAATGGAAAACACAACTTATTTCTCATTTACACTTCACAGACACCGTCTCTCATTTTAATTGGAACACCACAGGAGCATTTATGATGCCTTCTTCTGTCAGATTCCTAATGCGCCAAACTAATGTCTTGCCCCGCTGCCCTCAAGGAGAACATGTTCTCCACGTGTTTTAGCCCACCACAACCTTTGGCGGCGAGCGAAACCACAAGCTATACCAGAAAGTCCATGCAAAGATCAAAGACAACGCAATCAATAAGATATATAACATAACAAATAATGCCGTGGGTGGCTCATTAATCCTAACATTGCCTTATTACACTGTCTGCAGGTTTGTCCTGCCGGGTCACTTTGCTGTGTTTATTGAAATTCAGCACACTGGAGTCCAAACAGTAAAAGATCAGACTTCAGCATTAATGCTAGTGCGGCGGAGGGTCAGCCAAAGTGACCTTAGAGTAAGTGGGAGCCTCTTTTGGACTTGTTTGGTTGTTTAATACCCTGTGGTAGCAATCTGTATTTTTACTGCGGTTTTTACCACCTAAAGAAAAGTGGCAGCTGTTACTGTCCAATCACATGCACATCATTAAAAAAAAAGTTTGTTAATATGGCCACTAGGGGCCAAGTCGGATTTGTGCACTGCATTTTACCATCCAGTGAAGTTACCACTCCAAAACCGGAGCAGTGGGCAGACTTAAGATGTGGTACACAAATTATACCTCGATTTAAATATTTAAATTTTTTTTTACAGAAAATAGCTAAATTATTTTCGACATTTCAAAGACGTTTGTTGCATGGATGATCTGCAAAAGAATAACTTGACTTTAATATGCTTTAATAAAACTACAATGACTTTAATATGCTTTTTTAAAGGTGTTTATATGATTTTCAATGTTTAAACAGAAGCTGAATTGCGACTTGATACTATTAGAAATGTTAAAAATCTAATCACATCTTACAATCACAGACTAGGACACACAACCACACACATTTACACTCTCACTTACACCTATGTACAATTGTCCATCTCCGATTCAATTGCATGCTTTTGGACGTTGGAGGAATCCGAAGAGCCGGATGGCAGAACATGCAAGCATTGCACAGAAAAGCCAAACAGGATTCTTGGTTCTTGCTATAGACTTCCACAGTTAATTATATTAATTTTAACATTGCAATAAAATGAATAGAACAAAATTGCAAAAAAAAAAATGTGACTTACAAAGTCTTTTAGAGCATTTTTAGTGTGTAGTAAATAAATCTCTGTGTCAGCGTCCGTTCTGAGTGAATCCGTGCGCTGTTTTTACATTCACGTGACGTATAGTGTGTCATTTCCATTACGCACCTAATGCGTCGTACATTTCCGCCATTAGTTTGTAGCTGAAAGATGCTGGTTTCCAGCTGGGCCGGTGCGGGAGCATTGAAGGGCGGCTATTAAAGGCCGTTTTTGATGCATTGGGGTTGAGAACCTGTTGTTTTATCCCTCAAGTCTACACCGTGTTATTACAGGCACACGTGACATTGGTCTCACCAAACACCTACTGTGATAGTCCGATCCAGAATGATGGCTTTTCCCTCAGTGACCTTGAAGACAAGGTGTCTTTCCACAGCCAATTCATCACAATCAACGCCAGATCATTTATAGTAAAAGCCTTTTTTAAAACCGCCCCGGTGAGTTTGTGTTTAGAAACAAAGCAGAGAAATCCCTCCAACTCGCCACCAGAGCTTAAGCGAAAGACTCCAAGGTCCAGATCTGGATGTAAAATAACCCCAAGGCCTGTTTGGCCAGCGTTCTCTAGGTGGTTGTGGCTTTCTGCCTGAAAGGTGAGCAAAACCCATTACGGAGGTCTTGAGTTTACTGGGAGTAATAATGCAATTTACATAAATAGTATGTCTGTTGGTTGTTCCATTAATCTTACTGACATCTCAACCAGGTAATTTATTTATAAAGGATCAGTCCAACCTAGGATTAATTAAACGCTTTTGTTATTTCCACAAGAAATAGGGAGAGCAGAAGTAGGGATCATTGTGCCCAAGCTGCACGATTAGAATCCAACAACCAGAGCTAGAAATTATTTTTGACCTATTTCACACGCGTCATTGATCAGTTACTGTGTTTGACACGCAAGAATGTTAAATGGCGACTTTGACCTTAATTAAATGCAAAAAAAAAATAGACAGACAGATAGACGGACGGATGGATGGATGGATGGACGGGTGGATGGATGGATGGATAGATGGATGGATGGATGGATGGATGGATGGATGGATGGATGGATGGATGGATGGATAGATAGATAGATAGATAGATAGATAGATAGATAGATAGATAGATAGATAGATAGATAGATAGATAGATAGATAGATAGATAGGTAGGTAGGTAGGTAGGTAGATAGATCACATAAATTCTGCTTTTGTTTGTGGAACTATTTTTTTTTCTTTATGATCTTTTTTGGATATTGTTCATAAAATCCGGGTTAGTGGGCAAATTGTGGTCAACAAATCCCATTTTGTGACCCAGAAGAATCTTTGCTCTTAGTCGTGATTTGCAGTATTTTTCTGAATTTTTTTAATGTTCTCATTTTTATATTGCCATGTCGGAGATTTTGTCAATTCTTTTTGTGGCTCATATATTAGATATTAACTAACTTTAAAATACAACTATGGAGTATTTTTAACAAACACTTCTCTGTTAGAGCTTAGAGACTTCTCCATTCAAGTCTATAGGTTTACTGTCCTTTTCATGTCATTCATTATTACAATATGTGAAACGTTCAGACTGAACTTTAAGCTTCATGAATTACTCCACATGCTCCTAAAATGAGTTTAAATTTGAAATGTAACGAATCGTCATAGCAGTAAATAACATACGTCCGAGTTAATGGGCTTTTCCTGTGCCATTCAGTTCCATCATAAACTTGCTGAGTGCGAATACTGTTCTTTCTGTGTATGAATCACAGCAGGATTTGAATTATGACTAATACGCGGGTAATGTCATGAGACATTTGAATTTTCCTCTGACATTACCATATATTTTAACCTCAAGGAGGTGAATAAACCCTTTGTGTGACTGAGAATGTATTAGGGCCAATACATGTAGGGAGCTAAATAATTTTATTTTATTGCAATTTTGCTTTCTTTGCTTTTTGGATTTATCAGTTTCTTTCAGATGCCACATCTTGAATAATATACTTTTATTGTTATTTTTTTTTCATTATATTCTTGCAAGTTGTGTGTGTGTCTGTGTGTGTGTTTATTTATCTTTGAGCACTTTTTTACTTCCAATTCAGTGTTTTTTTTTAAACATATTTTATTAGCTATTTGCTTATTTCCGATGTTTGTATTCATTAGTTAATTTACTGAACTTCAAACAGAAGTTTCCTTAATTTTAGATTTTTACATTTTAAAAGACATTCCTGTCTAATTTCTTTTTTTATGTTCTTTATTAACAAGCGTTTACTTTGTTTACATATATTTTGCTCATGTATATTTTGCAAACATTTTTAAAAATATTTTTTTTTTGTTTATTATTTTTCTTATACTGTACATATTTTAATATTTATATTTTTTGTATACATTTAATTTTTGGATTCATAATACAATATGTATGTTATTTATATATATTTTTTTATTGATATTTTATTATTCATATTATCTTATCTTAATTTTTGTATGTTTGTTTGTTTTCATATTCCAATATTTGGATTATTTCTGTGTTGCTTCTGGACAGTTAAATCGTGATCTTGATATTATTGTTACTTGTTTATTTATTCATTATTTTTTTTTATTTTAATAAAACAACTAAAAAAGTAAGTCAATAAGATAAAGTTATTGTCGGACATATTAACATCCTGCAGGGTCAAATAGATGACCAAATAATAAAAAAGTTTGACTTTCAACCTAGTATGACCTCTGAAATCCTAAATCATAATCTAACTGCTATGTCTCTCCCTAAAAGTGTTTTTGGAGAGCAGAGGTGCCCGAGAATGGAGATAGATGAGTATCGTCTGTGATGTATTCTCACTCTGCGTCTCCTGCCTCTGTACGTGTCGCCATCCACCTCAGGTCTGACGCTCCGTCTGATTGGTCAGACTTGCCCTTGATTCCCCTTAAAGGGAAATTACCCAGGATGTTGAATGCGCGCCAGACGCTCACATTCATACCTTCCAGGTGTCCAAAGTCAAGGTCTCGGGCTCTTTCAACGCAGTCTTACCAGTCTAATCAATATGTCATAGGGCTCAGAATCGAAGTGAAATACCTCAGGCCCGCCTCCTAATAAGATATTTGCAGCCATAAATGTAAGGATTAACGATAACAAATGACACCAGACGCTGAGGTATGGCTCAGCGGCCCCTTGGTGCGTGAGATTTCAGAACGGGCGTTATGCTGTCATCAGGTTCATTACCCTGGGCTGGATTCAATCACACCGCCGAGCAAAAATGCCCACCAGATGAAAACATAAGATGGGCATGGATTTATCAAGCCACTCTCATACACTACTGAAGATGATGAACACGGCGGTGGGCATCCATTAGGTTTTGTCAGATTCCTTAACTTTAGCATAAATAATAAATAGATGGGGTTTGCGTGTCGGGGGTGGGGGGTAATTCCATAATCACACGAGCTATAAAAGACAATCATTTACCAAAAGTGGCAATAAATAAGTCCGGTGATATAGACTCGTGGCCATTAATGAATGCCTCAGTGATGCTGGTAAATTTACTCGCGCCTAAGAACAATAAAAGACAAGTGTGTGTATATTAAAGGTCATTGCTGGCACATAAATATGGCACAGGCTAAAATGAGCAGTATTCATCACTTTTAATGGCACGGAATTGGTTGTAAAAATATAATCATGGATTCCGCAATTTGGTCGGAGTAAAAACAGGTCGGGTCATCTGTGATTCCTGTCAGGGAAGTGTGCATGTTTGCAGCCAAATTAAATCACTTGATGGGTTTTACAGGAATTATCTTGCCTAAATGTATGTGACTTATTACAACAACATGAGGGGAAATAAATACTGTATATACCATACATATGACATTTTCACCTCTGCTAAATGTACAAATATATGTAAATACAAGGTGCATTGCGTGTAATAAAGCACACAATTTGAACAAATGCACGTTATGATAATAAAAAAATCTAATTATTTGTAGTCTAATGCAAACTTACAAATGATTGGTAAGTAATCGTTCTATACATCAAGCAGCAAGTTTCATTGGAATTATCATTATCCTTTCCAAAATTATTTCCTAAATTATTTATCATGTTTTCATAACAATATAGTTTTGTTGTAGTTGTAAATTAATTTCTCTTTGAGTTTTTTGCAATATTAAAAAACATATGATATATAAATATATAAACAATATAATCATGTGGTAAATATTTAGTGTATTTATTTTTATTTACATGTATTTAAAAAAAATAATAATTGTAGGAATGCCAACAACACTTGTGTGCCTGTGTGTGTGTGCGTGTGAGTACATATGTAAAGCACATAAATAAAGGGCCTGTGTGTGTACATCAGGTAAGCACACAACCAAAGTGTGTGTGTGTGTGTGTGTGTGTGGTCAGTTTGTCAATCACATGTTAAAATAAACAGATGCCGACCTCTCTGGCCAACAGTCCCACTCATCGTAATGAACTTCTCACGCTCGACCTTTTCGCGGGGCATTTACATGCAGCGGACGCATGTCAGACATGTTTGACTGTTGGCCTGTGGATAGGTAGGAGGTAATCAGCATTGTTTAAACGCTGCTTTGCATATGCATGCATCATTAATTAAATGCTAATTAGGCCCAGGCCTTCCTCTCCTTCCAAAGGCATGAAAAGAAGGTTATTGGAAGAGAATAGAGGACTTGTAGAGATCAAACTACAAACTACCGTATTTACTCGACTATAAGTCGAGGATTTTTCCTCAAAATTTCGGGCTGAAAGTGGGGGGGTCGACTTATACGCGCGGTCTACCAAAATAGTAAATATTTTACTCAGAACAGTGCGCAGATATTTCACCCTTTCTCACGAAAATAAACAGCAGAGACACAAGCGCGGGAATTAAATTAACATTTATGACGTGAACTAAATAAATCTCTCAGAAATCGGCACAAGCCGGACAAATGAGTAGCACTGACTCCGCTCGCCGCTCGTCTCGTGCTGGCTGCTCCGCTCACACACACACACGCTGACGCGCAGTCACACACACTTTCGTCTCAGTTCTCATATAAGAGCGACTCTTCTGACTCCAGTCTCTAATTGGCGTGGGGCTTCATAAATAAACGAGTCACACGATGGATTTCGAACATAGTATTTGTTCCCAAACCAAAAGTTAGCATTAGCCGTCGCATCTTTCCCCTTAAAGGGGCAGAGCTTTCCCACAATTCTTTAAAATTATAATGCAGCCATACCAATTACAATGTAAACCTTAAACATAAATTAACAATAACTTAAATAGATTAATACCAACATAAACAAACAGGGTTACTTGATTTTTAGGTTTCCTTTACCACCAAGGATGTCTGAATAGTTTTATTATTTCTATTGCATTAAAGAGCATCTGAACAGGTGTTCTATCATTTTTTCCCAGCGCCGCTTTAGTGTCCCGATGGCCCCCAAATAACCACAGTTGACTTTATATGAAACCCAAAATTGGGGTTCTACTCATTTCTATTTTTTCACTTCTCTCTCATTTCTTTCCCCCGACTTATAAGGGGGTCTAAACAAAATACCACAATCTCACAGAAGTGAAGTGGGGGGGGGGTCGACTTATAAGCGGATCGACTTATAAGCGAGTAAATACGGTATTTCTCGATTTCTCATCCGTGGATGTGTTTCATGCCGAACTGATCAACCTCCGGACTCCCTCGGTGAGCTACAGATTTATTAATGGCTACTGCTTCCCAAACAGCATGTGAATTATGTAAAACAGCCATAGCTCAAATTTAGCAAACCCTTGCTACAGCTTATTCCTCGCTTCCTCTCTTGCCAGAGGGGGGAAATGTGTCAGATGTGGGTGTGTGTGACTGTCTAAGCAAGGCAGATCCACATAACTCCTGACAGAAAAAAGCACTGACAGCGATGGCGGCTCTATCTGGCACACCCAAACCCTTTTCAAATGACATCTGCTCTTCCAAATGCTCCGGCGTAACTGGAAAGTTATCATTCTATATTTATATAATCAGACGCTGTCGTGTTCCATCAAACGATTCAGCCTGTGCTGGCAGTGTCGTCTCTCATTTCATGATTTGTTTTCTGTTTTTGGTCGCACTATGGGATCTTACCGAGATTCCCAGCGTGTCGTTTGTGCACTTTGCGGTGTAGATGTGACACCAAAGCAGTTCTTTTGAGCAACGAGTTCACCTCTCTCTGTGAGACCCCGGGTTAGGATGCTGGAAGCCTCTGACAAACATCTCGCAACTGAGCGTGTCTTCTTTTTTTTGCTTATTATTTTATTTATTTTCTCACCTTCAGCTGCCAATTCCCGGCACACAATCCACCCAAGAGCCTGAGCTTGATTCTTGTCAAGCGGACAGATGCTAAAGTACTTAAGACACCTATTGGCACTTATCACTTCCCTCAAATCGACTTTTTGGTAATGCAAAATCCCCATGCTTTTAGGAAATATGCATGTACAATCAATAGTTTCGAAGTAAGGATAACAAAAAGGTGTTTGTTTTATAATGGCTTGACACCGGGGGTGTTCGATCTGTAACCCGGGGGCCAAAGTTTGTTCAGGATTTAGTTTCCCAGCTCTTTTTAGATTTAGACTGACATTTGTTAATCCATTTTCTGAACCCCTTTTCCATTGTTGGGTCATGGGGAGCTGGAGCTCATCTCAGCAACTCTGAACCTGAAGGATGGACACACCCCCTGAAGGGGGGCCAACCAATCACAAATTTGATACAGACATACTCATTCACTCTCTTATTCACACTTATGGCACTTATGGCACACTTATTTCAGACTCCAATTCTCCACCTTCAAAAGGACTCGAAACTCTCGCATGCATAAGAAAGCACTTACAAACCCCACACAGAATATTTGAGGTAAAGAAAAAACTAGTTGTACTTTTGGAACTAGAAGCCATATTGAATTATTCAAAAATTGTTTTCGTTTATATTCTATTTGTTAGTTTTTTCGTATTTGCACATTTTTATGCTCTTCTAACTTGAACTTATATGTACTTTTTTTCCATTGACCAGCTGGGTCTACAAGTCAAAGTGCTTTCAAAATAGTCAAATCATTTTTTATTTTTTTATTTTGAATGACTATTTTCCCATAGGTATGATATTGTAAATAAATTACAGCGATGAATTATTGACTGGTTTCAACATGGTCAATCATTTTATCAATCGAATTGAACTTTAGGTTTCTATATGTTTTGCTAAATTAATAATGTTCGTATTGTCTCGCAAAATCTTGATTCTGCAAAGTCACTTGACCTCTTTTGACCTCAAATCAAATATGTCTGCCCATATGTCTGTTCATTGGTGGTTGAGTCACTGCTCATTTGCATAAAATGTAGCTCCGTTTAACACCTGACACATTCTTGTCATGCCACCATTGATGATGACGAGCCTCCAGTTGTTTTGTTTGACTTTGCTCACTGTTGTTTGCATCCAGAGTCGGAGCTGTGATTCACAATTATGTCATCACTCTTGAAACTTCCACAGAAACTCAACGGACAAAAAAGTGTGGTAGTAAAACAAAAACCAAACAAGCCAGATTTATTGTTTACTTTTAGAGTCTGTCCATCCCTATTTTGGGACCCAAGACGAGATGATGGCCCACCACCCTCCCACCCCTCAAACAGGGGGCTGAAAATAAACAGGAAAAGACCAGAGGGAGGAAAGAGAGATAAAAAAAGAGGAAACTAAAAAAGAACGCACTAACAGCGTCTCAGGCTGGACGCCAAGTGAAGCTGTCCACATTCTCCTTCCTTGCTCAATGTTCCATGACAACAAGGTGAGATGAACAGCAGAGGTTAGTCTGAGCAGCTGCTTCCTGGGTTGGAAATTCCAAGCATTGAGGACCATCTGTCTATATGTTCACTGATGTATATGGGAGCCATCTATCAGGCTGCAGCCACGCAGCTGCTTGCTCGTCAGGCCTGCTGCCTTTCTCTAGGCGCCCCAACAATGGAAGCCAGTTCCTCAGCTTGTGTCACTGAGAATGGCTGATTTGATTAAGTCCCAAGCTCTCATTATGTTGGGTTGGGGTGTAGAATTTCAATGATAATCCATAATGCATGACCACTTTTTTCCCCTCCCTCTTCGCCGGTTTTTTTTTTTATATTTGTTGCCATGGCAACATAAATTCAAGGTTACTGGCTCAGACGCATAATTGGGTGTGCACTGAGCGCTGAAGAGGTGCTGTTAAAATTCCCCTCATGAAAGTGGAGCATCAATCATCTTGTCGCAGATTGCAAAGTACTCATAATCAGATGAAATGCCTCGGCGAGAGAGCTGGAGAAAGTGGATGTGTGTTAAGGCAGCCTGCATCTTCCCTTCCTTCAAGCCGGGGAGTGAGTGAGTGAAGCACTTTGTCTCGTTTGCTCTGTCTGAGTAAAACTGGACCGTCTCTGGCAGTCGCACAAGCCTTATTTATGCACTTTCTAGCAATCTCAGCCGTCTCACTTCTCTCTGGCTTCTTACTTCTAACTATAGATCTTTACCTGACCCACAGCTTACCAACCCCATCTTAACAGATGGGATTTCCAGCTGATCCATCACTGTAGTAAACCAGTTTGAGCAGGTTTTTAATAAAATGGATTATATTTAATTAGCTTTTTCCTCTCTGGTTATACGTAGTGTCCTGAAGAGCTAAAGACAGAAACAGGGAGGCATTGGAAAGAGGCGTGGCTACTTTTGCTTCCGACCAATGGCATAACAATGATGTTACAGATAACATGTTTCTTCAATTCATTTTTTTGGTCCATCCGTTTAAAATATAACGTTTTGACAAAAAAAAAAATATAAAATGTTTTTTTTTTTTTAAAGAAAAACATGCTAAATAAATACATAGAAGTACAAAAAAAACAAAAAAATCAGTATTTATGTATTCACAGACAAAATGCAAAAAATGTCTAACAGATGATTTTAAAGTATTTAATTAAAAACCAAAATATTTACATTGTTACTGCCGAAAAATGTATTGTATCAATTGCAGAAATTGATTTCTTTGGTGGGTTCTGTGAAATGTACTTCCCAACACACACACACACACACACACACAC
>CM051497.1:4596806-4679049 GCA_028031935.1 Paedocypris micromegethes
ATATATATATATATATATATATATATATATATATATATATATATATATATATAAAATTTGTGTCCATGTAACCGCTTTACTATTTCTGGCTCACTTGGAGTTGCTGAATCTTGATCAAAACGTGGGACACACCCTGGTTTGGTGGGCACACACAGACACACACATTCACACTCTCACTCCCCAATGGGCAATGTGCCAATTTCTAGTTCTGAACACATATGTTTGTACTGTGAACCCGGAGGAAGCCCACGCAAGTACACGGAGAACTTTCAAACTCCACACATAGTCCTCCAACAGTATTTCTAAAATACAAAACTGTTGAACAAAGTTCAAAACTGTTCCAGATTATATTTCAGGCTCTGTCCGCTCCGGGAGTGGGTTTCTCTGCATTCAAACAGAAACATGTGCACTGGCTTGATTCCCCTGTCAGGTTTGCCTTTAGTTTTCTCACACAAGTGGCAAATTAAACTTTATGCAACAGCCGTTGTTCCTTGTAAAAGAAGAATGAACAGATAAAGGGAAGTATTCCCCTTTGCATGTTGGGGAGCAGGTTTCATTCTCAATGCTGAGATAAATGATTATTATTAGGCCATTTTTTTTAAAAGACAGAGAGCAAGGCCATTCATTTCAAGTTCAGATTCAATGGCCTCTGCTGTTTATCTCCTAAAGCTCCTAGCATCTCCGCAGGGATCCAGACAGGGATCTTGTGCAGATTTTAATGAGCTTGTGATCCTGTGCTCGCGTGCACAGGTGTGAATCTGCCAGGAAGCTGCGCTGTACATTCGCTCTTCCTGTCAGTCCAACCCAGTCGATTGACTGCTCCCGTAAAATGGACGTTTTCTCATCACGTTGTGAATCATGGCGTGAGTGAGTGATTGATTTTGATACGAGCCTGAGGGATGACAGCACACCGCTTTCCAAGTCATGTTGGTGTCATTCATGCTTTTTGTGATGTTGAATGATTAGCCATTTATTGCAGTTGATTTATTTTAGATCGCATATTCTGGTTTGTGAAGAAAGTGATAGAAATGTAATTGCCGAAATGTGTTTAATATCTCCATTTATTGGTTCTCTCAACCTTTGCTTCCATTTTTTTGGTCTACAAAATTGCTTGCTCTGTTTTTTTTTTCTTTAATAACTATTTGTTATGTGTTTTTGTGTTTTTTATGTGTGTGTGTGTGTGTGTGTGTGTGTGCTTTGAGTTTGACTTTTTCAAACGCGTGGCATATGTTTTTGTTATATATATGTATATAATAATGCTTTATATATTTATGTGTAATATATATATATATATATATATATATATATATATATATACATGTGTGTATGTATAATTTTTTTTAACGTATCTTTGTTTGTTTGACAATAAATTACTAACTATCTATCTATCCACCCATCCATCCACTAATATATAAAAGTATTAAACCTAATTAAAGATCTGTAAAGGATTATATGATTTCCTGTCTCAAGCTGCGCTCGGATTGTTTTTGCTGTGGTAGCTCAGTTGTGTAGGACAAACACTGCGTAGCTGCTTTCAGGCACTGGCTAAACGCCGAACAAACGATAGCTCAAGCAGTGTCAAACTGGGATTGGTTTACTGGCTGAGGAACAGCTGTTCGGGATAAAGCAAAATTCAGTCTGTTCTTTTCAAATGCATTGCAGATGTTTTTAAACCAAGAACTAATGACGATCATGGACTCATAAGATTTAGAACCAAATCTCTGCGTTTGGCTACCAGTGGTTCTCTACGGGGTCTCAAACTGCTGATCTGAGAATCCTTGCGAGTGTGATCGAATCTGGCCAAAAGCAGGCCGGGGTTAAGGCCCTGTAAGAAGACCAGCGCTGTGTCTGTGGAAAAGATATTCCCATATAATCCACCGTCCCTCAATCGGGCTGTTTACAAGGTCAAGGTTACAAGGTCATTGCATGGGGGATTAGTTAAATTGGCATGCGTTTTCTTTCTAATGGATTACCGACTTGGTGGCTGGATGCTTAATGTCACTTTTATCTGGGGTGGAGAATGATAGCAGTGGATTTGAACCTCAAAACAGACAATTGGAGCATCTCAATAGATATTGAGCATAGCAGCAGGATAAAGCATAACCTGGGCCTCAGCTGATAGGATTGAAAAATCCTCTGTGAGACCCTGACAGTCATAAGGATCATTTGGATGATTTATGCAGGGAAATTGTATTTGTTAAGCAAGAGAGATAATTGAATAAAGCTGTTCTTGGCTCTGTGCGGGATATGTGGCAGCTCTTCTGTTGGAAATGATCCTGCCCTTCTTCTTGGAGAGAGATAAGAGGCCAATATTTGCCCGATGCCCCCGATGATCCATTGCCTCATTCAAATGTGCAGCTACACTGGTTATAAATATTCGGCTGATCACTAAAACTGAAAGCAGGCCTTGTTGAGGAAATGTAAAACTTAATGTAAAACTGATAGATCACAAATAAAAAAGGAAACGTTGCCGATGGGAACGGTGGGACGAGTCGCAGGGCGAATTACAGGGGGAAGAACAAACACATAGATTTTCACACTCCCACCATTGAGCAGCAAATTGTAACCAGTGGACAAATCAAGTTAGATTGCGTGAAGAAACCAAAGCTAACATTGTGTTTACTGATTTTTGTTCTCAATCATTAGTCGGTTCCGTTCCAGCACTCATGAATTTCAGTCTTCAGGGTCTGCCATTGTAGCTGAATGGTGAAACATGTTTGGTGGAACTTCTCAGCTTCTAGTATCAATTTCTTACAAAGTGACCAACTATGCAACACGTTTGTGGAGGTGTTCCACCAAACTTCTTATGGTCTGGTTCTCAATGATGAAAATCCACCTGTCACTGATTCTACTCCACACTTTTAGACCTAGATTCTACTCGATTTGATTTGATTTGGTTATCAGGCTGCTGATCTCGTCATGGTTCCCACCATTTTGCTGTTGAGACTTCTGTGACTCAGCTTCTTTCTTATCTTTGATGCAGAAAAGAGTCAAGGCTCCAGACAGGCTCCCAGGCTTGGCTGTATTTTTCAGCCATTTGGACCAGACAGACTTACCACACAGTCTGATTTACTATGGTTCTACCAGCCTAGGGTTTCTTTCATCCTCCCGTATCCGCTTTGGTATCTCGCCACAGTGACTTTGCCTTGATACTACAGCTAGACTCCAAAAGCTTTTCTTCTCTCTCTCTCTCTTGCTGAGTTTCATTTGTCATCATGATAAAGCCACCGCAACATTCAGTTTTTCAAATGCGCCACCCATGACATGCATCATTCATGATGACAGAGTTGATGTACACAGCCACGTTCTGTTGATGTCGGAGGCAGGGGCTTTGTGTTTTACATATTTACTGGGTAACCAGCTTGTGTTAGCTATTTTTCTTTGACATACTGTTAACTGCACACACCACGCTGCTGCATGATTTTTGGTTACTTGCCAAACTGGTTAAACTAATTTGGAAGTTTGCCAGTGGCTCATGTCCAAGTCTTAGTGCTATACTGTGTGTGGTGAGTGTGTGTTTACAAACATTTAGGTCAAAGTGGGGACCTGGATACTTAAGTGTGAGGACCTTTGTCTAGACCCCACAAGCAAAAAAAGCCATTTTTGGGTCAAGAAGGTATTTAGGGCTGAATTTACAGTTCAGTTTTGTTCAGGTTAGAATGGGGTGGTTGTGTCTGTGTAATAACTCTATAATAGAGCTAAAGTTAGTAATGTAATCTTATAATAAAATTTTAAAAATATAAATAAATAAATCACAAAACAGTACATGTACATAAACAGGACAACAGTGCATAAACAAATAAAGAAACAATTTAACAAATATTTGAAAACATTAAAACATGAAATTATGGTTTTAATCAGCATGTACACATTTACTCTTGTTTTCTTACCAAGCAGCAAACTACTTGTGTGCTATGAAATTAGAAATTTCTCCTTCATATTACATAAATGCATAATTTCTTCAATTTCTAAGAAAATTCGAGTGGTTGTAATGCTAGAACAGCCTAACCTAAAAAATCAACCTAATATGAAAAGAAGAATGATTTGGGTTTCTTTTTATTCATACAATATATGTCAATGTATAACCACAAAAACATACGTTTCACCATGTAACTTTGGCATTTTTCGTGTTGTTGCCTCACTCCTGTTGATTTCTGTGGTTAAATGTTGAGTATACTGCATTTGTTGTCATCCAAAAAAACTGCGACTTCAGTTCATTTTCAGCTAAAAATGAAAATGTGTGTCGTAGTTTTTTATGAACAATGTCGCTTCACATTTTTCTTCTGTGGAACACGACTGACTGAATGCAGACTGATAGATGACACAAATGCTTTTAGAAAAAGAAAGTGTGAAATAAGACTCTCCTCTCGTTCTGCCATGAAATGGAAGGTGTTAAGCTTCTTACCTTCTCAAGCTCCTGCACTCATTTATACCCTTTTCCAGTTTAAAAGAAATAAATTGGTGGTGAAGTGCACAACTCAGAAGCTTGAATGATCCGACTGGCTGCCAACGATGTCAATCAAAGAAGTCAAGATTGATGAATCTTGATTGAAGAGAATGAGAGAGCGAGACTGAGAGAGAGAGAGAGAGAGAGAGAGAGAGAGAGAGAGAGAGAGAGAGAGAGAGAGAGAGAGAGAGAGAGAGAGAGAGAGAGACAGAGTGAGAGAGAGAGAATGAGAGAGAGAGCTTCAGTGAACTGTGTGTGCCTTGTCTCCCTTTGGTCAAAAGTGATGATGAGGAAAATGTGGAGTTTTTCATATCAAAAATTACAAAAAATGTCAAAGTGTATCTGTCAAATAATTTGTTAATGTATTTTTCAACAAATAAAGATGGTGAGCAAAGGATGTGCATTCACCATACATGTGTGTTCCGGATAAAAAAAAAGAAGCCATAATTATGTTTTTCTGTCACATCATATTGTGTCATCATGTGTCATCATATTGTGGTGATCACAGGGAGTGTCTGCTTAATTTGACCAGAGGTGTAAGGTACTTGAGTAAATGTACGTTGTTACTTTACTTAAGTATGTTTTCGGCAACTTCGTACTTGTACTGAGTATCAAAAATATAAGCAACTTTTACTCTCTACTCCACTGCATTAGTGATTGAGTAGCAGTACTTTTCACTCCACTACTTTTGGACTGACACTTACCGTTACTCGCTACATTTTGATTGTGTGCGACGAACCATAATCGATTTTTATCACGGTTAATTTCTTGGGCGATTTTGTCATCTGTAATCTGCTGAAGATACGGGAAAATTTTTGCTCTTTATTTAATTTGTTTTACCATTTTTGAAAGATGGAGGTGTTACATTTTGTTTCTGCGTTAGAAAATAAAACCTCATGAAAAGAGTTTTTTCACATTTATTTGTTTTATTTTTGCCTAAATTCAGTAGGAGTAAAATACTTAAGTTCTTTAAAAAGTTGATACTTTGCTACTTTGACTCAAGTATTTTGTATAGTGGTGACTTTTTACTTGTATTAGAGTTACTTATACAGTACGTATCTGTACTTTTTCTTAAGTATGGTTGTCTGGTACTTTTTACACTTTTGAATTTGACCACCCGGTTATAACAGTTTTTCTCTAATGCTAAAACACATTTCACAAATGTTTCCTGCATGTCACCCAATGTCTAAACACAACACCCGTTTCTAAAGCTACATAAACACAGCTACACCTTCTCACTTCAAAACTCAAACCTTCACACCAAAAGAGCAGCTCGAAGCTTTCAAATATGTAAACACAATTCACATCGTTGCACACTACAGCGAAACAACTGAAAACACAATTCTCGGTTGGTGAGAAGATTCCTTGATTCATAACCGCCAATAGAAATTTTGCAGTAATGGAAAGTTAGAAATTTTAGATTTCTGCAGAGGATTAGTTCTTTTGCAACTTGTGTTTTAGCAAGGACAAATGTGTTTAGAGTTATGAGAACAAAAAATTGTGTTTTGTGAATTGTGTCTTCATGTGAAATGTGTTTATGGTATCGGAGAATGATGGTTAGATTTGGCAAATGTGTTTAGATGACTGGTCATTTGGTTTAGGGAATTGGCTTTTGTGTTTTAGCATTTGAGAAAAACTGTAAAGACGAATCCATCCGGTCCAAATGTGGTCCGATTAACCGGAATCCACTCTACTGACCAATTCTCTATTACTTGTCATTAAGGGGTTGTGATCCAGTGGTAGGAAGTTTGAACTGCCCCCCGAAACGTTGCAGATTCAAATCCCGGTCTGATGGGTTTCTACACCTGAGTGTCGGTGAGCAAGACACTGACCCTCACATGCTCTTCAGGCACTACGGCCTGACTGCTCCGGGTTTGTGCGTGTCACTTCCCTTGGTGTTTAAAAGCAGAGCACATATTCACTAAAGCCCCTAGTGGCCATATTGACAATCTCACTCACTTTACTCCAAATTGCCGCCGACTGCTGCGATTCTATCAAACAGTGAAACCAAGTTCAAGTTCTAAGCATTTGTAAGGCGCTTTTCACAATTTTAACCGTCTCAAAGCGCACTTGTGAATATGTAAGAGAATAGTTGCTTTTTTTTTCATTTAATCGTCTGGTTGTTGGTGTTAAGTAAATGGCTATGACTACCATTATGACAAAGACAAAGACCAGTGAGCAAGCACATATGTGACAGTGGCCAGGTATAAAACCTCAGGAGAAACGACGAGGAAAAAACACTGCGGAGAACCTGGCTCACTTTTTAAAACCCGGATTAGGCATCTAGCTCTTTAAACCATCATCATCAAACCAGAAACTGCTTTTCAGTGCACGAGTAGAAGTCTTTGCGTTGGTCTCGGACTAAGAAAAGCGGCATACAAATGAACTTGAACTTGAACTTGAACTCGAGTGAACGCGCTTGGGCCTTTTCTGCAGCCGCCCTGTTTTTTTTTCTCTTTTTTCTGAAGTTACGGGCAGTTGCTGTTAACGGTCGAGGGCAGGAGCAGACCCAGCGGAGCACTGAATAACTGGGGCACAAAAGGAGCTCTGTGTGTGCGAGGAGGTCACATCTGCTGTGCTCTCTTACTCTCTCTCTCTCTCTCTCTCTCAGACTGAGCAGCAGCACCAATAACAACAGCGTCTGGCCCCTGTCTCACAACGGCCCTCCTGTGCTGCTCCGGCTCTCTGATAGAGCATGACATTTCACTGGCCGCCTATTACTGGCCCTGTCAGTCCTTCTGTTATCACACGCTTGCAAACAGAAATATGACATCATAAAACGCTGCACGAAGGGGCCGGTAACATGAGCCCGAAGCCACTCAGGATAATGGCCACGCTGGAAAATTAGTGTTTTGGTGATGATAAAAAAAATGGAAAGGTGACTTTTGTGTTTAAACCTGGGATGATGGGATTTGCTGAAAAAGAAACAGTGCGCTGAAAGCCAGAGTAGAAGTACTCAAGTATCTTGTATAGTGGTGACTTTTTACTTGTATTAGAGTAATCTGTATCTGTACTTTTACTTAAGTATGGTTGTCTGGTACTTTTTGACACCTCTGAATTTGAGGAAAATTAGTGTTTTGGTGACGATAAAAAAAAAATGGAAAGGTGACTTTTGTGTTTAAACCTATGATGATGGGATTTGCTGAAAAGACACGGTGCGCTGAAAGCCAGAGTAGAAAGGTTTAGTGGTTTGATGGATGTCGTGGTTCTTATCTTGAAAGACACCACACCGATCCTCAGCGCTAACAGATGTTTGCGGCTGGATCCCCTTTAGAGGGAAGAAACATTTAATGAAGGTTCTGGAAGGTGAGGAGGTTCGTTTGCCTCGTGTGAACTGAAACACTCGCACGCGTTGAGAGCCGTTTAGGAATATGGCGTCCATCAGGGGTGTAAGATACTTGAGTAAATGTACTTCATTACTTTACTTAAGTATGTTTTTGGCTACTTTGTACTTGCACTATCAAAAGTATCAAAAATATAAGCAACTTTTACTCTCTACTCCATTGCATTTCTGATTGAGTAGCAGTACTTTTCACTCCACTACATTTGAATTGACACTTACCGTTACTCGTTACATTGTAATTCATTTATATCAGGCGGACGAGGTGATAGCACCATCTATAGGCTGCTGACAGTACTGGAAGCTATTGGTGAAATAGAAACCACGTGAACAGCTTTTGCCGAAGCTATATAAAAATATTGGCCCTTTTTGATACTGAGAGGTCACTGGAAATCACAAATTTAGCCAAGAATTGTATTTGTTTTTTATTTTGCCGGTTTGCGTTTGATTTGAGACTGACTTTTTGTTATTTTTATTTATTTTGTTGCACCACTTTTGGAACATCGTGGTGTAAAATTTTGTTCCTGTACTAGGAAAAAAAACTCATAACTCATATGAGTAATCATAACTCATAAATTAAGAGTATTTTTTGTGTTTTTTTTTGTTTCCTAAAATCAGTGTGAGTAAAATACTTAAGTTATTTTATAATTGGATACTTTGCTACTTTAAGTCTTTTTTAAGCTGGTGACTTGTTACTTGTAATGGAGTAGTTTTTACACTGAGTATCGATACTTTTACTCAAGTATGGCTGCCGGGTACTTCTTACACCCCTGGCGTCCATGAAAATTAAAGACTGCTCGGAGCGATTAGTATGTTAGGTATTGACGGGGTAAACAGTGATTAAACGTATTTACCTCTAATGAGCTTGAAAGCTGATAAAGCTACTGTAAAAAATCATTAGCTGGTATACAGTGGATGTTCTGTTAGGGACCAGATCAAAGCCGGCTCGATATGACCTGTCGCAGTCGGTTAAGGGATCGTTCTGTATTTAGGCCTAGTGTAGAAGTTTGGTATGCTAGATTTTTACATGCAAACTAGGATTTAATGACTAAAACATGACATTTTCGGGAAAGGCTGATTAATGACATCCTGCATTTCTTTAAGCTGACCCGTTGACCTTATTTTCTGCTTAGAATAATGCGGTTTAAATTGTCCGTTGCTTTGAATAGTGAAGACAATACCTTGAAGACCGGCCCAGTGGAGAGAGAATGCAGTGGGCTTTCTATGAGCGGGTCATGGCAGGTCACGGCACATGGTAACTCCTATTCAGAGCTTAATTGCTGGTGGAGTGTCTATGGAAGGCTGTAGTGAAGTTAGAAAGGAGATGATGCAAAGAGAGAGTAATTTATGATGGCTGAAATGAGTTTGCCGAGTGAGACTTCAGTGAAAGCTTGATTTGGGAAGGTTCTTTTGTTTCCTTCTTGAATTGAATGTACTTGCAGAACGGTTTTTGGTGTTGCTCGCTTGTTTGAAAATTCACACATTCTTGACTGCTTTGAGACTTTTTAATGTGTATTATTTAACTACGATGATGGAGGGATGGATGGGTGGTTGGATGAAGGTATGGAAAAATGGATGGGTGGGTGAGTGGGTGGTTAGATGAATGTATGGATGGATGAATGAATGGATGAGTGTGTTGGTGGATGGATGAATGGATGGATGGATGGATTAATGAGTGGATGTTTAGATGAAAGTATGGAGTAATACATGGATTTGTGGGTATGTCTTTGGATGGATGGATGGGTGGGTGGATGAATGGATGGGTGGGTGGTTAGATGAATGTATGGATGAATAAATTGATGAGTGTGTTGGTGGATGGATGGATGGAGGAGGATGGGAGGATGGGTGGGTGGGTGGGTGAGTGGGTGGCTGGTTAGATGCTTGTATGGATTGAGGGAATGGGTGTGGTGATAAGTGGGTGGGTGAGGGAGTGAGTGGGTGGATGGTTGGATGAATTTATGTGAATAGATGAGTGGATGTGTGAGTGTTAGTGGATGGATGGATGGACAGATGGATAGATGGGTGGATTAATAAGTGGGTGGCTAGATGAAAGTATGGATTAAAAATGGATTGGTGGATGGATGGATGGATGGATGGATGAGTGAGTGGGTGGTTAGATGAATGCATGGTTAGATGAATGTATGGTTGAATAAATGAACAAGTGAGTGAGTTGAGTGAGTGAGTGAGTGAGTGAGTGAGTGAATGACTGACTGAATGAATGGATGAATGGATGGATGGATGGATGGATGGATGGATAATGAATGGTTAGGGGGATGGTTGGGTGTGTTGGTGAATGGATGGATGGATGAAGACGGATAGATAGATAGATAGATAGATAGATAGATAGATAGATAGATAGATAGATAGATAGATAGATAGATAGATAGATAGATAGATAGATAGATAGATAGATAGATTTTGAGATGATAGGCTCATGATCACCGATGACAGACCGTTTAGACATAAAGACAGAATAATGTCTTAAAAATGTCTTAAAATTCTTTTAATCCTTCAGATTCATATTGTATTTTTCATCTGTTTCACTGAAGCGGGGTTCACGTAATCTGACAGTACACAGATTTGTGAAGCCACAAGACTGTGAATAAGTCTCCTGCAGATGGATGCCAGACAGACAGCGTGTGTGTAGATCACTACTACACTGAAAGCCGCCTGGCGTCAGGGGTGTGAGGTACTTGAGTAGCAGTCCTTTTCACTCCACTACATTTGAATTGACACTTATCGTTACTCGCTACATTGTGATTGTGCGCGACAAGCCGGAATCGATTTATACCGCGGTTAATTTCTTGGGCGGTCGAGGCAAATATCGCCATCTTTAGGCTGCTGAAGGTAATGGATGCTATTTGTGAATTAGAAACCACAAGAACGCGAATTAGTGGCGTATAAATGTGTTTTACAAATGTAATTATAATAATACTAATACATATAATATATAATTTACTAATCAGATTAATAATCATTTTACTTTATATCTACTTGCAATTTTAAGTGATTGAGACTGACTTTTTGTTCTTTTTATCTACTTTGTTCTACCAGTTTTCAAACATCGAGGTTAAATTCTGTTTCTGTCTTGGAAAACAATAGTTTGTTTTCACACTTCTTTTTTTGGGCCTATATTGAGCACGAATAAAAATACTTCTTACTACTTAAGTTCTTTTAAAATTCGACTCAAGTCTTTTTGAAATTGGTGACTTGTTACTTGTATTGGAGTCATTTTTACAGTAAGTATCTGTACTTTTACTCAAGTATGGCTGTCTGGTACTCTTTACACCCCTGCATTCTGGCATGCCCGAGGTGAATGTGACTGTCGTGGGGCTGTATGTGCAGGAATCAGCTTTAGCTCTGCTCTCATTTATAGTGGCGACTCATGTGTGTGACTTATGCAAACAAGCTGACATGGCTCTGCTTTCATCTGCACGCCGTTCTTTAAAGGAAATGGAAGAGAGGGGATGAATGTGTTATGACATCACTGCTCCAGCAAACATGTGTCAGGCACTTGATTGGTCTCAACACATCCAAGGCAATCACATCTGCCGTATAGATAGTGTGGGTTCAAATTCCAATATGCCGTATGCCAGAAGAAGCGGCCAGACTCAATCACCTGGAAGATTTAAACAAGACTGTTGGGGGGACAGCAGAAATTGGTTTTAGGATTCCGTATGATGGAGGCTAGCGAGGTCAGACATTCAGTGTGGGGACGGTTTGTGTAAAATTTTCAAGCGTAATAATACGACTTTAAATTATTGGCCATGTGTCCAGATATGAGAGAACAGTTCAGAAGAAGTTTAGTGGAAATGAGACTGGTGACAGAATCTGAATTGTTTTTTTATTTTATTTGTGAAAGTCCTTTGAAGCCCCTCATTTTTTTTTTTTTTTGCAATTTTTTGTATTGTCGTATACTTGTTGTTAATATTGCAAAAATAATATTGTGACAGAATTACAAGAATAAGCATTTGACAGAGCGGCCCACCACTATCTAATCTAACTAACGATCTAATCTGTTGTGTTTTATTTACAGTGTTTTTATTTGTTTAGTCAAAAAGTCAAAAACTAGAAAAAACGTTTTACAATAAATGGTTGTCGATTCTCCAGTTTTTATTTTATACCACTGATTATGTTTTTAAGTGTGAGTTGAATATCAATAAAGAGACTAGTTGATCTCATTACACTTGTTTAATCAAAATGTAGCAAAAAAAAAACAAACTAATAAATAAAATGCCACTGTTTGGCTTTAACCTACAATTTTGCTGCAAATTGTGACTGTACAACACAGGATTTAAGAATTAGACTGAAAACGTCTTTTTGTGTTTAAGAAAATAAGTATACATAAAAATGCTGTAATTTGTAATTTACATTCGTTTTTGTATTCTTAATGCTATTTTTCTTTTTGCTATTTTTATTGCTATTTTATTGCTATTTCTATTGATCTTTTTTGCATATTGCATTTTATTCTGTTCTTTTTTTTGGAGTGATTGTACAAAACATTTCACATCACGTCATACCGTGTATGTGTACGTTTGTGACGAATACAATTTGATTTGATTTGATTCGAAATGCATTCTATTTTACTAGCTTTTTATTTCAACATTGTATTTCTCTACACACTTACTTCATAAAAATATAATAATAAAGCCTGGTTGAATGGCTCTTTTTTTTTTTTGCGGCAGCTGAATCCGTGGAAAGTTGCAAATGCAGTTTTACAATCTTGTGGTCACGGCTCTACGCCAGACAGATTGTGTACTGTCTAGTGTTTCATTGTGCTGTAAAGAGTGATTGCAGGCGATGACTAACCAGCCTTTCGCTTTTCTTCTAAATCCAATTCATAAAGGTGCAGCTGCTCACGAGAGAGACGTCCCATGCAGCTTTCAGTCCTGGTGGTGGCTCAGACTCCTCCGCCCTATAGGAGACCCGGCAAAATCCACCGTTTAAGGTTCTTTACAAGGACCCTCTAGTGACTGAATGCAAAGCTGCGCAGTCTTCTTTGTCTCCACACAACGGCCCCCAAAACCACCTTTTTTGGTCACCCCAATAGGAATAATTGCGCTTCGTTCGGCAGGAGTGTCCTGGTGGTGGAGTGCGGCCCATGTTGCTGTTATTTAAAGACTCGCTCTTCATCGCCATCACCCTGGATTGTAATTCATCAAGCGAGCGGGTTGGAGGACCCTCCTTTTCTATGCACGACCCATTATCGGGTTTGAGAGGAGACGGCAGCTTTTAGCGGCAAACAGGGCCTTGGCCAATGCTTTGCCCGAGTGTTTTACAAATGATTGTAAAGGGAGGCAGGCAGGCAGTCAGGCAGCTGGTGGAGCGGCCTGGAGAAGCCTGGATTCACACGTCCCACATCACTCACCTCCAGCCGTCTGCACCGGCCAGAGCCCCGGCTGCTCTCCCTATTGGTAATTACTGCTATTAAAGCTAATCCGGCTACCATTCAGGCCTGCTTTTGTTTTCTTTATCTTCCCCAAGCTCGGAGAGTTTCTCCTTTCAGCCTTCTCCACAAAAGAGACATTTTTTTGCGTTGGTAATTATCTGTTTTATGCTCTCCACATGGTCCAGAGAAAACCCGTCCTGGCTTAGAGATGGGAGCGATGCTATGAGAGCACTCTCTTCGTTCCTTTCATGGCAGACACTGTATAATCACAGTGATAATGACCAGAATACGCAGTGGACGTTATTGAGAGATTAATGAGATAGAGTGGGACTTTATCTATCTTACCCGCAATACTGCACTAAATGCAATTATGTTCTGTGCTTATTAGCATGGTGGTATTGCTGGGTTCTAATTTACACCAGTAATTGGGTCTCTATTTTTATGATGTGCAATCCACGATTAATCATATTGATGATTTGGTAAATGTAGCATAGACTCTCTTTTTTCTCTTCATCTTTCTGTCTTGGATTTCCTGAAAGCATCATCGATTCTGACTAATTCTTCCCCTTTCATGCTCTCTTTTTTTAAATCATCTTTTAATTGTACTGTTTATTTGTATCTTTCTACATTTTATGATTATACTTTACTTTTAAAAGGCCTGTTTTTTATGTGAGGAGTTGCATGCTGTGACTTTGATTCCCCCCCCCCCCACTGTCCAAAAACATGCAAAAGAGTCTGGAAAATCCCCCCAAGTGTGCGTGAGAATGTAAATGTGTGTCCTGCTCTTTGATTGGTTGGACACCAACTAATTGTATATTTTACTGTGTATTAAGCACACACACACACACACACACACACACACACACTCACACACGCACTGTATATTCAATTCAACTAAAAGTTGGGACAGTGATCAACATTATGCTGAATTGCTAGTAGTTAAAATTAATAAGTTACCCAATCCGGCCTAATGGTTGTGCCAAAAATTTGGTTCACGTGTATTCCAGTGCTGGGATTTACACTCATTAGAGAGTTATGTGACTCTTCACATGAGTGACAGATTTTACCTCGACACATTTTATTAAATCACGTCAGGTCTTTGCATACCTGTCGTATGTCAACAGTGGGACGCGTGGCCCTTTTAGTTGTCCAGCGTCTCTCCAGATGGCTTTTCTTTTCCTGGTCCCGGGCCTGCTGTGCTGGGATGTCTTCTGATTGGTTAGGCCAGATGCTTTCCTGACGCTTCAGGCGTGATTGACAGATGCTTTCCCCAAACCGAGGTCCTAACATGCCCACTCTTTTCTTCCAAGACAGTCCCTGTGGTCCTCAGATCTTCACTGATGGTGTTGGATATGACGTTATTAAAGCATTATGCTGATTGAAATATTCATGCAAGTGTCTGTGGAGTTCCGTTGAGACCTACAGTATGAGACGGAGCTTCTGATGTCTCAACGCTTGTGTGCCTTCACAACATTCATTTGTCTTTTATTGTGGTGTAAACAAGCTGGTGGGACTCAGTTTCAGTCAAGGTAAAAACTAGCAAATTGACTAGCAAGTTTATGTAAACAGGATGTTTAGCTAAATGATAAAATTGTTAAAAAAAATAATAATTATTATTATTTATTATTTTTATTTAATTTTATTATTTATTAGTTATCATCATCATCATCATCATTGTTATTATTATTATTATTGTTAATATTAATATTATTATTATTATTATTACTATTTTTAATACTATTATATTATACAACAATTATATTATTGTTGTGGATAGTGTTTTTTTAAATAATAACAATAATACTAATACTAATAATGATAATAATAATAATAATAATAATAATAATATTATTATTATTATTATTATTATTATTATTATTATTATTATTATTATTATTTTATATTACGGTATATATCAATATAATGTTGATGATGATGATGATGATGATGATGATGATGATGACCATTATATGTCGGTTAATAATTTATTAAAAGTTTCACAAGTTATATTCTTTTAAAAATGCACGTTTAGAAGTATTACATGTAAGTCAGAACATCAACAAACTTTCAAAAAGGTCACAAATATAGTGAAAATGATAATCTAATCAGACAGTTGTCATTTTATTTTATTTATTCAATCAAAAAAAAAAAACATTTTAATTTGTAAAAATGCAGATGTGTAGTTGTTGCCTGAACAACAAGTTTTAATGTATTTCTAATTTCAAGATAAATTCTATTTAAACCACATGTTCAACAAAAAAAAAGCTTAACACGGGAGAAAAATATGCATAAACTGTAAATAATTGTTAGCTAACATCTGTTCGACAGGTGGGTTCAGACATGTGCACCGCCTAGTTCCTCACCCAACCAATCATGGGAAGTGGGATTGGTTCACAATGAGTTTGGTGATTGAAAATGACGTTATGTTCAGTTCTCAACGCTTCTGCATTGACCTCCATTGTTGATTCGCTACATATTGCCCTCACGTGGGTCATCATCTGCCGCTGCTGTATTGCTCTGACAGGCTGTCTTCCGAAGGTTTGCACGAGGCTTTACTACTGGATGATCAGACAGAGAGGGAAAAAAACACGTTGACATGATGTTTTCCTTTTTTCGCATAATAATAATTATGCAGATGCTAATGCTTTTTGAGCACACGGATGCCCAAGGTCATGAGAATTTTCAAAACATGAGTTTGCGTTCTTCAGAAAGTGAATTAATATTGTAAACTCAAGGTTGTCTTTCAAATCTGGCAGTGTTCAACAAGAAAGCTTGCCTCACTTGTCCAGTGATGTCAAAACTAATCCGATTCAGGTCTATCCTCGTCATGTAATTTCTTCCATATTTAAGCGTATAAAGATGTAACCGGAAATACCTCAAAACATTGATTTGTTTACATTGAAATGTCACACTGAATAGTGATGAATTGTAGAAAAGAATGTGTATTAATTCTTACGCGTATATTTATTCTTCATTCGTTTGTTTTGTTCAAAGCGACCTGCTTCTGAGAACTTTTCAAGCTCCTCAACTGATGGAAGCCGAGCGTGCAAACAGAACAACAGGATCCGGACGTGACGGATCATGGAAGTCAAGAAGCCAAGTAAGACCCGTTCAAGATTCAAGTTCGAGTCACGGCCGTGGTCTTTCTCTGAGGAGTTTGTGTTTTCTGCCAGTTCGTGCGTGGCTTTTGTTATCCGGCTTCTGGAAGTCCAAAAACATGCGTTTAGGAATGACTTCAGAATTGGTTTCTCAGACACGGGTGTGAGTGAGAGTGTGGTGGTGTGTGTCCTGCTCTGTGATCGGTTGGCCATCAATCCTGGAGGTGGGTTCCAGATGGGATTGTCTCCAGTATTTATCTCTTTTTGATTTATATTGCCTACTGCATTTGCTTAACTTTTCCGAACATGTTTTTCGTGCTTTTCTACTCACCCACTTAAGGACAAATACACTAGAAATATATGAAAGTGTTAAAAAACGATAAAAAAAGAAATCGGCTGGTGTAATTTAATTATTTAAAGATATATTTGATTAATATGCTAAATTATCAATAAAATAATCCACAGGTGTAATAACAAATTATTAATATATTCTGTGTAAATAAAAAATGAATAACAATATATATATATATATATATAGATATATAGATAAACATATAGATATACATATATACATATATATTGATAATTCAAATATCTATACCTGTATATTACATCTGTGATGAAAAAAAAATGCCTTCAATGTACATGTAATCCAGAAACTTTGAATGCAACTTGTTTTTTTTACAGTGTCCCAGACTAATTCTAAACATTTGCACCTAACCAATTGGTGGGACTTTTGCATCTACTTGGAGAGATCAAGCTCACCTTGACCCGCCTCTCGTAGCACTGAAGCGTATTTGCGTTCCTCGGGGGTTTGATGGGAGATGATGATCGCAGGGTCTAATCTTCAGAACAGCAGCCTTGCTGTGTGCGAGTCACTGATAAAGGCTATTGTCTGTCATCAGCAGGGTTCACCTCAAGTCAGTCGACCTGTCAGAGGTAATCTGGTAAAGTGCCAAAGGGAGAAGAAGGGTGGAGGAAGCAGAAGAGGGGACGTCGTCACGTAGAAGTCATAAACCTGAATGGTTTAATTAGGTGATCATGGGTAATATTGGGACAGTTAAACTTCAAAGTAGAGTGTTAAACCATTTAGTGGGATTTTATGGCGATGAGGTGGTTTACGTTTGGTGTGGTCGGCGAGACAATGAATCAAATGCCACCCATTACTGTTTTATGTTGGGGTGTCACATGCGAGACCACTGGATATTGAGACACATCGCCAGACGTATACACGCCTGACGTACAGCTCGCCTGCCTTCGTTTGACATTTGATTAATGACACCATACATTTTTATAATATCTAGACGGATATTTTGGTGGCAGACGCGGGGTGATTCATTTTTTGTATTCTGGCAATTGTTATAGTTTGATGTATGTGTTCATCAGCTCATGCCGCATTTGTGAACTGGCATGTTCCCATCATTCCTCACTCCTCTGCTGCTTGTTTCCATGCTACACGTCTTCGTGACGCTCTGCCATTTGCTAGCCCATATTTAGCAATTAAGGTGAGTTTCAAAGCCAAGTTTTAGATTGATATCCGCGGAGCCAGATGGCCGATAATGTCAGAATTTCTCAACCAAATGTGTATGTAAAGCTTTGACTTACTGTCTCGCTGTACGTTGAGCTTCTTCAGGGAATGGATTGGAATCCCAGCCAAGCTAATGTTACTTTTCACTCGGCCGATTTGGAGTAATAAAATAGTAATAAAAAATGTATAAAAAACAATAACTCTTTTGAAATGGAAAATGAATATTGGATTTGTGTATTTGATTACTGGACACATTAATTGCTCACCACCATCTGCTCCTGGGTTTCCTCGCAGTGGATTGTGAAGCGCGCTGACTAATGTGGATCATTTGCTCATTTTTGCAGATGTTTTGTACATCCATTAAACCTTGATGGAAAAATAGAAACATTAGCAAAGTGTAAAGGTTTATGGTTTCCTTTATGTCCTTTTATTATAATCTGTGTTGGGCAAACACACTATAAATCTAGAATGCTGGGATGTTAAGCGTCTGGCCAGTGGTGTCACTAGTTAATGTGAACTGGTAGAAGTCATATTCTTTTTCTGAGATGCTTGTTTTAAGAGAGTACTGTTAATTTAGGCTAATGAAATTAAGCCTATGAAAGCAAAGTGTTGCGCGCCACTTTTATTTTCTGTAAAGTTATTACAAATGTTCGGAAGTGACACAAACAACATACAGTCAAGCATTGCAATTCTGAATTAAAAAAGGGAAGCAAATAAAGGGTAACAATCACTTGTTTCATTATTGTTTCTTTGGTATTATGTGTGATTATATATATATATATATATATATATATATATATATTATATATATACATTTTGTATAGAAATATATATATATATATATATATATATATATATATATTTTTTTTTTTTTTTTTTTTTTTTTTTTTTTCACACAAAACTACTACTCTCTTTCATTTGTAGATAGTACCAGTTACTTATTACTATTACTAATTATAGTAGATGTATTAGTTCACAAGACTTGAGTTTGTTACAAGTCGAAATGCATAACTTTCTTTTTCGTTTCCCAGTTTTTACTAAACGCTGTTCGTTTCCATGCAATTCCTTCTTCGGGTCCGGGGTTAACATAGGTCAGACGCCACTCCTCCAGGATCTAAAAAAAGCAAGACATCTGGTGTAGGATGAGATCTGGAATAATAATGCCCCCGGCCCCTGTCTTTACATCAGGATGTTCCCAAGGAAGCTACATACCTTTGTTTTTACAAAACGTTAGTGTTGCTTCAAACGCTCTCCATCCAGGTTGCCCTTTTCTTCCCTGGTTTCCAAGCGGGTCTTTTCATCTTTGCCACTTTAAAAAAAGAGGAAGAGAAGCAAAAGGTTGGGAAAAGTTTCGCCGTCTGTGACTTCAGCATTAACCTCTTCATTCCTCTCTTGCACTTTTGCATAAACAACCTCCTTTCGGTAGGAAACGTGGCTGGATGGCCTACAGCAGCCAGCCAACTTACGTGACAGTTTGCGTTGAGTTTTGGATTTAAATAGCAAGTTAAAGCATTTTCCATGTTCGATATACTACCTGGTTGAATTTTGTATAAGCCTTCATTCCAATAGCGTCGTTCTTCCCTGGAATCCTTGTTTATAAGCCGCACATGCATATCACACATTCCCAACGGTAACCGAATCCGACGACACGCCACACTCACCACGTGCGTTGAGTGCCACAAGCATTGTAAAGTCGCCGCTCAAAATGCCTTTACTTTGCAGAAATGCACGGTTTTCTTCTTGACACTCTTGGTAACCTCACCAGAATGTTAATATTTATGCAAGGGACCCTGTTTCACCCCTCGTGTGCTCCGACGTGAACGCTAACAGCCAGGGTTGATGGTTCATGGGCTTGTAGCTTTAAACTTAAACATGGATATAGGAACATAAACCCGGCCTGTTCCTTAAGTGCTTGAATCCAGGCACGTCTACGTGTGCAGTTTGTCCACGTTAGATGACGTCTATGGTTGTCGTTCAAAAGTTAAATAAAAAAACTTAAATTTAATATGAACACAAATGTATTTTGTTCACTAAGCCATTGAATTGTTTCAGCAGTGTTTTTCTTTTAAACTAGATAATATTAGATAGGTAAATTAGATGGGATAATACCTGCTGGTTTGTGTAAAAATTACACTGGACGGCATTTCTTCTATAAAAATGTGTTTAAGTGAAATGCTAAATAAATTACTTGTCAATCACACACCAAGACTCTGTTTGAAAAAAACAAAAACTTGAGTTTAAAAAAAAGAAAACTTTCAATCAGCTAGGTCACTTTGGCAGCAGGTCAAAATTGCATCTGTGTGATAAGCCACTCTGATTTCCTAAAGAAAATCCCAAAATAGCCTTTTTATATAGAATAAAAGCAGACCGGTATTTAACTCACGCTACAATTTCTCCCATCATAATGTATGTCATACCATGTTAAAGTCAAAAGTAGGCTTTTATTTTTCCCCAATAGATATATATTTTTTATTCATTTTTAATTGGTACAAAATCTGATGAAAAAATTGTACTGAAAAGCTGATTGGTGCAAAATCTGATGCAAAGGTTTCTGTCGTCATTCGTTTCCTTTAGGCTCATATCTTCTTTCGCATTAATTTCAAAAATCTTTCCCTCACTTAGCCTTCAAACATCAACCGTTATTCAAACTTTGAAGTCGGCGAGTGATTTAAAGCAGATGAGTCAGATGCCCAGCTTTCTGCGAATGAAGCTCCTTCTAGAACACTTGCTGTCCGGTTAATTCTCCCACTGAGGCATGTTGATAAATAAAACTACAAGATTAAAAGATCAGACCAAATCAGTGCAGACTTGTCAGAAAAAGGCAAAATCCACAGTTTGTACTTTTTTTACACGTCAATAATGAACTCGTTTCACTGCAACTCCGAGAAACGTCGATAGTTCTCTAAACAGTGTGGAGAAGAAACTTCTGCGAAATCAGACCGCTTTTTATAGACAAGCCTACATGTAAAAACTTGCTCTAGCAGAAGAGAGTCCAAGTGTGTGTGAGAGTTTGTGCGCGCGTGTGTATGTGAGGTCAGATGTCACGGACAGATCCAGAAAACAGTCGGTGAAGTTAGTAGGAGGAGTTCCATCGCTTCTTCTCCAGCAGCTTCTTAACCGAGTCTGTCTTTCTTTTGTCTGTCACCAGCCTCCAACGCCGTCTCCGCTGACATATCAAGCACTTCGGCCCGTTCCCCAAGTCCGGAGGGAATCGGACTACACACATCACCTGAAATATTCATGATTTTCCAAGCACGGCTCGGCAAGTCGCGTGCTTGTAATTCTCTCTTTCATTAGCATGTGTTACTCGAACATTTACTGGAATCCATTACCGGGGGTCGTCTGTTCAGAGTTGGCACCGAAAAGCTGAAAACCGACTTGTGTTGCTTCAACACACCCAAAGTCTTTCTGAGAGGAGTACTTTATTCATCCCTCTGGCCTTTGGACTGTTTTTGTTGTGAATTAATTCTCAATGGAGGACACATCGTCTGTCCATCCCTGCCAACCTGGGTCTGGACACATCATTAGATGCTCTTTGTGTTGACCCTGCTCTATTGAAACAGCCATTCCTGCTTTTCCCTCCCAGGCTACCTTGACATGGACCTGACACGGGTGACATGTCTGAGAGTGGGGGATGTTTTCAGCTTTCTCTTCCCCTCTTTTCTTCTCCTCTGTCCCTCTGCTGTCTCAGCACGGCCTGTCAGTTTGAGAAGTGAGCGCCCCCAAATTTAATAGGGTTTTCTCCCTGTGCATCCCTTTGGATAGAGCGGCACAGGAGAATTCACCACGGCTCATTTTGAGAAGTGCAGAGCCAAAGTTCAGAGCAGTGCTGTGCATCTGACGCCGCTTTTTTTCCCCTTCCTTTCTGTTTTTTTGTGTCTTTTTTTTCTTTTAGCCTCATCGCAAACATCCAGCATTCAAAGTTAGTGTGTCTCACAAGAGTGCCTGGAGAACGTGCAATGTAGTTTTGCCCCGAGAACAAGAATTGTTAGAGGTGCAAAATTGAGTTTTGGTGATTTCATCCTCTTGGTGGTGTTAAAAATCCAATGCATGTTCTTGTCAATGTCCAGACAGTAGAACAGGCTTTTTTTTTTTCGACGTTCAGTTTAGAGTGTACAGATCTTTTTGTTTATTTTGCATTTATTTTATTTTATTCTTTTCTATTTGTTAATTCATTTATATATTTTTTTCAGTAAAATATTTTTTTACAAATTAACGCACTTTTCAGTGTCACTTTTTCTCTTAACGTGCGAAGCATCGGATGATTTGGACAGTGCATTCATAACGACAGTTGTGACACTTTTTTTTCTTCTTTTTTGACTTTATTTATTGAGACATTTTTCCTCTTTATTTGACTCTTTTTGTCCAAATGTTTGAAAATTGGACATTTTTTCTTTTTTTCATTGGTCTGGGACTAAGAAAAGCGCTAAATAAAAAAAAACTTGAACTTGAACTTGAACTTCTAGCATTGAACATTATCGATCTGCAAATTTAATTTCCTACATCATTTTCACTTCCAGTCGGCTTTGGAGACAAGCGACAAACTCTTTATCGACAAAAATGTCTGGTAGAGATGCGTCACTGTGCGTTTTGTGATTTCATCAGTGTTTAGTGTGTTTTTTTTAGATCTAGAAAGTGACCTGAGAGTAACAAATCACTTGCTGATTTGTTCAATTTGTGTTTAGTTATTCCAAAATGTGTTCATTTTAGTTATTCCATATCAGTCTGATAAGTTTCTGCAAAAGCTGGAAACTGGAAACTTTACAGCTGTACAGGGGTTTTACGGTGTACTTTTTTTTTTGTATTCTCACTCACAGTTTTCGCCTTAAGTCGATATAATAAGTGGACTATTTTGAACTTGCGTATTAGGATTTGTTTAGAAATCCCAATTAAGTGGCTGTCCCAAATAACCGTAGCCCTATTGACCGGAATCAATATACTTACATATTATTGGATTCCAGTTTAAAATATTCTTTATTAGAACTCAGAAGCTGAAGGTTTTATACTTTAGTTTATGGTCTTCTCAAGCACCGAGCGTTGACGGAATAAGTTCTGTCACATTCAGTGTGAAGGTCTGCCGGTCTTAAATCACATGCGAGGAATGTGGTTTAATCAGAGCGCTATGGATAAAGCTTTCTGACAGGCTACTTTGGCTCTTTGCCACTTTTGAAAAGCTTTGGCTACTGTTCATTGCTCATAATGAGCAATAACACTGAATCTAAAGTGACGGGTATCATATCACAGCTTTAGAAGAAATACTAAGGATTATGGGAAAGTGTTTCTGACTCCTTGCCCCAAATCCTGAAGTGGCCCACCTGCAGCAGTCCTAACACAAACAGGGATGTTAGTGTCTCAACATAGACTTCTCTTATTTCGGGACAGCTGCGGACCACTAACACCCTCAAACCCCCTTTAACCTATTAAATCTTGAAACGGCCTTCGGGTCGCCTGTTTGCGCCTCACAAGAATTTCAAATTAGATCTGTTCTCTGAAAACCCTTTTACAGGAACTTCCAAAAAAAAAAAAAGGCTTGGAAAATACATACGGAGATCTTTTATTGGTTTACCAACAACGGACAACATGGCGGATGCTTTAGATCAGCGCCAGAATGCATTTATGCTCTTATTAAACATTCCTCAATCATAATCCTATAATTGAGCCACTGGCTTGTCGTCTTTCAACACTCTGTATAGGTTCTGCAAGGAATTCCCTCTCTTGCCAAAGAGATGCGCTGTCTGCTTTTCCCTATCACCTGCTGCCATTCTCTGTGTCTGTAATTAGAGTTTCTAGCTTCTGAATCCGTTGGTCTTTGACAACAGGTCGGAATTCCTCCTCCTCGTTTTGCTTAGCTTGTGATTCGGGGACTGCACTCTGAGAAATGTTTGCCTTGGCCTGCTACCTAGCAAATATGCCAGTGAACCCTTGGCTTGCATTGAGGAGAAGGCAGGGAGAAAAAAAATCAACCGATTGGATATGGTCCATAAATCATCACCCACATGCTTCTAGAGCGCCGGGAAGAATGAGCGGAGAGGTTAAAGGGGGAACGCGGTGTGTGCGAGACAGAGAAAGCAGGACAAAAGTTTGGGGCAGACGCTGCATGAGCAAGACTGGCTGGACTCCAATCAAGGACAAAGCTTTTTTCTGACATTTATCAGGATTTTCAAAAGAGCTGATCTTGATCGACCATGAGTGTCAATGTTGTTTTCTCAATAGCAAATTTAAGTTTTCCTTTGCTCTGCCAGTTGAGGATTGGATTATTCAGAATATAACTACATTCTGACCAGTAGAACTGATGCCTGCAACATCATGGTTTTGGGTTTGATCTCGAGAGGAAGCCTGACTCTGATTTAATGTAATGGAAGACAGTTTGTATACACACTAAATGTTGGGACAAAAAGTAATTTAGCGTACAGAGGACACAAACCACTTTTAGAAAACCCGCTAGCCTTGTTATTGATTATTTCTAAAGTCATTTTAGCATTTAATACACTTCTGGTGGATGAAACCTCCCATGTTTTTGTTGTTTTTTTTATTTCAGTTTCATAAATGACATACTCCGAATGCTACTTCACAACCTTGAATTTATACAAGGAGGCTTTTGCTTGCTGTGGAAGACAATTTTCAGTCGTTTACATGTGAGGAAGAGAAAGTTAGAGAAGGTTATGGAGCGTTTTTAGAGAAAGTTATTCATCATGGTGGCAGCTCATGTGTGAAAAAAGTAGAAGAAAAAGAACACACTCAGGCTGAGCTGACCTTAGGATAAGTGCAACTAAAGAGCAAGAGGGAGAAAAGAGACTTTCTCTTGACTGTGGTCTGGCTTCTACACCAGATCTGAGACCAGCAGGAAGTCTAACTTGTTTTGACTTTACGCTCCCTGGCTAAGAATAAAGTCAGCCTGGGCCGGTGTTGCTTCACGCAAGTGATATTCCACCCTAAACTCTTTTATGTCTGTTTTAGTTAGGAAATATGATATGCAAGGGGATTCACATATCAATTACGCTTCAGAGATGTGTTCCTCGACTCCAGGGGGTCCAGATTGGCTGTTTATTTCTTTTAGAAATGAGATCAGAAATTCAGCATCATTTTATATTTGTACGACCTTTGGTAGTGGAAGAGAGTGACTTACAGAGCCATACGTTTCCTTTATAAATAATGTGCAGATGGATCTGTAAACTGCTTCAAACCGACTCGAAAGAACAGGTTCTTCAGAGAACACGGTGACTTGAAAATTATGACCTTGCACTTAAGACTTATAGAGCGTGTTCTTGTATGCATTGATGAATAATGGATTTTTTTTTAATTATCTTTCAAAAGCCGCAAACTCTAAGTTTAAATAAATGAACGAAGCTTGTGAAACGCCGACATTTAACAGATCAGTAAATCTAAGAAGACTTTCAACGGGTCATTTTGTTGGGTTTTGTAACCTTTCAGTATTTGGAGGGCCTCAGGGCTGAGGCCAAGGAGAAGGCAAACCTATAAAGAAAGATCCAGATACGGAACTGTGTGTCGGAGCTCCATCTACATACGTCTGAAAGTAATTATGGCGATGGATTTGCGTGTGATTTCCTTGATGTATGTTCTCTACATCTGGAAAAGTCTCTGGGATGCGTGTGTTTGTAGGAGCTTGTAAGCAGATGGATAGTTGGATGTATGAAGACACACCGACGTATAAAACTGAATAGTCTATAAAGCCACCTGCTGCTTTAAAGGGGTCGTAGGTTACAGATAATCAAATTTCGAGTTACAATATATTTGACAGTATGGGATAAAAACATTTTAAAATCATAGCATAAAATTAAGCTGCGCAAAATGTTTTTACAAACACACAAGTACTCACAATGAGTATTTTAACATCAAAAATATGTTTTTACATTTTAAGTACCATCATTTTCAGACTGCTGTTTAACACGTGTAGAATTATAAGACACGCCATTAAAATATATATTTTGTTTTGTCACACTAAAGCTCATAATGTTTATGACTTTAAGGCAAACATTAAATTTGCAAAACAAAGATTTTTAGATGTAATTTATAGTTCAAAATACTGTAAATCATTTAAATTTAAATTAATTTTAAATTAAATTAGGTATAGTACATTTTTAATCATAGGTTATTTATTATATTAAACTGAACCTTAAATTAAGTTTATACCATCTACATATGCACTACATGTACCTTTTCAGAAAATCACAAAAGAATTGCTCAATGGCATTGTAGGACCCTACTAAAATTTGAGTGGGTTTTCGATTTTATCCATAGTCCCAAAACTTAAATTCCGTTTAATTGGATTTTTGGAAAATTATAAATACGGTAAGTGTGAGCGAGAGTGTGAAAGTGTGTACGCATTAGTGTCTTGCTCCCTGATTTGTCTTGACTTCAGGTCCAGAGTTGTCGGGATACGCTTCAGCTCCACGTGACCCAAAAATGGAAAAACCTTTAAGAAAATTGATAGCTTAATGGTTAGAATAATTGTAAAGCTCAAATATGTCTAAGCGTTCCCCTTATACAGAACTAAGCCATTGCTGTCGCCATCACTCTACTGTACTGTACTGTAGTTTTTGTGCCTCGGCTTTTCTTCTGGATCAAATACAGCTTTCAGACTCTAGAGTGATGGTGGAATTCCCTTCATACACGGGCCCTTTTCGCTGTCTGTTGATCTTGGATGCTAACTGACCTTAGAGAGTGACCAGCAAGTGCCCTTCTCACATGCTCATTGGTCACTGAAAAAGCACTTGAGAGACAGATCTGGACTTGATAGGATTTGAAAGGTGTATGATGTGTAGAAAGTCTTGGAAGAACTGGGACATTTCATTATAATTCCATTTCAGTGGGCAGCAGTAATCAAATGGACAGATGAAAAGTTTAGGGGCCACGAGCTGTGTCATGCTTCTTCAGAGCCCGTCTCTGATGGCTAAATCTACCATGAGTTCTGTCCACGGGATTGGTCAGTTTCAAAAGAAAGGTATTTTGAGCTCTCAGAAGTGATAGAAAGGATATAATGGAGACTTCTAATTCAATAGTTTGAGTGAAAAAGACTCAAATCCTGATAGAGGTATGTTTCTGTCTGTCTGTCTGTCTGTCTGTCGAGATGTCCAAATGTCATTGAACCTTTAGTCCATTCTGATTCTTAATCCTGATTGCTAAATTAATTTAAAAAAAAAAGTCACACACACACACACACACACACACAAACAAACACGCACACACACTTTTAAGATTTGACACTCAAAAGCCAATTGTTGACTCCCAGACAATAGCACTCAAACAGACATCGAGACATAAACTAGCAACGCCATACAAGCTAGCTCACACACACACACACACACACACACACACACACACACATTCCTCGAGTCTAGAGATTTCAACAGTGTTTGTCGGTCACAATGGTGTTTCTCAGGTAAATACTTTGCGTTTTTCAGTTTGTGCCTGCAATGTTTTTCCCTGCGTGGCACTTTGTTTTCCATTTGTTGTATTTCCTTTTAATAAAGGCACATATGTCTTTTGTCTCCATATGAAATGCCATACGTGACAGGTACATGAACTTTGTGGTACATCCACACTGAAATAACCAAAAGGAATATATATTACCGTGTGTGCTACAGACCTGCAAAAACACGATTTTGAGAATAGATTAACGGTAAAGGACAAATGTACGCTGTAGCATTGCTTTTTCTGATCAAATATAGAATAATAAAATAATTTAAATATTAAGGACGGATATTTACAAAACTAGTTAAAAGTCACACAATCCAAGAAAACTTGAGAAAAAATCGTAAAGTATACTTTTTTACAAGAACCTAAGTATTTTATTCGTTCTGAATTTAGCTCAAAAAACACAAAGGAAAGGTGAAAAGCAGGAAACTCTTTATTTTTGAGGTTTAATGTCCTGATGTAAAAGTTAAATTCAACATCTTAATGTTAAGGAACGGCATAACAAAATAGATTTTAAAACAGTCAGTCCCAGTCAAACTAAAATATGCAAAAAAAAAAAAGTGCAACCGCTAGTTCACGTGATTTAGCTTATAAATAACATCCAGTACCTTCAGCAACCTGTAGATGGCGATATCACCTTGTCAGCCAAAAAAAAACGTGACAGTAATAGATGCCAACTTGTCGCAAACAATCAAATTGTGACAAGTAATGCTGAGTATACATTTCAACGTAGTGGAGTAAAGAGTACATTCAATCAAGTCAATTAGAGACTAAATATTGAATTTTTCTTTCATTTTTGATACTTAATACAAGTACAAAGTAGCCAAAAAGAGTAAACTAAAGTCCCTTTACTCGAGTACTTTACACCACTGAATACATTCACCACTGAATGATTTAGTTTAATAATAAATTGAGATTTTAGCCTTTAATTTAATTTGTTCCATTCTGCTGGCGACATCATCGTTAATCCTTGATATTTCAAAGCTGCATCTTATGTTATCAACAACTCATACTTATAATTGGAAGCCGAATTCCTGTGTGTGGAAGCCAGTCACAGACCGAGACAGTCCTCCCCCCGACCCCGGCTATATATATGTATATATTTGTCTTGCTTAAACAAGTTTGCACTTGAAACAAGCTATCGCAACACTCCCGGATCAGGTGTTGAGATACTGCAGGCCTGTAAACAACAGCAGCGGAGGCTTAAACTCATGTTGCGCTTTTCACGGCGCGTTTGTTCCTGTTGAAACAGTGTAACTCGTGTTCACAGTTGGGAAGCCCTTGGCCTGCAGTTCTGCTCTAATTGTGTCTCAAGTTAATGGGCAAATAAAAGCACCACATGCCGTAGACATCTGGAGTTCTCGATGCAAAAACTGGAGATAAACACACGTATATATTTCGACTCTCATTCTTTTGATGTGTGAACCCTGTGCAGCTGCCGGCTTGTTTTAAGACTTTGTGAAAAGGCGCAAGACCTGCTTGGTGACCCCGGGTTATGTAGTTTGCGGCTAATGTGAGTCTGAGCCATGATTGAGAATTAAAGAGCCAATAAAAGCGCGTGCTCAAAAGAGAGGTGGAGGAGGAATGATGCGCCGATCAAAACAAGGCTAGCAATTAGCATGAGGCTAATTTCCTCTTTTCGGTTGAATGCTGCACAATGACTATAAACACGCTATCGCTATGGTAGCGGCATCATACGAGGGTGTTTAGCAGATGTGCTTACAATGTTTTGCAATAAATATTGCAATTAAATTTTGTTCAGAATTAGAACGGCACAATTGCAATCGTAATTATATCAGTGTTTACGATTAGCCAAATCCCAATGCTGTGATTTGTTTAAATTACAGTTGTGTAAAAAAAAAACGATGGAGACTATTCTTAATTGTTTTGTTTTATTCCCTTTTTATTATCAAGCACTAGTTATTTAATTCTACGTGAATTAATTCAATGCATTTCTGTTTTATTTTTTTACTGCTATTTCATTACTGATGTTTTAATGCTACAAATGTAAAACCAAAACTGTACATTTATTTTTAGGAAGGGAATTTATTTACATTTCTACACTGACTTTTTTGAATGGTGAAAAACTAAATGAATCAATATACTTAAAATCAACTAATTTGCACATATTTCATAATAAAGTACTTTGATTGTATAATATATTATAATAATTATATATATTATATATATATATATATATATATATATATATATATATATATATATACATATATAAATATAAATAATATAATGTATTCAAATTGATGACATAGAAAGCATGGGATAGATGATGTTTATTTCAGTGAAACCTAAAGTTTCAAATATTTTACCGTATTTACCATTTCTAATAATTAATGTGCATTTATCATTCAGCTTATTTTTGTAAAATGTAATTCCCTATATATACATGTTTAAATTGACTTTTTTTGCATTTCTAGTTGTTTTACTCATTTTTGAGTATTTCTCAACAAAAAAAAGTTATTTTTAAAGCCCCGATCGGACATACAGAATATTTACCTATTGTTTACCTATACGATCGTTCCTGAACGATGCTGTGGCAGATCTGGAGTTCACCTGAGCCGCACAACGTTCTGATGTAGCGTGAGACGGGTGCAGACATCAGAGGTGTTTTGGATCTTGTTGGTATCTTCTTCGCTGATAGGGAACAGCAGAAATGTGTGTAAATCCCTCGCAGCGAAAATGTAACACATGGTACTACATGTTTCTGTTTTGTTGATATTTCAAATCCTGAATCATTTCCAGCAGAGCGGTGCTCAGAAGCGGATTCTGACTCATCCTGCCCGAGCTTTGATGTTTTACCCATCTTTCTCTATCTGTGGTTTTTCAAAGCCTCACACATCCTCTTCCTCTTTGAATATACGTCCTCGGTGGATAGTTTCGCTGTGAACACCTGTTTGAAGAGTTAAAGCAAGCATACTTTATGAGTCTCATGTTTGACTGAAAGGTTTAGCGCCGAACATCTCAGCGGCAGATTCAGATCAAGAATGTCCAGTTAGAATCCTCTGAAATTAATTGAAAAGGCGAGGGACCGTTTTGAACTCTTCGACTTTTTGCTTTAAAGAAGTTTGTTTGAAGAGGAACATTTTGTCATTGAACATTTTGGGCACGGGTCATTCCACCTCAATAGGACGAGAAGCTCAAAATCAAAAATTGTGATGTAAACACTATATTCACAAATGATAATTGCTACCTGGAGCGAGAAAACTGTAGTCCAAAGTGTTACACATTGGTCCAAGCGCACATTTAATGATGGAAATCAGTGGAATCATAGATTAGGACGAACAAAACAGTGGGCAACAGTGGACAGGCTAATTAAATTGAAAAAGTGACAACTTAAATATACACACTAATGAAAACACAGGTGGAACCAATAGAACACGTAAATACAAAACACTGGCATAAAACAGGGAATTCTGGGAATTGTAGTTCATAATGAGGTGGCAATACTTATTGAATTAAATTGAAAATGAATTGAAAAGCCTTTAATAGTCCCACAGCGGAGAAATTTCACGTCACAACAGCAGCAACAATTCCAAACAAACATGACCATAACGCCCTGCACACATCATAATACCATAATAAACAAACAAACAAACAATAAATGAATAGGTAGCACTGCCCGTCATAGACACAGTTCCAGTCACCAGTTTAAATTTAAATTGTAGAGTCTAATCGCAGCAGGTAGGACAAATCTGTGATATCTCTCCTTCTTCTAATTGTACTTTCCATTGCAAAACCGGGAATGTATTGATTGTAATATTATCAAGAGTTAGTTTACGTTATCGTTATCATTTAATCTCTCCATTTGAAAGCCAATGGAAAATGATTGCTTGACATGGTTGGCGTGAAATTAATCGCATTAATAATGATTAGTAATAATTAGATAGGCTAATTAGTACTTCAACATCTATCTGCTTTGCATGCTTTTTAAATGACTATGCTATTTCTGGATCACTTGGACCTCGAGCCATCTTAGCAACCTCAAGCCTGAAGGCGGGGCACAGGATTGGCTATCAACCAATCACCGAGCCGAACACACAGACACACGTTCTCACTCCCACCTATAGGCAAGTCAACATTTTGACCAATCATGTCACTGCGTACTATTCTGTGAACTGCTTTTATTTTGCAGTCTCAATATAAAGTGTGTTTGGCATTTTAGGCATCTGGTAGAGGTTTTTCGAATCTGTTGGGTTTATTTTTGTGGCCCTTCCAGTGCAGGACTCAAAGTGTTCTCTGTTCCAAATACAAGGACCAGTGTGTAAAAAAAACAAGGCGTTTAAAATGAACAGTTGCTGTGCTTCTTCAGACCCCTCACCTTGTGTGTGCTTCTCTGCTTCGGTCTCGACTGTTGTTTTGATCCCACTCTGGCAGACCCCCCGTGCTGAGAGCCTGTGTGTGTGTGTGTGTGTGTGTGTGTTAGATGAAGGACGTGGATTCTTGCCAGCATATTTTATCCATGCACCATATCGTTCGGATCCAGCTGAAGGCAGGGAGGCTTTGTCCCTCAGCTCCACCATCTGCCACTGGGGTCTTATTCCTTTAACCCTCCGTACAGTCAGTGGGACTCATCCACCTCCGCCATCCTGATCACGTTGAGCTGAATGAGTGCTCATCTATGTCATGTTTGCGAGAGTTCTTATGCTTTGTTCTCATACTTATACATTTTGGTAATACATTGAGGCTTATATATTTACACCGGTAGTACTTTACACCGGTAGAATTGGTTGGTTGATTGTTTTTTTTTTTGTTTTTTTGGTTGGTTGGTTGGTTGGTTGAGTTTTACTTCAATCATTTTAGACTTTTCAAATTCTCTTGATACTGTTTGTACAAACAGTAACTCCAAATAATGACAATTGTTTAACTTTATAATGTACTAGTTTGTCTGTTAAATTGATTTGTCTAAAAGTTATTCTTGTTCTGTGTTACAAAATATATATACACTATGTTCTATATATATATATGTGTGTGTGTGTGTGTGTGTGTGTATGTGTGTATGTATATGAATATGTATATATATTTATATATATATATATGTGTGTGTGTATATATGGTGTGTGTGTATATATATCAAGATAATAAACATATTTTATTATTTTTTCATGTACATTAAATTAAATACAATAAGGTATCAAATGTTACAAGTCTATTTACACACAAGAATGAAATCTTTTTCATGTGCCTTGCGATGTGTTTTGATGCTTCTCTTTGTGTGGGTCACGTGACTTGCATTAATCACCGAAACGTAAAAAGCTGTCAGCTCTTCCAATACCTCCGGAACCGAAGCTGAGATACACCAGTCACATTCATCATTCTTTTATCTGAATCACGCTTTGCACAGAGTTTCGGTGTCAAAGCTGTCAGGAATCCCTAATCAGCTAGATAAGAATCGGCGGGACGGAGCAGTTTTTCCTCAGCTTTCATCTGCAGGCAGGTCACATGTGACTAATAGCAGGTTAGTCAGGATGATGCCACTGAGTCATGCGTGTTCACCAAGCTGTGACTGGCCTAACCCACTCAAAACAATCACACCGGGGCAACTATAAATCACCCAAGTCGACGTCACACTCGCGTATGACACTCGCATTCACCTTTTGACTGAGTTGAACTTTTTGGTCACTTGTTTATGTTTCTACTTCTGTTTTATTTTCTTTTTTGAGAAGACAGACGTGATGATTTCATGAGCTGGCAGCACGGTGGAGCAATGGGTAGAGTTGTTGGTTTGTAGATTGTCATCCCACAATCCAAAACTATGAGTTTACTCTTCAGATTACGCTGGATTTGTTGTTATATGCTCATGTTAACCAGTTACCAATGCCTCAATATGCCATGGACAAGAAGTAACCGCCCTATTAACCCTCCTATTATGTTCGGGTCAAATTGACCCGTTTTCAAAGTTTAAAAATATTTTTTAACTATTTTAAAAGTAAAAGTTAACATAAAAGTATTTTTTACCTTCTCCTGCTTGGCTTATTTGGTGTAATTATCCTTTAACAAGTATAACGATTCAGTTCACATAACTGTAACACCACGCTGTGATAAATATATTTTGTTTATGTTACAAAGATACTTTTTGGGTCAAATTGACCTGTGTTAAAAGTTAAAAAAGAAACAAAAAAATATTTACAAATATTATTATTTTTTTTTTCATTTTTGGAAACTTCTGCTTGTCGTAGTTAGTGTAATCTACATATAAACAAAAATGGTTCAGTTTACATATTTGTAACGCCTGCTACATGTTTTTGATCAAAAACTATTTGTTTCTTTACAACAATGAGACATAATACACAACTGTCTCAGACTCACTCTCTCTCTCTCTCTCTCTCTCTCTCTCTCTCTCAATCAAGCACACACACATAAAATAAACATCTTCAAGTTCAAGTTTTGAGCATTTATAAGACGCTTTTCACAGTTTCAACAGTTTCAAAACGCATAAACAATAACCAATAAACAAGAACAATTCCTGAGAATAATACGTTTGTTTTATTTACAAATGCATGTGTGAAAATGAGTGTCACTGTCATTGGTTGGCCTCCAATCCAGGATGTTTGTCCTGCCTTCTGGCCAAGAATTGCTGGGAATGAGTCCAGTTGCCCGTGACCCAGAAATGGAAAAATAAAATTTTATCAGTCAAAAAACACACAGATCTTTAGCGACCTGTATTTTTTTAGACAGCTAAAGTAAACAAAAAAGTCTGTCGCGTACAGGACTAGTGTTTCAGATAAGCTAAAAAAAGATCTTCCGCAATCCAGCATCCAGTTGTTGAAAGCAACTCCTGTAATTCCCAGACTCCCTCTGCAGCCTAAAAAAATTCAATTCCAAAGGCGTTTGCTTTTCTTTTTTTTTTTTTTGAAGCTTTTTCTCTGTGTTGATTTTGAAGGATTGCACACCTCTGATGCAATCTGATACCGTAGCGTGAGACGCGGAGAGAAAAGCGGAGGTGAAGTCACCTCCATAGCTAATTAATCTCCAGGACTGCTGCATTGGCATGTCCAGCTTTGATTAAATAATTAACTGTGTGATGTGAGCCTCACTGATTAAGTCATAATCCTGAGTGAGCCGTTACAGCAGCGGTCAGTCTGGATGAGCTCATTGTTTCTGCTCAGACAATCACCAGGAGCCCGGGGACGACGTTTTATCTTGCTTTCTCTCCCTGGGTTCATTCCTTCTCCCTATATATCTCCCCTCAGCCGCACCTGTCACTAAGGTCACACATGCATTCATCCTGTGTACCCAGCGCGCTCCCAGTGACCCCTTGACAGGTACGAGCGGGAGCTTGGCAGGAAAAGGGAAGAACCCAGAGCAGCGTTACATCTCAGGTGACGTGCCCTCTCCGTTGGTACCTGTCTGCTCCCACACATTCCAAAGAGCAGAGCACATCTTTCTAAGGAAGTAGTAATTTTCCCTTCTGGAAGTAAGGTGTGTCTGGAGAGCGAGCTGTCTTTGGCTGAGAAGAAACTAGGGGCAATAGTTCAGGGGTCGCTGAGGCGAGGTGGGCCATATGTCAGTTAGAGCAGACCAAGAGTTTATATTCAAATGTTCCGGTTAGGGGTCAGTGGGAATGGAATGTGGACTGGTATTGGAATTAAGAAAGGACTTTTTTTAGTTTGCCATGACACAATTTCGGGATAATAAATGTAGTGAATGGGGTGGACTGCAGAAGACCCTCGTTTTGAGGTGAATTGAAGTGTGGTTTTTCTCGATTTGGGAATTTGGAATTTTTGTTGCTGCCTTTTGTTTTTTGTTTCGTAAGGTCTGCTGGTTTATTAAGAATTACTCTTTGGCAAAAAGTTGAATTCTTACTATTAATGAAGATATTAGGACTTTGTGGAAAGGTATGGAGGGTGGCATGATGGCCAAATCGGACTCCAAATTGCAAAAAGACTCCTAATTGCAAAATCATGTGATAAAAAATTTGGATTTTGTAAAACTGCCCTAAGATGCCCTAAGAAGTGATGGTGTGAATGTGTGTATCTTTGTGATTGGTCAATCACCAATCCAGGTGTGTCTCGCCTTGACAGATTGGCTCCAGCTCCCTGTGACCCAGAAATGAAAAAGCAGTATTGGCTAGATGGTATAGGATGCAACTACCACAATAAACCTTTGAGATTTGAACCTTTAAAACCAAGTTATTCATCAACAGGAACAAATGACAGCGTGTTAAGACCTCTTTGTCCCTGAGTAAATACTTAATTCCAACCACTTTTCATTTTCACAGGTTTACCTTTTTCCAGTCTTTGTTATGGCCATCGGCACAGGTCCATGGAAGTCATCTGAGACTTTTTGAAGGGGAAATCCTCCCTGAAATCAAAGTAACACATTACACGGTTCTATAAATGATGAGATTCCATCGGAACTATGATAAAACTCTAGGCAATTTTTATGAACTCTCCAAGAGCTGCCAGGCATATAATTAAAATCATTTCTATAAAAGTCAATTAGGACTCGCCGCTCTTTAAGAGAAGCGGGCCTGTAGCACGGCCTCCAGAGATAAATGGATTGGAAGCAGTCGGACACTGTCGAGTTCAGGATGGCGGGATCGGAGGTAGTCATTCATCACTCAACATCTTACATGAGACTTGTGACAGGTAGAGGTCAGGCCAATGTGGCAGAAGCCAGCAAGATGGATATCTTTAATTTGGGTAATGAAGAGTTAACTATCTTGGGGAAAGCAGCAGTGGCATTAAACAGGAAGGCTATCTGCATCGAAGAAAGTCTTACTTAATTCCTCTCTTTTAATGGAAGACATCGAGAACACAATTCGTGATTGACAACGCAGCCCCTAGACATAATTCCCCACAGACCCTTCACTTAGATTCTCTCCCTTGTTAATTTCCAAAATATAATGAAATCCAAAAGTAAGGTTAAACTGCCAATGTGAATTCATTATCACTAACAGATTAGTTCATAGATGATGTAGCGTGTATGGAGAAGGGATTTCATTAACATGGAATCACTCGGATGTTAGTGGGATTTTGCTGGCCTTTTCCAGAACATCAATCTCTCCACAGTGGTCATTGTCCTTTTTTTTTTTTTGAGTGACCTCTACACTTTATTACTTGGCTGAGGGATGAATATTGCCTTTGGCTGATGACCTGCAAGTGAAACAGAGTGATTATTCTGTTTTTCACCTGCAAGTACAGGTCTCCATTTATCTGTTCCGGAAGAATAATAGGAATAGAGAGCTGTCTGTCAAACGTATCCTTGACCCTGCACATTCTTATGGCTGACTTTATAGCTACCTTCAGGAAAGATAACCTCTTCCCCAATGGACGCCCGTTATAATCTGCTAACAAAAAGATTTTAATAACCTCTCACACATAAAAGGCTTTCCATATTACTTTGTATAAGTGAATACGCCGCTGTCTTGTTCTCTGCGTCATTTTCCCCTCTTTTGCCCCCCCCCCTCATGTTTGACTTCAGGGCAGGACATTTTAAATCATTCTTGGCAGTCTAGTTGTTCTTTCCTTTCTTTCTATTCACTGCTGTTTTAATGACTTTGACTGTTGATTTTAGTTGAATTGATCAAATTGAGCTTTATGAGGCTGCCGTCTTCAGGTGCTGTTGCAAAGTGTGTGGACTTGCGTGGAGGTATAATTGAGCAAAATTATGTTGTTAGGGTTGACATTTTACACTGAGGATGTAATTCCAGATCAATCTGAAAATGTTGAACAATTTGCCATCGAAATTGGAGGACTTTCTTTAAACGCCTCTTCATATTTCAAAGGTATTGTTCTTAAAAGTACATGGTCATTACAAACACAGACTTAATAGTGCAAAAAATGTTTTTTTTTGCTTGAGAAAAAAAAGCAAGAAACATTTCATCTGGACATTTCATGTAAGAAAAAAATTATCTATCTACGTATCTATCTATCTGTCTGTCTGTCTGTCTGTCTGTCTATCTATCCGTCCGTCTATACTATATGAATATGTAGATAAATTACATAGGGATATAAATCATCTATCTGTAATACATTTATGTTTTTTTAAACGGTTTAGACATTGAAATTGAAAGCTTCTGATTCTACAGCAGAGTGAAAGAGTGAAGAGACTAGTTTATTGTGATTATTGTTTTTTTTTTTATCCAATTTCATTATGAAACAATTAGCCATTGTTCAATAGTATAGCTAATAACCATCAAATCTAGCTACATGTAGCTAATAATCACAAAATCATTTATTTAAATCCTTAACATCCATTTATAGAAAAAATATTATTTTGAGTGTAAACTGGTATACACAGTTTTTTTTTCTTTTTTGGTGTATAGGCATTTATTGGCTTTTTCCCCATGAAGACAGCTGCCAGCTCCAACTAAAAGCTTCTGGGTCATTACTCTATTAAAGAGAGCCATGGCCACATTGAACAGATTTACTGTGAAAACATGCTCACTTTTAAACAATTTCCGCCCTTGCCCCTCAGAATGATCAAAAGTGCTGAAGCTGATCCCCATTTCCCCCCCTTGTTTTATTTTTCTCTTTTTTAGACGTCTGCTTTGTAAAACCCACTCATGTGTTTTCATTCGAAAATAAAGGAACTTCTGCAGGAAGCTATATATGTCTTAAAATACACTTTAAAATGCAATTGTCTGAATACCAGGTGGGGGAAAACTGTCTGGGTCAAGCAGCCCCCCTCCCTCCATTGATATAAAATACCAGTTTAAAATGTTTGAATACTTATTACACATAAATGTATTACACTGGTACATTAACCTAATTTTAGATTTTTAGAATCCATATCTTTAAATGTCAAATTTCTCTCATTATTTTTAAATCACATTTAAAAACAATTGTCCTTGTTTGGTCCCATGACCCGATGATAAAGGCTTTTGATTCTAAAAGCCAATTTATGCTGTGAGCCAATTTACGGTAAGGTACTGTTTATATCTGAGTTTGTGTGAAGCAAGCAGGCTTGTTCTTCTGGAATTCTGTGCAAACTGACTGTTTCTCTCGCGTTTTACTCTTTTTGCAGTCTTTCCACCCAGTTTAATTAGACAGCAGCCAGAAATAACAGTTCCAGCAAAGTCATGTCCAATATAAAACCTTCCTTATATACACTTGTGTGGTTTTCGTAGGCAATGGCTTGTCAGAGCTGCTGAAAGAAAAGCTAATGCTGTTTAACATTAGTGTCAATATGGTTGAGGAGTGAAAATGCAGCTCTGCTGGTTCTGGCGGACTGGGATCTCCAGGTTTGAGTGGATGACTGTCCGAGTGCTCTTGTTCTTTCTCCAACATCATTTCCCAGAATCCCCTTTGTTTCCCAGCATTCCGTATTTTTAGTTACATGATTTTTGATTCGTCAGATCTTGTTTTTTTGTAAATATTTTATATTTTTATTTTTTATATTTTTTATATATTTTTATATTTTACTTTCTGTCTGTCTGTCTGTCTGTCTGTCTTTATATCCATCCATTCATCCATCCATTAATCTATTCATGTCTGTCAGTCTATATCTATCTGTCTGTCTGTCCGTCCGTCCGTCCGTCTGTCCGTCCGTATATACGTCCATCCATTCATTATCTATATTTGTCTGTCTGTCTGTGAGTCTGTTTATGTCTCCTATCTATCTGTCTGTCTGTCTGTCTGCATGTATATCTGTCTGTCTGTCTGTCTGCATGTATATCTGTCCGTACGTCCATCTGTGTCTGTCCATCTATCTATCTATCTATCTGTCTGTCTGTCTGTCTGTCTGTCTGTCTGTCTGTCTGTCTGTCTTTCTGTCTGTCTGTCTGTCTGTCTATATATATATATCTGTGTCTGCCTGTCTTGTGTGTTTGTCTATCTGTCTATCTATTTGTATTGATTTATTTCTACTCCAGAGTAATTTTCTTGCTGAGTAACAGTGAATGAGTAGTAGTTCCTTGGCAGAGTAAGTTCAGGAAAGTGAAAATCAGAAGATCTGTGCAATGGGACATACCACAAGACCTTCACTTCACTATCCCTGCTAAGAGGAATGACTCTGGACATCCAATGCTTTAATGCCGGATTATGTAGTTCTTCTAATTACAGAGGAAGAGTTCTGTCTATAGGACGTCTTGAGCCCAAGGGGCATGTATTCCACCAGCGTCTTTGAACTGTCACAGTCTCGCTTGTGGTTGAAAGATCTTAAACGGAAACTTCAGAGTGCAGGATGCGTCTGAGAGTGACTAACCGCACTCAAGTCCTCGGCTCATCGTGTTCTTTCTCTTTACATGAGAGGGCAAGTTTGCGCTCGTTCAACACGCCGGAGCCGTTCGCCAATCGCGCCTTCACGACAAAGTGAGAAGAGCTGTGATTTATCGGGTGGTGTGAGAACGCTTTGGCCGGATCGCTAGTTCTGCTTCTGAAGTTGCGTGTCTGTCTTCAGAATCGTGAGAGCAACTTGGACTTCCTGGAGTCCCAAGTACCTTTTGAAAAGTGAAAGTGTGCAGAAGCCGCTCTCTCCGTACTTCAGTATGTATTAGAGGAGGTTAAGCCGTGGCCATGCAATCCATCAGAATTTGTCCCAGCTTCCCCAGACTAAACATACTCTCATTACCCGGCCTCGTGGCCCCGGAGGGCTCTCTCAGACCATGTTTATTAGCCCAAGACAGAGTGCACACAAACACTCGGGAGGTAGTTGTACAGTGAAAATGTTTTCTTGAATGCTAAGGCACGCTGAAGCCAGCTAGTGTGGACGTAGAAATGACAACAGGTGAAATGTTGCCGTGTCAAGACGCCGGGGGCCTTTGAAAGCGAGGTGATGACATCATTACAGCCAAGCAAAACATTCCCACATTTCTTTGCCGATAGCTAAAGAAAGCAGCGGCTGAAACAGAAGCTTGGTTTCAAAGCCAGTTCCAGTGGAAAACGCACAGACTGTGACACTTCCCAAAACTCTGGCACTTTTTGAGTTATAAGTATTATTACGTTTTTATTTCTCCTTTTTTGTCACGAGAACATTCAGTTGTTATTCATTCCCACGTGTGTTACTTTGAGGCCATCGGATCATTTTCAGAAGGTGGTTTTACCATTTTTCAATCACGTCCTGTTCCTCAATCCAAATTCCACAAACGTGTTTGAGAAATTCATCACATAAGTAATTTATAATAACTAGGCGATGTGATAGGTGTTTTTTTTGAAGCGGCACCATCTTTTTGCAGCACATTTTGCAGTGATTCAACAAGTCGAGTTGAGTTCACAGTCAAACGCTGATAAAAGCACAAGCAGTTTGCAAAAGCTCAGATGTGTGTGACTGAAGTATAAAGAGCAGCTTTTTCTCATCTTCTGTCACGTTAACCCTGTAAGTTAAAAAACTAAATCTCCTGCTTGAGGATTTAACAACATTGGTGCAATAAAAACAGAAGCTATCCTGTGGTTTTAATGCAGAGGTCTCCAGCGTCGGCCCTGAGGGCCAAAACCCTTAATTTGTCCTATCTGTCTTATATAGATACAGATTTTACATTTTTTGTCAAAAATGCCTTTTAGTAACGAGTTAAGGTAATATGGCTTAAAGTGCTTTTAATAAAGCACATTCAAAAACAATCAAAGTGATGACCAGCGTATGAAACAAATGAATAACATTAAATTCAAATTAGACCAATACAAATACAAAATAAAAGTATCAAAGTGAAACCCAAATCAAAACAATCAAACACGCACATACAAATTTGACCTGTGTTAAAAAAAATGTTACAAAAAAACGAGTGGCATTATTACTCTGAGGAATAATATTTTGTATAGGACTTATTTGGAGAGAAATTATATTCCAGAGCCAAGAAGCTAACATTGCCATGATCACCCTTAAAATAAAATAACATTAGAGCAAAGCTACTTCTTGTTAGACCAAAAAGATCCCGAGTTAGAATTAAGAGAAGAGCAAAATTGTTTTTTGGAGAGCAACCATGGCTTCAAAACTATAGAGCAAAATCTCAATATCTACACAACTTAACAGGAAACCAAAGTTTGTGTGTCAAGCAGGCCCAGGGCTTCCAGGATCCAGCTCCCTGTGAAATAGAAATGGAAAAGTGGTTAAAATAAACAAATGAAATGATACATTTACACTGGTGAGTTTTTCTCTTGCAATTTCATAAAAAAAATAGTCACATGATTTATTGGAATCATTCACAGTTATTTGGCATCTTGGACTAGTGAGGTGAGTTTGTCAATGGACTAATACAGTGCACACACTTTTATTATGCCTGTCTCGATTGAGAAATCGACTGTTAGAGAGACTGAAGGAACATTTTTTTCTTTGATTTTTTTTTTTTTATCAGAATTGTACTGGCTACAATTACACTGATTTGCAGAGTAAATTGCATCCCCTGTGAAGCTCATTACTGTCCTGGTAGTTGCTTTTCTCACATGAATGCGTCGCTACATTAAAAGTGTGTTTTCATCTGGCAGATGGTGACTGTTAGAATGATTATATGTTTTGTATACAATTTTCTCGCATTTAAATCTCTGATTGTTTACTCCACAAAGGTTCGTCGTTTTAAAGTAACAGGAAAACTCGAAGCTGAGATGGCTTCGACAAGGCCGCGCAGATGCGTTCTCTTTGTCACCGCCGCTCCTGAGTGGACGCAGAAACGTGCTTGATCCACACAGAGCGCGCGATGATTATCAGGTGATGGGACGGTTTGCATAAAAATGCCCCTTTATAGTGGAAACCTCTGTGTGAAATACGAAGAACGTTGAGGAATGTGTTTTGTAAGTGAGAAGTTTATTTGCGTCTCTATAGGCCCCCATAACAGCCCCTTTTCCTTGCCATTGTTAGCCGATCAGATAGCGGTCCGGGGAGGCCCACCTGTCTGGAGGCTATGCAGAGGAGATGGATCCGTGCATCTGCGGCATCAGATAACCCCCAGCCTGACTTGGTATTGATCAAATGCTTCAGTGCTCCTGCATGCGAACAGCTGTTTCTAAGAGTGGAGATAGCTGTAGATTATTTTTTTTACCTTTTTTTTAAATAACCGAAATTGATATCTTGAAATAAAATTGTGTTTCATCTCTAATTGAATGGCTTGATCAATTTGTCACAGCCTGAGATTGTAATCGCATTATTCTCATTTTGGGGACAAAAATCACTAGCTTAGCACTGGGATAATGTGAACAAGCTCACAGCACCAGCACATTATATATGCTATAAAACTGATAATACACAATACTATGCAAATAAATACATTGCACACACAAACTCTGTCTGTGTGTCTATCTGTAACCAAACAGATAAACAGACACGCGTGCTTTGCAGACACTTGATTGACAGACAGACAGGCAAACAAACAGAACTGACAGAAAGACAGACACAAGTGTACAATAAAAATACGTTTCAATCACAGACATTGTCTGTCTGTCATGTTTAGATGATTGGCCCACTGACTGACACACACACATGATTAACAGACAGACAGACAGACAGACAGACAGACACACACAGAGAAGACTGACGGACATACTCAATAGATAGACACACACTCAACTGATCAACACAATTGAAAGACAGACAGACACACACAACTGACAGCCAGACACACATGCCTGATATACAGACAAACAGACAGACATCTGACAAACACACTCGACAGACAAACACACACCCAGACAAGACTGACAGACAGTTTGTGCATGTGTGTATGCAAATTTCTCAAACATCATAATGAGATTTCGCTGCGATGTGATTTAGGCACAGGGGTATAGAATGTCATTAGATCAGCATTAAAACAGGAGACATCAAGAGCAGAAACCAGCGTGTTTGCTCTGCACAGCAGTAGTCGGGGGAGTGAGGGGACGTCTCAGATTTCCCCGCACAGAGACCCTCCCTTTTCCAGGATGACTCACACCTCTGCAGTGGCTGACACTCTCACCTCATTCACAGCCCTTAACGAGTCATGCTAATGAGCCGCTCATCATTAGACAGCTCTGATTCACTTCTGTCTGCCAGCCAATCACGAGCCCGATGATGTAACACATACCGAACCACAGCAAGAGAGCAGACGGAGCTCATAGATACTCGTTCATTCAGCATTTCGTCTCGTCCAATAGCGGAACAGGATATCTAGACTTCGTACTGTGCCGTCTCCGTCACCTTTACTGCTTCGTCTTGTATTTATAAGTGGATGACCTTGATTTGTCTGGAATGCTGATTTCCGTGGAGGGAAAAGTACCATAAATAAATAACAACTGTTTTCTGCTAACAGAGATGCCCGTTTCATGTTATATATTTATATTTTTGAGAGTTTCTTTTTACGTGCAAGATGCCGGTATGTTTTCAGATAGACAGACAGATGGACAGATAGATAGATAGATAGATAGACAGACAGACAGACAGACAGACAGACAGACAGAGAGAGACAGAGAGATAATGTATTTTAGATTATTTTAGATAATGGATAATGTATTTTAACCCCAGACATCACTTTTCTAAAAGCAGTTTCTTCTAAGAGACAGCTCGTATGCTCAGGGAGTTTCTTCCATCATCAGAGCTGAGGGTGATGTAAGGTCTCTGAAGGGCTAGTGATTGCCCTCTAGGGGACAGGAAACAGGAAGCCTGGGCAGATGCAGAGTTTCAAGTAACGTTGCCGGCTGCCAAGCACTAAACTAAAGAGTCTGTGTGTTCTGTGCAGAATGCATGCTGGATCACACCAGAAACAATTTAGTTATTTGTTGTTGTCTATTAGTTTTATTTTGCTGAGAAACAATGTAACATGAATGAAATCTCAATTTTTTTAATACACATTTTTTGTGTTTTTTTCTACATAAATATTGACTCATTCACATCTAAAATATAAAATACATGTACTGTACATATTGTTAAATGCTAATGTTAAAATACATTTTATATCTAATAAGTCACAAGTTGGAAAAAAATATCTATTTAAAAACATAACAAACATTACATGTCTTGCAAATTTATATATATATATATATATATATATATATATATATATATATATATATATATATATATATATATATATATAAAAAGTCACCCACTTTCTTAAAAAGGAGCATTTAACCCACACGACTAAAATCTCCCCTGATTTAAGAGTCGCCCCATAAACACCGAAACAGTGTCCAAGCGCCACCTTCAGTATTTTCTTTAGACAAAAGGGAGAAAAAGGTTATAAAAAAAAAAGTATCCATTCACATATTTAGCGGAGTTAAAACAGTGTGATCTCATATTGCATCGCATTACAAAACGTTTGGAAAGCAATTGTTTGGAATTGCTTGTTTATGCGTTACCACGGGCATTCGCGCCCGGCTTATCCAGCGTTAAGTGCGTCTCTCGGCGCAGCGTGGGTCCAGACGGGAGCGCGCAAAGGGTTAAAGCGCGCTGCATGGCGTCTTGAGGGCGGAGCTGGGATGATGTGATTGGATCGTTACCCATGATGTCATGGACATGAAAAGCCAAGAAGTAGTTAAGAAGGCGGTTGGTAACTCTGAAAGAGTAGGTGAACCTCTAAGGCGCAAAGAGCGAGCGCGTACGGGAAATATTTGGGACTGACAACATACGACAAGGCACCATGGTGCAGCAAACGGACAACAGCGAGGCGGAAAGCATGTCCAAAGAAGCCACAGATTCCGACGAAAGTGAATTCATGGTCTCGATCAACCCAGACTGGTGCAAGACAGCCACGGGACACATAAAACGACCAATGAATGCATTTATGGTGTGGTCCAAGATCGAGCGGAGAAAGATCATGGAGCAGTCTCCGGACATGCACAACGCGGAGATCTCCAAGCGCCTGGGGAAGCGCTGGAAGATGCTGAAAGACAGCGAGAAGATACCGTTCATCAGGGAAGCCGAGAGACTCCGGTTGAAACACATGGCCGACTATCCCGACTACAAATACAGACCCAAGAAAAAACCAAAGCTGGACACTTCCACCAAATCATCCGCGCCGTCTCCGGAAAAGTCCTGCAGCAAGATGTCCAAGAGCTCCAAGAAATGCTCCAAGCTGAAGAGCAGCAAGAGCGGGAGCAAGTCGTCGTCATCCTCGCACGGCGGCTACGGGGACGAGTACGCGTACAAGAGCATCAAAGTTGCAAAGACTGTCATCAAAAGTGAATTCACGGATGAAGACGACGACGATGACGACTCCGAGGAGGACTCGCGCGTCCGGGCGAGGAAGGAGGAGGAAGACGACATGATCCGAGCCTACAATGTAGCAAAAGTTCCCGCCAGCCCGACTTTGAGCTCGTCCACCGAGTCCGAGGGCGCCAGCATGTACGAGGAGGTCCGGAACAACAGACTCTTTTACAACTTCAAGAACATCACCAAGCAGAGCACAATGTATCCCGCATCCGTCTCACCAGCATCCTCGAGGTCGGTTTCCACTTCTTCCAGCTCGAGCGAAGACGCGGACGATTTGCTTTTTGACTTCAGTTTGAACTTCGCGTCGTCCACACAAAACTCGGAGCTGGGAAGCGCGAACCCGGGCAATCTCTCCCTCTCGCTGGTGGATAAGGAGTTGGAGTCTTTCAGCGAGGGCAGCCTGGGTTCCCACTTTGAATTTCCAGACTATTGCACGCCCGAGCTCAGCGAGATGATCGCAGGGGACTGGCTGGAAGCAAACTTTTCAGACTTGGTTTTTACGTATTAAATTGAGACAAGTCCCGAGTAATAATACTGGAGAGGGAGAATTCCCGATTCTGTACATGTTTCTCCCCATGCCTTCGTCAGGTGGTCTACATTATAGGCGCTTCGAGAAGTATGGCAAGCCCGGTTGAAAATTATTCCTTTCGACCCAGTCTGCGTTTGCGCGTTTGCGCGTTTAACCTTTTTAAAGTGGCAAGCCGTTCCAAATCACGGCGGATTTTTATTAAAAAAAAAAAAATGAAAGTAAGAAAAAAATATTATCAAACGATGTCGTTTTGTTCTTTTTTTTGCCGGTTATAAGAAAACAATTACTTTACTTGTAACAGTCTTATGAAATGTTACAAGAACAAACCACACGGATGTCTAATGCTGTAGTGTGTATTCTTTTTTTGTAATGTAAAATGTAAAAGTTTATACATTTTAAAAACGTGGGTATCATTATTGGTGCTAATGATATAGAACATTTGGTTGAATTAAAATAGCCACTCGAGTAAACGTTAAGCAAAAGACTAGTGATGAATATTCAATTGGCTTGCCATAGAGAGGGGAGAGGCTTGAGGAATTAGATGCTTATGAAGCTGGCACTGTAGCAAAAAAGAAAAAAAAAGTCTGCAGACATTTTTTTTTCTGGCAGCATGACAGGGTTTTATGGATTTTTTTCTCTTGGTCTAAAATTACTGTTCAACTTAAGCGGACCACAAAGGGAAAATCTGAGAACTTCTATGCATCTTACCCTCTTTCTAACTGCAGGGAGCTCAACATGTAAAGACTGTGGACTGATTCAAAGCAAATCTGTGAACTATTACTGTTTAGGACGATTCTTTCAAACGTTTAGTCATTTATAAATGCCGTTTTTTTTTCCTTTAAAACTTTTTTTTTATTTTTAAGACTGATTCTGTTTACCTACTGGTTTAAAACTGAAGCAGCCTAAACCTCTTCAGAGTTGCAGGTGATAGAGGGAGCATTTTGATACATAACAGACCTCATCTTTTTAAAAGAAAGCAAACTATTTTCAGGCATATTTTTGTACAGTTCAAAAGGGAATGTTCTTACTGTGCACTCAGTGAGTTTCAGGCACTTCTTCCCTTTATCATTTGTTTTAAGCATGCAAGGAAGTCCTGGTTTAAGGATTAAGTTTAAATTAAAACTTGCATCAAAAATGCCTTGTAATTTTAAACTAGGTTTTGTACAGCTGTAGATCAAAATTGTCAAGTATTTGTAGATCATATGGCATTGGGGAGGGCGGGAGATGCATACCTCAGTGCTGGTATTAGTTTCAAGATTGTATATGTACTGTAAAATAGTAAAGTTAGGAATTTATGTATATCATACTCGTGAGATGTGGATGGGTCCCAAATCGCAGGTGTGAGACTGGAGTTTTTTTTTTAAGTTCTTTTTTTATGGCACATACTGTTTCCCCTTCATTTTTTGTGCAATATATTTACTTGTAAATGCAGACCATCTACATTTTTTTTTTTTTGCATTTTTGTAGCAAATGATGGACAGGCAAACTTTTGGTCTGTCGACATCATTATTTGTCATAATGCTGAAGTCATTGATAAATAAAGAAATCAGCTGGAACTGATCATAAGTGAATATGGTCACATGGTGTGATGCTTTTGTGTGGAGAGGAAAACAAAACACCATTTCCTTCTGAACCGACCCACGAAAAATTGGACAGTTGATGTCTTGGAACCAATTGGAAGTGAATCATTTTTTTCAACATTTGCCATAATGGGCGAGCAATGAATGTCGGTGGTCTGACTGGAGAAAAATAAAGGTACATTCCACCTTGTTTCATGTAATGAAACGTTTTCTGTTTGATTTCAGACTGCCATGGTTTTTTTTTCCTGTTTCATCCGAACGACACCAACCGCAATCCTGTATTTCCAATGCACTTAAACATATTTTGTTTATTACGTGGGTCTTATATGAAGTCTGTTTTGATATAAGGTTTGGAATATGATGGACTTATTGCCAGGGAAAATGAATTACAAGGCATTCTAGCCTCACATTCCAAATGTGAACCTCTCTTTGACTCATCTTTTAATAAACAAATACTTACCACCGTCAAATCTCCACCTGGTTTGTTTAAATCATCTAGCAGTGAAATATTCAGAGGATTGCGTGCGGTCAGTCAGCGCAACGCCCCTTTCAGATCGCAGTTTAAATCATAACAATTCATCCAGGCCTCGGCCCCTTTAAGAAATCGAATTTTCCGCCGTTTGAAAGCGCCACTCTGTGATTGGTGGGATTCTGTGGTCTGCTGGCGTGCACGAGAGGGACTGCACAGCTGCCACTAATCACAGAGACCCCCGTCCTCCCACAAAGCCCCCCGAACCCATACGCAGTCCCGTGTCATTCCAATTACTAGTGATGCAGTTAGGAGACATGAATAATAGTCAATAATGCACGCAAACATTTCTAGCGTGTATTTGTGCGATTATGCAAATGAGCCAAACATGCAGAGAGAAGGTAACACTTCAAAGAGGCGCTGGTGAGATAAGCGCATTACATCATCCCCGTCCAATCGTAATTGTTTGACATGCATGGATGTACTGTATGTATTTAGTTTGGCCATTAAGTCAGTCTGGGCATCGGTAATAAAACATTTATCTAGCTATTACTTTACCTGACCTGCTGGTCAAAGTTACTAATGGATTCAGGGAGCGATTCCCTACAGAATGTGTGCATTGATTTTGTGCTCCTCTGAAATATCTGGCCGGGCCTTAATGCCACTGGAACGCAGCGAAATGAAATTAGTGACCCGTTAAAATTTCCCTCCATTTCCTCTTTAAATAAATGGAAATTTGAAATGCTTGGGAGACATTGTGTGGGATAACATCTATCAAGTCCACTAGTGGGGAATTGGTGACAAAAGAAAGTAATTTCCAATCCCTTGAGCTCCTAAATCATTCATAAAATCTGGATGTTGTGCCCAAATGCCACATGTGACATCTGCATAAAGGCCCGAGCAAGCCGGGCTGGTGGTTTGCATTCTGCGCTCCGGCAGATCTTCTCAGTTGATTTGAAGCGGTGGCTTGCGCTCTGTCATTCCGCTCCGGACGTCTCAGACAATACTAATAAATTGGACCATGACAACAAAGCTGTTTTTCTCTCACCGGTGCTGTGTGGATTCTCTGCGTGAGCGCTGCATTCTTAATATCCTCTGCTTTGTCAGATATGTCCTAACACTTGGCAAGAGAATTGCCGGCCAATATTTATTGCTATCGCATAGATCTCCCCTTCTCGGAACTATAGTGAAAGAAAAGGGTTTGCCATTGAATTGGTAATAAGAAATGCATTTCGGCAATTGTGGTGACATTCATCGTGTGCGGAGCAAAGGATGACCTGCTATGTTCCTGTCACTCCATGTCCATTTTTCCTACAGAATGTCAGTCTCCAGGCTATTGAGCCTCACACAGGATTTACTTCTTTTGTTATGTAAAGTGTCAAAAAGTTGTGTCCTGTGGGTGAATGATTAGCACATTTTTTTTTTTTTGGTTTTTATTGGTGACCTTTTTTTTTATTCACCATCTTCCTCTTCCTTAGTTCATGAAAAATAATATTGCTTTTATTTTAATTTTATATCAATTGATTTTACTTATGTACGTATGTATGGATGGGTGGATGGATGGATAGTCGGATGGATGGATGGATGGACAGCATAAAACAAAACATAGCAAACAACAGAATAAAATAACGAGCAAAACAAAACAGGTAAAACAAAATAAACAACGTAAAGCAATCAGTATACATACTAAATGTTACCTAAAATGAGCATTAATCAAATAAACTGAATGGCCTTATTTTACCCTTGCATGCATAAGTATTGAATATATTCGTGTTATTAACGTGCTTGCTCTTCGACAGGCTTAGAGAAAGAGCATTGACCCCTGCTGCTCTGCTGAGATTTGTGGCCCTAGAGCCACGTCCCTACGGACCCCCGGAGCTTCGCTTTGGCTTGGCACCTCACCACAAAGGGGAGCGTTTCCAAAATGTAAACATAAGCTAAGCTGGATTTGCACGTCAGGCTCTGAGATAATTCGGCGTTCCCAGAGTTGGTCAGTTGTTTGGTAGAGTGTTTCCTTCGAATCAAAACAGCGCTACATTGGGGCGTTATCAGGCCACATCTATTTTAGACCGCATTACACAATAGCCCTGTATTTGATTTTAATCGTGCTACATGATCATCTCATCATTAATCTAATGCCATTCCAATGCATCGGAATATGCTAAAATGGATTCCGAGATTAGGACCATGTTTTAATCTTGCTTAGGGGGACGTTAACAGACATTTGGTTGTTGATCTACTTTGTTGAGTTTTTGATAGTCGGGATTTACAATCAAACGCAATCTTGTTTACGCAACTATACGGCAGCCAGTCTGTCACTTTAGAGCGGGAAACTGAAGAACAACGCAACTAATTGTATCCCAAATCCATAGGTAATCTACCTTCTGTAGACACAGAGAGCACCATAGTAGAATTTGACTGCTCACTGCACCCTGGTATGTTTTTCCTATCTACTTGGAAAAGTCTGTTTGGAAGGCTGCCCAGATACATGGATTTAGGTATGTAATTTCCCCGTTTTTCCCTTTCCCCTCTCTCTGTAGAGATGCGGGAGGAGCCCGTTCTGCACAGCGTGATTGGAGACTACAGCTCACAGCCGTTAATTCCAGCTCAGGCATTTCAATTTGTACAATTCCGAGCTGTATTCCCTTTTACAGTCTCTTTATCTTGCAGGGATCTGAAAGAATGCTTTCCATTGAGTGGTACAGAACATGCTCCTCAGGAATGAATATGAACAAGTGACCTATTCTCTCCAACAAGTGATAACGGTTGCAGGCAACCCTCTGACCCAGCCTTTCCCTCGACCCAGCACAAGCTGTAAAGAACAATAGCTTAAGGATATACAATTTTGGCCAAGCCAGGAGCAACTGCTGGTCCATTCATATGCATCTGTAATTTAATACTGTTCTGAGGCCTCCACTGGCCCCTCCCACTGGTGCCGGCTTTTTCCAGTGCACTCTGCCCAATGACTATTGTAATCCCTAACGTCCCCTGCTTTTTATTTCAATTCAGATGTTTCCCGGGCTACACCATTAGGGCAACTCTTCACAGTTTGCATCAGCATGGGGTCTAATTTGAAAGCCCAACCGATTCAGTTAATAATTAGCACATCAAACCCCCCTCGGTGATGCTTGCAGGAAGCTTGGGTCACTAAAAGAGGTTTATTTTGATTAAAGTTGGGCTGTTGGGTTCAGAGATGGGGAGATGTGCTTTCTAACAAGAATTCTGCAGTCTTCATTTTCAAAGCAGCTTAACAGGAGCACCACACGGCTCTGTGCTGGACCCAATCATGTTCTTTAGTTGATATGGTTCCTCTGGGAGACAGTAACAGAAAGCCATGGCTTTGAGTCGTTTTCAGGTGACACGTAAAATATCACCAAACTTCCCAATGAAACTTCTCAATTTAGTTTACTGTAGAGTGCTTCAGTTAAATAGGTTTTGATTTGCATGTCTAAATCCATTCCTTTGAAAAATTTGGGAGAAATTAAATAATAAAGCAGTAAAAAATATGGTTGTATGTAGTCTCATGCTTTAATAACCTCAAGGTTAGATTACTGTAATGAACACTTCAGCTAGTGAGGATTAGAGCGGCAAGATTACTCACAAGAACAAATTAATATGAACAAGTAACATGCTACCTGTTAAATACAGTAGAATAAATTCAAATTACATTTAAAGTCATTATAGTGGTTTAGCTGTCTTTTCAAGAGAGCTCTTTTCCTTCTATGAGCCATCATGATTGCATGCTCATCATAAACTTAAGCCATCTTAAGATCAAGAATTTCAAAACCTATAAAAGAGGAAGATTTTTTTGCATTTAAAGCATCAATTCTCAGGACTGAAACTCTTATTCTAAAGTTTGGTTCAAGATTCAAACATTCAAATAACCTCATTATGATTAGAAGAGTATGAGTAATAGATTAGATTTAAAGAAATACAATTAAGATTATAAAGTAACAATATAATGGACAGTAATTAACTGATTTTTACATATATGTAACACTGACACCATTATATGTTCAGAACATAAAATAATCAATTATTTGTCAACTACTTGGTTGATGAGCTTGATTGAACCAATACTCCGGACTGTTTAAAAATAAAAAAACGCTATGTTTTTTTTTTGGACCGTATTTGAAAAGTAAAATTATTAATATTAAACTAACAAACTGGGGGCCCGAAGATCATGGAGCCTTAAAACCATTCCAACTGCAATTGTGCTGCTTGGATAAAGAAGGTAAAAGACTGACAAGGGGTGGGGGAAATGAGAGATTGTTGCTGGTCACAACTGGAAAAATAAGTGATGAAATGATTTCGCAATTTCAAAGCGCTACTGACAGGCCTCAGAGGTTCAGAGTGCTCCAGAATAAACTGGAAAGCAAAAAAAGCATTCTTTTGACTGGATTTTTTCAACAAGTTTACGTCTGAAATCAACGTTGTTTGCTAGTTTGGTGCACTGTAAATTTTGTTATGAAATAGTGAGAATAATCAAACCAGTTCATGTAAGTTTTCAAAATAACGAAGGCTAATAATGAGGTGAATGGATTTAAGTTAGAATGGATTTAAAACGACTTTACACTTTCATTTAATTTTACAAAACGCTAGAGCTATGCTAGGAATGCTAACATGAAGGAGCAAACAAAACTCTCTTGCGTAAAAGTGACACATTGAATTTGAAGTGTCAAGCTAGCGTCTTACTAAAGTGTCCACATCCTGACGAACGACAACCACCGGTGTGATTTAACTCTTTATGTGCTTTATCCAGTGTAAATGCTAATGCTTTGACATTAGCATTCCTAAAAGTGTGTCAATTGGATTGACTCGCGCCAGTCACTTTGTAATGCTAGTTGCGCGGTGATTCGCGCCTTGCTTAGTTTGTTGTTTTCCGGCCGACCAATAATTAAACATTATCGACAACAGACGCCGCGCACTCTCTCGCTCTGACAAAGCATAACATTTTAAAGCCAATTTTGAGAACTCGTCACTCTTAATAATTAATCGCAGCACGATAAACAATTCATACCCAGCACCGCCAGATCTATATCCATTATGGACATACGTAATAGTCATTAAAAATGCATCGCTTCCAGCTTCACTCTCTCAATCCCTCACACGACAAACAGGCGAATTACGGAAGGGTGGCAACTTCAGGTCTTCAACACAAAGTCAAAAGCGCCAAGTTGGACAGGCGAGATGGTTTTACGGGTTCCCCCGAGTTCCGAGAGCTGCACAAGCCTCACAGACTATACGGAAATAACACGGCGTCTGGCCGTGCTGACAGCAGACAGGTTGCCGCAGAGGGAACAAACAACACGGAGGCAGAAATGCAGAGTGCAGCTGTCTGTCATTTGCGGTGGCTGCTTGTTAAAGAGACCTTGAAGACACTGGGGGACATGTTTTTCCCTTCTTCGGTTGCACTTCCAACATGCACTGTAACCCTGTAGGCTTTATCTATTTCGAGGAGGTACTGATGATAACTCTGCTAGATAGACGGCGTGTACAGTACAGCCCTACAGATGTGCCGTCCAAACCACAGAGATGCTGTCACGGTCTGGGATGCAGGACACAGGAGCTCAGACCCAATTGCTAGGACAGGACTTTATTAAACGAAACACAGTTCAGAGACAAGAAAACCCATCCCAAACTGACTCACACCAACAAGACGATCCCACATCAAACAAAGGAAAACACAGACTTAAATACTGGAACAAACCAGACCCAAAAAGACACAGGTGGACACGATAATTAAATAATGAACTCAAATTAAAACACTACACCTGGTCACTAATGAAATTACCTAATGAGGTCAACTAATGAAACCAAACTCGAACACATGGCAAACATAAACAGGGAGGTGAACTGAGAGTACGTGATCTAACCACAGTTTCAAACTATAAGACTGTACAACTCAGGAACTGCAAATCCTGACAGACGCATGCAGACCACATGCATGGTGGAGTAGTGGGCAGTTAAGGACATTTGAGACGAGCTGAAGACTTAGTTAGTGCTTGCGTTGGTTTCCTCAGGGTCGAATACATTGTAGAATTGGAGTCAGGAAATGTTCCCGTGAGTGTGTGTGCCGCTCTGTGATTGGTTGGCTGATGTTCCATGGTGTGACCTGCCTCCAGACCTAGAGTTGGTGAGCTTGACCTCACTCACATATGTATCTACGTTGTAAATGTGCACAGTGACATTAAAGGCTAATTTTTCTACTTTTATCCATTTTCTATTCTCTTTGTATTAATATATAACTGTGCAGCTATTTATGTACATCAATACTTGATATTCTGAAATTTCACATTTGAACTTGGCATAATTGTGCTAGCGATCCATTGCTTTGCTTGCTAACAGGGTTTAGAATGTTGTAGATGCTTGAAGAATTGGAGAACTTCTTGTTCTAGGTTTTAAAGAAATTCTAGATTCAAAAAGTGAAATAGTTGATGTCACTTCCCCTGAAAGTCCCGCCTGCATTTCACTAGAATTTCACTAGAACACGGCTAGAAATTAAAAGTGGTCTCGGCTATTGCTTTAATTGCATGTATTGATCGTATGAAGGTGGTGACTGTGAGTGAGTGCTGAGTGCTTTTTCAACAAAGCATTTTGTTATTATCAGTTCTAGTATTTGTATATATATTATACGTAATATTGTGTGTATTATGTATTTTTGGTCTTGATGAACCTGTTTGAATGTATTTTTAACTTGGCCTTGTTGTATTTTTTATATTGCACAACAGTATGGTTCAATTTCCTCAAGCTAGGACCACTAATGTTCTCATTCTTGTGAAATTTATGAAAACCTTTTACAATGAATACAATACTTTTTTATGAATGTATTTTTTTATGCAAATATATATATATATATATATATATATATATACACATACATACACACACATACAGACATACGTGTGTATATATAATATTAATAATATTTTAAACTGTATACATAAAATATAGTATATTTCTGAGGAGAGTAAATGGAAAAATCTTAAAATGATTCATGCATATAATAATATTATAATTTTATTAAATATACATTTAAATGATTAACAGTCATATACTGTATATAAATATAATAAATATAAGTCATATATTTAAATTAACAAATATATTACAATAATTTACAATTATAAAACGAAACTCTAATTAAAATGAATAAAATGTCATAAATTAAACATTTTTCAATCGATATGTATTTAAAACACACACACGCACACACTTACACACACATTGACACCTCTTTTTTTTTCTAACACTCACAAACGCATGTTCTCAAATATATATATATATTTATGTATATAAATACATATTTCAAAGTTGAGAACCACTGCACTAGAAAATGAGAAGTCTTTACTTTAGTGGGTTGTAAAATACAGTTCTTCACATCTCTTAATTAGAAAGGGTAATGTGTTAATTAAGTGTGGAGGTCGTTAGGTGCAGTCTGTGGTACAGTAAAATCATGTCTTACTTTTCCACTTAATAATCCTATTACAAAAGCGCTAAGTACAGAAACTGTACTTCCCTGGTTCCCTAAGCTTCAGCCTCAAGCATATAATTGCTCTGCGTTTAAAGCAATCTGGTCAGCGGTGACAGAATCCTGCCGTCGCCCGCAGAACTTAATGACACTGAAATGCCGTGCAGACTGTGGACACACGCTTCGCTTAAATGTCCAGTTTGGCATCCTGACGCCCGGAGGTTTGCTTTTTTGCTGTTCTTGTTTCCTGGGGCTGAGAAACTTGGAAGTAGTGGAGGAGTGTGCTTATACGGAATGCTTTCGGAGGATTAAAACATTTAGTGGATTTCTCACCAAAAAATGCTGAGCTGTAGGCAAGGGTGTAAGGTACTTGAGTAAATGCACTTTGTTACTTAAGTATGTTTTTGGCTACTCCGTACTTGCACTGAGTGTAAAAAAATATAAGCAACTTTTACTCTCTACTCCACTGCATTTGTGATTGAGTAGCAGTACTTTTCACTCCACTACATTTGAACGAACACGTATCGTTACTCGTTACATTGTAATTGTGCAGAATCAATTTATACCGCGGTTAATTTCTTGGGCAGACGAGGTGAATATCGCCATCTTTAGGCTGCTGAAGATAATGGAGGTTATTTGTGAATCAGAAACCACAAGAACACGAATTAGGGGTGTAAAAATGTGTTTTATAAATGGTATTATATAATATATAACTTTATATAATACATATAATATTACATTTACTAATCAGATTAATCACTTTATTTTATATCCACTTGCAAATTTAAGTGATTGAGACTGACTTTTTGTTCTTTTTATCTACTTTCTTCTACCAGTTTTCAAACATTGAGATTAAATTCTGTTTCTGTCTTGGAAAACAATAGTTTGTTTTCACATTTCTTTTTTTGGGCCTATATTGAGCACGAATAAAAATACTTTTTAATACTTAAGTTCTTTTAAAATTGGATACTTTGCTACTTTGACTCAAGTATTTTTGAAATTGGTGACTTGTTACTTGTATTGGATTAATTTTTACAGTAAGTATCTGTACTTTTACTCAAGTATGGCTGTCCGGTACTCTTTACACCCCTGGCTGTAGGTCATGATAGAGACTGCCAGAGCGGCCAGAAGACGGACTGAAGCTCCGCTTGATCCATCAGTCACAAACTGGAGCTGATGGTGGAGTGACAGGTTGCCTTGAGCTGTGGTTGCAGACCGAAAATCCATCAGCTGTAATGTCGGAAACTTGTCTGGATTAGTTATACATAATGATGGAAAAAAAAGTTCTTCCAAATTGGGAAAGAAATAATTTGAGCTAAGTAGCACGCATATTGTATAACCTGTGGTCATTACGTAGAGGATTCTTCCTGGATGAAAAGCTCGTTATGCAAAATGTACCGTCTTTCTAACTAACAGTAACTGTGCAAACAGATTCTTTACACAAGTAATGGCATGTTAAATGTATTATTCATGTATATGTTATTCCTAATATTGCCATACAGAAAGAAGTACTCAGCAAGAAGAACTTATGTTTAAAGCACTGTCGAGGACTTTTCACATATGTGGGTTTCATCTGGATCTCCAGCTTCCTCATACAGTCCAAAAACATGAAGAATATTTGGAGAGTAGAAAAGTGTCTGTAGGCGTAAGTGAGAGTGTGAATGTGTGTGTTTGTGTCTCGCTCTGTAATTGGTTGAAGGCTAATCCAGAGTGCATGTCCTGCCTTTAAACACCTTTAAACCGCCTTTAAAGTTGATAAGCTTGGCTTCAGTTTTCAGAGCTGGCCATGACACAGAAATAGAAAAGCTTTTTAGAAAATATTTGAACTTTAAATATTTATTTTGTTCAGTTTATTTCATTGTCTTATTAGTAGTTTTAATACTAATATTTTGTATTTTCTAAGCTTGAGGAATTGCCTTAAAAGCACACAGCAATAGAGAAAATTCAGGGAAATGTATATGAAGGCCCTTTGAAAACTAAAGACCCTTGAAAAGTATTTTTCGGAATACATAAAGGTAAATGTCATTGTTAAAATGTCTTTAAATGCATTTGCATAATTCTTGCAGTCAAAAATTATTAGAATGTAATATTCTTTCACTAAAATGATTATTATGTTTCCATAAAAACACTCTTAGTTTAGACACCGTCTCTTTGAGAGATTCTGATCGATCATGTCGTTTACACACAGAACATTGATTGTGACCCCTTCCTGCTCATGGTTTCTGTGTTATCCGTGGTAGTAAAATAATAATGGATTATTTGACTAACCCTAACACTTGGTTACATAGTAAACCACATTACAGACTCTCAAGCCCGATGATTAGTGATGGAGCAATAAATATCGAACACTGTTCATAAAATGCCTATTTTGATGAGCAAAACTGACCTAAGCCTAACACACAACCATTGTCTTTTTTTTTCAAACTTGCCTGAAATAAAGAAAAATGACCCCTGCTACCAGCGCTCCGAAGTCTTTAGGTTCTTGAAGGCCAGCGTGCGAATCCCACTAACAACAGCAGTTTATTTCTGACATTAAACCATAAGGTCTTTGAAAGCGTTCTGCACATTTGAAAGCAGGGGAACTGCAGGGCTCGTCTGCAGTAGCTGGAGGGCCGAGGAGACACACAAGCGAGGCTTTGCATGAGAAAGGTTGGGGTCTAAAAGGCTAATTGCATGAGAATATACCGACCGACACTGGATCTCTACAGTGGCCTATCAAACATGGCTCATATTACCCTAAGAATCCCATTTAGGTGTCCATATAACAATCAAATGGAAATAATAAGGTCGATCTCAATCACCAGTGGAGTGATTTTCAAGACCAAGTAGCCAAAAAAGGGGGATGAGAAGAAAAAAATGCAGAAGTGCTTTCTGGCTGATGAATACGAGCGAGAATGAAAAATCTACTGGATGTAAAAGGTCAGCAGTCGTGATATTCCAGCCATTGTTAGATCCTCGCAGTGCAGGTGCTGTATATGCCATCAGCATATAGCGTGCCATTTATTAAACACTTTTCCTCAAATGGAACACTTGCATGGCTAAAAGACGCCATTGTTTCGTCGCCAATCCAAACAGCTCTTCTAAACAAATCATGAACCAGTAGGAACATATCTGCCCTGTTTTCACAGCAATCCGCTTCCTCTGGCTCAAACCTGCAGTGAACACCTTTCAGCCTTTTCGTCTTGCACTGCAGCTCTTGATTTATGACAGGCACAGGAGACTGACCACTAAAACCATGTAAATTTCCTGGTTCTGAAGCAAGGCCCATGCTAGCGGCGGACCACCCACCCTCTCCTCCTGTCGTATTCTGTTCCACAAATCAGAGGAGCTTTCATATACTGGGGGTCAGGGCCTGTTTTATCACCTCCTGAAGACATCCTTTAGAAGTCTGCCTCAGCGTACATGTCATTCCGTTAAATTGGCCTTCCAAACAAACAAGAAAACGTTGTAAACCAGGCGACGGCGTGGAACGGTTTCTTCTGAGGAACAGGGAAACGTTTGAAGCTTAGTTGGTGGAGAAAGAGAGCGCTCCTTCGTGTGTATTTACACACGGACCTGTCTGTCCACATGTGTCCAAACTTGGTTCTTGATCAAGACTCGGTGTTCATGACTCTAGAATCTCCAGTTGTATTTCTGTTCATGTCGGGCTGTGATGACCAACCTGTGGCCCACGAGCCGTTGCCGGCCCAAGGCTCACTTTTTTTGCACGAAAGGATATATACTAACACATTTTTGTGAGCATGAACAATTAAACTAATATATTTTGTGATGAAGAGCAAAGGGTCATATTATAATTATTCATCTTATGTTAACATTTAGCTGTTCTTTTAGGCATGTTTATGTTTGTTTGTTTGCTTATTATTGCATGTTTTTTTATTTTTTATTTATTGATGTGTGCTTATTTATCTGCTCTGCTGTTGTTAAATGCCATTTCCCCGCAATGTGACAAATAAAGGTATTTCAGTTCATCTTCATCTGCAAGTCTTGACCTAAACATTCCAAACATAGCTTCTGAATAATTATTGCAGATGTCGCACAAATAAATAGATTTTCCTGTCTTTTCTTACATTTTATGTATATTTCCTGTCATTCATACAAACTAGTTATTTTTAAATAGTTAGTTTACTAATCTGTTTAATTTTTCATTATTTTAACTATCACCTTTTCCGTTTTAGCACCAACATTCTGGATTGTTCTGCTTCGTATATATGAAGCAGAACTGAGATTTGAGACACAGTAAATCATTTTAAGTCTAATTAAAATAAATAAATAATAACCACAAATAAAACTGCCTAATTTAGATGACTAAAAGCATAAATCTCGCGCACAGTCGAAGATTAATTGATGAACTTTTGATGTTTCCCTCTTCTCAAGGTCAGGCGTAAGCTACACGTCTAGTAGAACGAGGAACGTTATCCCTCCTGGAGCACAAAGAGGGAGATGAAGTCGCTCTGGACCATTGGGATGGGGATAGAGTTGCTCCAGGACCAATCAGAAGAGGTAAAGTTCATTCAGCCTTCGGTACCACCAGCACAAAAAAAAGCCAGAGGATACTGATACCAGTCGGCTGCTGAGCTGCTTAGGTTTATTTATGCCCAATTCTACTAGAACACTGGTCATGTCCATAATCAAATATTAGTGGATAACGAACACTCCTGTCCCAATCCACAAATTGCTGCACATTTTGCAATCAATTGAGGAAACTTGCTCTATGGTTTGGTATTGAACAGACTGGCGCTATTGCTTGTGAAGCTTTAGTGTAAAGCTCTAGATCAATCTACTTACTCCACAAAGCGACTCTAACAGACACCCTACATGTACACCTTTCTTCTTGGCATGTGGCCTCTGACATTCCTGGTGATTTTTGTGTTCTTCAGTTTAAGTCTGATGTGCAAGAATCCATGTGATGGGATTAAATGATCCCTACAAGTATCCATTCTTGTGGATGATCAACTCTACTACATCAGCCTTGTCTTAAACAACATAGTTCTGTCTGAATTCATTCGTACGAGGAAATGCTTAAAAGGTTATGCTCACTTCCCCAGCAATTCTAATTCTGTGCTTTTAAAGGAATCTCCTGAAAGTCAAATATTTTCTAGTTAATTAGGTTGTTCTTTGTGGTGTTGCTTATCTAGCCTCAGTTGGTGTCCTGGGCTTTTTGGCTCTTTATTCAGCCTCCAATCCCCACAAAACCGCCCTGCTCCAGTCTCTCTTTCCCTCCATGCCGCATTCAAACACACCCTCCGGGCCGGTTAAGCCAGACTTCGGCTTCTTCCCACACACTCCCATGTCGATACTCCAAAGCCGTTCAAAGGCTCAACAAAGACAGACTGGGGAGACGCACATCCATAGTCAAGGCCTCGGGACTTGAAGCAGTAGGGAAAGAATCATCCCCACATTTGGCTCCAGGATTTGCTTCTACTTGCAAATCTGTACAGCTCTTGGCTCTTTCCATGTCCCAGATTATATAGATGAAGTAATGACTTCCGACATGTATGTGTACTTACTGCATAAGTCAATCGTGTTAAAGTATCGTTACTAAATATGGTGTGACAAAATGTTATCATGTAATATACAGTACTATAATACAATAAAGTATGTTATATATTCTATATTGCCTTATATATGTATAGTACACTGTGTTTATATTATACTATATACATACATACATTTTCCACCGCTTAGATTTACAATATATCGTTTATTTCCCATTTATTATAAAGACTCAATGAACACTATTTTTTTTTCACACATCATACTGTTTTAAGGATTTCTTCCTGTACATTGCCACACACACACAGGTTGAAAAGTGTAGGACCCTTAGATGGTGGTCAAAACCGGCAGAACTATCACTCATCAGACGCCTGTTGACATATCTCTCACAATTACTAATGCTGTACACAAACACAGTTGTGTTTGAATTTTGACATGTTGCGTAATAATAACATTAATAGTAGTAACAAATATAACAATTGAAAAGACAAAATACAAATATGTTGTAAACAAACAAAGCAATTGAGCATTTTGAAATCAATTATTTTTTATTACGTTTTTGATAGATGACAATGCCTGCAGTAAAAGAAAAAAGTATAAAAAATTCATAGAAATTTATATTAGTATTTAACAGTTGAATGATTATTATAGAAAAAATGTAACCTAAGGTAAAAGAGCAGCTCTTCTGACTCCAGTCTCTCTTTGGCGTGTGGCTTCACAAATAAACAAGTGGAGTTCAAAAGTAGTATTTTATTCCCATAACACGAGTCAGCATTAGCGTTTGCTTATCGGCAGAACTCAGAATGGTTTGGATTTCTGTTAAAGGGGCAGGGCACTTTTCACACAAATCTTGAAAATTATAATGCAACCATACCAATAACAAATTAAACCTTAAACATAAGCTTATCTTAAATAGATTCATACCGACCTAAATAAACGGGGTTACTTTGATTGTATGCTTCTTTTATCACCAATATCATTTTGTTTAAGTTGTGAAAAAATAAAGTGATGATATTTTAAGGGTTACTTCTGGTCTTATTTCGGAAGGGTGTGCGTGCCCGGCGCCGCTTTAGTATCCCGATGATCCCCAAATAACCGGAATTAACTTTATATGAAACACAAAATTAGGTTTCTACTCATTTCTATTTATTCACTTTTATCTAATTTCTTTCCCCCGTCTTATAATTGGGTCTAAACAGAATACCACAATCCCACAGCTGAACTTGGGGGGGTCGACATACAAGCGCATCGACTTATAAGCGAGTAAATACGGTATATATATATATATATATATATATATATATATATATATATATATATATATATATATTAATAAATGAAGTAATTCTATATATAATAACACACACACACATATATACATTTTTTTTTAATTAGGTACATGTGTGTGTTTAAATTCATAGTTTTCTAAAATAATCAGTGCTGATTTAGTTTCAATCTCCTATTGAGGAACATCACCTTGTATGACACTGTACATTTGCATCTGCTTCCTCCTCCATCACTTGGATCTTTTCCTCTCTTTTTCCTTCCAGCATGGTGGTTCCTTCTGCGTTCAGATCATTATCATCCAATTATTACTGCAGACAGTCGTGCTAGACATAATCATTGTGCTTTCTGTTTCACCAGAAATCCTCCAGCTCTCCGTGTCCAGCTCGGGCCAGACGGATCCATTCGCTCGTAGCTTTAGATTAGAAAATGCAAATCACAAAACCCGCTAAACGTCTTATTATTGTAATTTTTCTTTCCCCAGCCCGCACGCGTACAATAACGTGCCACTAAGCGATGAAATAAACCAAGCTGACCAAGTGTGCACAGTTCAATTTACACCCCTCGTATCCATCAATTGTATGTGGGGAAACACACTGCGTCTTGTGTTTTATGGCTGTCTGTTTGGCACCACAGAGCAGCCGGTGGGCCTTAATGTGTGCGGCATATCATCACTCTTACCTCTGCCCAGAGACATCATGACAACATCAGCCAGACACTGCGTTCAATCTGCCCGGCCATGCTAATAACATGCTTAGTGGCTGTATGACACACACACACACACACACACACACATCTTATAGCCACTATGTCTCCAGCCATGTTTGTGTTTTTATTGGACTCTATAGTTTTATGAAGGTGATGAAGATGGGCGTGGCCTCCAGCTCTATGAATGAAGCAGCAAGCCTCTGCTTCCCGATTTAACCTGTTATTACTTCTGACACAAGTCATTTACAACAGCCCGGAAGGTGGCGAGGGAAGATACGATATTGATTGTGCACCCGCCGGGCTTTTAGCACCCTTAGCGTCACCGACACTCCTGCGTCTCATGAAGACCTGGATGGCCGCACTCGCATGCTGTCATATTCCTTTTGTTTTCCTCCTTCTCCGATGCCTTTTTTTTTTTTATCTTCTGTTTGCTCAAGGACATCAGATGGCCAGAGCGAGCTGCCGGCTTAATGGATTGCATTTCCACGTTTGCTTTTAAATTTGACTGATGATATTTTCAGCAGAGCGGAGATGCGGAGTAATGAATTGCGTTTGGGTTGCGTGTTGTTTACCTTCCTGGTCTGGGATTGGGATTGGGATTGGGATGGGAGAGCTGGTGGTGTTTCAGCACGCCAGCGTGACATTTAGAATGTCAGGAGTTGCTGAATTAGCACGGCTGTGATCCATAGAATACATACATAAACACTTTTAATGAAATCACATTTTCCAGCCATTTAACGTCCCTAAATGTGATGCGATAATTGCGGCGGGCAAATAGCTGTGTTTCATGAAAAAGGTGCGACGTATAATAAGCCTGATTTGCATGGAAAGTAACTGTGTTTGTCCTGATAATGACTGGTATTCACGGGGCAGCACTTAGCGTAGCATTTAGCATCAGTCTAAATAGCTGGTTAGCAAGACTTGTCTGTGTTCACAAATCTTACTTTCCGCTCCCAGTTTTGCCTACAGACATTTATTTTGAACATTTATTGACATGCTCGTGATGGTGTGTCGGTCTCTCCGGGGGCTGGCGTTCCCCCGGCTGTGTTGGTGTCGCTTGAACACACCGGGCTTGTGGGAAAGCGACGCTTTGGTAATAAACACTAATGTGCGATTTCACCAGGACGTGTCTGGTTTGTTTTTACGGACGTGTATGTTCTGAAAGGCTGCATCCTTTGAGTTTGAAGAGGAAGCTTGTTTCCATTGGCAGGTGGAGCAGAAAACAAAGACACGAGTGAGAAATGGTGATTGTTTTACACACCAATTCAATAATTGTAAATTCAACAAAAAAAATTCAAAAAGAAAAAAAAAATGAAACATGAAAAACCTTTAAGCCACAATGTAGCAAACTAAAATGTTGATGGAACCACTGTTAGCAAATGTCAGTTAGGTGTGTCAGTTGCACTGCATAAAATGGCTAAAATATTACATATATATATATATATATATGTGTGTGTGTGTGTGTGTGTGTGTGTGTGTATAATAAATGGGTTAATTTTAGTGCAATTGGGAATAAAAATTGTAGAGGTGTAGAAAAAGCAACTTTTTATGCCTATTTTTACTTGTGCTTTTGTGGAGGAAGTTGCTGAGTAGATGAAATCCATTTCTTGAGGGATTAGTCTACTATAGTAAGTTATTAGAAAAACAAACTTGAGCTTTTTTAACAAAATGGCTTGACCTTTCCTCACTGTGTGTGATAGTGTATGGCCATAATGAACTGAGACGGTGTCATTTTCTCACAAATTGGGTCACAGAGACCCACACAAACTCAGTCTGTGTCTTTTTCGTGCCTGTATAATTAGAGTCCAAACTGTCATCACATTTGTGTGTGTGTGTGTGTGTGTGTGTGTGTGTGTGTGTGTGTGTGGAGAATCAGGTATAATGGGTGGAGATTATGGGCTTTGTGTGCTGCTTCACCGGTAAATGTTGACCATGCCAAAGGGATTTACAATGAAAGGTTGTGTTATCAGATTACAATAACTGTTTCATTACAGCTTTATTTACGCTGTATAAAATAACCACATTCCAAATCTGTCATGGAAGAAGATGAGGCAGGTGAAGCTCACCGCAACTCCATCAAGCTCTAGTCAGTTTTTAGTTCTCCAAAATAAAAACTAAACAGTAGTATAAAATTAAAAATGAAATAGCAACAACAAAAATAATACAATTGTGTAAAATACATTGATACATATAAATCATTATTAATATCTGTAGGCAAAAAAACGTTGTTGTTATTAGTAATTATTATAGATAATCATTATTATGATTAGTATTATTAATAACAATCCATTAAAAACAGGGGGGGGGAGTATAGAAAGTGTCCAAACACGTGTCACGTTGCTTTTAAAAAAATAAAATAAAATTAAGCGAGAACAAACGTTGCAAAGAGAAATGCAATTTTTTTCTCTCTCTGCTAAAACACAAAATGAATATTTTGAAGCAACACTAATAACATATTGAAAAACGCTGGCTGTAATGATCTCATTCCAAAATAGAAAGCTTCAGAACCCCTGATGAGAGAACAGAAAATTAGATTTTTTCTTCTTTTTTTACATTTCGGAGGTGTGAACTCACTTAAAGATAAAATCACAGCCTTCACTGACCCCAGTAACATGCACAACGGCACCCATAAAACAGCATGGAACCCTCTGAAATAGACCCAGCTCTCTTAAATACAAAAGCTACAGAGAAGAAAAGAGGTTAGGGGATCAGGAAGAGAGCGAGGGGGTTGTTCTGCACCAGAACAGGTTAAATCCTCCAAACCTCTGGAACGAGGCGGGTGCTAAATTGGCAGACCTTCTCTCTCCATCACAGTTTTTTTTTTGTGTTTTTTTTGGGGGGGTGACCCACCCCCAACCTCATCTGCTCTCCCCCTTCACACAGCCACAAGGCCTCTACGGTTTCTCTCTGGCTTTCTCTGGAGAGAGAGAATAAGGCCATACACTCTCTGAATCTCATTTAGTAAAGGATTACCTATTAACCCTCCAGAGGTCTGAAAGGAAAGAGACTGTGTTTGCTGAGGCACTTTAACAAGAGCTCGTGTTGCTTCTGTGGGTGGAAATAATAAGATCTCTGATGGTAGCTATGTGTTGCTTAGCTACATGCTAATTTATAAATATATAAGCCTCGGGTGTTGCTAGTGGTGTTAAGATCGCTCATCTACTCGCTGTCACGTCACACCACACATCACTGTCACGTTTCCTCAAAGCTCAAACTTGTTTACAGCAATGTGCAAGCAGAGGAAAACTGCTAGTTGCTATTAGCGTGATTAGCAACTAGCATACATGTATATAGTATTCAGCTGGAATTTTGGAGTTTGTTGTGTTGTGAAAAGATGTGAGCTCATACAAAACATTTTACCAGCTGATTTGAAGCTTTTCACGGGTAACAAATCAAAAATGGTAAACTTAATTTTTTTTATTTAAATTGTTAGAAACACTACACAGAAGTACACATGGAACACATATTGAAAGATGATCAATATAATACCATCTATGTATTGATTTAGAATTTGATGCTTAACTGTCATACAATTGCAGTTATTCTAACACTGAGCATAATAGATTATTATCCAGTCAAGTATGAAATAACGCATGCTCACACACGCACACGCACGCATCATGCATGCAATATGTTTGCTGAGGATGGCAAAATTCTGAAAAAAAAAAAAACTTTATCTCATCTCACTACCTATCAGAACACCCACCGAGGATCCAGTCACATGTAGCATGACCTCTGACCTTTAGGTCTGCAGCTGGAGAAGTTTTCCACATTCCTACTTCACTGGGCATTCATTAACCCTTGCGACCAAACTGGTAATAAGGCAACTAATAGTCAATCCAGTCGTTTGGACCAAAAAGCCCCTTAAAGCGAGAACAAAACCTCTCCATTTCACTTTCCAGTCTCCATATCAGAGCCATTAAAGTATTTCCTTTAAGTTACTCTCTAGTTTCCAATTAAACATTTCCTCTGGAAGGTTCTCAGTGAAGGATTTGCAACTCATCTGAACGTTCCTAAATCCAGCCTCCATGGCAAATTTAGAAGATAGATGGGTCACCCATGTCTAAGAAAACAGACGTGTTATTATGGTGGATGATGGGATTTTAATGGCTTCAATGATAAAAACACACGCTGTGGTGCACCAAGGGCAGACCGACGTGACTCCAAACACCACAGGACACTATGTGGTTAGTTTCGAGCTTGTTGATCTCTTGTGCTTGTCTTGGTGAGGCTTCAAAGAACATTATCTTTAAGAGTTATGGGCTGTGGGAGGCTTTTTCTAGGTAAAAGTTGAATGGTGCTGTGGAACCTTCATGGCGACTGTGGAGATGTTGGGTTGGTTCTTTGCTTTAGTTCTACTTGTCTTTGTAGGTCCCTTGTACCTGGAATCCTTATTCATCAGTGTCTGGCTCTCGGCTGTGGGATTATGGGTACTGATGACGGTTCGAGGTTCCTGTGTCAGGAATCACTCCGTGTCCTCCACTGCTTTGATCTCCTGTTGAATGGGAGCCTGTGTTTTTTGTCTGTGGAATGAGATGCGTAAATATTCTCGTCAGGGGGGATTTTCAGGAGATGTTTCTCATATCTGTTAGATGAAGGGTAAATAGAAGATGGCAAGGAAAGGTAAAAAGGTTGCGGCAACAGTTGTTAAGTTTATCTCTGATGGATGTGGCGTTTGCTAATCTTCTCAGTTGTAGGTTGCGGGGGATTTAGAAGCTCCAGTGGAGTTTTAGACGACAATGAATTACATCTTAATTACTTTGATTTTACACATCGTAAATTCTCAGTTCAGGGGTGGAGGGTTCAACTTTAATCCGAGAAATATCACTACTTTTAAATACTATCAGTAACATTATCGTGCAAATAATAATTATTTAATTTTATAGCTGCCATATTTTTTTAGCACTTTTTTTTTAAACGGGCAATTTTCAAGGTCAGTTTGTTTGAGTATCATTATGAATTGACATTGTTGTGAGCAAGAGTTGAGGTGTGTGTGTGTGTGTGTGTGTGTGTGTGTGTGTGTGTGTGTGTAGCCATTTAGGTCAAAGTGTGCTAAGAATGGTAGGTTTTTAAACTAAAGTGAGGACCGTTGTCTGAAGCCCACAACTCTGAAGGTCTGTTTGAGGGTCAAGATGGTTCAGTATTGTTACTATTACAAGTTACTATGGGATTATTTTGATGGTTGGGGTGAGGAGACGAGAGAAGGGAAGGTATTGCTTTGAATTTAAGTCAAATAAGAAGGTTGGGGTTATATAGACCCAAAAAACTCTAATAGAAGGCCACCATGACGGAAGGGTTGAAAATTAGAAGGCTGCCTCTATTAGAAGATATACAAGATGCATTTATACATGGATGTGTAATTTGTGTTTTTAGCGCAATTAATTATCATTATTCTCGCATTTGCTCCCTGTGCCATAATGTTCAGTCCTTCTCATCCATAAGGTTTATTTCTTTTTACTCATGACCGGCTTAATGACAGAAACGTTGAAACTATGACTGTACATATATTTACACACACTCCACTTTTATATTTACACCATTTTTAAAATCCCATTTACCTTCAATGAAATATTTCGCCGTTTAAGACTTCCTCTCACCACCTTTTCTCAGCCTTGACACTTCTGTCCTCCACTCACACTAGGTTCTGTCACGACCAGCTCAGTGAGCGTGTGGCAGTAGTGTCCACTTGACTTTGCCCCTAGCCTCACTCTGACACCACAGCCGGTGACAAACACACTCTGCTCCGATCATCCGTTAGAGATCAATACATTAAAAGTTGTGTGTGGAACCAGGCTGTCTCTCTGAAGCCCACAGCAGTCCCGGCCCAACCGTAGGAGATGGATTGCAGGTGCTTCCTGTGGTCGGAAACGGCTGATTAAAGAGGTTAGCCCTATCTTTCTCTGCACGCTCGCGCTGGCTTTCTCCTCTTGACTTCATTTTGCCTTCACACACATCGCTCTACAGTTAGAACGTGGCAGCAGTTGTGCTCCTCTACACGTTCCCAGCTGTGGATTGCTCTTTCGGATAGCAATCGGGCCTTCGTAGGGTTGAGGACGAAACAGCTGAGAAGCTGGTGAAATTCCTTGGCGATACTTTTCGTTCTAATAAGCGCACAAACCCGCAAGTGTCACACTCATTTACACCGGCACACACACTTCTGAAGTTAACCATTACATTGCTCTGGTCACACTTAGCTACCATCACACAAAATGTGGTTAGGGAAATACAATTGCCTGACCTTATAAAGCACGGCGCCGTAAATTTTCCCAATTCAAACCGTATGTCCTGTTGTGATAATGCCCGGCTCATTCAGAACATTACGGTTCTCTGGTACATCTGCAGGCCAGAGACCCAGTATTATTTTTAAACTCATTTCACCATCTGAGGGAAAAGGAGAGGTGGAGAACGGGGCTGTAAAACCATTTCGGTTGAAAAAGATTGTTCTCGTTATTCCGTTAGATGTTGCTGAGGACGAATCTGGTGATTGTTTCTCGAGCTTTTATTACGTTTGGTATTGTTTAGTCTGATGAGGTGTAAACTCAAGAAAGCTGTTTAGCTTTTGAGTTCATTTTATGAAAAAATGCCCAAGTTCGAAGCCCAGTTGAAGCCTTTCCATGTGAAGCCTTCCTACGTGTGCAAACATGGGTTTCCTCTGGGACTCCGGGTGAATCAGAGTTAGAAAAACCGCCCAACGGGAGTGAGAAAAACCCCCTTTTGTTTTTCTAGAACTTTTTTTTTTTCTTAAAAAAAAAGTTAGAAAAACCGCCCAACGGGAATGTGTGCTGCCCTGTGATTGGTTGGCCACCAATCCTGTGTGTTTGTCCAGCCTTTAGGAGTTGCTGTGGATGGATAAAGTGGTTCAGATAAAGAATAAATGGACAGCAATTGTCTGTGGATCTGCTGAGGATTCCAACTTTTTTTTTATTGCTATAGGTGCTAATAGTTAAGAACTGTGGTTGACTTTAGTCTAGACTTGTGCTCTATGGTTGAAAGTTGACATGCTCCTTCTATTTTCTTCCATTCTCAGAAATAGACTAACCACAAATTATCCCTTCTAAATGAATATTATTTAATTACAAGTGTATTTAACAGATTCTGTGCTACGAATGTCTTGCCTACTGTGCATAATACTTTACTGATCATGTATAATTTTCAAAAACACAATCTTTCTGCCTATAAACAGACACGGTTTGATGATGAATTAAACCGTTTTAGGTGGAGGGAAATATCGTTTGGGTTTGTGTGGTTGACTGAACCTTCCAGGAGAGCCATGACTCGAGGAAAACTCTCTCTCTCTCTCTCTCTCTCTCTCTCTCTCTCTCTCTCTCTCTCTCTCTCTCTCTCTCTCTCTCTCTGTTTCTCTTTTGCTGTCTTTTTCTCCCTTCTGCTTTATTCTTCTTCTATATCTACATCTTTATTCCCCCACTATATTTATCCCTATCTATCTTATTCGTTCTCGCAGCCATTCTCTTCCCCCCTATTTTTCTCTCTTCGTCTTTTTTCATTACTCTATCTTCATTACTTTTTTCTATGCCAATTTCTGTCTCTCCCTTTTTCTCCTCTCTGCTATTTCCTTCCTCTTACTTTCACTTTATTCCTCCCTCTCTGTCTTTCTACCATCTTTTTCTATCATCTTCCCTCTCTCTTTTTCTTTTTATTGCAGCCTCGTTTCCCTGCCTACCTCGTCCTGTCTTGTCCTCCTCCATCTCTCCTATTTTTTTCCTCTCTTTTGGTCCATTCCGTTCTCTTTCGTTTCATTTTTTCCTCTCCGTTTATCTCTCTTTCCCTCTCCTTGTTCACTCCACCTCCATCTCCTCATTCTTTCTTTTCACAGCGTTACCTCCGTCTTTTTTCTCTTTCTCTCACTTCCTTTTCCCCCCGCCTATCTCCTGTTTCTGCAAGCCTCTCCCTTCTTCCCCCTCCCTCCGCTCTCGCCCTCTCTCTTCCTGTCTCCACTCTATTCCACTGTGCTCAACATTAACACTGCCCTCTACAGACGAACCGCTCCTCAACTGATGATGTAAGCACTTTTCAGTCTGAGCGTTCTAGCTGCCGTCCCTGCAGACTGACGCGGTCTGATCTCCGAGACTGTGTTTTCAGCATCAGGACATGCAGGACAGACCGCATAGGACTTGTAGAATTGCTCTAAAAATGAGACGGAATAAAAAATGCCGTCTAAGCAAAAGTCAAGTAATGACAGAAAATAGAAATAGATGCCACTGCACATGCCGGCGTGCTGAGCTGGTAAAAGAGGCAAGCGAGATCAATGCCGTCTTTATTTACAACATAAATAAAGAATGAATAATATAGTCTAATGGTGAGTGTGCATTATGGGAGTGAGCTAATGGTGGATTAGCTCGCTGGTAAGTGGTTTGGGAGGCTTGTTTATCGCACTGCTGGTCCCGATGCCCTCGCCCCCCTCGAACCTCTTCTCCGCGGGGAGATGCATATGCTCGTGTCCTTCAAGGACCGGATAAACCCGCGGTGTGGTGCTGACAGATCCAGTCACTCCATTCTCTCCGCACTTACAGTCGACTCTGAAGGCCCCGTGGCACACGTTCAACACCACACACACACACACACACATGTGGCCTGTGAATGCGGGCACGGGTCTGTGCAGATTCTTCAGTGAGTAATTTGTTGTGCCTGTGAGCATGTGTGTTGAAGACCTTGGGATTGTGTTTGTTAATGCTGGTGTTAAGACGAGATCTACAGCGCTGCTCAGGAAAAGCCCACAGGCTGCTCTTCTCTAATGAACTAATTATTCTTATTTGCCGGCACTTGGCACTTGTGATTGCGGAGCAGTCGAAATGGCCTGATTTTGTTGCCCGTATTTTTATTTCGTTTTTGTAGAAATTGCTCTAACATTATTGTGCACCACAATACACTGCTATAAATGCACTCACAGTGATGCCGCATTTCACAAATGAAATTTTCTCGTCACTTTTTTTTCACTTTTGAAGTATATTTCAAGTGTCGGTCTTGAACCAAGGTCCAATGTAAATTCGTTTAAATTCGAAACCCATTAACTTTCATTTAAATGTATTGCAATAATTCATTAATGTCTGTTTGTTTGTTTGTTTGTTTGTTTGTTTGTTTACCTAGTTATTCGTTGGTTTAGATGTCTTGTTTAGATTAGATGTTTAGATGTTGATTTTTTTTTTAAAAATTAGACAACTTAAGAAATTTTGTGCTTAACTGTAGTTGAATTAAAAAAAAAAAAAAACAACAACAAATCGCAGAGAACACACACGTTTAAATATAGGCATGATGAAATGCATACATACATACAAAAATGTTCCTATAAACAACACATACAATATACAAAATGTAATTGCAAGCCCTACATAAAGATGTATTTAATAAATTGTGATGTATTTAGTGCAAAAAAAAAAGAGTTTTCCCACTTTCATTAAAATACTCTTAAGGCAGAATTCAAGTCCATCTTTTCCAGCACTGCATTTCTAGTCTTCCTGTAAAGCACAACAAGGCTTCTTAACCTCTCACGCACCACCTCTTCTCTATCCTTTGCTTTCTTTCCCTTTCATTCTTCTGTCTTTCTACCACTTGCTGGGCAGTGGCATGTAGCAGCTGCTGTGGGCTGTGGACGAGCAGCTGGTGTGTGTGTGTGTGTGTGTGTGTGTGTGTGTGTGTGTGTGTGTGTGTGTGTGTGTCTGGGCACTCTCATCCTTTCCTGGCTGAAACAAGTAGCAAAGCATCCTAGAACTGCGCACACCCTTTATACCCCACACACACACCTCGCCCCACCACCCTAGCATCATTTTCTGTTTATCCAGCATACAAAACATTTCTCTCCTGTTGCGTCATCTGTTTATGCCCAACACTTTAGGCTAAAAAATGGCATTGGTCTAATTGTGTTATAACGCCACTCGCCATTAAATTCACTACAATCGTGTAATTGCTTCATCTCAGAGAGGATTTCGGCAGCAGATTGTGACACTACTAGCAAAATTATTCAGAGTAAATTAAGAGTTGAGCATGAATATAGTTACATTTACCCATTTTAACTCCCACAAAAGTTAAAAACGGCACAATTTAACTTTTCTTTCTCTGCAAAGCTCAAAGTTTCTTGCCCTTGGCAATGTTAACTGCATTTTCTCTGCCGGTAGGTAAAATCTGTTCATCATGCCCCGAAAAAAGTAGCGAATGCCTTATTTCAACACGGCTGGGGTTTTTTTTTTAAGGATGTGTGAATATGCAATTTGGAACTCTACTGGGATTCTCATTTTGAACAGCGTTTTTGTGGTGAGTTTGACTCGAGCTGCGGGTGACGTCATCCTCGCAGCAGTGCTGGGAACCGAGCTTTGTCAACACTGAACGAGTCCTACAGCTCTCACACCTCACATTCCTTCCTTCACTCGTCTCTTATCGCCATTCACATATGAAGGACTTAGTCTAAACAGTTAAATAGCTGGAAAAGCGAAACCTTATTAAGCCTTTTGAGCTTTGAACCATGAATATTTCTCAATCTTGCACTATTGAACAATTACACCCCTCACACACACATACACACAAATATATGTACATTTATGCATCAGGTAAATCATGTAATTTGTGTATGTATCTAGTAAATAGAGCAAACCATATATAGCTTTATTTAGATGTGATTGATTTTACTATTTCTATAAATATATAATAATGGAAATTAAAAGAAAAAGAAAATATTAAATGTTATAAAAAATTCTGAAATGTTCGGAATTCGTTTTGTGTGTGTGACACAAAGCATAAACACACATTTCTGAGACATTAAAGAAACCAACACAAGCATGGGAAGAACATTCGTAAAAGTAAACTTCACAAAGAAAGACCTCGACCGGGTCTCAAATTTGAGTCATTGAGCACCTTCTTGCTTAAATTTAATGTATGTGTAACCATTTACAAGAATACAAAGTTAAACAGACAAAGACTTGTAAACATTTTAACTTAAAGGTTTTATCTGACAGCTACTTTACAACAATACAGTGATCGATGGGAAGAATTGAAATAACACAAGAAGCAAAAAAAAAAAACATAAACCCGCAATAACAAAAATAACATTGTCTTGATAACAAAAATATCTCACAGTATTGCGGAATCCCTGATTACAACTGAACAATTTTTTATATTAAGGCTCAGTGTCCCAAAAATAAGAAACCCTAATTTTTTGATTGAACACAAGATATACAGTTGTGGCTATCAAAACAACCTGCAAATTAGTCACCAAAGTAAAACAATCAAAATATATTTTCACAAGTGCAACATCACATTCCAACAAATACAGTAAATGAGCTTTATTGAAATGTAAATAAGACAAATAAAAAAAAAACGCTTCCAACGCTAACACCTGTTAGCTCTGTGATTTGCTGGCCTCTAGACCCAGACTTGCTGAGATAGACACCAGCTCCTTGTGACCCAGAATTGGATGGATCAAATGCACAGTTTTTTTATATTAATGTCAGTTGTTATTCGTATTCTAATTGTTCAGGAATCCTGGAGCGTATGTGCTGCAGTGATGTGACAATAGGAGTGATTCGATGTGAAATCTGGAATTGGCTGTGGCCACGTCTGGCTTTCTGCAGAGTTGCTTTTTGAAGCTTAAAGTCCTCCACACCAGAAAGATCCTGAAGAATAAAAAAAAATATATATTCTTTTGTGCTCCACGAAGCTTAACATCCTGTGTGTGTGTGTGTGTGTGTGTAGGAGGACTGCCTCTGACTGAGAGAAGTGTCTGAGGCCAGAGGTGGACTTCTATAGGTCACAGCCTTTCAGAATGAGGGAGAGAAAGAGAGAACAGCTCAAAGGTGAATGACTGCTGAGGGAGAAAAGGCCTCTTGTTCTCCTTGCTCACAAAAGCCAGAGCTGGACATTCCTAAATAATCGATCACTTTCCTTCACTGGCTGCAGCATTTCTGAACTTTTTTTTTTTCTGGTTGCTTAATCGGTTCGGCAGAGTTCATCTAAAGCAGTCGGCCATTTTTCTCACTTTATGTTTACTTGGGGGCGACACAGTGGCATAGTGGGTGGGCAACTCACAGCGTACACGACCAGATTCAGAGATTCAAGTTTGAGTCCCGGTCGAGGACTTCCTGTGTGGTTTGCATGTTCACAGTGTAATTAGGTCTCCTCCGGGTCTTTGGGTTCCTCTCACAGTAAACAATCAGGAGAATTGGAGTCTAGAAAATTGCCCACAGGTGTCTGTATCTGTGTGTCCTGCTCTGTGATTGGTTGACCTTCCATAACTGGGATTGGCTCCAGCTCAGACAAGTGGTTCTAAGGCGTGTGCTTATTGGTCTGCTTGGAACATGTGAGTTGATGCTTTGAGTTGAATGTTCTCCTTATTAGCAATTTTCTCCACATCACCATCAAACGCTTACGCTTTACTACGTTTGGCTAATTGAATGACCTTGTAAAAGTGCATTTCGTCCGTGTTTTCTTAGCGTGTCAGAAATGTGACATCTTCCCTGTTAATTAGCACAAAGCAGAACATGCCCTTTAATGTTCTTGAGGACTCTGTTTGGAAGAAAAGGTTAATCTTCAGTTTATTGCCACCAGCAGTCAAACAGATTGTATCTTTTGGATTCTGTGTGATGGCGTATTGATCGCGTGACGTCGTATTCCACAGCCATGACATTTGTGTATATCCCATGCTGCGCAGACCATTACACCGCTATTGATGTCTACCTGTCCCCTCATTCAGAACCGGCCTCTCAGCATCCTAACCACTATCGATTGCAGTTTGCTGAATAATTCTCCCGCCCTGACGTAGGTCGCCCGCCAAAAGTCTGTACATTTTCCTGTCCGGCTTGAGCAAAGTGTTTCTAGGCCGGCGCGAATCACTCACCTCCCTATCTAATGGACACATAATGTGAATAAGTGACTAGAAAACAGAACCGATATTAACCAGATAAGATCCGCTCTCTGTGTCTCTGTTCTCCGAATCACACAAGTGTGTGTGATTTCATTCCAATTTCACGGGATTGAAGGAGGATGGTGGTGAGAATGGTTTCTTCATCTGGCTGTCTGTGTTTGATACTGAGCGTGTGGAGACGACAAAATCCACCAATAATCCTCTTGTATGTGAGCAAAACCTGGAACACAAAGGCGAAAATTAAAATTTACATGAAATACCCATCTGAAATTCAGTCAATGCTAGATGTTCTGGAGACTTTGGTTAATCGGGGCAGCTGCTTATTTGGGACAACATCTAAAGTTCCGTAACAAATCCCATTACATAAGCTCGAAATATTTTGCTTGTTTAGAAAAAACCACAGTTAATCTGACCAAAAACGTGAGCGAAGTTAGAAAAAGAAATACAAGAACATGTTCATCATTATTGGTTTCATCAGAAGAACAGTTTCTGGTTCTTGTATGAACACCAGTATTATATAGTCGACACAAATCATTCTCTTAAGTGAATTACTACTCTCATGGTATTTTTTAGATTCTTTCACAACACAGCATTGGATCTTTAAAGAGTGAAATGCTGAGTTTTGTATACTTTTTAGACGACAAAGTTTGACGAAAACTATCGTTCTTTGTATGTCCCAGATACGTTGTGACGGAACTGTGTGTTTGTGTGGAAATGATGTGTTTCAGGGTTTGTTTGTGTTCACTTCACTGTGTGAGTAACTTCACTGAATGGTTAAATGAAGAGCACAATTTTAATATGGGCCCTAGTGGCCACATTGATAAACTAGAATCAACTGTACACAAGATATATAGGTACATGTAAACCTATATATTGTTTATAGTCAGTTAAATACTTGTAAACGACAAACTCAAACTAAAATAACTATCGTTTTATGAATTTTTATTTTTCATAAATTCTACTAACCCTTTGCTTTAATGTGGTTTAAAGACGAGCACACAAGCAGCTTTATAAAACAATCGTTTCCTTTTTCCAGGGATTCGTGAAGTTTACAACCTCACCTGTTCATATGATTCACATTTTTAAGCCTAGTGTCGGATTTATTTGTAATGTTGAAATCAAACCATTCTCACCCCTGCGCTCTGGTCTTTTACCAGGGTAAGGTTTCTCTCTGACATGTAAAGTATAAGGGTTTGTGGGCAGCAATTAATTCTCTGCCTTCAGGGCCTCACAGTCTTTGTATCCGAGGTCAGACAGGGTCAGGACACATATTCCTCCCTCTCTCTCTCTCTCTCTCTCTCTCTCTCTCTCCCTCCGCATCTTCATCTACTCACTTCACTCCTTTTTCTCGCTTTCTGTATTTCTGTATTGCTTTTACTTTATATGTTCATCATATACTTCTATCTTCTCCTGGCTTATACACACACACACACACACACACACACACACACACACACACACACACACACACACAAATACAAACACAAAAACACACGTTTGTGACCTTTCAATTCATTGCCCCTTATCTATCTGATTCTCTCTTCTTCTTACTCCCCGTTTTCCTTTTCCCTTTCTTATTATTTTATTTCTTGTTTTTTCTTCTGTGTCGCTTTCAACCTCCCTTTCTCTCCCTCTTTTCATCTCTTTCTACCTGGATGTGTGCAGTGCGTTATGGTGATGTTTGTTTATTTATTTGCTTGGATTTGTTTTTGCTGTTGTGACGTGAAATTTCCCCGCTGTGGGACTAATAAAGGATTTTTCAATTCAATTCAATTCAATTCTCCTCCATCCTAGCTTCTATCTGATTCTCTCTACTTTCTCTCTCTACTCTCTCTCTCTCTCTCTCTCTCTCTCTCTCTCTCTCTCTCTCACTCTCTCTCTCCCTCTCGCGAGGCTAATTCCGACTAGCAGCTGGTCCTTTTCACTCTGTGTTTACTTTTAAATACTAGCTCTGCTGCTGCCCATCACGTCTTCTCGGACTGTCAACTTCAAAATCTAGCAATCACGAGCTTCTTAATTAAAAACAGCCCTTGGCTTTTCGCTTTCCTGTTCCAGTTGATGTAACCATTCTGGAATCGAAAACAAGAAATACCTTCCCATTCTAGTTTAATTTGGCGACGCTGTAGGACTCTCACCTTCAGAGCTGTACACACTGTGTGTAAAACACCATCTGTCAGAGGGAGGGAGTCCGACTTTGTTCTAGCATAAACAGTGGCTGCTCTCAAGTCGCCCGTGAGTTTCACTGTCATGTAAATTCCAGTTGTGAATAATGTTCAATCCTAATCCAAGGGTGCAGCAGAGTAATGGCAGGGCCACAGTCCAAGTCGCACAGCTGCTTTACGATTGCTACGCTCGCAAATACAAATATAAAACGGCTAAAAAATGGCAGGCATAATGTACAGAAATACAGTTGTCAGCATAGCTGCCCGAATGCTATTTTGCTGTAAACAGTGTAAGTGAAACTTTAGTAGGACAGTTTTTTTTTAACCACTGTAGTTAACATGTTGATGTGTGTTATGGTTGGTATGCTACTAGCAGTTAGTGTAATAGTCTGTTTATGATAGCATTTTAGTGGTTAATGTAGTTAGAATGCTGCTAAATGATAGTGTTGGCGTGGTCTCATTAGTTAAAATATTGTTTTTAGTGTGCTCTAAGTAGTTAGCATATTGCTAAATGGTAGCGTTAGCATGGTCTCAGTAATTAGCATGTCATGGTATGGTTGTGGTAGTGTGCTCTCAGTAGTTAGCGTTTTGCCAAATGGTAGTGTCAGTGTGGTTTTTAGTAGTTAGCATGCTGCCATTGCTATGGTAAGGTGGTGTCAGTAGTTAGCATGTTGCTAAATGGTAGTGTACGCGTGCTCTCAGTAGTTAGCATTTTGCAATATGGCTGTGGTAGTGTGATCTCAGTAGTTGGCATGTTCCCAAATGTTAGTGTTAGTGTGGTTTTTAGTAGTTAGCATGTTTGCCTTTTGTGGTAAGGTGGTCTCAGTAGTTAGCATATTTCTATATGGTAGTGTTAATGTGGTTTCAGTTGTTAGCATGTTGTTTTCATGGCATGAATTGCATGGAATTGAAGTTTTATATATATAAAATGTTGTGTGTGTGTGTGTGTGTGTTTGTGTTTCTTTCTGGCTCAGGTGTCAAAAGTTCAACCCACAGTTTTTGTAAAAAAGATGAAATTGCTGTGAAATATTTGTGAAGATCATTTTTTGGCCCTCCAGCTGAAGCTCAAAAGTGTGATCATCTATCTGTACGGGCGAATGGGGCAGTGCCTCAGCAAGCATCATTAATAAGAAATATAAGAAGCAAAAATGACTAAGCGCCTATACTGAAAGGGTTAACTTTGATCAAATATGGCACAGACCACAAGGAAACTTGAGAGCAAGCTATACAGAGCAACCTAAAGAATTCTGGGAAATGAATCATTGCCTACAGCTCACAGGGTGGCCTGTTATGCACCGTGGAAATTTAGGCCGAGCAAAATGAACTGAATCCGTGTTTTAACAGATTTGACTTTGACAAGATGCTGCTGACCCTGAATAGTCCTCTCAAAGCCCACAGGCATCGCACGGTTACAGCCGCGACTCAAGGACGAGTAATACAGTCAGTCACATTTATTAAATATTGTTTGTAGTTTCTAGATTAACTTTTGCCGTTGCCAGGGGTGTGAGGTACTTGAGTAAATGTACTTCGTTACTTTACTTAAGTATGTTTTTGGCTACTTCGTACTTGCACTGAGTATCTAAAAATATGAGCAACTTTTACTCTCTACTCCACTGCATTTGTGATTGAGTAGCAGTACTTTTCACTCCACTACATTTGAACCAACACTTATCGTTACTCGTTACATTGTAATTGTGCGCGACAAGCTGGAATCGCTTTATACCGCGGTGAATTTCTTGGGCGGACGAGGTGAATGATAATAATAATAATAATAATAATAATAATAATAATAATAATAATCGGCATCTTTAGGCTGCTGAAGGTAATGGAGACTATTTGTGAATTATAGAAACCACATGAACACGGATTAGGGGCGAAAAAATGAGTTTTACAAATGTTATTATATAATACATAACTTTATATAATACATATAATATATAATTTACTAATCAGATTAATCATTTTATTTTATATCTACTTGTACATTTAGGTGATTGAGACTGACTTTGTGTTTTTTTATCTACTTTCTTCTACCAGTTTTCAAACATTGAGGTTACATTCTGTTTCTGTCTTGGAAAACAATAGTTTGTTTTCTTTTTTTCGGCCTATATTGAGCACGAATAAAAATACATCTTAATATTTAAGTTCTTTTAAAATGGGAAACTTTGCTACGTTGACTTAAGTCTTTATGAAATGGGTGACTTGTTACTTGTAGTGGAGTCATTTTTACAGTAAGCATCTGTACTTTTACTCAAGTAGGGCTGTCCGGTACTCTTCACACCCCTGGCCGTTGCATTAAACTCCCGGTATTAGCATAATTTCACAACTGTGTCTTCCAGCTTCTGCAAGGATCAATTCATTCAATCAGTTTCATTCCTAAGGGGATATCTGAGATTACAGGCATGCGAACTGGCTCTGGAAGGCTCTTAATGGATCACTAAAATGTGTGTAAGAGGCTCTGGCACTGCCGCCGCCATCTGAGCTTAGTCACTGATGTGTTCGTGTTCAACCAAGTGTGTAGAAATGAAAGAAAAGAAAAAAAAATGGAATATATATTTATCTTTGGCCAGTTTTGCCGATAGTCTGTATTGGCAAACGCATGAGAAAGTGATAGTTTGCAACACACCTCAGTGAAGATCAATATTTATTGGGCTTAAATCCAATGTTTAGTCCAAGGGCAAAGAGGCTGGTTTCATATGCGGGGAAAATTGTAAAATACAATGTCAAACAAGCAATTACCCATAAAAACAAGTCACTCACCGAGTCTTTTTTTATTGAATAAGAGAAATAGACCCGAGGGCCATTATAGGAAAGAAGGGGGTCTGATCTGCAAGCAGTGCCTCGGGCACCATGCGCTTCTTTTATTGACTGACCCCGATATATGCATCTTAAAAGTACAGACCCTGTAAATGCCCGCTAACAAATGATAGACAGTCTCAAACAGATGGATCTAGAATCTTCTGTGGAATATTAAACAGCAAAACAGTATATTGTAAATTAGTAGAGCGATACAAAACAAAGTGTAAACGAACTGAATTCAGTCATTATTAATGTAGTATTTTTATTTTTCTTGACCAGATTTTGTACTAGAGCTTTGCTTAAAAAACATATTATTCTGCAAATTGTCAGCTAAAAATTTGAGGTGCTCAAACTTGAGTACAATAATTATTACCGGTAGTTTCATAATGTCTACATAAAACATAAATAACTATAAATATGTAATATTAATAGGATGACCATAATAGGCAGGTATTAAAAACATAATTATGTTATATTATAAGCTGTAGAATATGTTACAATCTTTTATAAAAAAAATGTTATATGATTTTTGTTTCATAAAGAAATATAATTCTGTGGTGTGAATCACATGTACATTTTTGCAATGGTTTGACTTTGATAAAACATTTTATTTAATTCAATAACAAAAATAAATTATAATTTGTGTAATACTTTTATAGATATTTTAATACTTTCATATTACTTTTATCACAAAATATAATATTTAATCAATTACTTATAAACTGCTTTTCATATTAATTGTTGGTACACACTTTTGAACTGTCCTTAAATTTTAAATTCACTGCAACTGAACATTTAAGCATTCTGAACATCTTTAAACATTTGGTCCACCAGTATTTTGACTATTGTTGTGATGCTTTGTCTTTATTTTTGTCAGTCTGTCCTTGCTCACATGCTATTGAGATTCTTTTAAAACCCTCTTATCTGAGCAATGATTTTCCCATGCTGGTACTTTTTTTTTTTTCTTTTTTTTTTTTTCTATTCACTGTGAAACTTTTCTAAAATCCCAAAACACAAATCTGTGAATCCGCGTTGAATGTTGGCGATCAGTGTCTTGCCCAAATGACTCAATTGTCCCACCCGCCAGAGTGGGATCTGAACCTGTATCCTCTTGGACACAAGTTCTATTCCTTAAAACTGACACAAGCAGCTCAGTTCTCTCCGGCGTCAAACAGCAGGCAGCAAATATCACAACCATGGGATAATTGCCTATTTGTTGTGCCATATAGATGAAAGCGAGACAAAAATCGAAACGAGATAATCATGGTGAATACATACTTGCCCACAGACTCTTTTTGATTCAAAAATTTGTCCACCAGTGTGAAAAAAAGACCTCTCACACTTCTGGAAATCCGATTGATTTGCAACTTCAAGTGAAGCCACAGAGGAAAATCACATCTCCGGCCCGGCACGCTCCAGATAAAAGAGTTAACACATTCTAAAGTCCAGTTCGGGTAAATATAATTACATCTTTATTCCTTCATCGCGCGGCATGAAAAATATGTATCATGCGTTTTACTAAAAAGCTACGAGCAGAATTTTAATGGCTATTGATTTGATCTTTCTTTTTT
>CM051497.1:4679055-4718059 GCA_028031935.1 Paedocypris micromegethes
TGTGTGTGTGTGTGTGTGTGTGTGTGTGTGTGTGTGTGTGTGTGTGTGTTTCAGGCTACATAATTGCATTTTACACATTTATCACTAGAGCTGTTGGATACGAGTTTTGGGAATTGGACTTGCGACTTAAAGGCTGCAGGTTTGAATCCCCGACCAGAAGGTACTACATCTGAAGTGTCTCCACTGCTCTGGACTTGTGTGTGCATACACACTTCACTGTTTGTGTGAGATGCAGAGCGATTAAGGGTTAAATACTTTAGTGGTGGGAAGTGTGAGCTGCCACCCGGGCAACTGAAGTGTTCTTGAGCAAGACACGGAAGCCAATCTGCTCCCCAGTCAACCAACCAATCAATCCATATTCCTCACTTCCTTTCTTTCTATCTTCCTTTTGTCCATCCTTCCTTCCTTTTTTTCCTTCCTTTCTTTCCTTTCATTCCTTCCTTCCTTCAAGTTTCTCTCCTTTCTGTGAAGTTCCAATTTTCTCTATTCTTCCTTCAAGTTAGTTTCTCAATTTCTTCCTTCACTTCTCCTTAATGCCTTCCCCTTCGTTAAAATGTTTTTATTCTTTCCTTCCTTCACGTCTTCCTGCCTTTCATCAAGTTATTTCCTTCCTTCACTCCCGTCTTCTTTAATTTCTTCAAATTTTTTGAAATTCATTTTCTTTACAAAATCTTTCATTTTCTTCTTGGTTCGCTCCCCATCTTCCTTCAAATAATTGAAATAATTGTCTTTTAATTTGCTCAACTTTATTGAAGCTCTATTTCTTTCTTTCCTTTTTACACAGCTCTTTTACTTCTTTTCGTCCTTACTTCTTTCCTTCTTTCCTTCCTTCATTCATTTATTCCTACATTCATTCAAGTTTCGTCTTTCCTTTGTCTCTCTCTCTCACTCACTGACTCTTTCCATCTATCTCTCTCTCCATCACTTTCTCTTTCTCTCTCTCTCTCTCTCTCTCTCTCTCTCTCTCTCTCTCTCTCTCTCTCTCTCTCTCTCTCTCTCTCTCTCTCTCTCTTATCTTTTAACTTTATGATCCCTGTGCCTATTTTGGAAAAGTGACACTGATCAGTAAGACAGAGGTAGAGAACGAGAGAAAGATCTGTCCCCATTATGACAGATGAAAATAAAACCGAAGTTCCTAGAGATGTCAGAAGCTGCCGTGGCGTCTGTCTGCCAGGCGCTCCGTATAATGAGAAAATCACATTTCTGTAAAGTGCATGTATGCACAAAACGAAACATTTGTTTTCCTCAAGCTTCAGCCAGCTCGAAAATATGCGTGATGTTTGAAACCACTCATGTACTTTCAAAGTGCGAATAATAATTACTTGCTTTTTCAGCTGTAATTTAGACGAGTGAGTTGCACTTAAAAGCCGCGCATGCTCTGCAGCACAAACACGTCCTGATGAATGCAAGATGCCTGCTATTTTTACTCACTTCCCTGAGCTGTGTAGAATGAAATCCACCACGCAACGTCTGCACATCTGAAGTTCTCCATCACTGTTTGCCTGTTCGCATGTGATGGGGAAGAGCGGGGCGAAATGACACAGGAAACAGAAATGAGAAGTGGCCCAGCTTCCGTACGCGTTGGCTAACAGCTTCACTGCTAGCCATTTCATTAGCCGGTGTGAAATGACGTGTTGTGATGATCATTCGCAAATGTATTGTGGAATAAATACAGGCTTGTTTCACTATTCTTGTTTATTTTAACTGTATTTTGGTGATTCACATGCCACAAAATTTGCCATACGCTCCGGGCAAAATGAAACACCAGTCGGAATGAGTCATTGGACTGGCGGTTGTGGAGCGTCTACAGACGGCTGTCGATGTTTGGAAAATTTTTGACTTTAATTTGTTCTGACGAACGTTATTGTTCCTTTGATTAATAATGTTCAAAGCATGTCTGAATGTCTCAGTATTGTTCTTGCTGTGAACAAAATGTACTTTGAGTGAGTTTGTCAATATGGCCACAAGGGACCGTATCGAAAATGTGCATCCAGAGAAGTTATACAGACACAGTGAAGTGAAAACACACAACCCCGGAGCAGTGGGCAGCCTTTAGCCGTGACACACGTGAGGTCAGCGTCTTGCCCAAACACTAGTTAAGACGAATTCCAACCAGCAATCTCTTGAATGGAAGTCAAATTCCCAGTCAGATACCAGAACTTCTAATAATATAGTATCGGTTTTTTTTTTTTTTTTTTTTTGGTAAAGTATAAGACGTGGCATTAAAAAATATCTCAAAAAAATGTTTAAATACTTTTTCGGATTTTCGAGTGTGCCTCATATTCAATTCAATTCAATTCAATTCAATTCAATTCAATTCAATTCATTTCATGTATTTATTGTCATTGTCACAAAAATAACGAAATTGCGTTTGGAGCATCCATTCTTTTCACAGAAGTAAATGAATAAATACAATGCACAGTTCTAGCAGCATCAGATAAGTAAAGTGCTTTAGACAGGGATCAGAGAATTATGTTAAGTGCCGTGTCCTTGTAAGGTGTGATTATTGTCCATGGAGAGAGTACAGTACAGAAAAATACAGTAATATTTTTTGGTATGTTTGTATGTTTTTGTTTTTTGACATTGTTCTCGACCTGAACAATCTATTGGTTATTCTCTAGTATTTAAAGAAAAACAACAATCAAAAAAAACACTTTAATGTCTGTTTTGTGAAACCATGGCAGTTTCCTTTTATTTTTAATTGTTTCATATGTGCCCGGTTCTCATCAACTCTTTTATAAACTTGAAGCCAATTATGGATGGATATTTATGTCAGTTTTATATCAGTCAGATGTTGAATTGTCAGCAGGCAGATGGGTACCATGTAGGTCCACCCTTTGTTCATTTACATCTCCATCCTTTTTGCACTTCAAGGGACTGTCGTTTCTGCCACCGAGCTGAACATTGCGAATGCTGTAGACCTTCCCAGGCGATAGCTCAAGCTAAGTTGTCTTTCTTTGCTTTCGTTTTCATGGCCAGGTGCTCGACCCCGTGGGTTTTTACTCAGTGCCGAAATAGATCAGAATGCAGAGATGTCAACCTTATAGCTTGAGAGTTTCAAGGTCCGTTGTGCTTCTTTGATCACACCATGGCCAACTGAGAATTCAACCTGCTTTCTCAGCAGATGAAGATCGTGCAGCTGAAACAGACTTGGAGTCAGTTGGTGCAGAGTCGAGCGCGTCCCACCGTAAGCATTTCCCAACCTGGCGGTCCACTGGGAAGATGCACCATCAGATGAAAAAATCACACCCTGTTTTGACATTCTAATTGATCTGGAGGAATCTAGCTGGGTTTGAGCTACACTTATCTGTAGCACCAGAGCAGACGTGGGGAACTTCAAAGTGAGGATGTGGACGTTTTGGCAGGTTTCGATGCGGACGCTGTGATCGTACTTGCATTCGAGAAATTGGACTTGTTATCTCACTCAGGGACGCCGCTTGGAGTTATGGGCCCTGTAAAAAAATATAGATTCAATTGATTTGGGTGTACAGAACATTTTAGGTGGACATTTAGCTTTAAAATCAAGAGACATTTCCTCAAAAAAGCAGTTGAAATATGTGTAATTTATCTGCTGTTCTACATAGTTGACATAAAGACCCTGACAGAATTAAGAATGCTTGGATTCAGAACATTTTAGTAATGCCGAATGGATGTTAAGGCACCTTAGTAACTTAAGGATATCAAGGTGCCTTATAAATAAAATATGTTGTTGTTGTTGTTGTTGTTGTTGCTATTACAACATTAATTTAATTGTTGGTTAGCTCTCGATTAGTGTTGGAAACGAAAGGCTTGAAAGAACACTTTTTTTGTAATGTCTAGTTGACTGTCGGATCTTCTGAAATTAGCGTTTAGTTTCAAAACTTGGGATTTATAATCGTTAATTGCAAACACTTTCCGTTTATGATTTCAGTCTCTTGTGTTGCAGAACCATCTTTGCCATTCTACTTAGCAGAACCATGTCCATGTGAGAAAGTGCAATTTGCCTGCAGAAATTAGCCTTTGTGTATTTCCATTTAATAATTATTATTGAGATGTTGCATTAAAAGATACATTATTGGTTGCTTAGATTTGTTGTGTATCTATGAGACTCACCAAAGTTCATTGGCCAAACTTCTTTTTTTTTTTTATATATTTTTATTGAGTTTTAAATTTACACACTTATATTCAATATCACAATATCACTTATATACAATATCCCGACCCACCCACACGGCAAAAAAAAAAAAAATTCCCAAACATTTATATATACATACTATACATACATATATTGACAATAATACAGTAATACGGTTTATAATAGTACATCAATAATAATTCCACTGTTCAGGGTCCACAATAATTAAAGAAATTCTTAAAGAAACAATGTTCCATATTTGTTCAGTCAATCAAATTGTTGGGTGACAAAAAAGGCATCGCAACAGTAGAAAAGAAAAAAACCACCTTTGTACATGTTGGCCAAACTTCTTAACGGCGACTCTGATCTCACTGAGAAATGTTGGATTCGCTGTTCTTGTGTCTTCTACTCTTTGCATGTATCCATCTGTTAGTGTCTGGTGAAGTCATTCTCTCTACCCGTTTCCCCCCACTAGCATCGGATATGCTTGACTCAGCAGTTAAGTGTTCTACTAACGCCAGGTTTCTTCCCCTGTTTAATCCATCTCTAAACAAAGGCATTTATTACAGATGCATCCATCTTAGTACATTATACATTGGCAGGAAATGCATTTCCTTTGTGCAGACACAAGCTAATTAGCAATCAGCTTAAGCTTTGACTAGGTTAATCGCTCAATACACAATCAACCTGCGGGAGAGAAGCAGCATGCATCCCCATTAATGTCCAGCGGCGGCCTGCCTGATCACTTCCACGTTCCTTCCTCTTCCAGCACCTCGCTGTTGATCACCATATATTGATTTCACTCCCCTTCTAATTGAACTCAAGTTCATTACAAGCAGTTAAAATCATGAATGATGTATTAGTACAGTCACATTTGTTATACTTGTCTGTCTTTTAGTCTTTATCTGATAAAAGACCCCAATCAGGGAGCGACTAAGACCTTGTCCAGCCAACCCTCAGTACACAGATGGTGGCTTGATATTTTCTATTCACCAATAGTATTACTTTTTCCGCACAAAAATATATTAAGCACCTAGTTTTATTATAAAGAAACTACCACATTAAGTACGTAATTGTTTGTTTATAAAATTAGAATTTAATATTTATTTTTTAAATGTACTTGTAAAAATTCAGAAATTTCAGATTACACTTATGTGCTACAGAAATGGTCAAAAGTGAAGCAGCGTAGTGATTGTCCAGCATTAAGATTCATTGACACACTCGTTGTTTTATTTGATTAATGTGTGGGCGTGGCAGAATCTTGAGGACGCGCCCCCCAGGTAAGTACGCACATGCCTCTCCGGTTCAGTTTGTCTACTTAAGCGGGAAGCTACTGTACATGGTCCTCAAAAATTCCAACCATTTTGAAATGTTTAGATGCTGAGATGATCAATGTCTGGGCATTAGTTTGCATATATTAGCTTATTTTAATGATTAACCTGAACAGATTGGTGCCATACAACATTCATCCCCCAATGTGTCGATGCGTTTGAAATGTGGCTCCTTACAGAGTATACACAATCCTTCTTTCTTACAGAAAGAACACAATCCCAATCACCTATTATTTATTAATAATAATGTTAATTTTGAAAAACAGTTATGGTAATACATATGTATTTGTTATTTATTGTATATTAATTGTATACTATTCTGAAATACTGTACGTACTTAATGTCTTTTGTAAAACAGTGTATTGTTTTTTTACTTAATAATTTAATTTAATTTTTAGTTTAGTGTATTTATTTGCTATGTTGCTGTTGTAGCTTTTAATTTGTCTTTTGTGAAATGACACAAAAGACATTCAACTGTCTCTCTGTTTGTCTGCCTGCCTGTCTGTTAGTTTGCCTACCTATTAATCTATTAGTTTTATATTTTCATTTGTAGATTAAATGATACAGATTTTACCAAATTTGGATCTGGCAACCCACTAAAAATTGATTCAAAGTGGTGTGAAACTTCAAGGTTCCATAGTACAAAAATGTTAGCTTGACAGTTCATTGTTTAGCCAGCACTATTACTTTCTCTTCCCCAAACAATTCCACTACAGTTTTTATTTAGCACAGATTAGCAGTGCATATCTGGCAACACACTAAGCGTCTATTCACACTAGGATGAGCTTCATGGTCAGTTGTTGCCTGCAATTTGCACCTTGTCATTTGACATCATGCGAATGTTCACATCACCACTCAAAACCAGCAGGTAGAAATTGCCTTTTGCATCAGGTTTGCTGTTTTATCAACTCAGTGTAAAAAATATACTGGCCCACCAATCAGATTCGAGCTTTTCAACAGCCCCACACAGCATGGTGGGGCTCAAGATCAAACCAACGTTGATGATTGCAGCAAAGAACCAGCAAGTAAATAAAAACTCGTAGTCAATCAACATGAGTTTGGCATGATTTATCTTTAGTCTGAGCACATTGATCCCCATTTTGATAAGAGTGTGGTAGTAAGTGGCAAAATTACAGATCATCAATAGTGTGTTTCACTTGTGAATCAGCCCGCACAACATCACAGGGTTAACACACACAGAAACACCTAAAAATGGTGATAATGTAACCCTTTGTGATGTTTTTCTGACCTCTAGTTATACTCTTCAGTGCAGCACGCTAAAGCTATGTTTAGCCAAACGCCACTGCCATTCCAAGGAACGGGCCTGGATTTAGTCATTCACACTTTGAATATTCTTTAGTTATGAGCTGTGAGTGCAGAAAGTTCTAGACTCGGAGGCTCATGTGACGTTCCCTTTGATCCTCTCTGAGGTTCAACAGAGCGTTGCCTTCACCTTTTACCCTGCCTGCACCCACGCTCTGCAAGGCCTGTCTCTGAGCTGTATTAATGGGAGGAAATTAAGGTTTTGTGAACCTTGACTTTGTCTGGGGTTACCCGAGTGTCTTTATATTAACAGACTGCAGTCTGCAGGCCTTGTTCAGACTGTCTTTTAAGATACAGTCATTTGTGGGACTTTATGGTTGTGTATGTTTAAGACTGGGTTGCAAACAGCTACACTGTAGACTTCATGGCTGGAGGAAGTGGGCTGATTTATATTGCTCACTTGGGGTTTTACAACTCCTGACTTCAGAAGTGGTTTTGATGATTTGAATGACAGGTTTTCTTTTTTTCCTTGGAAGCTCAGAAGTAGCTCAAACTCTAGCACTTGACATAGAGTTATTTTACGGATCATTTATATAGTCAGTATTCTTCGATGGAGTTCTTCAAGCCAGAGCTACGTTATCTAGTGGCTTCCACGAGGTGCCCAGCCCGAAGAGTGATTTATTATTTCCCGTGACAAGTCCGAAGGTGGAGATGGAGCAGTTTTGCATATTTAAAGGCAGTTTTGAGGCATAAATCGTTTCTTTCCAAGTCACGTCTGGAGTCGCTCTCTGGAGTCGGGAAACAAATGCTTCGTCCAGAGGTTTAAATTAAAACAACAGAAAAAGAAAGCTAATGACCATCTGAAAACACATAATTACACTGTTAGCTTCCTTTGCATTCTTTTTTGCTCGCTGTGGTATTTCATGGCTTTCTTTTCTTCACTATACATGCAAACTGACTTCTTTCTCTGGCTAATCTCTGCACAGATCTCTGATGCATACTAAATTAAGGACTGACCTGTGCAACGAAATGGGATTAGGAGCTGGTTTTCCCCAGAGAATCCTATAGCATAACTTAACCTCTGCTCTCCCGATCCCAGACAGCTATGACTGAATCTTCCAAATTTGCCCCAGACGGTCGAGAAGCCATAGTATTTGTTTTTCATTCCTTGAGTTTCATCATTCACTAGACGCTCTTTGAAGTCCTGGCATCTCAGTGTAGTCTGCAAATGATTAGTTTGTGTTAAAATGCTGTTCTCATGCTCCGGACAAGGTTTTCTGAAAACAGAATGCCAGGCCGCATTTATGTTAACACTTTTGTTACCAGCCCAAACTGCAGGTACGGTCAACTCTAGAACTGATATGGCCAATTCAAGCCAGCTCAGCATTCTGTCGGTGTTGAGCACCAGGGCAGGAGTCTCCATTATTCCGTCTCCACAAGGATGCACATAATAATTAAACCACAGGGGCAGAGGCAGGAAGTCCACATCAGCCTTGAGTAATGCCCCCTTTCTCCACCCCCAGGGCCCTCCTCAGGCTGTGGGAATTTCCTTTTGTCACACTCTGCTTGCCAGGTAAACAAGATGGAATAAGAAGAGCAGGAAACTGACTATAGGAGGGGCAAATGAAGCGCCGGGGAAGTGAATAGATTTCACACTCACCAGGCTTACATAGAACTCCACTAACAAGTTCACAACTCTGCCCCAGGAACCAGTCAGGATCACTGTGGATCACTGGGCTTGAGTAAATGCGGGAATGAAGGTGCAGAATCGGAATCATGATCGATGCAAACCCAGACTCTATCATTCCTCTGCTAAGGCTGCTTTAAAGATTCGTAAAAAAAAGTACAGTAGATTTTGATTAATCAGACTGAGATGCGATTATGCATAATTTGGGCCTCATAACCCCGGCCTCTCTGATTAGTCGGAAACTCCCAATATGAATCATATGTTGCATGAAAAGGTCCAAAGAAAGTCTAAATTTATATAAAATATTGAATTAGCCATTGGTTTTGAATCATGCTAAATAATTAAAGACTCATTAAAATGATTTGGACTTCTGAACATCTAAACCTAAAGTGACTTGGAATAGATTAGTTCAACATCTGGCTGAACTGGTAAGATACAATATCATCTTAAAACATTGATTTCGGTCTAGTTTCATGAAAGAAAAATGTAATGTCAGTTTATTCAGAAAATGGCTAGAATTGCTTGTTTTTGTCCCGTCTATAGCAGCTCTCCACCTGTCACATGCAAATGCACTAATTGATAAGTGATTGACGGCCATATTGACCAAGGCTGTTATAGGCTCCACCTAATTACATGGCATCAGTGTGGCTTGTCAAAGAACTGAAGACCCCCGGTTTGCAGATCTGAACTTTCACTTTGTCATCACGTGTGCATTTATATTCCTTCTCTTTCCTTCTCTACTCGTTTTCATGTCAGACCTTTTCTTGTGACATGTTTTACCTCAACAGTGTCAAAAAGAAGCAATGTCAATGAAAAACCATGAACAAAAATTTGTAGCACGCATATTATGTTTTCATGTTAATGCATTGTATGAATTTTGACCATTTTTAATATTTTTTTATTTATTATATACCGTAAATCTTTTATTAGTGGCCTGTCTCTTTGAGACACCCATGTCCAATAAACGCATGGCATGAACGCGTCTGCGAGCAATTAAACGGTTGTCTCCAATAGTAGCCTGTCCTAAGCTACTGCAAGCAGATGTTATTCTATAGAATGTTATATTATATAATATAATGATATAATATACATATTATATCCTATTTTATTATATATGTATATTATATTATACAAAATGCAATAGAATCAAATGTAATATACATTTCTTTTTTTTTTTATAAGAGCCAGTTTACATTAGACGCAGGTCTCTATTAAACGCCTGGCCGTCTGAATATTTGTTTTAATAAACTGCTATTAGAAGATATACGGTATATACATGTGAGAGAGAGAGAGCGAGTGATGGCGGGGATGACTTGTCACTTACTGTGTGTACATATTGTATGTTCGTTTGCTTCTCGGTCCCCTACATCTCCCATGTAGTGGGAATAATAAAGTTTCTCCTCTCCTACACATTTGTAGTTCTTTATGTTCAGTTCTTGTTCAGAATATCATCCTACTAGAATTACCACACATCGCCCAGATATTCTAGCGCTCCCTTAACAATTCAGTTAACAATAGATGAATGTAGAAACAGGGATGGGGCAGGGAGTGAAAAGAGAGAGGAAACTAATTTTACGTCCCGTTGACAGCGTGCAGGTGTTTGCCAAAGCAGAAAATCTATGGGGATTGATCGGAGCAGGTGGAAGTTGAGGATTGTGCTCCGTTCAGCTTTCTACTTTACATTTACTGCCGCATCAAAAGCACCTTGATCACGGTTACAACACTGTGTTAATTAAGGTGTCGAAACAATCCTATAGCAGCGTGACCTCGCGTTACCTCACGTTCCTCACCGGCTGAGTCTTGGGAATGGCTTGATCTCAGGCTGGGGCTTCACAGCTTTTGTTTGCTGAAGCTCAGAGGTGATCTACTGAGCCTCTCCACTGTTTTGTTGACCCATTCTTGAGTGATGACTTGCCATTGATCGCTGTTCCCGGATAGCATTATCCTTTTTAAGCCTCACATGCCATTAACACCCAGCATGACATTTGTTATATATTGATCAATTGATCTATTGGTTGAAGATAATACAGATTATGACAAACCAAGAGAAAGAGGCCCAAAAGCAAATAACCACTGATATACCACTATATATACGTGAGTGAGTGTGTGACACACGTGTAGATATTTATAATAGAGACTTAACAATACAATTAACTCAACAATACACTACAATATGTTGAAAACAAATAAACACGAGTGAGTGTGATAATGCAGTGTATTAGTATTATTAAAAAAGTTTTATTTATTTTGTTTATTGTGTGACATTTGCCGTGTTTTGGTTTCATTACTTTTTTCCCCCCTCTATTTTATCAAATTCGTATAATTTAAATGCAGTTGTGTAAGTTATATATTTTTTTTTTTGTGTGGCATGTACCAAATATTTTAATTTCATTTGATCGTTGTATTGTGATTTGTGTCAATCGTTTTTTGGCAGTTATTTCATGTTGCTGAGGCGTGTTCATATTTCAAAGGGCGAAAGTATTTAGAAAGAATAGTAAAAAAAAAAAAGTTCAGCAGTTTTAGGAAAAAAATGTATATGCCTTTCCTCAAGATTTGTTTTTTCACATATCACATCTGAAAGCAGCCAATCAACAGAGGCAAATCGTTTTTAATTGGCCAACCAATCACAAAGCGGGACACACAATCCTCACTCTGGACTGTGAGGTGAGTGTGAGGAAACCCACGCAAGCAGGGCGAAAACATGCAAGCTCCATACAAAAAGTCCCGGACCAGGTCTCAAACTCGAGTCTTTTTATGTTACAGTATGTTAAAAGATCCCATCAAGTAATTCACAAATTCTGAAAATGTGCATGTTTGGCATAGCATCCATCCCGCATACCGCAGAAATAGCATTACAGGGAGTATTTCATTCCAGACGTGCCCCCTGTTTCACCAGCGTCATCACTTCAAAAGTCCCGGCTTGTTTGTTCATGTGCTGTTGCTAAATAAGTCCTTTAATCGGAATTAAATTAGTCCCAGTCTCCACGTTCACGATCCTGATCCGTTTCGAACAACTGCAGCAGTTTTGAGAGCCGTCGTTTTGTTATTCGATAGAATAAGAGACGAAAAAAAAAACAGGCAATCACGGTGGATTACTTTGCCTCGCCGTGCGTCATGCTACTCTATGTAAAAAGTGGCCGCTTTACTATTTGAAATTCCGAGTAGCTTAGCAAGCTGCATTTAGTGGAAGTTGCCCACCCAGCACTTTTTTTTCCTGTACCCTCGTCATGCCTACATCTTTCAATTTGTCATAGGTTTAAACGAACAACCCCACGGACTCTTGAATTATGCGCACGCTCTTTCCTGATTCCTCCCCGTGCCGTGTCATGAATGCCGTGCGGCGCTGGTATTCCCCTCACTCAGCAGAGTGGGCAGGTGAGTCACGGAGCAGGCAGAACCGTGCAGGTTTTAACCAAGACTGACGCGGGTCGTCTCATAGCTCCGCGGTTTTGTCATGCAGCCCTGACCCGTAAAACGAACGGACGGTGTTCTTTTCAAAAGAAACCTGTGAGTTCATGCGATTGCTTCAGAGTTAATTCATTGCCCCTCGTTTGAGCGTCTGAAAGCCTCCACCATTCTTTTGCCGTTTAAATGTTTTATTTTTAGCAGACGTTCGCATGCCTATAAAACCTTCAGCCTCTCAGGGGCCTCTCGCTGGTTCCTGGTTAATGTCTCAGCAAGTTGTTATCCAAAGAAAGTGTAGCAATACGCAGTCCTCAACACCGTGTTTATGCTGAGCGAACGAAAGTGAAAAAAACCAACAGACAATTTCAAGTAGGCCTAAAGTGGATGCATGGGATGTTTTGGTTCCAGCGTTCACAACCTATAAATCTGATTTGATGAATTTAGTGGTTGTGCTAGAACTCAAGGAGAAAAAAAATAAATAAAATAACAGCAGGTTTTTGTTTCTCCGTTTAAAGTGCAGCCTTTTGCTTCATGTACAATTGTCCAGCAGTTGTTTAACGTGAAGTATCTTTTGGTACTGTAATTCTCATTAATTTATTTACGTTTACATGACCCTTATTTCTCGATGTCACCCTACCATATACCTACAACCAAATTTCAACCCACAACCAAACTTCTGGTTGGTCAGTTTCACTCTGTCTTCTCTCGCAGCACACAGCATCTGGGGTGGGATTTTTTTTTTGAAGATGCTAAAGTGTCTTAACTGGTTGCGTTTAAGGAGTAGATGGATATATGGGTTCAAGATTTTAAACAAGGTGGGGTTTTTTTTAGACATGGCCATTTGATTTTGTGACATTGAGAAAATTTGTTTTTGGCGATGTCGCAAGAACTTGTTTTCATTGCTGAAACTTGTATTCTTGTGGGTGTCTTGGTAACACAACTATAGTCGTTAGCCAACGTCTACTGTCTACAAAACATTATTCAGGAGACTACTAGCCTCACAAGCATTAGCATGGATGCTAATCAGCCTCTTAAGTCCTTGGATGGTTTAATGTTTTGGAGTTTTAATTCCGTCGAAGGCATCGTCCCAGACACACGACATTCCCAATCACTCACCTCATTTATCTAAGATGAACTCGATAGGGAGGACAATGTGCTGAGATGTGATTTAGATCTAATATTGTGGCATTTTACCTGAGGAGTGTAATGTTAGAAAGCTGGAAGGAGCATCAACTTGGAGGATGAAAAGAAGCTGCCCTGGTTGCTGTGCTATACGTATAAGCATGGGAAATATATTACAGTTTCCCTCAAAACCCATCAAGGCAACACTCTCTCATCTTTCACAAGCCACTAACATATGATTCAAACTCCCTATCCGTGCTTCTCTGGTCAGCAGCAGTGCACGCATGATGGGAAAACATGGAAGTACTTTCAGTCATAAATCCCCCATCTGCTGTTGCCACCAGAGCCAGGTCTGGATCTCCGCCGGTGACCTGACACGGCCTGGCTTCCTTCTCATCCAATCACAGACAGCTGCTGCTGCTTCCCTTTTTTTTTGGGAAAGGCAACATTTTTCGTAGGTTTTTACAGGTGGGTTGTGTGGAAGTGGCTAGAGTTCTTCAAGGCCGGATTATTTAGATGTATTCATAAAACGCGTTCTTATATAAAACACCTCAAGATGAACATTTTGGAATAGCGTAAACAATTTACTATTAACGATTATCCTTGTGACTTTTTAGTGATTTATACCCCCTACTCATTAAATTACTAATACATTGACCCCCACAGTTTAAGGCTGCCCACTGCTCCGGGTTTGTGTGTGTTCACTTCACTGTGTGTGTGTAACTTCACTGGATTTTACAATTTACGGTCCCTAGTGGTCATGTTGACAAACTCCCTCTCTTCCTCTTAATTTGCTTCTTAAACCCAGTGTTGAATAGTCACAATATTTTTATCAACAAAATTGAAGATTCATTCCGAGTCGCAGTATTGTTCATAATTTGCATTTAAAACAAGTTGCAAACAGTTGTACAGTAAAGTGTTGTTCAAGCCTCTTCTATTACCTTGTTTGTACAAAACATTATGTAGTTTTTAAAAAAAGGTCCTAGTTTCCTCGCACATCTGACTTGTTATATCCAAATCATGAGCTAATTAGCAGCAGTCCAATGTAATCCGCAGTTGAGAGTAGATTTTTACAAAGTAAAAATTTGTAACTTACACTAGTTCAGAAAAAGAATGAGTGCAAGCGAGAACTCTAAAACTCTAAAAACTGCCATGCTTCACAAAACTGTGAGTTATGGGATATTGTGGAAGATTATGGGAGCCGGTGACGAGCTGTGAGGTTCCTGGCTAGTGAGGCACTGACGTCCGTGAAAATATTGTATCAACTCAGGGCTGAGTTGTAATTGTGTGGAGGATTTATGTTTTTGCATTTATGAAATGTGTTTTCAAAACATTTGTCAGATCCTCGTGCACCAATCCACCCCTCGACCCCTCTGAGAATTTGGCCTTAAAGTTGGCTGAAAAGGAATGATATTTTTTATTTTTGAGGAAAATTGAATTTACTTTACACCCTTCCTCCGTCATCCGCTTGTATCTGTAGATTGTGGGACAAATGAATGGTTGCTTCTTCTACAAAAGACGTGTCAAAGTGCAGTGGCAGGTATTATTATGCTTGTCCTGTCATTTTTGCCATTGTGATGGTAAAGGTCTGGGCATCTAGAGGCCTTTCCGTGACAGAACAGTTCATCCAGAGTGAGCTGAGAGGAAGAGTAGTATTTAATGAAGGCTTCTCAGGCCGGTCATCAGCTCTAGACGCCTCTTTGCTAGTAATTGCACACATTATGGGCTGTTAAGAGTCTGTGCCACCTCTCTGAGGATGCCAAAGAGCAACTGAAAGGGAAGCTAACGGCCCAGCCAGGAGATTTGGGACACCGCAGGTCTTGGCCTGGTTCTCGGCTGACCAACAGTCTGGCTGCATGTCTCTCACCCTGCCTGTCAAATAAAGAAAACCGCCTAGTCTTCCCCCATGCTTGCGTAGCTTTCCTCCAGGCCTTCCCGCAGTCAAAAAAACGTCTTTATAGAGTTGAAAACGATCGCCCACCAATCGATTGTATGTTCCAAGCCCAGAGTTGCTGGGATTGGCTCACGTTCCTTGTGACCCAGAAGTGGAAAATGGTTCCGAAAATGGATAGATGGATGCTTAAATGTGTGTATTCCACATTTGAACATGTCTAGGCATGTTCTGCTTGTGTCAAACCCTGAACTTGGTCATCTTCAAAAAATCTAGGTCACTGTAATTATAATTTAGGACAGTTTCTTATTATTTTTTCAGTATTGTTAGTAGCCTAATGTGTAATTTATTAATAAAAGAGCTGACTTTTTTCTTTTACCTTGCACAGATTTCTGCCTGTGGATATTACTTGCGCATTACAGCATAAAAAAAATCACGGGAGACTTAATTTAGTCTGCTTACTAACATCCTTCCCTCCTCCAAGTCACTGATTAGATCACGAAAAGGCTTCCCCTGCACATCAAGCCCCGGTTTTTCCTCATTAATATTGCCCGATTTGTCCCGATGCGAGATTGCTTGATATTCTTCTCACTTCAGCATGATATGGCATCAGCTACGTGTGAAAAAGCTGAGAGCGATGAGCAAACACTCTCGCGTCAGCCTGTCTATTCCAGTGGAAACCCTTTGGAGACGCCATCGACTCCCCCCAGATCTCAGATGGTGGGATGCAGAGATCTCTCAGAACCGGCTTCATGCTGTTTGACTGTGACGCTGGTGCTCACTGATCTTTACAGCACAGGCTGGAGTGCAGGAGGGATGGGGGAAGCAGGTTTTAATTGAATTGTAAATGCAAGCAGGGTGCAGGACTATCCCAACTGGGGCAGTCGGCAGATGGGATGCAGGGCCTGGCCCAGCAGGGTGAGGTGGTTGTTTGAGTGAGTGGGGTGTGAGGGATTGGGGCTAATGGGGGGATGGGAGAATGGTCAACAGGTTTCCTGAAGATGACCAGATCTAGAGTTCCCTGTTGGGATCTACACACTACAGATCCTGGAGAAGGGCCAATTTCTCCTTTAGGTTTGATGAAGCTTTACATTCTTTCATCTTGTGTGCATTTGGACGTGTTCATGTATCTTAATAGACTTGTTGTAGTATCAATGTACCACAAATCCAGAGCTATAATGCCATTCTCTGCTGAGGGAGAAGGCTGGTAAACCTTCTATGCACACACTCACTTCTACACACGGTGTGTATGTTTGAAAATCCCTTTTAGAAGAGAAGTATAGAAAGCAGCGTGTAGCACTGAAGACAAACCGTTGCAGAGGAAAAGCTCAATGAACTGGAACAGAGAGAGGAAAAGGCTGGATTTGATTCTTTAAAGTGAAATTAGAGCCGTGTCAGCTGGGAAAATGATCCCAGTCTGCCCTCATCAGGTGAAGACCCACACTCCACCCTCTCTCTCTCTCTCTCTCTCTCTCTCTCTTCGGCTCTCACTCCATCTCTCCTCCCGCTCCCTCCTCCTCACTCTCTCTCGGCACTCTCTCACACCACACGCATCTCTCTCTTCTCTCACCCACACACACACACACACGCTACACGCACACACAAACACACACACACACACCAACCACACAACACACACACACAAAACACACCACACACACACATCTCTCTCTTCCTCCCTCCTCACACTCTCTCTCACATACTCTCCTCTTCACCTCCCGTCTTCTCTCGCTCTCTCGTCACTCTATCGCTCTCACACACACGCACTCTCCTCTTTCTCACACACACAACACCACCACACACACACACACACACAACACACACCCACACACACACACACACACACAACACCACACACCACCACACACACACTCCTCTCTCTTTCCTCCCTCTCGTCTCCTCTCCACACTCTCTCTTTCTTACGACTCTCTCTCTCTTTCTCCTCCCTCTCTCTCTCTCTCTCTCTCTCTCTCACACACCCACTCTCTCTCTCTATCTCTCTCTCTCGTCCTCCCTCATCTCTCTCTCTCTCTCTCTCGCTCTCCTCTCCCTCTCACTCTCACAACACACACACACCACACACACTCGCTTCTCTCTCTTTCTCCACACCACACACACACACTCTCTCCTCCACTCTCACACTCACACTCGCTCTATCTCTCTCTTCACCACCACACACGCACCACACACACACACACACACAAGCACACACACCCTCTCCTCCCCCTCTCTCTCTCTTTAAAGTTGTTACTTACTGCTGTTTAGTACAATTCTTTATAGGTATTATATAAAAATTGAATTGCTGAAAAAAAACTTCACATTATCAGGAAAATAATATATTGATTACTTGCTTCATTCAAGAATTATTCTAGAACTGCTGCGTGTTCCTCTTCCGGAACACATGGGACGGCAGAGGATTTGGATTTTTCGCGACACGTCAGAAACTGTAATGTGTGTGCAAAGATTGAACATTTTCCTCTGTAGTGTGTGTACTTTTCAAACACCACAACACAGTTCTGTATTTCTTTCCTTTCTGGGACCATAAAACACAACATCTGCTCTCCATTACAAAGAGGCCTTGACAGCAAAGGGCTGCGTCCACGTCTTCCTTCCACACTCCGAGGCCGTCGACTGCGCTTGTGTGTTTACCTCCAACCTCCACGTTTAAATTTCAGTTATTAAAAAGACAGCCTGCGGTTGCCAGATAATTAACCTGGCTTGTGTGTGTGTTTGAGAGCTGATATTTGTGCACCTGTACTGGAGGCTCTTGGGGTGTGAATGGCTAACTGCCACCCGGAAATACAGACGTGCGGGGGAATCTACATGTCACGCCGGAGAACAGGGGGTCTCACCTGTGTGTCTGTAACCTTTCCCACTAATGAAAACACTAATAAAGCCTGGAAAAAGCTTTAGGAGATGAGCCAGACTTCCACAGACAACACTGAGGGAATACAGTAATATGCTGGAAGACATGCTAGATCGGCTGCCTGAGCTGTGGCCTTTATGACCGTCTTCCACTTTATGAGTCACTCACAAGATGGGGCTGTAAAAAAAAAAAAAAAGCAAATGGTATTACAGCAGATGTTCTCAACTTGGGTTTTGCACTTGGGAACCTGGATTTTGTGTGTGTGTGTGTGTGTGTGTGTGTTGTTTGTTTGTTTTGGTTTAGTTTGTATTTTTGTTTTGATTGCTTTTGTTGTGGTTTATTTTTGTTTTGATTGCTTTTGTTGCTGTTTATTTTTTTTTGTATTGTATATATTTTGTAATCTTTGTTCATTCATAGTTTTTTTTAACAGTGTTATTTTGTATTTAATGTATACTGGTGTGATAAGCAACACCCCCCGCGGGATCATATTTTCCCCTGCCTCTTCTAATCTCTTATCTTAGCTTGATGTTGGGGTGTTAAATGACTTTGTGCAGTTCCACAGTTGGATAAACATGGTGGCTAGAGTTTCTGTGTCGATCATAAATCTATTTTTTTTTCTTTTCGTTTTTGATAATATAAGAAGTTTAGGAGAAAGTGGTTGTGTATGGATAGGCATGCTCGAGTTCATGGCCTGTGTTGAACTCAACCAGCCAGGTCCTGGTGCACAAGGAGCTACTGGAGGTTAGGTACCTTGCTGCATGAGCCTTGGTTCAGAGGGTTAAAGAAGATAGAGACCATATCACCTTTCCCGGGACCTAGCTGTTTTATCTCCAGTAAACCTCACTGTTTTTTGTTTCTTGTTGTTTTTCCAGGTATTGAGTTCTGAAGCTGATCAGTTACAGGTTTGATTGAAAATTTGAAGTCGAAATTTAAACTACGGTAAATTCAATTTTAAACATGTTTTTGATTTTAAATACTTTGCACAAACATATAACCTTTAAAAAATATGTATTCTGGATGCATTTTTCAACTGTTTTTTATGCTGTTTCTTTTTACATGTTTTAGCAGAAAAACGTTATTATACACAGACAGCGGAAAAAAATAAATGAATGAAGAAAAAACAGACACACGGACAGATGGCATATGGGTGATAAATAAATTGATATGTAAATACATTGATAGATTAATAGACACACACTCACACACACCCACACACATATTGTATACAGTGTCCATGAAGGTATAATGTGAAAGATGATGGAGAGTGAGGGGGGTAAAAAAAAAGAGAGGTAGAGTTTGTGTGTGTCTGTGTGCGTGAGGGAGAGGGAGAGAGAGAACAAGAGAGGGACAGAGGGAGAGAAAGATGGAGCGATAGATGAATAAACGGAACAACTGCATCTCGGGAGTTAATCTCACTACAAATATTTTCCCACTATGTTGTGCTGATGAGATGGCCACTGCTCGTGTTTCCTCAGATCTGACCTAGTGATCTAGAACTCTTCTCTCAGCTGTTCTCACACAGGAATAACCACCTGATTCTGAAGCAGGAAGGTAAATAAACAGAGGTGGAGAATAAACCGGCGTGGAAACATAAGCAAAGGGAGATGGATGTCCTGTAAGACAAGATGTTTGTTTGAATGCGCGTGGCATTGATTAATAGGAAGCCTGCAGATAAGTGCACAGGGCTGAGAAAACAGATGAGACGAGCGAGACATGGAGATGCTGTGTGAAACCCTTTAGGAAAGAGGAGAGATTTAGCTCCATCTCCATCGCCTGGATAGAAGGTACAGCCAAGGAGCACTACTACAGTTATCAAAATGTATATGTGATGGAAATGTAAAATCCATCCCATATATATACAGTCAACTCCTGATAAGTGCACAGCCTGGGGACCCAACACAAAACTGCACTTAAGTGGATAGTGCACTAATCAGGAGTGGAGGCTAAAATTTTGAGTCACGTGACTACACGCCCACTTCATTTCAAACTACGTACTACAACTACAGACTATATTTCAATCAAAACGAAGCCTTCAAAAAGATTTGACCGCAAGCGATCTCTGTGTTGTTTTATATCTCATTATTGTTTAATGATGTTTTCTGTCATGTAAATTATTACATATGGAATGTATATGGACATTACAGAATTGTTGTGACGCAGTTGTATCCCAGTATAGCGTGCACTTATCCGAAGTCAAACTGATGTATCTCTATGTAGACTGGACCAAACGAGCACTTGCACTTAAGCGGAGATTGCACTTATCAGATTTATCTTCTTAACAGGAGCAACTTCTCTGTACTTTGAATGGGATTAAAAGTGGGACCAAAGACTGGCGTGCAGTTAAGAGAATCTTGCACTTAAGTGATGTGCTCACACCGACAACATCTATAACATGTTTTTCTGAACCTCTTTTTCCGGATTTTCTATTTCTGGATCACATGCTGGCTCGGTGACCAACCAATCACTGAGCAGAAGACACAGACACACACTTTCACACTCTCACTTTGTGAATAATTTAAATTTATGGAGTGAATGGGAGACTTGGAGGAAACCCACCCAGACACTGGGAGAAACAATACAAACTCTACACAGAAGGTCCACCACTGGGCCATCTGTCTCATGCCGTTTGTGATAAAAGCGATTAATATATTAATGCTTAATGTAATAACTGTTGAACAAATATTGAGTTTTTTTTTAATGTAGTTTAATACCTTGATTAGTGACATCACATTACGCATTAAGACACAATTTATGTGTATTCATATGTATAAATATATCTTCATATATGTTCTGTGTATATTGATAAATAAAAATAAAGTGTAATTATATGAACATATCAGATTCTGTTGAAGAGCATTAGCGAGGCCTGGTCTGAGAGATTGTAGCCTATTCAGAATTCTGGGATTCTGTGCGTTCAAAGAAATGCAATTCCAGGTAATGTTCAAATGAAAAAATAAAATCAAGGATCACGTCGTCTCGTCCCTGAACATGAGCTTGACATTCAGATGAGGACTCTTCTCTCGCTCTGTCTGATGAAGTGGAAGTAATGTGTGTGTGTGTGTGTGTGTGTGTGTGTGTGAGAGAGAGAGAGAGAGAGGAACAGAGTCATAATGAAAAAGATGGAGGTAGACAGGACTCTCTCTTCTCTCTCATATATTTATGTATTCCTCTTTTAATCCTTTTACACCTCTATCTCTCACTATCTTTCCCTCTTTTAATCCTTTTACACCTCTATCTCTCACTATCTTTCCCTCTTTTAATCCTTTTACACCTCTATCTCTCACTATCTTTGCCTCCTGCTCTCTAGTTCCCTCTCTTTTTCTCTCCCTCTCAAACCCCTTACTCTTCATCTCTTCTTTATTTCTCTCTCCATCTCTTCACCCCCCACCCCCCATTCGACATTTTTCCATGTCGTTCTGTGCTGAACGCTTCCTCACTGGGTTTTTATAGCTACTTTGTCCTCACCCAGACCGTGCCCTCCTGCGTTTGATGGCTCTGTTCCTCTATTATGGTTTGTGTTGATGACTGTGTCCATTGACATTGCTATGTGCTGTAAAGTGAGGACACATTGATGGTCACATTGATCATGTCATGGACATACAGCCACGCTTGCTGAATGTACGCTAATAATGCTAAACTCTATAAAACTTGTTTTATTACTAATCATTTTACTTATTTATTCACTATATTTGTATTTGTGTATATAAATGTGAAATCAACAAATACAAAAAACAACAAATACAACAATTTCCACAAAGCTTTAGTCTAGTAGTAGTAGTAGTAGTAGTAGTAGTAGTAGTACTCATATTGCTATCATTAGTAGTAGTAATAACGATATAATTTCTTTGTTTTTTTTTCTTAATTTTTGTGGATATTGTTTTTCATATGTTGCCAGAATAACAACATTATTATTATTATTATTATTATTATTATTATTATTATTATTATTATTATTATTATTATTATTATTATTGTGCAATTGTATTGTGTACCATGGTGTATAATATATGTATGTGACAAATAAGATTTGAATTTATTTAGTTTAGAATATTATAAGTAGGTAATTAAAAAAAAAATAGAAAACCTGTCATTTGTTTTTCATTCATTAGTTTGTTTGTTTATTAATATATTGTTTTATTTTAGTTTTACACATTTTTATTAGTTTCACCCTCACAATTTAAATCTTAAAAATCATCTCAACAACATGTTTTAATATAGTATTTATGCTAAAATGTTTTGTAAAAGTCCACCAGCGGTTTGAATGCTCTTAATTTACTCAAGTGTGAATGAACTTAACCTCAATGAGTCGTTTTTACAGACAAACAGACCACAGAGATCAACCTTTGCATGTTTTTGTCTTTGTCTTTTCCTGTAATGGAGTTTCGGCGGAGTGTCGTCTAAGTACATGTTGTACTTCTGAGCTCGTGATGGCAGTTCTGCTCTCTCAAGGTCTCTTGAGATGAAACCCGCTGGTGTAACAGTAGGAGTGGATTGTACATCATGGTTGCACACAGTTTGAGAATCAAGTTACTACGGCTCTGTAGAGTTAGAACCAGGATAGATATTTTCAGTGCACTTTCCAGGAAGATGTGGTCAGATTTTCTTCACAGGATAACGTGTGTTGCTGTGCAGCAGCCTGCGATTACCAGAATGTGGTTGACTTTTGAAATATCTGGCCATCAGTCAGATTCCAGTCAGTAACAAACCTTTTAAAAACCAAATGAGTCTTGATGTTTCAAATGACTTGAAACTCTTCGACAAGTGGTGAAAAAAAACACACACATGCACAAAGTGGTGTCAAACTCATTTTCACAGAGGGCCACATCAGCATAATGGCTGTCCTCAAAGGGCCGGATGTAACTTATACATGTACCTAAATGTAATAAAATGTTATGGAAAATAAATGCAACTACTCCTTAATGTTAAATAACCCATTTTCTATTATAACCTATTCAAGTAGCAATTGCAGTTGTGTCGAAAACCTAAATTAGCTTGTTGCTCTAAATCCTTTTAAATTTTGTCAGCGTATGAAAACCCACAAAACTCCATTAATGAAGGATCAAACAGTCCAAGTGAATAAAGTAAAATAACATAAAACTGTAGAAACACTGCCACAGTCGAAAGGCATCGTGGGAAATGTAGTTTTTGGTCAATGCATGCTCTTAATTTGGTTTTTGGTATTTATTTTTAGGCACTCAAAACTTTGAAGCTCTCGAGGGCCACATCTGGCACCCTGGTCTTGAGTTTGACACATGTGGTTTAAAAGAATAAATGAATTCTTTACATTATAATATCCTTGTTGTTTATGATAGTAATGTAAACACTACAGATACACATAATATGTTAGAAACTTTGAAAAGAGGTATTTCAATTCATCCTTTTTTTAATATTTTAATATTTGTGGTTCACAATATTTGAAGTGGCACACTTTGGAAACACGCCTCTGTCATTAGCCACAGGGTTCTGAATGGAACAATTTCAATAATCGAACATTTTGCTCATAGTTTGTTACTTGGACCGAACAAACCCTCCATTGAAAGTCTGGACATGCAGCAACATCGACGCTTGTCTTTTAAAGATTTGTATTCTGTTTTTTCCTCCCATTACACTCCTCACACTGTGCAACTGAGGAGTTCTCTAAAAGTTCTCAGGTACTGTTGCGCTTCGCTCAAGGCCGATCGATCCCGTTGTCAGCTGTGCTAGACGGCGAAGGCTCTTCTGAAGTGATTTCATTTTGAGCCTGGTGCTGCTGCTGAAACGCTTTTCTATCTCGTATTGATTTTATGTGTCAGAATCCAAACCCCTGCTGTTTGGAATGTTCCAGGACATTGGGTTGGTCCGGGTCTGTGGTTCGCTTCTGACTTTTAGGCAGCCTGCACATTTGAGTTGGCTGACTGATTTCTTAGGGTGGTGCGATGTTGACGTTGGCCTGGGCTTCTGGACAAACTTCAGCTGGATGAATGAAGCAACCTCGTGTCCTCTAGTGCCGCCCTCTGATTGAAAAACACCTTTCATTCGCCCCCAACTGCCGCCGTCCGTTGACACAGCGTCATGTGTAGTCCGTTATGGATTACAATCCGATGTGCAGGATTTAATCCGCGGAGAGTTAGGAGCTAATCTGAGGAACAAAGAATTACGTTGACCACAAAGAACCAAGATTAATTATTCCATTAGTCTGTGTTTGAAAGAAAAGGTGGTTTGGTGGCGGAGTCACAGCAAGAAAGACACTCTTGAGACTCAAGTTCGCAGGTCGAGGATTTTTTGTGTGCATGTTCTACCCATGTGTGGGTTTCTTCTAGGTTTCCGTAATAATAATAATAATAATAATAATAATAATAATGAGTATTTGTAGGGCGTTTTTCACAGTTTTAACCGTCTCAAAGCGCACGTGTAAATATGTAAAGGAAGTGTTGTTTTATTCAATTTATTGTCTGGATTGTTGGTGTTAAGTAAGTGGCTGCGGTTATGACAAGACAAAGACAAAGAGCAGTGAGCAAGCACATACGTGACAGTGGCCAGAAAAAAAAAAAAAAAAAAAAAACCTCTTTAACGAGGAAAAAAATAAACCCTGGGGAGAACCCGGCTCACTGGTGCCAGTCTCCTCCGGCAAGGAAGCACCACCGATGATCCCGAAGCTCCTAGGAGATTCCGGTCGTACGACACTTGCCGCTCAGGAGAGGAGGGGAGAAAAAAACAAAAAAACAAAGCAATTAGATAAACTTCAAGTACCATGAATTTTGACAATTTTCCGTAGTCTGAAAAACTGCGCAAAGAGTGTGTGAGAGTGAGAATGTGTGGGTGCCTCTCCATGATTGGTCGGCCACCAATCCAGGGTGTGTCCCGTCTCCAGGCCCAGCTTTGATTGGATTGGCTCCTGCTCCCCTTGACCCAGAAACAGAAGGTGGTTCAGTGATAGATGGATCAGTAAAGGTTGACACATTTTCGATTGGCGAAGCTTCAGTTCAGAAAAAATCGTGCGTCAAGGATGCGCACAAACAAACCCGTGTTTCTGCCTGGTCTGGTGACTGCGATGTTAATACACCAACAGAATATATGTCAGGAAACGATTCATTATTTATATACGCACTATTATATATTCACTTTTTCGCCGTCTGCACGTTCGTTATTTCACATTTACAAAGACCGTGTGGATTGCTTCTTGACAAGTTGGCAATACGTCAAGCACTTTGACTAATTATTTTAAGTGCATTTACATCGCTCCACTGTACATGCTGCATGAGCTTTTATTTGTTTTTACATTGCTATGAATGTGGTACAACTCTTTTATTTTTTATTGTTTTCACTCAGACCTGCTTAGATGGAACAGGCCGGGTTGTTTTCATTATATTTAGCCTGAGGGGTAAAAAGGAGGCATCCACTGTGGTTTCCCATCTTTTGTATTCCCTCTTCCTCATAACGGCAGCCTGTGGAGAGGTCACGCTAGCTCAACAAATAGACCGTCTGTCTGCAAATGGGACAGTGTTCGCGTTCAGACACTATTCCGGGTTTGCCGGTGATTGATTGGGCCGGTTGGTTATTTTGGCATTGAACAGCAGAACAGCTGGACATTTTCTAATTGGATATTTATAGTTTTACTTTGCTCCAGACCACAGAGAAATTAGTTCCGTTGTTTTTATAATAGCGTTTAAAACTTGGATGTAAAGATTTTGGGCTGTGAACGCTAACAAGCAGTTAGCAATTAGTAGCAGAATTGTCTGACATTTTCCGGCGTGGGAAACTTTATGCAAATATTCATCAATACCGAATGCCGTTTTATTTTCGTAAGGTTGGAACCAACTTAATGTTGAGTGAAAGTCTGTGCTAATTTGTGTTTTTCACTGGAATGCACTTCTGCGTCAGTATTGCATTGCCATCTGAGTGGTTTGCTGAGATTTAAATGGTGTAGACTAGTATCTGATTTTATACGCTCTGATTTCATAGAATTCAATCATTCAGATTTATTTTGAGGCTTTTGACATGTTTAGATCATTTTGCAATGGTCTTTTGCTAATATTGTAGCTTTTTACTTATATTGTACTCTTATAAAACTAATCTAATAGAAGAAAAAAAAGTAAGATAAAAAATATTGCGCTAGTTTGTATAAAGACCCTCTGTCTTTCATCATCATGACTTTGTGGGCAATATATGAATACATTTAAATGCAATATTCTATACATATATGTATTTATTCGAATTCCTTATTGTAAAGCACTTGGATATTTGTTGACATCGCTGTCTTTCATCATGACCTCACTCGCATGACGCCTACTAGTAAATGTGTTTACGTATTTACTAGTAAAAAAAGTATTGAGGTTAATTTGATAAATGATATTGAATCAATAAATTGACATCAGTCTCCGTCTTGCATCATCATGACATCACTCCGTGTGGGCGGGGCCTTTTGCATGGAATGAAAAAGTAGTTACTCTAACGCTTCACTTACTATAATTCACGAACAATATTTAAATTATTGCAGTTATGATAGAGAGTGAAACATAAAAAGCTCACGTAGATTCACTCTCACATCATCTCTATGACATCACTCCTCCTGGGTGATGACTTCCTTGTGCCGCCCAAAGTAGGTGCCATTGTGTTTCTAATGCACTGCTCACTGTAGTCCATTAGACATTTCCAATTGTGCGTTCAAATAAAAAAGCGTAGAATTCATGTGAGCTCATATTGACAGAAAAACGCATATTCGGTGTTTCATCATTGTGACTTCCTTATGGACCACCGTAAAGTAGATCCAACATGAACTGTTTTCTCATGCCTTCTCTGCATAATTTTATTCTCATGCCCATCTAATAATAAAGACCCGCCTCTTTTCCATCCCCTTCCAATAGAATTTCACCTAGATAGAGAGAAGCATGCAATTATATTCTCTCGCCCTCCTGGAGATCAAAGCGGGCGTTGGTGATTACAGCGAGTCGGGCTCTTTGAAGACGTCACATGTGCATCAGTTTAGTGTGTGCGCGGGGGCACAGAAAGGGGTCCTGCCCACCCTCCTCAGCCACCAAGGCCGTCACTCACTCGCACGTTTCGATTTTCCTCACACAAAAAAAAGAATATACGCTATTTCTTTGTTCCGTCGTTGAGAAGAAAAACGGTATTTTTCTATTGGTGTGGTCCTTCTGTGGTTTATTTATTCGGAGGGGAAGGACAGGGGGCGACCCTAATGTGATGAGAGGTGCGTGTATACGCTGGTGATAAAGAGACGCGTTTCGCTCTTTCATACGGCTCGATTCTTTTATTTCACCAACACAAACAAACTCTTTTTTTTTTATTTTTTTTTCGCCCGAAGTCTATTTTGTTCTGTCTGCTGCTGTGTATACACATCAAAAGATAACTTAATCTTCAAAAAATACACACGACTTCAAAGCGATATGTAAGAAACACACTGGGATGAATAATAAAAAAATGTAGTAGAGTTGGACTAGTAAAGTAAAGTCTGGCGCTGCAATTCCGTTTCCTTATCCAGTGATTCGGCCATTTGCTTGCTTCCTTTTCTCGTTTATAAGAAAATATGCCTTTCCAAGCGCCGTTCTCAAATATTACGCACTTGATGGGCTTTCATTTGTAAGTGTAGAAGGCTTATGCTAACCGACATGTAGACAAGCTCGCTGTCGGCTCGGATAATGAATGAATACATTTCCTGCAAAGGCCCATTACGATTCCTCAGACTTTTGGATTTCCATGCAGTATTACGCCAGTGCTACCGTTCTCATTTAACCTAATGTTACGTCCCCTCCGTGGTCTAGGTGTTGGAGGGCATTCACATGAAAATAATAATGGAAACTAAGTGAACTAAAGTAAAACCAGAGCTTCAAGTACTCAGGAGTTTCAACACACAACAGCGAGATTATAAACGAAAGATTGGTATTTATTGAATTAACACAAGTAAAAGACAGACAACCGGAACCATTACCTCAGGAAGGGCAGGCTGGAAAACTACAAACAAAAATAGCCCCCTAACTACTACTAATAAACCTCTAACTAAACTCACAAAGAAAACGAAATAAATAACAGGATTCTAACCTGATACACTGTGTTTCATCACCGTAACTTTCTTATGGACCACTGCAGGGTCCCCAAAAAGTAGATCCAACTTTAACTGTTTTTCATGCCTCGTCACACAATTTTATTTTCATGCCCATCTACTAATAATAATAAAGACCCGCCTCTTTTCCAGCCTGTTCCAATTGGATTTCACCTTTGATTCATCATGCGACGGTTGAGGGAAGCATGAAATTATATTCTCATTACTGTAATGAAATCACTTTTTTATATTTTGCATCAATGTTATATATATATATATATATATATATATATATATATATATATATATATATATATATATATATATATTCGTTTCAATATAGCAGGCTTATGATAGTTTATCCAAAATTTAATGACACATTTTTTCCCCGCTGAAACAAAGTAACAGATATGAGTTTTATTTTTAGGTCTTCAGATTACAGTAATTTGGTGTTTATTGAATTAACACAAGTAAAAGACCGACAACCGGAACCAATACCTCAGGAAGGGCAGGCTGGAAAACAACAAACAAAAATAGCTGCCTAACTACTCGGGAAAACCTCTAAATAAACTCACAAAGAAAACGAAATAAATAACAGGATTCTAACTCCCTGACTAAATCACACCAAACAGGAGAAAACAAGTTACAATCAATAAAAAGGCCAGCCACTTCCCTACTGTTCCTGAGCAGGTGATCACTGAATTGGAGAGTGACCACGATGAGGTGAACAGGTTAGTCACACTCACCAACAGAATGAGACAGAAAAAAAACAAGCAGTGCAAAAATCAAACGACTTTAGACGTAACACTAATGACGGCTCGGAGACGTGTTACTGTGAAGCACGAATGCGAGCTGGAGATGAGGCCGTCTCGTCTGGACGCTCAGCCACACAGCTGTGGTCAGCCAAGCATCGCACCGCATAAGGACACGAACCCACAAGAGCGAGGGAGGGAGAGCTTGAAGGACAGAGAGAGACAGAAAGACGGATTGAATGGAAAAAAAAAAAGATGCTGGTCATTTATAATTGCACATTTTAAACGACTGGTCAACCACAAAGGACGTTGAGGTCGTTGTGAGATGCCGCTGGAAGCCGCGCGTGCCGAGTGTGACATTACGATGACGCAATCACATTTGCGCGAGACGACAGACGTCTGGCGGTATGCAGGAGGAGATATAGATCACACTATTGATTCGGAACGCTGTTGGATCCATTGCTCGTAACCACAGTCACCATGGAAGTCATAATGAATCCAACTGTACGTCTTTGTAGCCCAGGTTCAACTGCAGCAGTTTTTTTTTTTCTTTTTGTGTGTTTTTGACAAATTCACTTTTGGCATACAATGACTACTTTTCCAATGACTGTATATGTAATTAATAAAAATGTAACATGGAAAATTGAGTAAAAAATTGGTAAAGCGGAAGGATGGATAAAATAACTTTTTTTTATATTTTGCAGTAGACTGTAGACCATTAAAAATAATTTTGAAATTGTTCAATCAAATAAAAAAAAATTACGTACATGGGGCTAATTTCGACAATCAAACTGATATTGAAATTGAAATTGAAATTGAAAAATCCTTTATTAGTCCCACAGCATACTGTGTTTCATCACCGTAACTTTCTTATGAACCACTGCAGGGTCCCCAAAAAATAGATTCAACTTTAACTGTTTTTCATGCCTCGTCACACAATTTTATTTTCATGCCCATCTACTAATAATAATAAAGACCCGCCTCTTTTCCAGCCTGTTCCAATAGAATTTCACCTTTGATTCATCATGCGACGGTTGAGGAAAGCATGAAATTATATTCTCATTACTGTAATGAAATCACTTTTTTATTTTTTGCATCAATGTTTTATATATATATATATATATATATATATATATATATATATATATATATATATATATATATATATATATTATTTTCAATATTTCAGGCTTATGATAGTTTATCCAAAATTTTATGACACATTTTTCCCCGCTGAAACAAAGTAACAGATTATTTTTAATAACAGTTTTATTTTTAGGTCTTCAGATTACAGTAATTTACAGTGTACGGGTGTTACTCCTTGAACATGATTTAAACAGTTTTTATACGTATATCAATAGCCATCAATCGCAGCAGCAATCTACTGTAGCGCCTCACAAGGCGACGCAGACATACACTTCTGAGTAATCCATCCATACTACCAGCAGCACAACTTTTTACATTGGCAGCCTACAAGGCGTCTGAAGGTGAGATTAATAAAATATACACTGGAACAGTGTGGGGAAGAAATACAGTGAGATACAACCTCTCTTGCTAAGATGAGGCTGTACAGTCGACAGAGAAGTATGAGTTCATTTTGTTTGGACTGGCATGTAGCATTTGCATTTGTAGCAATTGTATGTACAAAATGGTATTTTTTTGTGGGTGTGTAATTCTTAAAAATAAACAAATATTAACATTTTATTTTATGCTTGTTCCTAATTATGTTGGTTAATTGCTGCTTTTGTGTGTGTTTATAAGCTCAGAAAATAAATATTCAGGTTCTGAGTGTGTTACCTGAAGGTTACAATTGATAATGTAGTACAGTTTTTTAACAAAGATATGTCTTAAACGTTCAAAATATGTTTTTATCCAATGTTTTTATTTATATTATCCATGATAGGTTTTAAAGACCAATTAGTTATGCTAATTATTGTATATTGCATTGATATCATATTACATTTTCTATATACAGAGTAATCAGAAATACATTTTATTTACAAATCTAATGTAGAAAAAAATATTTTGTAACAAGCTTTACATAAATCAATTTTCAAAACCTATTTCTCCACCAAACAGAAGGTGACACACACACACACACACACACACACACACACACACACACACACACACACACACACACACATAATTCACTCTAGCTTGTATTGCATGAGGTTTAAAATTAATCTTAGCAAAAAAAAATCTTACTTTGTCACTTTTTGCAGCAACTTCTTGCCACAGCTTAAGGCTGCCCACTGCTCCGGGAGTGCATGTGTTCATTTCACTGTGTGTGTAATGAGTAAAAGCACAGCAGAATTGTATATGGCCCACAGTGGCCATATTGACAGCTCACTTCCTTTTCATGTTTGATGTATGAGTTTATCTCTATTTTATTTCTATGTATCATTTAAACAGTTTAATTAGTTGTGAGCACCAAGATGTTTTTAATAGCTGTTGTACCAGTTTGTAATTCCGTAAGAATGTCTCCCCCCTTAAACACTCCGAACAGCTACTTCAACATGGATCACAGCTCATCTTTAAGCGCAAAAAGCGACTTGCAACGTGGATTAGGAAACTAAATGACACTTTGATGTTTAATTTGCGTGCAGTGTTTTTATATTCGGTCAAAAGTTCAGCTTCCGTGCTTGACATGACTGAAAATTTCATCCGGGCCCTTGTGGGTGCGATAAGTTTGATCGACTGCTGCTTAAATCCCAGACTTATATTAATAGCAAGCATGAGGATTTCATGGAGACTAACAAGATTCTCTCCTCGGATCTCAACCCAGCAGACGCCAACCCCCCACTCGCCAACACACACAAACACACATAACCAACTGCCTAATGACATCGCCGAGGAGCGTCTGGTGACTAGCACACACAATGATCTTCTCTCTCTGCCCTCCGTTTGCTGTCTTCATGAGCCGAATATGAGCTAACTGTTTGCACAGGCCATCTTTAATAAAAAGCGACAAGGATTTATCACCCCTTCACAGCATCACATGAGGCCACTCCATCAGGCCCTGATATCTCTCATACACAGTCATGCCAGTGGCTTATTAATGCGGGACAGATGCAGGGGACCTCCAGGAATAACTGGATATCTTCGAGATGAATGTTCACTTGTTAGGGTTATGTAGTTTCTGTCAGAGCACGCTTTGCATTCAAGCACTTTCGAGGTTCGCAGGACTCTATAAGCGGCTTGTGTTGTTCGTATGGTTGAGCCTGGACAATGTCAGTCTGTGCTAATTGTTTGCTTTGTGTTTGTTCACTTTTCTAGTTGTTAGGTGTTTTTGTCACTCGTGATGCTAGAAATCTTCATGTTTTGGAAAAGATTCGCTAATGCTAGGTTTTTAATAATAGGTGTGTGGGCCCCTGTGGGGACATTTAGAGACTTGGAAGACCTGTTAAAGGGTCAAGATGGGGTTTAGAGCCAAGATTGTAATTTAGTTTTGGTTGAGGTTGAAGTAAAGGGATGGGGGATGGGATTATTCGGATGGTTGGGGTTTGGTTGAGGGAGGGTGAGCATTGATTTTTATGCATGTCAATGGTGGGACCCCACTATGATAAAAACTGTGTGTATGTGATTGTGTGTGTGTGTGTGTGTGGGGGGGGGTCACAGTAAATAGATTTTTTTCTTTGGAGAAGAGCCAAGTGACCGGCAATACCACATCCTAACACCAGGTGGATATCCAAATCAACTAATATTAAGTGACATTTTTGTTGCCATAAATATAACATCTAATAAACAGGCATAAATACATTCCTATCATCTTGTCTTGTTACAACTTTACATTGCTTTTTTTAATAAGTCTGCTGGTCAAAACCGTTTTTAATTGGTACGCAATTGAATTTTGTGTGATTCAATGGCAAAAAGAAAAAAAAAAGTAATTTACAAAATCTGTATTTTTAGCACTCAAGGTCAGTATGAATGCTTTAAGAACGTTTTGATCGATCATCAATCACGCACAAACAATTGTGATTAGACGATACAGAAAATGTACAACTCTCCAGAAAAGCGTCTTGAAAAAGAATGACCAAAAATGACAAGAGAGAATTTAAAACCTCAAAACCAGGCATCTTCAGTGCAATCTTAGTCTATGTGAATACTTATAAATACAATTAATTGTTGCCATTGAATAAAGCAACACGCAAGCTTATACAGCCTTTCCTCGCAAAACTACCTTTGATTTACATTATTCAGGATAACTGTGCTGGGGGTTGTGGTGGCTTTTCCTCGTTAGGGTCCACAGCTTTATACATCAGGGGTCCGCTGTGAGGGTTCCGGTAGCTGGTTGCTAGGTGATGGTGGCCTGATTAAGGAGTCCATTGGTGGGCAGAGTTATCACTAATTGACAGCTGCTAGCCCTGAGGGTTTTATTCAAACCCGAGGACCTCCGGATAATGGGAGGGCAGCGCTCCATCGCCCCCCATGTGAGGATCTGCTACGAAGGGGCACGACTACTGATGCTGTCTCCACCTCCATGGGAGAAGGGATGTATAGCCATAGAGAGGGATGAGGGGTATGGACGAGGAGGAGCGAGGTGGGAGGTGTGTGCCCGCTCTGACTTGCTTTGCATTACTTGCCCATTTTTCCTCCATCCAGATCTTCCCCCCAATGGCCTTCCAACCAACCCGCTTCAAATAAGATTGTCTTATTACACTCCAACCTCCAAAACTCACGTTAAAATCGAATTCTTTCCTGTCACTTTTCTTTGTACTTGCTGCCTTTGGTGAGGAATATATTTGGCGAAAAAACGTGAACGTGGTTTGGCATTGTTTGGCTGGTGCCTTTTAATTTATTTTTTATTCGCCAGTCTAAATGTCACTCCATTTAATTAGATGATTTATTTCTCACAAAAGATCCCAGCACTTTTAAAAATATGTGTACGTCAGAAAGACATAAACGCTCAATTTAAGTTATATCATCACATTTTGCTTGTTAAGGCTTTTCTGGAATAATGGAGCTCTTGCATATTTCCAACCCGTAATTTTTCCTCCAAATGAATGGAACACAATTACAATAATGCCATCTCTGCTTTATGCAATCCATGTGAGTGATTATTTTCATAAGAAGCCGAAATTAAATTACCAGAGCAGCAGCGATGGGGCTGCCCTGTCTGTATTGTAATTATCTTCATATTACTGTAATTATTTGGAAGTGTGCAAAACAAATTATTCGTTCTCCAGAAAGCCTCCTCACTTCTTTCTTTGACCTGTTCTTTGTGTGCTCCCATGTTGAGAACCATGTTTACCTGTGAGCTATAAGTACCTGATGACAAACTTTCTTCGCAAACAACAAATCCTGGGTATTCGATGGTCACATTTTCGGCGGTCAATTACAGGTGTGCATTGGGTGATCAACGCTGAACCAAACCCTCTCAGACTAGGATCTGAAAAACATTGTAGCGCTAATGAAAAAAAGCTAAAGAGTGAGGTAGCTTGTCACTATGTCCACTAGGCACTGTATCGCAATTGTGCTCTGCATTTAACCATCCAGTGAAGTTACTGGGCTTAAGCCGTGATGCTCGTGGGGGTCAGTGTAATCAGACCTGGATTCGAACCTGCAATACCTGGGTGGTAGGTCCATCTCCCTGACGCGGGACCACAACTGCCATCATCGGAGGGCGAGTCTTGACTTTTTAATTTGATATCTTGCAATTGGGCAACTAGACTAATTTTAAAAATCCATCATTTATTTTTGAATATTTTTTTAAATTCATGAAGCAGTCAAGTCTAGCCACAGTATTATGAAAAGTTGACCACCACTGACTAAAAGCATACATCAACCTCACAACTTAAAAGTCACTTTAGCTGCTATCATTTGTATATAATTGGCTGTGAGAAAAAAATCTGTGAGAAAAGACAGAGTGAAACTGACTGTATTCGGCTGAAATCATCAGCCAAAAATAATTCACCAGAATTCATAGAATTCAAGAATAGCATCTTCCATGTTGAAAGCTATTCGAAGAACGTGAAACAACAACATTAGTATTGCAGTAAAGTGGTCCACTGCGATGTAATTAAAGAACAACAAGCAATCGTCTGCTTTTCAAAGCAGGCGCAATGAATTTGGCCGAAGCTGGTTATGAAGTCACTGTTCTTTTCTCACTCTCAGAACCATGACCACGGGTTCGAGATCGCCCTCCGACTCTTCTGTTTTACCTTTTGATCAGCCTGCTGTGTCTCATCTAACTGACTTGATTGCATTTGCTCTGGGTTCCGCTTACATTTCAATGCATTTCAGAGCTGGCTTGAAGAAAGACCAGCTACCTGTCATTGCAATGATTCCATTTCCAGGCCACCGAAATCAATTCTGATGCTTCCATTAGCTCACCAATAGCAGGAGAAAACATGTTGACATGGAATCCAGACTCTGGAGTAATTCTGTTTCTGCAGATGTTTGGTGGAAATGTATGTTTTCCTTCAAGCAGAACAGTTGCAGTGATTGAAATGACGTTGAGAGCTTTCAGGTCTGCGGAACAACAGCAGGAAATGTTTAGATTTGATGACTACTTGTGCCGGCTAAAAGCAAGCAGCCTTTGATAACCGGCATTAAAGACTGAAAGCTTTTTCGCAACTTTTCAGTCTTAAATCAGAGCAAATACCAATAGCAATACCAGGATTTAATCAGTCTAAAGTAATTGGGTAGAATAATTGCTTGATAGAGTTAATTAGGGAAGATGTTACCTGCTAGACTCCCGTGATTAAATAAGTCGGCATTACACGAGCCAAAACTCGTGTCGGTGATGCAGAAAGACGAAACATGAATAAAATTCACAAGTTTTGTTCGCTGATATGACACACGTGTTGGTTTAACCTGAAACAGCCATCTCAGATGTTTCATTCCTTTGACAAACATCTGGAATGACTTTAAGAGAATCATGATCAATTATTTCAATCAGAAATCAAGAATAAAAGTAAGGATCAGATGCACTTTAGAAGCAGAAGTGGTTGATTTAGTGCGGTGATGTGTTCCGCACCCGATCGAGTTTTAAAGCTGTGCTATACTAAACCAAAGTATCTCTAGTAGTAAAGTCATTTAGGGTTTAGAGATTGTAGGGCAAGATATAAATCCTTCAAACGTATATAATCAGCACCAGTCTTGAAATTTTAATTAAACTTTTTTTCTTATCAATTGCATCGTGCCAATGCAATATAGCCTTCACAGCAGGTGATCCATCCATAGCCCAAGTCAAATTTGCTCACATGAATGAGTGACAGTATGTTTTATGCTTCTGTGTGTGTTGACTACCAATTCAGCTACTTTTACTACCAATATAAATCCTGAAGACACACACATGCATGTATGCTATTTTTGAGTCCCCCTATTGACATACAAAACAATATGTTCCCTTTCGTCCTTAACCCAACCATCAAATTAATTCCTATTACTAAAATTCCATCTTGACCCTCACACAGGCCTTCAAAATTGAGAGGCCCAGCAAAGGGTCCCCACAAGTGCTACCGAGCCCCCACTTTTGTATAAAAACCTTGCATTTGGGGCCCTCTTTTGACCACATGCCTGTACACACACACATATATGGCTTGCGTTTTCCAGAACACAATCTGTACACTTCACACCGTCTTGGAAGTGGCATCCTAAGGTCATAACATTCATGATATTTATACATTTTTATTGTTTACAATTTGCATTTCTACTAAAAAAACAATTGTAAATTGTGTATGTAAATTCTCTATTGCAGAATGTAATGCTTCTAGTTGATTTAAAATGTATATAATTATTAAATAATGGGATTTAAAGGGATTTCCGATTTTATTTTTATTATTGCAAAGTAAACATCAATAATTAGTCACTTATTTTTATATGGGAGATACGTATCTCCTACTTTGTTAGCCAACGTCACTGCTTGTTCATTCTAAACGTCAGAGTCTAAACTGTCCAATCAGGGTTTAAACATAATTCTAATTCACTGCAATCTGATGGTTCATCTAAAATAAAGACCCATGTTTGGAGCTCAGAGCCGTGGTCTTTCTATATGTTGTTTGCATGTTCTTCCCAAGCTGGCCCAAGTTTTCAATCCAAAAATGGGCATGACAATTAATAAGTCTGGAAAATTGTCCATAAGTGTGAGTGTGAATCTATCGCTGTGTTTCGCTCTGTGATTGGTTGGCCTCCTAATCAGGTGGTTCCAGCTTCCGGCCAGAAACAGGAAAACTGGTTCTGATAAATGACATAAATCAATATATAAACACACTGTTGTCCAGTATAATTACAGGATTTAATATCGTTTTGTGATTGGACTCAGAAATCAAACATCCACACACACACACACACACACACACACACACACACACACAGACACAGACACACATCTCTGCCTAGAGATTATATGAAGTCCAACAGATTCGCATCAAGAGGGGAAAGTGTGAGAGTGTATCAGTAGCTTTCTCTGGCAATTTAGCTGAGGTGCAGCCAGTGTAGAGGCAGTTTCTGACCTTTGACCTCAGCCTCCGAGTAGACTGGTATAGGATTAAATCACAACTGGATCTGGGCCAGTGCTTACCCATAACAAATGCAGGCCGATAACATATCTTTTAATTACAGGCTCCTGCACCTTCATCAAATTCCTCTGGCCAACCCTGTGAGCTCCGAGGGGTCAGCGCTCCCTCATAACTCTATACATCAGGTCCGGGATAATATGATTGCAAGCCAGGTTCAGCCGGGAATTATACAAGCCCGCGAGTTCACTGCCAGCCACGATTCTCGGCTGGTTTATTGTGTCAGGAGGTGAAGAATCTTCCCTCTGTCAGCACCGTGAAGCAAGGCTTTGATGGAGAGCTCCTAGTTCAACGTTACCTGGGGACATGTTTGTGTTCATACAAGGTGCTGCAAAAGCTACTCATAATCCACTTTAAACCGTCTTAATGAGTGTCTGTGCTCTTCAACCAGTCGCTCAGACGCTCTTTAAGAAACAGCGGCTGTGGTTTAATGGGAAGAACTGCATATGCCATCACAACCATACAAACGTTCTTTAGCATTTTGGATCATTTTATTATTGGGTTTTGGAAAATGACAACAATTCTTATTAATAATGAAGTATCTTTTGAACCCTCCTATCATGTGCGGGTCAAATTGACCTGTTTTAAAACTTTAGAAATATTAAAAAAAGAATTTTTCAATTTGAAACTTCTACTGTTTGGCTTATTTGGTGTAAGAAATATAATGATTCAGATCACATATCTATAACACCACGCTACATGTTTATACGTATTAAAAAGATTATGTTCGGGTCAAATTGACCCGTGTTGAAAGTAAGAAAAAAAAAAAGAATTTCACTTTGAAACTTCTTATGCTTGTGTTAGTTATTGTAATCTACATATAAACAAAAAAATAACTTCACACAATTCTAATGCCCGGCTACATGTTTTTGTCAATTTGACCCTTCAGACAAAAAGCTATAACCAGTCAGAAAGATCAAATACTTTCTTTGCAACAAAGTGACATAATACACGGCTTTTGGATTGACATTATTGATGTTCCTCTAAATGAACATAACAGGATAGTTAAGATGGTGTGGGTATGCAATGGTGTGGTGATACAATTTTGATAAAGAATGACTGCTGGTTGCTTCAAAGCTAGAAGCACCGGAACTCAAATTTGAGGCCTAGTTAGCTGTCTCTTAGTATGAATTTTGCAGGTTCTACTTTTGTTTGCATGTGTTTCCTCCTGGACTCTGGTTTCCTTCAACAGTCCAATCACATTCAGGAGTATTGGAGTCTAGAAAATTCCTCTTGGTGTGATTGAAAATGTGTCTGTGTATCTCCCTCTGTGATTGGTTGACCACTAATTCAGAATGTGTGTCCCACCTTAAAGTCAAGAGTTGCTGGGAGTGGTCACAGCTTCCTGTGATCCAGCAATGGAATAAGCGGTAGAAAATGAAAATAGGAAATATTGGAAATACTGTATTTACGCGAATATAAACACCCCTTTTTAAATTTCCGACGGTCAAAAACTTGGGGGGTGCCTGTAATCACAGATTTCAAATATGTGCATACATATACGCGTTCATTTTTCCATATTTCATTTCAGGAGCAATCACAAATAAACGTAAACGCTAAACAGGGGATAATAATCCTTTCTCGACAGGCCTCCTGACCACTAGAATCGTTGAACTTATCTATCATTCAAGTAAAACGACAACAAAATGATACGACTCATAAGTTAGGTTTGTTAAATAAAGAAAAAATAATATGTTTAGGAGAATATTAACAAAACTGAACTAGAAATGTAAAAAACAAGAACACTTTTTTAATTTGAAAAAGCAGGGGGTGCTTATATTCGCATAAATACGGTATTTGAATACTGTGTATATGTTGCAGTCAGAACACAAATTGTGTCCGCTGGGCAAATCTTACTAATCTTATTTAAAGATTTTTTTTTTCTCCGTCTTTTAAAAAAATGTCATATTTGTCTATTGGTCAAATGTTTGACAATAAGCGTGAGAAAAAAACGTTGTCAATTGAAACCAAAAGTACAATATTCATAATTTATATATATATATATATATATATTT
>CM051497.1:4718065-4741020 GCA_028031935.1 Paedocypris micromegethes
ATTTTTTTTTTATTTTATTTATTTATTTTTTTAATTTAAAATTTTTTTTCAGCTGTTTTACATAAGCTACAACAATCTAGATTGAAAACTGCACGGTAAAGGCTGTTATGTTCAAGCTTGACCATAGATGATTATTTCCACAGTCTTTTTACTCTTTCTTACTGTACTTCTCCTGACTGATTCCTGCAGTGGGTACATAAAACATACCCCAAAATGATATTCATTCAGAAACCATAGATTCACACAAGCGTATACATTTAGGTAATGAGGCAATTATCTCCACAGATGTGTTTTAATGGCGGGATGGCAGGAAGTGTGGAGACCACATTAAACCGGCTTCAGGAGTCTTCGGAGCGCCCGCAGACAGTCAGGGATTTCACAGCGTTTCACGAAGAAGACTTTTTACATTTCATGCCAAATAATGAATTCTAAAACAAAATCGCAAAAGAAAGATGAACCTGAGAGAAACGTGGGGTGCATTTTAAACGCCAGCCTCAAAAGCCTGCCTGAGGAATGTCAATTATAAAGGAACCTGTCACCATCCACCCTGATAAGACTGGGGATTTAGATTTAACGCTTCACTCAGGAGACACACCGCCGTGCCCTTCCACACACTCCTACTTCAGCTATACACACACGCCACGTAATTGCACACACACACACACACACACACACACGTTCATGTGCATCACATTTCTGCCTGTTTTTTTTTTTCATCATCATAGTTAATCAATAGCTCCAGCAGGGATCGATACGGTGAAGCCGGAGGACGATCATTATCCAACGATGGTTGAAAAGTAGTCTGCAAACTTCAAAAATTGAAAAGCAACATTGTTAGGAAGTAAGTTCAGCACAGCCACACAGACCAATCAATCTCCAGAGAGGTTAACTACATAGAGGTGACCTGATTCCAAACACACACGCACACACACACCCACGCACACACACACACACACACACACACACACACANNNNACACACACACACACACACACACACACACAAGGCCAGTCAGCAGAACAGGTGTGCATTTGACACCATAACAGAGCGCCAGTCAATGCAGTGGAAACACAATTAGACAAAGGCTCAAATTTTACGCTGTAATGATATTGATGAACTATTTCGTCTCGGGTGGCTGAGTAAAGTTGTATCTTTGTAGGTTAATGGAAAGTAAATTGCTCCGCAAATGTTTACCGGCTGCGTCATGCAGCCGTAGGCCGCAATGTTTTTCACAACAGTGAGTCCGTGTTAAATATTTCCGATTCCAGTTTGTGGGTTTGTGATTTGCCTCTACCAGATCTGCCTCTCTTTCTCTCTCTCTCTCTCTCTCTCTCTCTCTCTCCCTCTCTCTCTTTATCTCTCTCCAGTCTCATGTTGTTCAGTTATTTGGACTAAAGTTAAGACTAAAGAAAGCGAGAGATTATTTTTACTCCTGGCTAAAGTTAATTTTATTCAATTCACAGATATTTTTTTAATTTCCTTTTTGTTTTTGTGGATCTATATACACGTACATAAAAAAAAAGTGTGAAACATTTGATCATATAGCATATTCTAGGCTTATTCTTCTTCACCATCCCCAAGTCACCGTCTTTTGCATTGATTACTGGTTTCCACACTTCACGTTTTTTTGACCTTCAAGGGGTCGTCACCTGAAATGGTCCTTCAACATTCTGGAAGGAGTTTTTGGTGGCCCTTTTACCTTCCCACTGAGGTCCAGCTCACCTCACACCATGTCACCTTCTTGGTCAAATAGCCCTTACATATTTCATACTGATTCTAGTACTTTCATACACATGGCAGTAAGCAAAACTCTTCAATGAGAAGGTGTGTCTGTACTGTACATTTAAAAAGTCTGTAGAAAAAACATTTTATGTTTTATGTATACATGCGGTAACAATAAATATTATTATAATAGACTCCATACAATCCACCAAGTTATTGTCTGATTTTACCTTATTTTACCTTTTTAACTTTAACCTTACTTTAACTTTACTTTGTCTTTCTAGCAACATAATTTTAAGCAAACTGACAAAATGACATGCCAGTGCACAATATACATCTACTTCTAACTAGATGCTAAAAACTATAATAAAGTGTTGGATTGCATGCAAAAGTCCCTTGTTTCTGTCTATAGCCATGTTTCAAAGCCTCTCAAAAAAAAACCCAATTTCCTCAATAAATTTGTTAATGTCACATCAAGAAAGAAAATAAACCCATATACATTTTCTTAGATAAACATGCCATTAATCAGAACGTTTATATACGTCTGCCACTGATTAATAGGAGCCAGTGGGCAAATGATGGTCATCTCTCGAAATATATTTGAATACGGCACAAAACAAATAATGAGGTGATGATGAAGACGATGTGTGTGTGTGTGTGTGTGTGTGTGTGTGTGTGTGTGTGTGCGCAAATACAATGCAGCAGCAAGTAAAAAACAAAGCCAGGACAAGCAATGTGGATCCTTCGATTTCCGCACAGCCCCTAAGAAAATAAATGAGCAGGCCGTGCATTCATTTGTTTGGAGATGTGTGAGGGTTGTGTTGAAATGACCTGCATAATTGCCACTGAATATTTATCCAAATCTGCAGCCCGTGTGTTCATAGTTTAGTTTTTCCAAGCTCTTCAAGTTAGGGTTTCACATTCATTTCCTCGGGTGACCTTTTATATGAAACGCAACATTAGTCTTGTGCTCTGTGGCTTGTCCGCTGTGGACAGAGACTAATGTGATGCTTGACCCTCAGCCTGACCCTGTGCTGGCCAGTACAATCAACTCCACATCTCTCACACGGCTGTGTCCTTTATGGTCAACATGCATGATACATAGATGCGGTAGTGACTATCTATGTTTAGTCTTTAGTCTTTTTGGCTTCAGGTCCTACAGTGATGTATATAAGCAGCGTGTGATGCCACTTTATCACTGTGATTTTCACAAGGCATACACAAAAGAACCTAATTCATCAGTTTATTGTGAGATGTAAAAATGGAATTTGTTGTAGAAAAAATGATCTGATTGGACTCATTTAATGTTTTTTTTTTGTATTTACTGAAGTAGGTATATATACAGGGGGTATTTTGTTGTGAGTCTATATATATATAGACTCGCAACAAAAACACAGCTGTCCTAAATTAGAGATTTTGTACAGCTGCAGAATTCTTTTGTGGAAATAATATTCAGTTTCTAATTATTTCTAATGCCTTTTTAATCATCATTTAATCTTTTTCTATTGTGAACATCATTTTTATTGTGTTAAATGCTGGTATTGTATTTTTTCCCACATAAGCACGTAAACATTTCTCTTATGAATACAAGTAAAAAAAACATTTTAGAACTGAACAACGACTGTGATTGGTTCAGGATGGTCCAATCACGAGTTGTTGACTTAATTTACATTGTCAAGTCAAACTTGTGAAGTTTACAGTGTTTCCATGAATCCACGTGAGGTAGAATATCTGTGCTCCTCGATCTGATTCATTAAAATAAGAATCCCCTCGTAAAGTCATTCGCTCAGGGTTTATTTATTGTGAAGTGAACTGTTTTTAAGACTTTCAGCTCCAAGGTGAAAAACGGCTTGTCAAATTTCTCAGACTCAATTTCATATCTCTCACCACATTTACAAAGATTAATGCATTTTTATTTTTTTTTATTAAACAGTCATCGTTAAACAAACGCGGGAATCAATTGTCTGCCCACAACTTCTGCATTAAGATCAGGATTCATTTTTCTAATAGACCTGAAAGTGAACTGTTTCTGGACGAGCTCTAGTTGAAATCGCACACAATGGGAGAGAAATATTTATCTTGTTTGGGACACTCTGATCAATCAAACCTATGCATAATTGTGATAAAAATGTGATTGGCTCTTTTAAAACCTATCCTGATCTCTAAAAAAAAGGGCTTTATCAGGTGGCAATCTGTAAATCGAATTGTGAAAACCCTGTTACAAAATCCTTATGATTCTTCTGGGTTTTTTTTTTAATGCAGTGTGTTTTTATTTTCATTTAAGTCTTGCGTATCTTGACAATAAAGCATTTTTAAAGCAAACGTGCGGTGACTGATATGTCAAACAGCTCTCAACGTTAGCGTCTTAATTTTGGTCATTGTCAAACACTGACATGTCCACACTTCAACAGCTTGGTAATAAAGGGTCTGGACTTGTCTTACCTAACAAGCTGAGCTTTATAACCTAATTGCTTTCGGTTCAATAGCTTGAAAAGTAATTAATTACTAGGCCGGATTATAATGGAGGTTAAGGTGGCATTTTTGCCAAGCTAATGAGATGGTGTGCACACCGATGTGATGGGGTAGTGGCGGCCGTAAATGCAATTTGTCGAGACCTTATTTGTGGTGCCATTTGCAATGTGGATGACCCTTCTCGAGCAAATGTGTCGAAAAAAAGATAACACTCAGTGGAAGTCAACCTCCACACCGGACTGGCATAATTGCTTTAGTTATCATGGTTGAACCAGGTGTGGAAAAATGCAATTACATACAAGTTTGTAATTAGAGTCACTAACTTTAGTGACTTCGGTTTAAGACAATATAGCTGATAAAAGTCGATTTCATCAAGTTCTTTGTTTTGTGTAAATTAATGGATTTGATTTTTAGATTGTACTATTACAGAGTAACAATTTATAAAATGACACAACCATCACCTTAAGTATCTTAAATATCGAAAAGTGTAAATTAAATTCAAAAGTCAACGGTAGCCACAAGACATTTGTCCCTTTGAGAGTTTGGTTTTTCTAACCCTTGTCGACTAGTTTCTTGCTCACTGGTCAGAATCATTTATTACTGTTTTTTTAAGTAATTCATACTGTTAGTAGTATTGCTGGGTGTTCAAGTCTTGTTGTCAAGTCTAGTATACAGTGGTGTTTAATCTGTAACAGAGATAAGAACAGTTGTCACTCAACTGTAGAATTGTGATTGCAGTTTCGAATCCCGGGCTGGTGAGTTCCAAACTAAAGTGTTCTTAAGCAAAACACTAAACCCAATCTGCTCATTCTGTATGTTGCTTTGGGTAAAAGAGTCAGCAAAGAAAATGTAAAGTTAAAAAAAACCGAACTATATATAAACACCACTTTTTCATTTTCCCAAATCACATTTCCATCAACCATCCATCAGCTGAATCAAAAGATAGATGTGCATTAAGGAAAGAGAATCTTCTTGGCAGGAAGAAAGAACCAGCTTTGTGTCTGTGACTTTGTGGGAGATTAGGCATCTTCACCTTTAAGCAGGATTGCAGATAGTCTTTCAAGAGAAGGGGAAACGGTCGAGCTCAGCAGTTTGTTTTTGTGGGGCTTTGAGAGCTTCCTCTGGCTGGTTCAGGTTGCCTGGCTCACAGACAGCAGAAGCAGCTCATTGTCTTCTCCTTACAAAGGGAAGATCACCGTGATCGGCAGTGCAGTTAGACAGGAGGCTTCATCCGTGCTGTCACAAAGCCCTGCTGTTGTGTAAATCTGTATGTGCAGGTGTCCTCTCAAACAGAAAATCAATGGCGACTAACCAGACTTGCTCCTATATAGCGTGCCCAGCCATCGTATTCGAATTCAAATCTGGTGGCACAGATAAAGACTCGCCGTTTTGACAGTAGTTTGACGTTCCTATTACAGGACAACTACAGAATCAGTCTTCACATCTCAGTTCAATGAGGTCTGCAAAATACAAGCAAGACCCTGAAAGCCTTTTACCCCCTCTTGTTTGAGGGCCTTTGGGCAGATCTCGGAGGATTTAACTGCGTCTTCAAGCCAACAACAAAGGAACTGCCAGGCCTTGATCTTGGTTGGAACTGAGACTTGATCAAAGATCAGGTCTTAGGTCCCATCCTAAGGGCCTGAAAAGTGTTCTTCCTCTATCTGTCAGAGCAGAGGTCACCTGCAGTCCTCAGTCGGGGTCGGACTCTCCACTCACCTGTCTTCTGCATTAACAGGGTTTTTTTGCCTTTACGTGGCCCACTCTTTGGTCCAATCTGATGAAAAAAGACAACATGTACCTGTAACTCATTTTAAAAAGAAAAGACGTGATTTGCGTCCATCCATCTGCCCATCCGTCAGCTGTCCCCCTGTCTCTCCTTTCATTCATCCAACCATCCAACCATTCATACATCCATATATCCATCTATCTTTATCTGATATCATATACAGTATATTTGGCTGTCTACCCTTCCATTCAACCATCAATCCATCTATCTATCTATCTATCTATCTATCTATCTATCTATCTATCTATCTATCTATCTATCTATCTATCTATCTATCCATCTATCCATCTATCCATCTATCCATCTATCCATCCATCCATCCATCCATCCACCTCTCCGTCCGTACGTCCTGTTTGTCCATCTGTCTATATTTGTCTGTCTGTCTGTCTGTCTGTCTATTCTTGCATTCATTCATTCATCCATCAATCCGTTCATCTATTTATCCATCTGGCCATTCCTTTCTGTATGTCTGTCAATCAATCTGTGTCTGTGTATTCATCCATCCGAAAAAAAGTGGTGTTGGAAATTCCATGGAAGTCTTACAAACAGAAGCACTTAAAAAGCAAATCACTACTGATGTAAAGCGACAGTTGTGCAGGTGAATGAAAGCAAATGCACTCGCAGTCTCCACGGAACAAGCTGTTAAGCTTCCTGTTGTGTCCTGTGAGGGAGAACAGATTCTGATCAAACAACATAAAGGCCTCGGCTCTGCGCCTAAATTAGATTACAAAACAACTTGCCTCAACTGCAAATGGAATAAGGCCTCGTTGACTGGGTCACGGTGAGGAGAGGCAATTCCAGATGCTGAGACACGACACTTTCTCTCGGCTAAAGTCAAAGACACTTTCTCACACAGGCGCGTTGGCTTTTCCTTCTACACACTCATTCTCAGCAGTCGTGTCTGGTCCACACATACACTTCTATCTTTACCTCTGAAGCTCACATTCCTGGCAGGCAGCGATCTTTGAAGTGGGCAGTGTGTGAAAAGGCTCCCCTTACAAGGCCGAGCCCTGAGAAAGAAGATCCGTCTAGCTGTGGAGAACAACACTGGCTGAAGGGTTAATCAGAGTCCTGCACACTACACACTCTGTCCCCGGCTCACAGCTGTAACAAGACTCGGTATTCGGAGGTTAAGAAAGACAGAATGGCCATAGCTTTGAAGTTGAGTGGCAGCCAAGGATTGAGCTGAGAGATGAGAAGACTTTTCCCTCTTAGCTGTCTGAGGCTCAAACACATATATAAACACACGTGGGGTCAAAAGGTGGATCGTGTTATTGCGGCTGTATGGACACGTGCATTTGGGCATGCACGAGTTATTAAAAGCGTCTGAGTAATCTTTCTCTAATATTTTCCATCCCTGACCTCAGATGTAGATCGTCGGCACCCGGTGACCTTTTCTTCTCCGCAGTTTAGAGTCTCTGCTTTGAGATAAGATTACCCGGCAGAACGACTGGAGAAAAGGCAATGGCTACGTTTCACTGGCTCTTCTATATTTTAGTATCTCCAACAAAGTCTCAAAACATCACGGGACACGACCATTGGTCAGAGGTTGGACAGTGTAGTTGAAATAAGGCCTTGAATCGGCTGCGTTCACGTGACTGACAAACTGTCTGTGTTGCTTCTGTGGAATGAGGTTCATATCACCTTTCTGCATTGACAAGATGATAAAAGGCCGTTTCAGTATCTCGCAGATACAACAGTACTTTAAGCAAACTAAGTTTAGACAGGGTTAGGTCTCAACTCCCTGAGTCTCTGTCTTGGTGTTTTTTCCTCTTTAACGTAACTACCACAGAAAAGCAAAAATGTCAAGTATAAATAATTACGGAAGTGTTATAGGCAATTTTTTTGACAATTTGCCCTCAAATCTGTGAAAGCAAAATGCTTTTGGTAAAATTGTGGTAATTCTCAAGTTTGAATTGTAAACTAACAAAGCATTTGTTCAATCCATCCATCCATACTTAGTGTTTTTTGAATTCTTAAAAACATTATCTATCTATCTGTCTGTCTCTCTGTCTGTACCGTCCGTCCTGACAGGCAAACAACCATTCATCTTTCATCCTTCCATCCACACACCTATTCTTGTCTGTCTGACATCCGTCTATCCATCCATCCATCCATCCATCCATCCAAAAAAATGAAAACATTTGGTTTTCTAAATAAATCACTTGGTAGTTGCGTCAAGTGTTAAGCAATACATCATTGTGAAAATACTGAACACTGACATTTACTTGAGTAGCATTTAAAAAAACATTTGTAATTTCAACCCAACACTGAACTCCTCCATTGGTGGCATTTGCGTTTGACAACTTTTTGAGTTTCTTTTTGAATTCCTTTTGACTTAATGAGCCAAGACACACAATTAGGCGAAAATAATTCACTCACCGACTAGCATGTTCCACACAACTTAAAATTCAGGATTCAGTGGAGTTCCAGTACCTGTCCACACACAGTGTAAAACAGCACAATAAACAGCGGAAGCTTTTTCCCTTAGAGAAACAAGCGCCACACAAGACAAAAGATGCCCACATCGACAGCACGGTTGGCTAATGGCAATCTCAGACTGACATGGAGCCATTATTCTGAAATTATGAAACCATTAGCTCTGCCATCAGGCAGCATGGCCAACACGCATGTTCACACACAAATAGTTTTTATTCTCGCTCTACGCTTGGATAACAGAGAAGTGTGGTTTGAATTTTCCTAATAATGCAATGAGAAGAGATTTAAATAGGGAGTGACAAAATATTGAAGGGACCAAAGCATCGTGGCTGAAAACACATTTTGGAATAAATTACAAATTTCATGCCTCTGCCCCGTTCTTTATCGAAACTCGCACAAAGACTATCACAAGACAGCAGTAATGATATAAATATTCATGAGCGTGCTCACCTCTGAATAACAAGCATATATGTTTTCATAATTATGTCTCCGGTTAACTTTGATAATTCTGCTATTGTGCTGAAACTGCAGATGGCTTCAGTCAGAGTTTCAGAACTGGCTGCATTGAGGAGGAAAACAACAAACCAATTGTGTGTTGTTGGTTTTTTTTTATCCTTATTCAATGTGATTGAAGGTTCTTGAATTATTTATGTAGAGTTTTAATGAGAAGCGTTTAGTATTTTTAGTATTTTTGTTTGTTTAGGGCTCAACAAGAAAATAGGTTGAGATGTTTTTCTTTCATCATGCCATAATTAACAGGTTGTTTATATAATAATAATAATCAAAAAATAACATAACAATAATTGTGATCTTTGTTGCTTCATGGTGGCGCAGTGGGTGCTACTTTAAAAAAAAAAAAAAGATTCCTTTCCGGGCTCAACTTAAGCACCTCATAACTCAGAAATGGAAAAAAAAATGAATGATGTATGATTTTTATTGTATATGCACGTTGTTTACAAGAAACAACAATTCATAATTAGGGGAAAATGCAATAGACATCAAAAAGACCTAATGGTTAAAACACAACTAAGCAAAAACTGGACTAGATTCATTTCAGAATCAGGAACTTGACACGGCAAAATGAAACGAGAACTTGCACAACAAGTCATTGTATATGTATATAGAACAACCTGGCCTGGGACTTAAAAACCCTCATCTTTAAAAAAACAAACAAACAAAAACAAAACAAGGGCGAGAAAAATAAACTAAAGAATGAACAATTGGAACTGGATAACGATCAAAACAGGTGAATTAATAACAAACTAATTAGTAAAATCCCGACTTAAAAAAAAGTGAAGAAAATCGTAATCTCTCAAGACGTAGGCACTGCCAGAATACCAGTCTCTACCCGCACTATGAAGCAGTGACTGGCTTCCTGACAAGATATTTGGCATGATATCCCAAACATGGTCAAGCAGCCTTTACACCTTTTACACCATTTTAGGATATACACATTTTAGTATATAATTTAGTATTTAACATTAAATAGTGTTTATTTCTATTTAAAAATGCTTTAAAAAAAGAGAAAAAACAGATAAAATTCTAAAATGCAAATAAAGTGATTTAGCATTTTAACTGCTTTTTAAAATGTGTTCATAAATAAAGCAATAAAAACCTTCATAATGGAACATTGAAAAAATATATATGGTTTTGATTAAATTTTTTACAAACTCGGGTGGGCGCAGTGAAGCAAACCGTATTCGTTTGAGATCACATGGTGTGTTCACGCGCTGAACCGCTCCGAGAGCGTTTGAAAGAGTTAAACGAGGCAAAAGAGCCGAATCTATGAAAAGAGCCGAACTTCCCATCGCTATAATGAAGACCTTCTGTGCGAAAACACTGCTGCGTGTTGTGACGGACCAAACGGATTGGTCGAATTTGTGGTAAAGTTGCGGTGATTGGATGAAATTGCAAGGTCGCAAATAAATCGTGGGCTTTCGCTGAATTTGCGCAATCACGCAATCGCGGAATCATGGAGGGACCGAGTACTGGCCGCGGGCCGGATTACATTCATTTCAAGTCACGGGCCGGTCAAAATTTGATTAAGGGCCGCATTTGGCCCACGGGCCGGACTTTGGACATGCCTGCTTTACACTAATGTAAAAATAACCACTTTTTAAGATGTTTAATTCATGGTGAATCTCTGGTGCCGTGCACACAAGCAAAGTCCACCATCATATCGCATTGTCAGCGCCAGTTACATGCGCCCTAGAGGACTCCAAAATCCCAGCTGAAACCCAACACAAGGCGCGTTCGGAGATATCGATCGGCAGTAATCTGTTTTCCTGGTGTGGGCGGTGGGAGAGACGGCTGGCTGGGAAGGAGGTCAGCAAGGCCAGACTTCCTCTCCGACCAGGCCAGAGACATGCCACCTTGATAGATGAGCATCAGAAACGGAGTGTCACTCTGAGCGCATTAGGCCACACGCCTGCCATTTGCATCACGCCATCCAGCGTGCTCGGCTCTTGTAGCCGTTTGCCCGCTGTGATGTGTTTGATGACGGTTAAATGAACACAGTTACAGTGCGTGTTGTGTGGCAAGAAACATTCAGTGGAGCGCTGCCCCTGTGGGATGGCAAGCTTTGCTGCCTTTTTTTTTTTTTTTGTTGTTTACAAAGTTGTTTGAATATTAAGCAGGGCCATTTTTCCAGTCATAATGAAGCAGCAACACACAGCCCCACATCTGCACATTTACATATTACACTGTAATTTAGCCTCAGCTCTTAATTTCCTGCCTCACACGAGCCGGGAGAGTAGGGTGGGCGCTGATTTGCATAGTCTGCAAGGACGGCTGGGGGGAACGCGTGGCTGTTTGTTCACCAATCATTTGCATCGCATGTAAACAACATCAGAGTAATGGTCTGGAGCCCAGTGTGCTGCCAGTTGTCCACACGTTCGGCAAAACCCGGAAAAAATGCCTGGGAGCGTTGGGTGTGCTCGTCATCATTTCACCGGGAGCTGTTGGAACAAGGAAACTGTGGGAATTGTATATAGATTGCCGTCCTCCGCAAACACGGCCAGACAACGAACAAGAAATGTGCCACTCTTTACACTCATAGTGTGTCAGGCAACTCCAACTGGGTTTTACAGACAGACAGTGATCAATACATTTAATCAGACACACACCGTCAGAGCGTGATGAGGATGCTCTGGCCATCTTTAAGAGAAACAGACGCACGTTTGTCTGGTTCAGTGAAACTGTGAAAGTCTCCGTGGAATTTAATGTTAGGACTAATAAATTCAGCTTCAAGTAGAGTCGTACCTAGGGTGAAGATGCCGAGGTTCAGTTGGGTGGCCACTTTGAAGTCGCCATCTTGAACTGTGTTGTTCTGTGTCTTTCTCAAGGACACTTCAGTTGTGATACTCGCCTGTCTGGGATTCAAACTTCCCAGTCAAAAGTTCTAAACTTTAGGCCAAAACTGTCCATATTTACAGTTTTTACTACCTAACAATTCCATTCTTTTGTTGGTAATCAAAGTCAGGAGTGTTTAAAAGTGTGCTTAAAGCTCCAGCTTCTCCTTGTGTCAATTTTTTTTTTTTTTTTTTGTTTTTTTCTGTACTTTAGTAGTGTTTAGCAAAATATGTTACTGTTTAAATGTCTGTGCGTATGACATTATCATTTCATTGTACATTGACGACTTGATTGAATATTAAACTTCTATTAATATATTAATTTTAACAAGTTGTGTTTATTAATTATCAATTAATTATTTATATTTAAACTAAAAGTTTAAGCATTAACACTTTAAAAAATTAAATATCATACAATGTGTCATAACAATATGACATTGTACATTATAGTATACAGTTCATTTAAAATGTACATTTGTTCTATTATTATATTTATTCTATCATTGACCAGGACTATCGTAAATTTGAAGAAATCAAATTTTCGCAATGGGATTAGTGATCTATCCTGAGAAAATAATAATAAGAAGAAACATAACAACGATAATGAGTTTATCTACACTGTAGCTTATGGGTAGTTGATTCAATGTTTAGTGAATATGAAGATGACGATAAAGAGGACGCAATATTCCCAGACTCTTCATCGCCATTTCATTAGAAGCGTGTCTTTTATTCCTGATTTTCCTGGTTCTTTTTCACCTTCATCTGTATCGCACAAACACCAGGGCGGTCCAAGGCGAACAAAAAAATGGCTTTCATTTCCCTGGACAGGGCTGTGTGTCCACTCCCCCAGATCTGTGCTGCACTTTCATTTCATGGTGCATGGCCCCGGCGTGTGATTATTCCACTCTCTCAGGTACAGGGGGGAGTTAATGTCTGAGGAAACTGATGTCCCTGTCAGCCGCCCGCGTCTCCTCCCCACACGACCTCCCGCCCCTCCCCTAGCCCATCTTGTCACGGCACATGCCGCGGCATCGGCGATATGACAGCGCCCGCTCACAAATACACGCATCAGCTCACGCTCGCTCCCTCCTAACTATCAATTCTCCACACAAGCCAACAGAAAACCGGGAAGCATATGCCACCAGCCCTTGATCCTTGGCCTGCATTTACATCCTCTCCACAAAATATCATTTGCTCAGGCACAGCTGTAGCCGCACATATACGCACTTCTAAACATAATCGGCGAGCACAACAAACGCGCATCTGCCATCTGCTTGTCACATTAACCTGCAGTTATCAGACAAAGCCCTTCAGCGCAGAAGTATGGGCATGTCGCCATGAAGAACACATACAGGCCTTTATTTTCTTTTTTTCCATTTGGCGTGTTCCGTTTGGGTTCCTCGTGGAAGATGACGCTCTCTGATCTATAGTGTCACGGTCTGGTTAGAGAGCTTAAGTGAAGTTGATATTCAAACATGGCGTCTTAGGTTGGTCCCAGGACACTCTGTTTTGGACCCTCCCGCTGGAGCTGATTGGCAGGTTCAGTCACCTCTCAATTGACCTGTAGTATTGACCTTGCAAATTACTTTGCGAGTTATTTGCATCGAGTTTCGCCCATTTCCGCGCGTTGGAGTGAATTGAGTTGTCAAATTAAGTAGGCACTTGCGTTAAATTTTTGTTAAAATGACTGAATCAAAATTTCAAATATAATTTGACATTGGCTTAGTATTGACTGGATTTTTGATTCATAGCGTCATCACATATTTATAATTGAACTGAATGAAAATGTGGTTTCCAAAATTGCAAGTTAAAGTTAACTCTTTAAATGTCTTGAAACCTACAATCCCCTATAATCAACCTACTCTTTCTATGTTTTGGGCTTCCTTTACCGCTTTAGACTCTCTAATGCTTCCTTTGTCTATTTGTCTAAATGTTCCGCTTTTCTCCTCGCTATCTGATGACTTTCGTGAGCGTCTCTTTTGTGGCGAGAAAACCGAGCTTGGATTTCTCTACTTGGTCTGGTGGGGACCTTAGCAAGGGTCGTTATCTAATGTTTTCCTGTTCCAGTCATTTGACGTAAAGACAGCAGCCTTACCCACTGATCCACTTTAGTCCATTTTCTCGCAGTGAGATTCTCTAGTCATGGCAACCAGTGAACATCCAAGCCAGTAAAGACCGCTAAGTTGACCTGAGAGACAGAGAGTCAGTGGGCTGAAATAATGTCAGGCCTAATGTTCTATGGCAGGCCAGTTTGATCTGGCGAATCTTTTTCAAATCGGATGCTGTGAGCCACACTGGCAGAGGCAGAGGGCTTGATGATGGCCAAGGAAAAGAGTGGATACGCACGCCAGTTAATCAAAAGATCTGCCAGATACTTTCAGCAGCTCCCGAATTCGGTGCTTTGTAGCGCCAGACAGCGCAGGCATCGAGCCAGAGCTGTTACACTGCAATCCAATCCATTTATTTAAAGATCAATAGTGTTCAATTCAGCACACACTGCATCAATTGATGAGCACATTGAGTGGGAAATGAGTGACGACTTTGAATGAGCTTCCAGGCAGTGTTTGCAAAAAAACTCAACACAAAGCTGAAAAATTTAAATCTTTGGCCAATCCAGAGTTACATCTGAAATGTTCGTCTTAATTGGATTTTGACCAATTACAGCCACTATCTTTTTCCATCTTGATCGCTCTTTGCACATTGTGTGAGAGCAGCATTAGACTGTGACTGTAATAAATACCATAAAGAAATAATAAATAACAACAAGTAGCTTGTGCTTCTGCTGCATTTAGACACATAAGTCATGTATGATTTTGCTTTCCCATTTTTCACAATCCACAGCTTTTTCACAAGCATTTTTCACAATCCACAGCTTTATTTCATGTGTTTTAGTTACAAAAAATGACAAGTAATGACTGAGTTGTAGATGAATAACATTTACTTTATCTAATTAATAGAGCTGGCATCAAAACACAATGCCATGTATATGGTCATATACACAAGTTTCACAGTTCACAGACACAGGCTTTTTTTTGCACTGACTAGTTTTGTTATTTAAATCTCTTGTACCTGCACCTTAAATTTTGTTGCACCATTGTGCAATGACAATAAAGATTAACCTTATCCTTTTTATATCTCTCTCACGTTTTTTCTCCCAGTTAAGCAGAATTTTGTCCCAAATAGGCATCACTTTTTTAAAGAAATCCATAAGAATCATACATTTTTTTTGGTCTATAATAGAATGGTGACAGCTTAGCAGGTTTGAATCCCGGTCCGTTGGGATTCCCAACAAGTGTCCATGGGCAAGACATGGCACTTTTACACCACTTTGATAAAGCAGAATTTTTCATTTTGAAACCATTTTAGCTAATGTAATATGGAATCTGATAGGTGTCAAAATATCTAGCATAAGCGCTTAAATAACGAACAAAAATGCTTCACTTTTTTTTTTTGCAATCCTCACATTTTTGTTTGAAACTTTAAATTTAGCTTTGATTTGATTTTGATTTCTGATTTCCACGTGTCACCTTTTGGTACTAGTTTCAACTGGAGGAGGAGTTCTCACTCTGATTGGCTACCGAGAATGTGATTGGCAGCTATTTGACCAAAACGTGAGAGACAAGTTTAGCGAGCATTTACACATTCAGAATTGTGACACATTCATCATCGGAGCATCTCTGTGTAGTTCTGAGTTAACGACCGATACAAACATATCTTTCCTAAAGGTACAAAAAAACATCCTACTAATGATTAAACACCAACGTAGAGGCGTCACTACACGTTTATGTCATTTTATGTGTACATTCTCCTCACGTTCACAAAGTGCCACATCAACTCAAGGCCAGTGTGGGCCTAGCGACTGAGTCCATGTGTTCAAACATTCCTGCTCTTGTTTCTCTTTTGATCAGCGTATGCCATTCTCACTGATTTAGCAAATCAGTGATGCTTGTCAGAGAATTAATTACCTGGAATGGTGTTGGTTGTCACCTCGGTAGAAGTGGCAGGCGGGCAAAAGCCTCAACAACGGTATTTGTCCATGCACCCAGAAATCCTGCTTAATCACCCACAATCCATTTCAAAGTCAACTTGATTGGACTTCAATCTGTAGAATAATGGGGAATTAAGCAGCACCCAGACAGCATGCATTCACATTTGCATATGCGTGCATGCCAGATTAGCTCTTCATGTCCTCAGTGATGCGGAGAGATAAGACAAAAGCTTCCAACTTCAACGGTGTTTGAGATAAGTAAAGGTGAAGTGCTTCAAAGGTCTCATGTTTTCTCCGTTATCATATATTTTTACCACTGATAATCGCAGAATTACTTTGGATCGCAAATTTTACACGGCTAAAATGGAAGACAGTTCATTCTCCGTAACAAACAAAAAAATGTGTGTGCGTGTTAGTATGCGTGTATATTTATAAAAACCCACATAAACATGTATCTGCATATTTACATATGTATATTTATGTGTGTGTGGGCGGGGGGGCTGTGTTTATGTGTTTATACACACACACACTCACCAATACACACTACACTTTTTTGTGTGTGTCTACTTTTGGTTTTTCTTCAAAAACATGATAAAAACAGAAATGAATTTTTTTTAGCTTTTTGTGTGTAGAAATAACTAATCATCTTTGAACAATTTTAAGAAGCATTCTAAATATGTACTTACAAGAAACTGTAAATATAATTGCATAATCTTTAAATAAATAATAAATATGAAAATCTAATTAATACACTTGCAAAATCCATTTATTATAATTTTAACTAAAAAGCTTTTCTCTTAACATGTTTAATTCCTATTTCAAATAATATATATCGTATAATGTGTTTATACAATAAAATATAATATACATGTAATAACAATAAAATACAATAAATATAAAAACATAACCACTATATAATGATACATGTCTATTGCTTATTTATTAAAATAGTTTTGTCAGCTTTGTCACTGACACGCATTAGCATGGGACGTTCGCACTGGGACGTTTCGCTTTATTAAATAGAACATAACTTTATTTATCGCACAACGGGGACATTTTCGGACAGCCTAAGCCGAAACAGCTGCAACTGACAAAGACGAGAAGGATGCATCTGTCCAATCAAAGGCCGGGCTTCACCGAACCCACTGACCCCAGTGTCTCACGCCATCCCCGAATTCAGAGCCGACCAGCGCACCAGTGTGACCCTGACCCAGACAAACACGGGCATTAGCGTTTAGACATCACACTCTCCGGCTGACAGTTCTCTCGCTCGCCCATCACTCTTTTATTCATGCTCTCTGCACCCTGCGCCTTTTACCTTGCTCTCGGCAAAACATAGACGGAAAGTCATTTCGCTTTTATCAAGTTGTCATTTTGGTACTTTTTTGTTCCGTCAGAGTTAGGCTGTCACTCTCGGCCCGGGCCACAAGAGAACTCCATTGTATAACAGCCCGAGGAGCAAGCAGCACAAGACTACAAATAGCTTTTACACTTCAGCAAGCCTTCCCTGATAAATGAACATCAGGTGAACGTTCGCTACTCCATTGCCGTTTGTGATTGGCCACAAAAGATGCACAAGGCAAATGGGTTTTTCGGGGAAAAATAAATCACCATCAAATCATTTAACACTAAACATTACTCAGATCAGCAAACCCTGAAAAATGAACGCGCGCGATGTGACATTAAGACGAACGCCGCGCGGTGTGTATTAGCTCATTTGTGGCGTTTGTGGGACACCTACTCAATAACGTTTAAAAGTCATAGTGCAAATGCTGCATTTCAAACAGTTCCTTCTCTTTAGTGATTCATCCTCGTTTTACTTTAATCTACAGGGTTTGTAGATTCTCTTTTCTTGATCGATGTGATTAATGACCAAAGTCGCTTTCTTTCTTAATCCCTATTTATGTTTCTACCATCACAAAGTGTATTTGCCTTTGCTTTAAAATTTGTGCAACACAAACCAAGAACCTGTGAAGTAAAGTGAATGAGTTTGTCAATATGGCCACTAGGGACACTCCGTTCTTGAACATACTGGACTGGGATTCGAGCCTGAAAGGATTGGTGGGCAACTCCTTACCACTGGATCACAACTGGCTAGTAGTGGATTGGTAGTAGGATTGGTAAAATGTAGAGCACAAATTCCATTCTAGTTTCAGCCCTTCCTCACTCACTCACACACAAACACACTTGTATATGCCTTGTTCAAATCTGCTGCTACTTTAATGGATTACTACTAGAAATCCACAATATCAACCTCGAAATGTTGGATTTTATTTTGAACGGTGACAATGCATGACGAGTTCCTAATGTTAATCGCATGTAACGAAATTCCCGTTTTCTAATTATTGCACGCACCGAGTAGAGACACAGAAGACTGGTTTGGCACAGGGGCTGTCGCAGCGAGAGCTCCTGCTTATCTCCACTGTTCAGTCAGAGCTCACAGAAAAGAGTTTTGCTTTCTCCCCCGTTCTCTAAAGCGTTGTTGTGTGGTTTGGGATTACCTTCTCTCACCCTCTCTCCTTCAGTCTGCTGCAGGCTGCTATGCTCTCGCTTTCTCTCTCTCTCTCTCTCTCTCTCTCTCTCTCTCTCTCTCTCTCTCTCTCTCTCTCTCTCTCTCGCTCTCTCTCTCTTTTTCTCACTCTGTCTGCCACACTAGCCAGTCCTCGGAGTATTACATCATCCTGATGTAATGTCTAACCAATCACATGACTGCTCCTCTAAACCTTCAAGGATTATGAAGCCCTGTAGCTCAGACTGCATAATGAGGGATAGAAAAAAGTGTGAACGGAAGGAAAAGAGGAGAAAAAAGACAGAGGGGTAAAGGAGCATCGGAGAGATGAAATAATTTCCTTAGGCTCAATTCTGGATCAATTCTTCCTGCTCTTCCTCTTCAGCTTACCCAGAGGACGGCGTAACGAAACTAGAGCCTGTGCTTTCAGAAGAACTGAAAAGATGCCAGGCTATTTGTGCTTTTATGCACAAAAACATGCCATTCTTATAATTCGCAAAGTGCTGTTTTTCTTTTTCTTTTTTTTTTCAGTTCAAGTTGAATCGTTTTAATAGCTCCATTCCACAGAGCATAGATTATTGACTGGGTCGTACAGTTGCATACCATTGAAACAGAGTAACTTTGAAGATATACTGTATAGTCTGATGGATGGATGAACAGAGAGATGAAGGTAAAAAGCAGTTGATGAATTAATAGAGTGATAAATTGGAGAAACAGATGGTTAGAAGCGATAGGAAGAAAAAAGATGGATAGATAGATGGATGATGGATAGATCAATGGATGGATGGATGGATGATGGGTGCATAAAAACGAGAAAAGATTCTATAGGCATATTATACAATACATACAATTTGAAATTATAGTTAAATGAATGTGGAGAGATGAATGGTTGGTTGAATAAACAGATGACTAGCAGTAAAGAGAGAAACGGATAGGGTAAATGAATGGGAGTAAAAAAAAGAGAAATTGATTGATGAATGGAGGCTCAAATTGGGAGGACATTTCCTACTACATTTTATTTTAGGTATCCAGGTATTAAAGAAAATGGAAATCCTTGTAATCCCTACTGTTTTATAATTATTTTAGGAAAATAAAGAGGAAAGTCGCAGACCATGGAGGAAATCTGCCAATATTTTGTTACATATGGGTAATTAAAACAATACATGCTTAAATTATAATATTGTAACTAATATATTAGAAATTTTGTAAAACATGTAAATATAAAAAAACATAATACATGCAAAAACATAACTGTAATAAAAGTTAAGTAGGAATAATTTTGTTACCTTTGTTAAAATGTAATGGAGGCTCTTTATCAGTAATAGTGAACTTTTTTATTAATCTAGCATAACCCATTAACTTTCACATCCACATTGTAGGGAATTAGAAGCAGTTTCTCTGATTAAGAAGCGTCTTAAGATCAAAAGGATAAAGCTCTACTGTACTTCGCCCAATGCCATTTTGCAAAGGCAGTGAAAAAGACACAGATGTGACTTGTTTTGAAGTTTTACCACATCTGTGGTTTTTCTCTTCATGTAGGATGAGTGCTTGTGGCTCTGGCTTCATCAAGTGCTTCCATCAGACATCAGAGAAGAAGAGGAAGAGCCACGGCAGCTGTTTCATCTATCGCACCAAAACTTAAAGGTGAGCCATGCAGAACTGATGACTCAAGCAGTTGGCTTGGGTTCAAGTCTAATAATATGATTCGTAAAACAATTGAAGTTCTGTTGGACTGCATTATCAGTTTGCTATTTTGTAAATTATCATTCATTCATTCATTCATTCATTCATTCATTCCATTTATGTGTGTTAGAATATAATCCAAAAATGTGACAGTCAAATTTTCTAAATTATTATTGTATTATAGTGTTGAAAATTTTACGCATTATTATAGTAATTATAGTATTGTCTTCTTTTCTTTCTTAACCTATTTAATAAACAAATTTAAATTGGATTGGTTCTATATTTAATTTCATAGTAAATTCATAGTAAAGTCAATTTTGGCTGTTATATCATGGCAGGTTTTATACAAAATCTGACCAAAAAAATCAAGCAACAACAAATCTTCACTCAGATTATCATTTAGAAAACCATTGCACCACGAAATCCTCTAGAATCCTCATAACATTTTAATCTACAAAAATCCCACCAGCTCCTAATGATTAAAATCACCTCTAAACTGTTCCGTGACCCCTCTAATTTCAATTAAACATGCACCTAATGTGTACAAACCTAAACCGATCAACCAGTTGATAATGAAGTAATTATAGAAAGATTTAAAGGATTCGCTGGTGAATTTCAAAAGGCTTTGTATAATCCCATAACCTCACGATGGGATGCTTGAGATCTCTTTAAAATCTAAAATCACCGCTCAGTATTGTCATCCACTCCATTACCTGAGCAGAAAGAACAATCATCCTCCAGATGTCTGCAAGCGCTCTGGGTATTTACACAAACGCACCACGCTCAAGGCCGAACATGGTGCAACATGAGCTCATATAGAGGTGTAATTATGGGCATATATTCTCCTTTTCTTATATAGAACAGACTGACAGCATCCGACACAGCCTCCCCTGATTCTCTCTTCCTCCCTCCCACTGGGAATCAGGTTCAATGCCTGAGGATTCTGTTTGAAAACATGCCAAAGTTGCTGCTGCGGAGCGTTTTACAGTTCAGTTCTTGCATCAACCCTTTATTCCTGCTTTGGAGAGATTTTAGGATTTTAGAAGGAAGTGGGGGGAAAAGAGTCACATAAAGGGTGTTGAAGAATCTCATTAGACGGATGTTCAATAATAAAAAATAAAAAATAAAAAGACGATGCCAAACCACTCAGCTCTTTCCACACGGGGGAGAGAGAAAAGAGATTAATGTAAATCTCGAAAATAAGGAGCACATTAATTTTTCATTTGCACCTCTTTATTTTTTCCCCTCTGAGTGACACTCTGGTGCAGATAGCAGAGGGGGATGATTTAATGATTGGAGAATGTTATCTCTTTCTCTTTTCTCGACTCTACCACTGTCACATCTCTCCTCTTTCCTTCTGCACTAAATCAGCACTCGGGGCTTTTGCTCTGAATTCCTCTCAGGCCTGACAGCACCACATAATTACGCTCGGCTCTCCCTTATCTCCGAGATGAGAAAAGATGAGATATTTAGTGAACGGAGCACTTGCATGCAGCTTCTGTCACAGAAAGACATGCCCTGACCTTCTGTGCTCACATAAGATCTTCAGACATTGAAGTTCCAGACAATGAAAGGTATAATACGTCTCAGTTAGTGACACCTAAAGTCAGTGCACCATTGAGAAATAAATAATTGAATGAACTCGTCTTTTTTGTCTTCGCACACTGGTTCTGTTGTTAGTTCTGGTTGAGAGAAGTCTGTGCACTAGACAAAGTGAGTTAAATATGTATGCATGGATGGATGGATGGATAAATGGTAGGGTCAGACATAGAGAGAGCGATGAATGGATGGATGGATGGATGGATGGAGGGATGGATGGATGGATGGATGGATGGATGGATGGATGGATGGATGGATGGATGGATGGATGGATGGATGGATAGATAGATAGATAGATAGATAGATAGATAGATAGATAGATAGATAGATAGATAGATAGATAGATAGATAGATAGATAGATCAATCTCCAATAAACCGGTTGGGTGCTTGTGTAAACATGTTTTGTGCATGAGATTTTTGTACCTCTCACTAATAAATATTTATATTCAAAATCACTTCCTTGAAAAGTGAAAAAACCAAAGTGAAGAACGGCAAAAAACATTTGAAACAATCGGTTGACGACAGACTGCCTTTGTGATTATTCAGCAGAACGTGTTTGGCGTGGAAGCTTCCAGAATGGGGGTTGTGTTATCAAATGTACTGCTCATGAAAAATTTAATATCCCTCCCACTTACTCCAAATGATTTATCTATTCATTACCACCCACCCGTCTGATCCCCGACATCAACTGAGTTCCTAATGCAAAAAAAAAAATACATTCATCTTAACATTTTGTCTACTTAAATAGGACTTTTGAGCATAAATAAAGGTGTTTCTTTGAGTGTTTCTTTGTGATTTCCACCTTCCTGCCTCTAGTTCTCTGACTTGAAAGATAATTCAATTGACCAATCAAAATGAAAGCTTTTTATGTGCTCTTTAAAGCTGCACGGCGCTGTTGTAGTGATGTATTTTCAGGACACCCTTTCAAAGGTCAACACTCAAAGTTTAGGTCAGTTGGAGAAAAAGGCCACAGTGTTTTGTGCATTCCATAATGTCACCACTAGAAAGACACGGGCCGTTGGCTTGGTTTAAGAAGGCTTGTCATGTACCAGAATTTCCAGATAGTATAGGAGAAAGCTCCTGCTCCATCTAAACCACAAAGGATTAAAAAAGCGGGAAAGGGTAGGAGACAATTTGATGTAGGAATGAAACCTTTTCTGCTTATTTGAAGCAAAAGAGGATGATCTTGCATCACACTGCGTTTTACATACTACATTTCCTGAAAAAATGATCATAGAAAAGTGAAAAATCAGGCTTCATTGATTGTCTTAAAACAAATCTTTACCAAGAATGTACCGTATTTATGCAAATATAAGCACCCCGTGACTATAAGCACCTTCCTGAATTTTCAGGCACAAAAAAAATTAAAATGAAAAAAAATAATAATGATATTATGTTTTTAAAAA
>CM051497.1:4743268-4750768 GCA_028031935.1 Paedocypris micromegethes
AAAAAAAAAAAAAAAACAAGCATCATTTTTCTTTGAAGTTGCTTATTAACTTGTCAAAGAACGTCCCCCTGAAAAACAACCTCTTGATATTTAACATTTTCTTGTAAATGTTCAATACAGGCATAGAAATCTGTTCTTTTATCCCAACATAGTAAATCGTTATTTTCTGGCATTGCACAGCTACATGAATTATGGGTATAGCTCACCTAGACCCTCCTTTTATTGGGTTGTTTCTCGCCCGTAATAAAACGTCTCCCCCTTATCAGGGTCTCATACTAACCATATGTTAATGTCTAATGTTAAACTATTTATCAGTGCGGTTAGTATCCCTTCCTTTTGTTATCTGAAATTATGCTGTGCTTTTCTGCAAGGGAGGAACGATAATTCTTATCGACCCACCCATACTTCATATTCAAATTTTTTGGGTTGCATGATTAGTCCTATTTATCTGTATAATTGGATTGAGATTTTGGAAAATGGGCTGAGCTGATTCGTTGGCTACGTCCTAAAACAAATGGCTTGAGAAGGAAGTTCCAGATAATTGTTCCCCAGATTAATTCCATCTGGAGACAATCAATAGTTTTACCAGTGGAGTTTTTTAAGTCTAATCAAGTTTTACCTTCCTTTGAGACTAAAAAGAAAACTACTTTTGGGCCGGCGACAGATAGCGGCGCTGCCACACTGAACTGTGGGGAGGATTAGCAACAGCAATTTGCACAGTGTTTACTGGGAGAATGTGAGCTTTAGCACAATGCTTTCCAATGGTTTCTGGCGCGCTGCGATGCTTGCAAACATCTCCAGGCTATTTCCACCTCACGTTTAATTGTGTCAGATGTAATCCAAATAAATATGCCACTGTAAGTTCAAACGCAGTTCGTATACATATTCAGCTTCGCACGCGGGAAAGTGCTGACGTGTTATATCCATTCGTATTTTCAGCTTCATAGCCAATGGAAGTGCTTGGTTGATCCTACTTATGTGCTTCTGGAGTCAAACTATCTAGTCGCGGAGAATCACTCAAGGAAAATAATAGTAAGAGCTTAACATTCAGTGTTTAATCTTGGGAGTATGATGGCGTTTAGAAAAGTTTGAGTGATCTATGATCCCCTTTGTGATGCATATAAGAAAGAAACGGCAAGCAGGCAGGAAGCTTACAAATGCAAAAGCAAGACATTTGCTTGCCGCATTCATTTTGGAAAGAAACTACATCATAAAAATGAACAGTTAAGTCAGATGAACTGTGTCTGTGAGCACATATATTTCCTGTTAATGAAAATGTATTCCATAGGAATATTAACCAGCTCCAGTAGTGCAAATTATGTCGGTAATAACCTTACAGTGACTTTGAGATGTTTCTCTGTATATTGATGACACCACGAGAAGTTCAGAGTGTTTATTAATCAAGGAATAATACAGAGTTTGTGGGAATTAATGAATCCAAATAAAAAATGAATATTAATATTGGGCTAAATTGATGACATCCGTTTCTTCTCGCTGAAGTGGCCACTTCATTAAAAGGGGGGGAAAAATGAGCAGATTATAGAGAAAATTACACCTCGGCTCATGAATATAAATAATATGTAACAGCTACGTCATCACATGAAGGATGTTCGCATTTGAAATAGTCATCACTGCACCCCGAGCATTAGCGTAATTGATTAATTAGATTGTCTGCAGATCCATTACATTTGCAGATCTATAAGTCTCTCGTTTTCGAGTTATGCAACATAGACAGAGCAATCAGTTTGTCTTTATCATTAGCAAACAACATCAATAATTACAGATAAAAAAACATTGCAAACAAATAAAAATAATGATATCATGTGTAAAAAATATCATGCGTTAATCTTTACATTTACAGTCACAGTATAGGCAATACACAGCAATCTCAGTGCAAAAAAATGATGCAGAAAAATACATTTTTATTTTTGTTCTAGACAGTTGCCTTTGTGTCTGTACAGGAATTTATATGTAAGTGGGGCCGCAAATGCTAGATTTTAATACTAAAAAATAAAAAAAGTGATGGTCTAGGTCACATGCATACAAACTATACCTACTTAAATGTAATGCATGCATTCCATTCATACCTTCAAATATTCAAACATGCATACATACTGTACATATATACAAACACACATAAAGACACACATTTATATGTGCACGCATATGTACATACATAGCCACATAAGTAAGCACACATACAACACACATACATGCAAATGTGCAAACTGTACATACATACAATCTACATACATGCAAATACTGTAATAATACATACATACATACATACATACATACATACATAAAATACAATGTTCGAGATTTCATCATTAATTTGCGAGTTGATTTGTCTTGCAATCTCGAGAATGGAAACATGATTCAAGTTTTTAATTAAGATTTCATCTTGATTGGAGTTCTTTTGAGAATACAATTTGATTTGTCTTGGTTTTGTGACATTGTGACTTTATTCGTTATCTCGAGACATTGATTGCATTATTTTACAAGATTTTATTTTTATTATATTTTTTATTCTTGAATTTGCGTGACTTGGATTGTTATCAAGATAACCACTTGGTTACAGTTAGTACATCAAAATTCCAATTTGATTCGAAATATTTTGAGACAAGATTCCAGTTTTTTTTTTTCCCCCAAGATCCAACAATTTTTTCCTTAACGTTGTTTTCTTTGAAGATTGTGTTGAAATACAATGTTGTACCCCAATACTGTAATGACTGTAAACTTCTACTACTACTATTATGCATACACACAAACATTTTTATTTGCATGCATTGAATACACACTAACACACCCACATGGCTAATGAACTATCGGTCTACTATAATCTACATTGCTTGACAGCTGACTATATTTAGCGGTTTACTTTATCGCAGACGGCCAAGAGTTTAATCTCGATTGCGATTTTTAATCAACGCCCAGCACTAATCACAAGTTGACTTTCACTTGTAGGTATGTGAACAACTCTGCTCATATGAAGAAAAAAAAAAAGCAGCAGATTATCAGATACTCAAATCTCTGCCACTCAATCTGTCAGTCTGTGAATGTCATGCTTCCATCTCTCCGTCGTTCATCTGTGCCTCAGGGACAGGGAGCTATTACACTAGATCAAATGTCACAAAGCGTCCACACAGAGTGCTGAAGACGGATTTCTTCCACCCAAATATTGAGAAAGACTAAGCTCACATGTCAAATGACGAGACTCTGTCCTGTGACATTGCGAGCTTAAATGAGTGTTTCATGTATCGTGTTTTGTCAGCTATGATGAAAGAAAAAAACTGATGAGCAGAAAAGAAACGACGTAACGCCAGAGTAGGAAATTTGACTCAACATGGAAAGAACTTCCCATAATGTGCTAGTCAGTTTAAAGAGGTGAAGGTTGTTTTATTTTGTGAACACATGAGATTTAGATGTGGTCACGCAATCATTAATAAATCTTTACAATTATTACAGTTTTCCGAGAATGTTCTTTTTCAAACATGTCATGCATTGTCGCTAAATTATTAATGAATGTGAAAATGTGTAGATTTAAATGTACACAATAAGCAAAGTTGTTATGTGTCTAAAATTATTATTCTCTGGGAAATAAAAAGGCGGATTACTGCTGGCTCAGACCGTCAGTCTAGATTTGAGTTTTTACCTGGAGATTGACACATAATTTGATCTTGTAATCTCAAGATCACTGCTTGTTTTATATTGCTATCTTGTGATTGTGACTAGAAATGACTTGTTATTGCAAGATTGGGACCTGATCTTAGTTTTTATCCCAAGGTTGCGACTTAATTTGATTTGTCATATCGAGATTGCAAAACGGTTTGAGTTTTTGTGTTGACAATTTTACATCTGTCGAGTTGTTGTCCTATGACGTTGACTTCATTTGATATTTTATATCGAGAAAGTTCCGCAAATCGAGATTTCATCATTAATTTGCGAGTTGATTTGTCTTGCAATCTCGAGAATGGAAACATGAATCAAGTTTTTAATTAAGATTTCATCTTGATTGGAGTTCTTTTGAGAATACAATTTGATTTGTCTTGGTTTTGTGACATTGTGACTTGATTCGTTGTCTCGAGATATTGATTGCATTATTTTACAAGATTTTAGTTTTATTATATTTTTTTATTTTTGAATTTGCGTGACTTGGATTGTTATCAAGATAACCATATGATTATAGTTAGTACATCGAAATTCCAATTTGATTCAAAATATTTTGAGATTTTCCCCAAGATTGCACCTAAACGATTTTTTACTTAACGTTGTTTTCTTTGAAGATTGTGACTTGATTTGAGTTTATATCTTGAGATTACAATATCAAATCCTGATTTCCACTTTTATCTCGACATTGCAAATTCAAGGGGTTTTCTCTCTCCTCTCGCAAACTCAACATTGAAAACGATGATTGACAACGTTTGTAAAATAATGAAATGTAAATTTGTAAATTAAATCGGAGAATGTCTGAATGCATGAATATTTTATGTTATTAAGTATAAAATATTTATTCAAATGCAGGACATTTTGTCCTTCTAGTGTAAAGAGCGGATTGTGAGCAGTGTTTTGTGCCAATAGAATAAAAACCATCCACAAAAAATTACTCATTACAATCTCAAGAAAATGATAAGTCAGCTTATAACATCTGTAATCCAAAAAAAAAAAAAACAGTGCGCTTTTTGTAAAAAAAATGCACGATCAGTCATTTGTTGTTTTCCTGTTCAAATGATTTATTGTTCCACTCAATGTTGAACCGTCGAGTGTGAGCTGCAGATACGTGTGGTTATCAGTGTTATTACGGAAGCCTGCTAAACATTAATAAAATTAAATTTTCAGTGCAATATGAAAGAGTAATTGACATTTTTTTTTATTTCTAGTATAATTTATATTCATGCACAATATTATTCAATTTCAAGTAAGATCAAGCAGATATCGCCATGCAGTCACGCACAGTACTGTCATTTATTACACGAGCTGACCATTTCCACATTCAATCAGGCGTATATTCATATTTTGTAATAAGATCAGCATTAACGGCAGGTGATTAATCACAAATATTACCTTAAAGACATCACAGGGGGACATCTGTGCTAAAGTATTACATTTAATGCATTGGGATATAGTGAAGACCATATGTGACCCCGGCAGACGGACAGGCCGGTGTGAAAACGGTTATTTCAGGCATTTACCAGGGTTAAGGTTAAACATCCACCCGGTCCGGTTTAAACAGTCCTGTCCCATCATATATTTTATCAATGCACAGGTATCATGGCACATTAGGGAGGCTACTGTGTATACATGAGCAGAATCCGCTTCGATTCCTTTGCTTTAATTCCAAAAATTGAGCGTGAGTGAGCACAGACTGCCGAGATACTTCTGAGGGAGCAGACTAACTGGATCAGTCTGATTAATTCTCGAGTAACCTTCACCAGGGTGGACCGCGCAGTTCCATGCCTCCATTAAATACATCCACCAGAAGGTTTGGATGTGTGTTTGTGTTATATTTTTTAGAAACGTTACATTTATAGCAAATTTATCTTTACTAATAATTTATTTAAGACTTTATATTTAAGATATTTAAGAAAAACGTGTTTATCATTATGATTCTTAAACCCTGCGTTGCACAGTCACATTCTTTATAGCAGCACCATTTTTTTCCATTTTTAGTAAATGCAATGTTCATAAATTACGTTCAACCAAGGTTAATTGGGTCATAAGTTGTTAATTTGATTAAAAAATAACTAGTGTAACTTGAAAATATGAAGTCTCTTCATCAACATGCAATTAAAACATCAAATCAATTCTTGACATCCATAAACTCCATAAAAAGCAAAGACGTTGAACTTTGTTACAGTAAATTCAATTGTGTACAATTGAACAACAAAAGCCAGGTAAAATCCCTTACATTCCTCTTTAAATTAGTGTAAATCAGTTTGAATCTGTAGTTGTCATTTCGAGGTGAAAGATGTTTACTCTTGATGCTGATGGTGATGCTGAGCAACGTGACTTTGAAAAAAAAAAAAAAAAAAATATATATATATATATATAATATATATATGGTATTATAAGGTAATTTATGAAGCAGAAAGATATTTCAGTACTAAACATACATACGTAGAAGATGATCAACGCATCTCTCAAAAAACAAAACAAAAAAACTTTCAGGTTACTGTAAGTTTCAGGCTACCAAAAATGTGTTAAAGCTTTAAATTATTAAAAAAAAAATACTCATTTTGATTTACTTATAAAAACTACATATGATTTATTTTGCTAGCACAATGTAACATTGTGTGTTTTGTTGAAACAAAATCAGTTCATCAACCAATCAAAACCGCTGACTATTGTTAAACCTAACCCTAATGGTTTTTTTTTTAAAAGGAATGTTGGTTCAAATACACCAAACTCATTCAAATTAACATATATATATATATATATATATATATATATATATATATATATATATATATATATATATATATATATATATATATATATATGATAAAATAATATAACTGTGGGTTGTTTCAGTCCATATGTACGGCTGCTGTCGACCTGGGTTGAAGCATTGTTTCCTGTTGGACTGTATCTCATGGACTGTCTCGTGCACTTTAAATCCTCAGAGACTGAGAGGAAGAAGGTTAGAGGAAAGATGCTGCTTTTTATTGCATTCAGAATCTAAAGTAGCAGCCGGTGAAATATGTTGCCCAGCGAGAGGCAGGGTCAAATGTGATTTATGCGCTGGTTCTGAATCAGGGTGTTGATTCCTTGAGCTGTCCTGCTGTAAAATGCTTAATGTTTTAAGTGATTTATTTAGGGCAAATGCTATATAATTGAATAGAGTACAGATTTTGTACTGCCAAATGAATCAAACTGCGACGGTGAAGCAGGGCAGATGTTTAGTTAAGTTTAATTCAGTTAGTATCTGATTAAGACACCTTCCAGAAAAAACACAATTCACACACAACGACGCATTACCATTTGGTAAGCCGGAATTTATTACGCCACGATTTTATTTTAAAATTCAAATTAGCTTAGTCAAGCCACCGTTAACAATAATGGAAAAATTAAGTTGTTTTTTTTTTCCGTTTAATGTCATGATGGCGTAGTGTCACATCACAGTAAGTTCAGATTCAAGTTCTGTGTTGTTGAATTCCCTATTACTGAACCACAATTTGAAGTTTTTTTTTTGCTCTAAAGCACATTATAAGAAAGAGCACAACAGCCCGATTAAACATATTAGAGCTTATACTATATTAATTTTACTGTTTATTGCATTTACTGTTTTTTTTTATGTTTATTGCTGTCATTGCTTTTTCTGAAGTGTTTAATGATAGTTTGTCCCAAGGCATGAACTTTGTGATTTCAATAAACCGAATTCGATTTGGTCTGAGAAAATTGTTCAGAAAGAAAAAGAAAATTAACAACTATTATGAAACAATTTATAAGAATAAAAATAGTTGCAATTACAACAGCCTAGAGTAGTTTGCCAGGTTTGCT
>CM051497.1:4755768-4758103 GCA_028031935.1 Paedocypris micromegethes
GATAAAACAGAGCAAGAGCAATATTGCATTATTGAAGGTGGCGTTAAGAATGGTTGAAAAGATGTTTTAGCAAATTACTTGAGGTGATCGGTCAAGATTGGGAAGGATTGCATCTTTTCCTAGAGAGTGGAATTGTGGTGAACCTGTGTAGTGATTGAGAGCAGAGATGGACTGGCACTTCTGCATATTTTTGTACTTTTACGTTACGTAAACGCTTCTTGTTCTTGATGTTAAAGAACTTTACTCACCAACATTTCTATCAGGTTTAGCTGTTTATCAAAGTGCATTGTCAAGTTTAATTCTTCATTCAACTGTTAAGAAGTCAAATAGATTCCCGTTCAAATTGTTTTCAATGTGAAATTGGACAAACTGACAGACAAGGAATTGGAGACAATGTAACACAGTTGCGTTTTATTATCGCATTTGAGGCTCAAAAATAGACAAGGATAGAACCAGGACATCAGATGATCTCAAACACTGAACTACAGTTCGAGAACACAAATTCAAAACCAGAGAACTCAAAAAACTTGGTCTCCGGTCTCACAATCCAGAAACCTGTGTTCAGGTGAGTAGAATTTTCTACTTTCTGAAATTCTGAAACACTTTTTCATGTTCGGGTCATAGGGAGCTAGACTTCAGCTCAGCAACTGTTGACCTGAACTGGTACTCAACCAATCACAGAGAGGAATACATTCACACTCATTTTTTACTACAATTTCTTTTTTTACTTCTCTGGTTCTTTCTCGCTCTCTCCCTCGCTTTCTCTTCCATCTACTAAAGTCGGTTACGGCACACAACTGAACACCACAGCAAAAATATAGTTGCGATCAGGCCGTATTACGGTGGTAAAAACAGATGTAGCATCTATTCCACGTGTAATGAGGAGAAGGCACGGGAGACAAGATAAGACAAGAGTGATGAAGGTCGGGGGAGCCGTGCTGACACTACTTACACAATCACACACAAACACACATCAGCCCGAGAGTGCGCTTTTCCCGACAGCTTGTTTGAATAAGGTGATGGATAATTTTGGCACTGCTGACATGGATTTATCTGGCCTTTAGGCCCCTTGTCCCTCGCCGGGGTTAGTTTAGGTACATTTTGTCTTTTGAAAGCAAACTTGCCAACTGAAACACTCCATTGTGTTTTCATCTAAGCTAAACACGAACAGAAGTGGCACACATACATCTTTCTCTGGGCTTTCCTCTAAATCATTTACTCCTACATATGTGCCAGACCACCATACATCGTTCTGAGAAACCATGCGGCACATGGTTCCTTTTGCAAGTTATTTTGCAGGATATTTCGCAGTTGAATAATTAATTCATGTAGCAGGAAGTCTCTTCATTCCAATACAAGACGGAATCTGAGTGCCCTATGGCCTTTCTCTTTGATCCTGTCCCATTACGCTTACAAATCTACATATTCAAGTGTAAAGCAGTGGATTATTAAAAATCCTTATCACACTTTTGAATTTTTGGGGGTTTGGTTTGACCCAAAGATGTGTGTGTTTTGAGCAATAGATGGAGTGATCTATGCTAAGAGGAAGGAAAAATAGTTTGAACCTGTTGTGTTTTCATCTTTTTTTGTCCGGATCAGCATTTTTCCAACACCTCCAATCATTCTTCAGCAAGACTTTTGCAACCACAAACACATTGGATAATTACTTTTCTATATGTGTTTTATTAAATCAAAGGAGGCTGGTGTCTTCTTACTGATACGGATGCTGTGTAATGCAAAACAAGAGGCCCAAAAGAAACTGGAGGCAACATCATTTGTGGATCAGCAAGATGAATAATTCAAATTCATTCCCAGCTGAAATGTCTAAAAGGTCCCTGGCTGTGACAAGAAAGCCGAGCGTACAGTGGGGGCTCACAACAAAAGCTTTAACTTCAAATAAGACCCCATCATAGCCGCTCATTTACATAACTAGTTGTTCATTTTAACATTAGACTTCTGCTTTCACTTTGGGCTAAAAATGTTAATGACTTCATTGTTGCTTTGTACTTTGTTACTTTTTAAGACAAGAGAAAACAATTGGGTCTTAAAAGCACTTTGAAGAATCTGTGCTGCTCGGCAAAGCTGCTGTCGAGGACCATAAAATGTTTTGTTTTTAGAAAATAGTATAATATAATAGTTAGCCAATGTGTTTTTCCTGTTTGAAATGAGCTGTAATGAGCTTGCTAACACCATGAGGTCTCTTTTTCAAAGAATAATTTATCCCAAAATTGTTTTGTGCATAATTTCTTTCAAATATGCTGCAGAAATTACAAAAGATGTTGGTCCTGCCCAATCTAATGACCTACCTTGTTCGAAGAAAAAAAAAAAAAAAAAA
>CM051497.1:4758113-4803101 GCA_028031935.1 Paedocypris micromegethes
AAAAAAAAAAAAAAAAAAAACCATTTAGGAAGCATAAAAATATAAAGCCTCTACACAAAACAAAATAAACCTCTACACAAGTGCACAAAAAAATCGTTTATATATCAGCTTTGTCATAAGGTGATGACTAGTAACAATCTAAACTTAATGTATAATGTACATAACACACATAATGTGCATACACTAATAATGTATTTCCAATTTTGAAGTTTCAATTTTATTGCCGTTTTGTAACAATACAATGTGTAACTGGAGCCAATTAATGTGATAATTAATGAATATGATTTTTACACAAGTATATAAACACCTTAACACAGTATTACACGTTAGTTTCGTTACAAGTTGTAAATTACAACTACCAATGACGGAACGAATATTGCTAATCAACACAGTTTGTACTTCACGCGCATATTCTTGCCGCTCCGTTTTTTGCGCTGTGCCTTTAAGAGAAGAGCGGCTGTTTTGGTTTTAAAGACGCGCGCGAGAAAATCTGCTTGTTTTATTTTGATCAAAGTCTGTTTTCGTTTGGAAATCATGGTTTCATTGTTTCACAAGATTCTGCGTGAGAAAGAAAGCGAGACAACGTATGTAATACCGCAGTATTGAATACTAAGATGGCGGTGAACGCGCTCCGCGGATCTCTGCATTTGCCGTATAAGACAACAAAACTTTTCACCCTCAGTTTTGGGGAAGAAAAAGTGCGTCTTATACGACGAAAAATACAGTATGTTTTAATCATCTGTTCGTTTTCAAATTATTTTCTTCTGAAACGTTTTATTAACTAGAACCATTCGAGGGACTGTTTCAATCCCTTATCTTGCAGATCCCTACAACATGGTGTAAAACAAACTCTGAAACATTTTCTGATCAGAAAAAAAAGTATTTTCTTCGTTTTTTTTTATTGCTTACTTTCACAGTTTTTGACTCAAATCTAGAACTAGCAAACCCCAAATCATGGTTTCAAATTCCTGAAGATGTGTATACCAAACCCTAAAGTTCAAACAAATGCAATTAAATCAAAGTATTGTTGATCGGTGATCTCAGCATTCGAATTGATGTTCCAGGAAAACGGCGTGTAAAATGAGATGCATCAGTGTAGTTAAAGCCGACACTTCAGGTTCACTTTTACCTGTTCTAATCAAACAACAACATGGCTAATATTTGCTAGCTGCAAGACGAGCGCTGGGATAAATATGGATTTATTCTGGACTGAACATCACATCAAAGCCAGACGCATTCATGCCGGTGGTTAAGTTCAATAAAAAGAGAGATGAAAGCTAATGAAAGACAAACATGTGCACATCAGAGGTGAAGAATGTAATGGGTGGGAGACATTGGTGGGGGTTCCAATTGGCCTAAAGGTTGAACTTCAGCATAGTCAATACTGTGAGATGAAAAGCCTGGGGTTTGAGACAGATAGGTCCAAGACGGTAAGCGAGGGCATGTTCAACTTATACTTTCTTCTTCTTCTTCTTCTACTTCTCCAGAGGTTTACTTCAAATACAAACAAACGCAGGTTGGTAGACATCACAGATCTTCAGCGCTGAGACCAGTTTCTCATAAAGCTCTTTGAAAACCTTCTGAAGAAATGTTCCCAGGCAAACAAACTTTAAATCCTACACTTCTGCAATCCATAAAAAGCCTTTCAAAAAACAACAATCCTCATCAACCGTGGAGCGTAATGAGTGGATCCATCCCTTAAAAGCCCAGACTGCATTAATGCGTTATAAAGCAACCTTTGAATTGCATTAAATCACACCTTTCACTTCTGCCTGTCATTCCGCCATTATTCAGTCAATTGTGTGCGAGCAACTCGTTGGCTGTCGTATATTTTTCCTGCATCAATGTCAGTGCTGCACATCTTCCTATGCATAAATAATCTATGTGTCTTTCAGCATGGGTGAAGTTAATAGGGCTGGGGCCATCATTAGCCGCGTCTCAGGCTTCTGCGCTAACGCCGCTAAGTGCGGCTGTCACTGAGAGTGCGGTACCTGCGCGGTTGATTGCTCGACGGAGACGTTTCTCTCTCGCGGCAACTGCAGGATGTTTACAATTCGTTTGGCGGTCCGTCTTGGGTATTCGCAGATGTGTGTCTCCATTGCTTTAGACGAACATGGCAACTTCATGTTTGTGACAGTTTGCAACTAACTTCTCTTCCCTGTCAGGATGAATGACTTTTTTTATACATTTGAAAGTTTTTTAAAGTGGATAAATATGTCTTAGCTGTCAGAAAGCAGTTTATCTATACTGCAGTGCTGTGTGTGCTGACATAAAGAAAGTCTGTTTGATGTAAATGAGGCAGTTGTGGATTGGTGCCATTTTCTATTCACGTTTCCGCCGTCAAGAGTTCACCTATTTATGAGTATACCTATTTTTTCTGAGCTAAGTTTTGACAAAAAAATGTACCTAGTTTCCATGAATCTTTGTGCTTTAATTTGGTTGCAATGTTTGTTGATGTGCTTTTGTGTAACTATAGTGAGAGTGCAAAAGTGCGCGTGTGTGTCCGGCTTTGTGATTGGTTGGCCACCAATTCAGGGTTTGTCCCACCTTTAGGCTGAGAGTTGCTAGGATTGTCTGAAGCTCCCAGCGACCCAGAAAAGGAAAAACGGATCCGAAATTGAATGAACAGAAAGGAAATGGTTTAAGATGACAGTTCAAGAATTATTTCATTTTTAAAATAAAGTAGTGGTGGAAGATTACATTTTTTGTGTATACACTTTTGCAACCGACCAAGTCTGTTGATCTATTGTAATCCCCCCCCCCACACACACACACACATTTTTATTAGCATTTCATTAGGTTCATTACTATATAACATAAAACATGATGCGCGATAAATAGACAAATCAGCTGTTTTAATTTGTCCTTAATCGTTTCTCAAGGTCTGTAGTATCACAAGACGCTATAAATGGCACCAACAACTACTATATTCCGCCGGTTCCAGAGGTCAGCAATGCGTTTTCTGACTATTAAGTCTTCGCTCTCATGGCCTTCCCCAAGGGTCCGTCGTATAATGCCTTGCGCCAATATACGTCCATGTGAACTGTAGGCGGCACGAGAGAGTTCGTGGGGGCATAAATCATCATAGCCTTATGGCCGTCTAATAGAGCAGATAAGATCAGCGTGTGTATTAATGCAAGACTAATTACCCGACTGAGGACATTACTGCAGCTGTTTCGCAGGTAAGTCATGCACAGGAGGTCAGTGCGTCTGCTAAAGTCTTTATCTGCCGCTGTTATGGCTCTCGTGAGGTTCGACTTAGTCTTACTTGTCGTCTGTAGCATTAGCCAGATGTGCTTTGTCTTATTTAATGACGCCACTGTAATAAGTATGAGGCCTGGTGACTATGCAGGACGGTGGGGTCATGACCAAAAATCAGGTCACGGATACGGGTTTTGATGCTAGTTGTTTTTAGAAAAAGAGAAAAAAAAAAAAGCTAATTGTCCAATTAACTAGACGTAGCTAAATTACGCAAACTGCAGATAAAATTTGGAGCCAGTGAGCATAAACACATCCCAACTACAGTCGAGTACCCAACTGTGCAATTGTTTGTCATGAATGAGCAAATGCATAAATGGATTGCATATAGTTTGGAGAAACGGATGCAATATGTCATTTTTCGTGTTCGTCTGACATTTGTAAGGAATCGATCGGCAGGGCACGGTACAGATGTGTGCGCAACATGTTAACAGCCTGAATGCTGAGCTGTCGGCTCTGAACACCCATTCAAGAACTGCGGATTACAGCTACAGCAGTGCCCCCATCTGGATAACCTTTAAAAAACACAAATCACTTCAATCCAGATTCAGCCGTGACATTTGAGGCTGCTCTCTGCTGTCGAAGCAAGTAAAGGCCTTGTCATTCATTTGTCTGCTTTTCATTAAAAACCCACTTTGTCCACCGTGGTGTCATTTTCATATCACAAGATTCACTCCGTCTTAACCTTCATAGCATAATGGGACCCTTCTTATCTTGGCAACCCCCCACTCTGGAATCCAACTATTGGTCTTTCATTGTCTCTCCCTCAATTTCTCCATTCAATCGTTGGGACATTTTCAGACCCAAACAGGAATAATTGTTCTATCCTGTTCCCTTCTGTGGTAATTGTCAGAAAGCGCTGGACCAGAGAGAAACCTTTGCTCTGCCCACTTATAACAAAACCTGCCCTTCGCTCCTCTTTCTTCCCTTTTGGTGTGGGCATTCACGGAAGATCGGACCAGAGGGGGGTCTACAACAGAGGGAGGGTATCGTGGAACGGACTCTTATTTACCCCTGTCAATCCTGGTAGGGGGATAGTGCTGTGGATCTATTGATCACAACTCAGTGGAGCAGTAATCCCACAGACTTGATTGATTCCGACTGTTGTGTAGGCCTCAGTGCTCGGCCCAATCCTCAATCCGTCTGTTCTGGCTCTGTGCGGCATTGATATGCATGACAGGAGGCAGAGGCTGGGGCAGAAAGGAGAGGAGGGTATTAAGTGAGTATGCGGGGCTTGAGAGTTAGCTGAGGTGCACTGAAAGAGCACAAAGCGAAGAGTTTCTCTGCAGATGTGGCATCTGACTAGTGCTGCTCTGTTGACCCCTTATAAACATTAGCCTCAGACAGTAGGTCCTCCTGGCAAGAGTTTTAAAAAAGCTTCCATGGTACATTTCAAATATACACTTAAGTTGGCTTTAGCATACATATTTGTTTGGGTTCAAACTTTGAGTAAGTGTTCGATTGCATCTTCTTGAATCTTCTGAAAAATCCTAAAACATGCAACTGAAGGCAAACTATGGAAACGCCAATCTGTTTGCAATTATGGCCATATCTGTTAATTTGAGGTCAAGTAGTGGCCATTTTAGGTCTGTCGCAGTCGCCTCAGGCAGTGTATATTTGTGTTCGTGTTTATGTGTCTGGACCATTCGCGAGTCTGACAGCTGCCACAGCTTTACTTTTCAATCCTGCATTTTCCCCAAGAGTTTAAAAATTGAACAAGCCCTTGGATCAAACTTTGGTTTGTACGGTTTTACTCCAGCAAGGATTTTTTCCCAAGTAAATGTCAGCAATGTGTCCTTCCAACTGTCTGATTTAAGACCAATTTAATCAAATGAAAATGGTAATGACATAAAGCTCATACCATGTGCGCATTATGATGGAAATATAAAAAAGTCTTTTGGGAAATTGTCATTTTATTAAATGTTTGCTAAATGTTTAGATCACCATTTAGCACTAACCATTTAGCAAACCTTTAAAAGCACACAAAAAATTATTAAACAGTTAATCCATCTGAATTCAGGACAGTAAGAACCACTGAGATTTAAGGTTGTATTTTATTAGCAGCATTGCATCCTGGGAGTTCTAGCATCAACATATTACTACTGGGATACTTGTCTGCATAATCTCTGGAAAGCAGTAGAGGAATATGTTACAGCCTTAGCGGGGTGTTTTTAATTTCTTATCCAAAAAGATGTACCATCGATTTAAAAAAAAAGTCACTGGAGAGTAATTAAAAATGCCCCTACTTCTGAGATGAATGTTCTGTTTAAAGCAACTGGACTTGTCCAACAAGGTTCTGTATTGCTAAAGTTGAGTGCAGTGTCAATGTTCACAAACACCAGGACACGTTTCTTTAAGTTTGGTTTGAAGAAAGACGCTCAAACGAATTTTCACAGATGTGAACTTTACTGCCTCCTCACTGTCTGTAAAGCAAGATTATACTCGGAGGACCGCAAAACCTGAGGGGGCAAATTTGGCACAGTAACTCTTAAAGTGCCATGCATTTTGTTTCTCCATTCAGTTCGCAGCCAGAATAAAATGATTTAACCTTTAAATAAATTAATGGTAGACTAATTGTCACATTCCTTTCCTTTCGGCCTCCCCAGTAATTCAGGTGATTGGTTAACAGCCTCGCAGCTATTCAGATGGTAGCCTTTGTTCATTTGCAAAATTGTGCCCAGATGGATGAGTAGCAGCTGAATAGTTTATGGAGGAAAAGAGCTAAAGGTGTAGAGTCCCCTTTGCAGATGTAGACTCTGTTAACATCTGATTTATTTGAGCTTGACATCTGGGCCATTAGCATAGGGTTAATACAGAACCGGTACAGGAGTGAAACACACTCCCCAGCGAGATCCAAAGCAACATCTAAAATGCAAGCGCCAAATCAGGATGGCTTTGGGGAAATGGGTATGCAGCTCTGAGAAAGTCTGAGATTTTAACAATGTTGCGTTGAAGCCCAAATCTATCGATTCATTATCAATAAGTAAGCGTATAAAAGTACTACAGGTAGTATTTTACACACATTTTGCTTGATTTGTTTCTTTAAATGTGTGAGCAGATCAGGTTTAGAGTTTGGCTCAAAAACATTATGGCACCTGCTTGTCTGGGATGCAAACTTCCAAACTTTTTTTCTCCACAGTACAAAAGATGTTCTGTCCAAAATTGCCCTATATGTGTGAGTAAAAATAACTATTATATTTATATCAATAACTTGATGTAATGTATTATACTGGTTGTTCTTTTTGATGATTAGTTGCCACTGACCATTATTACCAGCCGAGTCTGTAAGGGGTCTCAAACATACGGCCCGCGGACCGGAAGCGGAGGTTTGATCAGGCCCGCAGAATTATTTTAAAGTGGATAAAAATGCATAAAAGACTTGGAATTAATAATTTTAATTAGCTGCAAATCATGAATTATCCGCTGTTTTCATCAGAGTACAACAACGTATCATTGAGACAGCCTGAAAACTGGTCATTTACTCTCTGCTACTCCCTTATTAGCCAAAATGTCGTTATTCAAATGGAGAAAAGTAGATAAATATAGAGTGTAGAATTCTCAAAGAAAAATGGACGACGTCCTAATTATTTGCAAAGATGTTTCTAATATATTTCTATATTTTTAAACATGAAGTAATTCATGGAATGTTTTGAAGAAGGGCAGTTCCTTCAATTTCAACATGTTCCTAATGTTCTTGTGCTTCTTTATAGCAAAACAAAGACGTGATTTTTTTGTTTTTTTTTTTTATAGCAGAGTATGGTATAACTGTAATGGTCCGGCTCACTTGACATCTCTATAGGCCGTATGTGGCCCACAATGTGAAATGAGATTGACTTCCTGGTGTAGAGCCTTCAGGATTAGGAATGCATTTCTAGTAGTGGCCAGTAGTGCAGTTTTCAACCGGCTAACACTAGGGGAGCTGTGGCCTAATGGTGGAGAGTAAGATTTGTGACCAAGGTTGCTGGTTCGATTCCCAGACAGGCAAGTACACCATCGGAAATGTCCTGGAGCAAGATCGTCTGCTCACTCTGTAAGTTGCCTTGGAAGAAAGTGTCAGTCAAATATATGTAATTTAGAGTAGAGTAGTTTTTCAATGAGAATAATTGACCACAATTGTCAGAGCATGTGCATATATTTTCCTTATAACCAAAAACGTTGACTCTGAAAACCACTTTCACTAACCATACTGTGACATTTTTTCTTAGCAAATCATGCCGAGCAACTCTTTCAGCTGCCACTCATGAGGCGCTGTGTTTCCGGTTCAAAATAGATCTAGAAGAACTTGCACAGATCTTTGACTTTTCAGCTGGAGGAAAATACACAAGCTTAGAGGTTCATCTAATCCTAAATTCCACAATATCCCCTTTCATCCCAATGTAAACTCCAGTGGGTGAAATGGGTTACAAAAATAACAGCTCAGGAACTAGCCACAGTCAAAGTACTTTTCATTTTCAGATTTCACATTTATTTATTTAGTTATTTTGGCGGTCTTGTCACTTTTTGGCAAGATCGTTAGGTTTTCTCACCGGGTGGGTGCTTTGTTTCTTTGCCGAGTGGTTTTCCGGGCACGTTTAAAGGGGGGCACCGGACCCCCATCCATGCTTCTCTGCTCTCTCGCAGCAGAGCTGTGGCACGGAGCTGGTGGCTCATTAGAGCAGCAGGCAGCAGATCCCACACTGCTTGTGCAGGACATGTCATCATCTCACTCACATGTCAATCCTGCCGAGGGCTGCAGTCGCTGCTAGTCATAAAGTTAGGCCACATGACGTAATTTCAACAGCCTTTGTGGATAGAAAGCGTGAATATCAATGACGATCAAAATAATTGATAGTAAACTACCTTACAGAACATTCTTGCACTGTAAAACAGGAGATACAAATAGTTGAAGGAAACTTGTTCAAATGTATCTCGTGAGCATGAAACATTTAAACTCGCTTTTTAAATTTGCAGCACTTTCTGTCTTGCCAGAAGGTCAAAGATATGTTTTTACATCGACAAAGTGTGAATTATGTCTTGTAAAGTCTATATGGTTTCCTCCAGGTCTCTGGGTTCTTCCCACCATCCAAAAACATGCAGGTGATTTGAGTCCGTAAAACTCAAAAAAAAAAAAGAATGTGTATGTTTGTGCCCTGTTCTGTGATTGGTCAATGACTAGTTTGGGTGTGTCATGCCTTCAGTTCCAGAGTTGCTGAGATGTGGCTCCACCTCCCCAAGACGTAGAAAATGAAAATGTAAAAAACCTACCCGCTTCACACAAGTGATCATTTTGGGTGAAAGCATTGGGTGAGAGTAAAATCATATCTGGCATTATGTGTGTATGTGGCAAATACATTTTTTTTATTAAAAGTTTTTTTATCAGTAAGGTAACATTGTTGCTAACTATTGATGCTGTAAAAAAGAACTACATGGTTCGTTTTTTTGAATCTGGATAAAAAAACAAGCAATTAATGCTTTGTGTAATAAAATAGAACAGAATATCTTTTACTTTTAATGAATAATTAATGTCACTAATTACACAATGAAATTAGATGAGCTCTTGGTGACATTGTACAAAAACGTACTGTATGCACAAAAAGATATAGGAGATAGACGGAAAAGGTAAACAAGCACACATTATTCATTCTTCATAATTGCACAAAAGGATTTTTCCACTCTTATATATTGCACAAGAGTATTGGAAGAGATTTATTGTCTGAACTGGTTACTTTTGTTTGTGAGTCTGATGGCCCTGGGCTAAAATACTTGTAAATACCAATACCACAAAACTATGATGATGTAGAATTCTAAAGAAAACCAAAATAGCCTTGATTAGTAAAAAAAAACACAATAATTGAGATTAAACAAAAGTACGACGTGTGTTACTCGATACTAAAGATTGATTTCGTTACCCACCCCTCTAACTCTCATTTTCCTTTCTAGAGACTGACAATTTCACAGAGATGATTAAACATGCATGAAATCGAAGTAAATCTCTAATAATTCCACTCTCTTGTGTGTGTAATTAGATGCATACGTGCCTCTGGATCGGTTTGTTTGTCTGCGTGCGTGTGTGTGTGTGTGTCTGTTAAGGCTAAAGTAATGTTAGCGCTGTTGGATTGCTATGCTTTCACAACATTCCCATAATCGTGTTGTTCATGCAAACTCGTTTCAAAGCATCAGCTCCGGTCTGATGGAATGACATCGTGCAGGAAGGATTTGACAAGGCCCCTGCACTAGAAAATAAGAAATGGTTTCAGTCTGAAAACCTATTCATAGATTTTGAGTTTCTGAAAGCGGGAGCAGATATTTACACATGCAGGTAGATACAAGGCCTTTTGAGCCGGGCAGGTGGATGTGGTCCAGCATGGCAGTATCTGTGGCTCTTCTATCCCGAACACAGCAGATTAAAAGCTGATGAGAGAGAAAAAGCCATGGATGAGAGCCAGTTCATTTTCTCATCTGCTAAATGTTCTTTGTAAAAGAAGTGTGAAGTGATTTGTGGTGTAATGTGTGTGCGCGCCTACCTACACTTTCTTTTTTTAATTTTTTATCACAGTTCTTAAATACTTGAGTGGGGACACTTAAGTGGGGACGTCTATCAACTTGTGGGGACCTTTGGCTGGGCCTTATAACTTTACTTTGTTTAACCATCCAGTGAAGTTGGACACACACACACACACACACACATACACATGCACGCAGTGAAGTGTGGTGCTCAACGACACTCCATTTCAAACCTTCAAGGCTTGGCTGGCAGGTCCTACTTTCTGCCGCTGGATCCAAACTATTAGGTTTGTGATAGTTAAGGTTAACCTTAGTTTAGGATTGTATAAATATTATGTTATTACATACTACATACTACATACTACTACATATTATTGTAGTGAATATGCTATGTCATAGTGAGACCCCATTACAAACCTGTATATCTGTAAATGTGTGTGTGTGTGTGTGTGTGTGTGTGTTTGCGTGCGTGCGTGCGTGTGTGTGTGTGAGAAAGAGAGAGAGAGAGTGAGAGAGAGACGGACGGATCAAGAGAGAGAGAGAGAGAGAGAGATCTCTTATCACACACTTTTTCACAAGTTTAGCGCTTTAATAAAGTGTATTTTGTAAAACAGTCAAACAAGTACAACATGACATGAACGTGTAGGTCAAATTCACACGTTGTGCTAGAAAAATCCCTCAAAACATTAGGACTTTTTGTTAAAGTCAAATGCAAATCCTGTTGATATAATGAATGCATGAAGATCTTGTGTGATCAGAATCTGTCTACATTTCTTTAAAGCTATCATTAATTTCCTCCTATGATTTCATACAAGGAGCTTTTCAAGACAAGGACGCTTGAAGAATATCTCCGTTCCCTTGATAGGCAGCAGATGGAAGGCTCTAGGTGGCTCCTCCCCTAATGCAAGGGGTCATCTGATCCATTTGCAAACTGAACATTAGTTCCCCATGAACCTCCAGAAGGCTCTATGGGAAATGTTCAAAGGAGATGCCCTTGGCATGTGTGTAGTCACAGTTTTGGCAATGTAATTGTTAGCGGATTGATCTAAACCACATCCATATCAGTAATTTTCAAGTTTGTTTGGACACTTTCCATATCATTAAAGCATGCAGATATGGCGCTTTATTTTTATGAATTCAAAACACTCCAGATACCACATGCCCAGCCGAGGCGACAAATACTTGGCACAGACTCCAGCAGAAAATGTCATGCAGAAACGTGAAAAGAAAGACAAACGTTCGAAGTAACGATGAACTAGAAAGTACATTTGTTCAAGCTTTTTTCACTCGGCAAACGTGAAACTATACAACTTTATGAACTGAAGATCATGTTAGAAAATCCCCTCATACATTTTAAAATACTAAATCAGCAATTAGTTATATGTCAATACTCCAAACGTCTTGAACACTGTTTGTACTGTAATGTAATGGAATATCAAATGGAATCTGTTTGGAATGGTTTTGACGGTCTCTTTGGCACTGAGCTACTGGGACGTGATGACGATATTGACCTCTCTGGGAAAGTTGCTTAATTTCATAATCAATCAATCAACATAATAAAAAAAGTCTATTATTGTAACCTTCGTTCAGTCCTTTTTTATGTTAAAAAAGGAAAAAAAATATTAATATTAATTAGCAAGACACCCTAGAATAATCTGAAACTATTTATTTTATTTATTTATTTTTTTCAAAATACAGAAGACCATGTACAAATAAAAATAACAATTTATTTATATAATAATAATAATAACAACAATAATAATAAAAATAAGAATAAGAAGAAGAAGAAGAAGAAGAAGAAGAATACGTAATAATAATAATAATAATAATAATAATAATAATAATAATAATTTATTTGGCAGAAGAAGACAACACACATACCAATTGCCTGGCTAAATGGCAGGCTTCAAAATCACCTGAAACACATGTTTTTGGTCTGTGTGAGGAAACCGGAGACTCGGAGGAAACCCACACAATCACAGAATTCACACAAACTCGGTACAGAAAGGCCCCGGTCAGCCTCAAACTCACCTGGAATCACAAGGTCAACACAGCAACTTGGTTGGTTTTGCACCAAGAACTCAAAAAATTCACAAAGTAATGGAAACTGAGTAATCGTTTGGTTCATCCTTAGCCTTCGAACCAAATGTTAAAAAAACTTACTTTTACAAATCACAGTTTAGGATTTGCAGAGATTTTTTATTTATTATTGCTTTGCTTGAGAACGTAACTCGCAGGACAAAAATGCAAATCATACAATAGCAAACCAAGAGCTCAAACCCCTAATTACCAACAATTGCATATTAATCCATATTTAGCACCGATCTGACAACAGTGTTTGTCCAACTAATGTTTTATTGTACAGAGAACTCAAAAGTTTCTCTCTGCTTCAACCTTGTGGTAATTTACAGCCTTGTCAACAGGGAGTTCCTCCGCAAAGAAGGTTTCCATTAAAAAGCCACCACCATATTTTAATGCTGCTACCCCACAATTATGAACAGGAAGGCCTTCTAGTTTTCCACATTATAAGCTTCAGTAAAGCAGAATCAGCTGGGTTTGCGCTGCCAGCTCTATTTTTGGGACTGGTTTTTCATGATCAAATCGGCGTTGGCTCTCTGCCGCCTTGTATTCAACCCATTCTGCCAGCATTATACCATTACAACTGTCAATCATTCCCCAGCATAAAAGGCTTCATTTGAAAAGCTCAATGAAAATCTCATATCGTACATGAAACAGCCTTGATTTATGTCTTTCCTCTTCTTTTTCTAGTAAAGAAAAAGGCCTGCGTGGCTCCGATACAGCGTTTCAACATGCAGGCGGAGACACAAGGAATTTGTATGCTGTTGCCTTTTTTCATGTTTTTGCTCAGTCGCTATCTGCCAACAGCAGGTGGGAAGAATAGGCTGAGAAAGAGGGCCTTGTGATTTTACCCAACCAACCGCAAAGACGCATCCTATCTTGCATAAAGAGAGAGTCGGAATCTTTAAAAAGCCATTCCAAAATCTCCTTCTGCTCCCAATTCTTCATTAGGTCTTAAACGGTATATAAAAGCAACACTTGTGTGGATTTATGTTCTCCCCGTGCTTGCAAGGATTTCCTCTGGGTCTCCAGTTGGAAGAGATCCGGAGACAGTGTGAAAAAGAGTAGCAGTTGCGTTTCTGTAGAGAGTTGGATCTGTCACACAAGAGTTGCAAATTCGAATCCTGATCCGGTGGTTTTCACGTAAGGCTAAAGACACGTAAGGCTGCCCACTGCTCCGGGCTTGTGTGTGTTCCTAACACCGGTTAAATGCAGAGCTTTTGATCAGAAAAGTGATAAGGAACCTAGTGGACCCCAGAAATACAAACTCACGCATTTGCTAAAAAACAGGGGAGTTGCTGCTTAAAAAATGGCCAATTGTTGTGAATGTGAATGTGTGTGTCTGTGTGTCCAGGTTGGCCACCATTCAAACCCATAGTTGTTGGGATTTGTTCCAGCTTCCCGTGACCCAAAAAGGAAAAGCCAGACAATGTATGCATCCCTCTCGACTAAAAAACTCAACTATTTTACATTTTTTACAAAGCAATCTTTAGTGAAGAGACATTCAGCCCGAGAAACACAAAGTGACTGACAAAACACACTGCACTAAATCCTATATATTTTTACAGTTTTGGATTTCCTGGCAGTCCAACTAGACTTGGCAAGGCGAGCACGGCGCAGTACAAACAGTCAAGTGTTGTTTGATATGAATATTAAAAGAGCCATTATAGGATTTTAAAGCTGTAAGGAGAGCAGTACAGACTTGTTTTGGCAGGGTTTAGCAGTCGACAGGCTGATTCTTCAGCATGGTGCTTACAGAGGCGAAGAATTGCAGGATCTCAGGTCTCTGCCAGGATTTAATGCCAACAGCCTAACAGCTGTGATGCCGCTTTCAAAACTAGTGGCTCTCGTGCCAAACTGCACCTCTAACATCTTCAAATTAGCCCCCGCTTCCCAGTCACACCAACTGGACTCAGAAAAGTCCTTTTGAAGGGCGTAAGTGTCAGTTTAGCCTTTTGTTTTATGGGCTTCTGTGAATGCAGCAAATTCTGCCGAGTCAAGATTAAAGCTTTATTGAACGAGATATTAAGTGATACACAATTTGCAATAATTTCACGCCAATTATTTCCAGTTGTTTGCGGAAATTTTTATATATATGTTGGATATCACGCCATATTTTTGATGCACACTGTTTATACATGACAAAGATCACAAAAATAGCTTATTTTAGAATTTTACACAGATTTAGAATATCCTAAACTAAAAAAAAAAGCCCTTGATTTTCCCCCAAAAACACTTTTTATGGATGATACAAATCCTAAACTGAAGAACTATAAAGAGATGTATAAAAGAGCCACAGTGTAAAGATTGTTCATGTAACAATGTTTTTCTCGCATTTAGCCATCACAACAAAATGCTCTGTGCATTTTCAGGCCTCAAGTGGATGAGACTGGCTCCAACTCCCTGTGTCCCCGAAATTAAAAAAAGTAGTGAAAATGAATGGAAAATCACAACGAAGCTTGGTTCAATCACACATTAAACAGAAAGGCTCCAGAAATGGCCCTTTAAGTGTTTTAATTTAGTGTTTTTATATTTGATGTTTTATCAAATCATAAGCAGACTTATATTGAAAGAGTCACTGTGTATCTTGAAATTAAGATGGCCTCTACTGTGACTATGCTTCAGAGAAGTGTAAGACATTGAGAGCATATGGACCTTTACAAGCATTTGAACATACATATAATTGCAGCAGTTGATGTCTTTGAATTATTTTTTTGTATATAATTTCCTGCATTTGGAGTAGTTTGGACCATTCACTCACCTATCTGCCATTCTGGATGCCTGTCTACTCTGTTTAACCTCTATCCACCATCCTTCCTAAAAAAGGACCTTTATTGAAAAGGCACTTCTTCAAAATGTTTTTTGAAAGTGTGTTGAGGAGCTGTGTCTATCACCTTTGAAAATATACACAGGATTCATAATATTCCTTTTTTATTGAAAAGCTCTCAGATATTGGTTAAAGATCAAATGTATTTGAATACATAATGCTTAAAAACTGAATTTTGTGAACTCTGAATTGAACGAGTGAAACATTTGATTTTGTCTTAAAGTAATAAGACCATTTCTTTTTTTAGCATGATAGCCTTAAATAAAAATTACAACAGTTTTTATGAATAGTTTAGAAATATTTACAATGACAAATGAAATGTCATGCAAATATTGAAACGGAGAAAGCCATCAGTATTTCCCTGAAAATTCATCACATTCTGATAATAAAATAAAATGTTTGACATTTAAGAAAGCTCACAATTGAACAAATATGTGCATACTTAGCTAATTTTACTAAAAGTAATGTAATTTACTAAGAGATGTAAGGTTTCTTGCTTTACATGTTCTCCTTTTTTTAAATCTGTTTCTGTCTCTTTGATCTAAACGCACACAAGACCGGACACACACTCCAAAAAAATGAGGAACTTGTCTTATACTGGCTCATGCAAACTCACATTAACACCGATATTAACTTGCATGTTTCATTTTGAGTCAATTTAAATTTATGTACAGCCTCAAAGCACTTACGAAAATAAAACAGATGAGTATAATTTATTAATGAGCATGAGCAGTGAGCAACAGAAAGGAAACATTAGATAGGAAAACAAAACTCGTATGAAGAACGACAGGAAAATTCCAGAACAAAATAACATTGTTTCTTTCCTTTTTGAGTAGATTTAAACACATTGTTGTACTTTGCGAAGCCCGGAAAACTCCCTGACCAACTTAAACTCTCTCGTTGCTATGGAATACACCAATTATTTACAGTGTAACGCCATATTTCAACGACAAAACAGTTTGCCGCTCATATTTGCATCATCTGCACAGTGTTGGTCTGAAACCACATTATTTCAACTCAATTTATTGTGACAGCGCTTTACATGTGATGTTTAATTTGACAATCTGAGTATAATTATTCGTGTCGGCCCACCCTCCTGGCTGTCTGCCATCATTTCTTCAGGCTGTATCCGCAAGAAGATGCAAACTGAGACTCAAGTCTTCTCAGTGCACAATGCTTCTGTCCAAAGCTGCTCGTAATTAACCAATTATTCCAAGATGTATGGTGGTATCATGTGCTGTATTTTTAACTTTGCTGTATTTACTCTACTGCTGGCTTCTACTGCAAATGGACTTTGCATATGAGATATAGGTGGAGAATAATTGAAGGGTAACAGTAAATTGAATAAACATGGTCGGTGTTCTCCAGCAGCCTTTGTTCTAGTTCCAAAATCAGTTCCCACATATTCCTGAAAGAAACCACTCGCAGTTATATAATGCTCTGCTTTATGCTCTCATATGTGCCCGAGTGTGAGTTTATGAATGTTAACAATTGGGTAGTGATAATGTATTTGATAGAATCGATTCTTGTTAAAATTACTGGTAAGGCAGGCACCTACATTGTCCATTTTTAAATCATGTTTGAAGACCCATTTTATATCTCTGGCGTTTAATCGTGTCTAAGACTCTAGAGTTCCACTCTCTTACTGCTTTTAATTATTGTTGATTCGACTGTTGTGCTCAATTATGTGCAACTTTCATCCATCCTGTTTTGTTTTATTGATGTGCAGTATTGTAGTATTGTGGAACTGTACTAATCTGTTTTTATTCTCTTCTACATGATTTGTACAGCCCTTTGTCCAGCCAAAACTGTCAAAAAGGGCTTTATAAATAAAGTTGAGTTGATTAATCCGTGAAGTCAATTTTGGTTATTTTTAAATTGTTATATTAATATCTTGTTCAAATTTTAGTTTAATACCTGTAAATGACCTAGTATTGTTATATACTGGTCTTTAAGTTAGGTTTATGTTGTAGTTGCAGTGGCAGTTTTGGTCCAGTAGGGAGTTGGACCTGCCAAGTGTTGCAGGTTTGAATCCCGGTCTGGCTGGTTGTACAACTGATTGTCCTTGGACAAGACCCAGACTCCCACACCCCAATGATTCTCTGGCACCATGGCTTAATGCTGCCCACTGCTCTGAGTTGTGTGTGCTCACTTTACTGTGCATGTAGCTTCACTAGATGGTTAAACGCAGAGCACAATTCTGACACGGTTCCTAGTAGATATAGTGACAAACTCAATTCACTTTATTGTGTGTTTATTGGTTTATTTACCGTATTTATTTATTTGCTTATTTTTACTTTCTTGCAAATTATTGAAATTGATAAATGACCAACAGCTTCTGGTCACATAAAACAGTTTATAATTATGGAGGAGTTTTAGAGCGAAAGAAAGTTTAGCCTTTTTTTTTGTTGATCACGGAAACACTTGTAACATCTAACAATGGCAGATAGAAAGAACAACATGATGTTGAGAAGATTTTAATGGATGACAAGGAAAGCACAAAGGCATGTTGAAAAACAAGAAATCCTGGAGAATTAAGTACCTATAGAAACAGTAACAGTTGAAACAATGAAAAAGCTGGTAATTTTTTAAGGCGATTTTCTTCTTTTCTACCAAATTTTAGTTCCACGAGAAAAAGTGTCCGTCAAACTACATGTAATGAGTAGCTGAATGTTTAAAATGTATACCAAAATAAGTGAACTGATACATAAGTCAAATAACTCTAACAGAGTAACTACATATGTATGTAACTAATGTGATGAGTATAATTACATTTTAGTGGCCTGTTTTCACATTCATTTACTTTCAATCTTTCACAAACACAACAGTCGTTTAGAAGAAACCAAAATATATCTTTTAAGTGAAAAAGCAATATGTTTCATCCTGTTTATTAAAAAATACATAATTGTCTAATTTTGTGCTTGACAAATGCAGTTAATCTCTAGACATTTTCAAGCAAAAATCACCTTCGCTGAGAAGCTTAATGATCTGTATTCACATGCATTAATTGTCATCATTTACTGAAGCCTGCCTAGTAAAATATTGACTCAGAATTAGTTTTTCAGGTTACAAACCAACAAATGTTTTGAATTATTATGAGAATAAAAAAATATATAGTAGTAATTCATATAGGTGTGTATGTATATGCTACAGCACAGTGTGTATACAGTATATACACACACAATATAATACACTTAGAAATAACAACAAGTTAACAACCTGTGAGGTTTAACAACAATCTGGAATATGCATCGTAACATTTTGTCATAGTCTTGTGAAAAGGATGTTACACTTTAATTTGTGAATTTGAATTAGGCTCAAGTTTGTCTTGTTCTTGTCAATCTGCGATTACTGGATCAGTTGCTCTCACCTGTCATGTCTGTTAACATGGAATATTCCTGTCATTCCTGTATCTAGTCATGTTTCTGGGTGAGTCTAGCCTGGTCTTAGTTTTAATTAGCCTGGTGTAGTTTTAGCTTTTTGCCCCTTGTGTCTGTTTTTGTTGCCCTCGGTTCCTGAATTTAGGTCTGCGTTCTATAGACCCAAAATTACCATTTGTAAAGTGGTCTATCACAACATATCTCACAAGTTAAACTCATCTATGCTGAGAAGAATCGCCACACATCTATTCCCTTCCCTAGTGTGATGGACTTGCATCATCAATCAGACGGTAGACGGCTAATGAAATATCCAGCGGAGGGTGGAGGAGGTTTGCCGTGTAACACAGAGCCTCGGGACAAATGAAAGGAAACAACATTACCAGAGAAATCTCAGAAACCACAACTGCGTCTGACGAGCAGTAGCAACAAAAGCTTCCCTCAAACACAGCAAACGTGTTAATTCGGTCACGAAATATTTCCGTATTAGAACCCATTTAAACAACTTCTTATTATTCATCATTTCAGTGAGGTCTGGCCAAGCCAGCACATCTCTCTGAGTAAATGAAATGTGTCTGCGGAGTTCATTTGTATTAATGAGAGGGTCTCGGCTCTATTTCAGATTTGCCCTTTTTAACTTTCATGCTTTGAGGGGCTTTAAATGCGGCTTCACGTTGTCCCCACCGTGCCACCTGTGCACAGACGGGGCAAACGGTGGCACAGAGCATCTTAACAGGGTAGAAAGATAGCAGCTAAAGTGCTTAGCACCTCAATCTCTTTATCCTTCCCAACACTGTGGCGATGTTGACAGAAAGTCAGTTAACTCTAGCCAGTGGCAGCTGCGTGGGTTTTGCATAATTAATTATTTATACCAAGCCAGACACAGTAATTACCATACAGATGAATATGATATTCTAATCAGCCACGCTTTAATTTTAATTCCCCTCCAGCATCTATCTGTCAGCGGTGGCCTGGCATGATGAAGTGAAGACTTACCGAAGTCTATTAGACATCTGCCTCAAGACCGGTGACTGGGCTGAAGCTGCGGATTCTGCCTTTCCGAGTTGAGATCACTGCTGCTAGAGTGTTTTCGCTAGAGCAAATTGCATTTTGAACTGGCATTTTTGTCATAAATATAAATGAGATGGAGGTTTTTGGACCGTATATCATAGGCATATTAGGGCTTAGCAATAATGCGCTATTGGCATATGGTCTGCAGTGCGTTTGCAGAAAATTACAGTTGAGGATGGGATTTATTGTGCGGTTTCGGGTATCTATGATCTTTTATAACAACAGGAAGTATGGATGACATCATAAATGCCTTTGAACAAGAAAATTGTTTCATTTCCTCGTAACGGTTTGATTGTTGTCGTTGGCTTGGAAATGTAATCATGGAATGGGGAAGGGCAAAAGAAATCTAAGCATTGAAAGTGTGTTATTGTTTTACATTTTCATTTGTTTTTTTTTCCATGTGGCAATTGAATTATTTCTTATTCATTGGAAAGTAAAGAAAAGTGCATTTCAAACTACTTTACATTTGAAACAAGGACTTAAATTGTTCAAAAAAAAAAAAAAAAGATATATATATATATATATATATATATATATATATATATATAGAGAGAGAGAGAGAGAGAGAGAGAGAGAGAGAATTGAATAACATATGGTTGTATTGAATTAAAAAAAAAAATCAAAAATTGAATTAAAATCAATTACATCTTTTTATCATCAATTTTTGTATCTATACTTGAAGTGTCATGTATGATTTTCAAGTAATGCAAAACAAATGTACAATAAACACACTTCATTTTTTACATGAAAACTGTTTCATTGCACAATTAACACTGTCCCTTGAGGAAAGTTCATGAGTTCTGTGATTTCGGATATTTCCGTCCAATCACTGAAAGAGAAATCAGGGGCAAAATTGAGAAAAAGATCCAATGAGTGGACTATTGAAAGTGCTAAAGTCTACATTGCAAACTCGTCTTGTTATTCTTGCTATAACAAAAAAAAATTCTTCAAAGAGGAGGGAAAAAAACAAGATGAAGAAAAAGCTGTGGTTCTCAGGTTATTTGAAAAGACTCAGTGCTGAGATTGAGAGTGCTTGCTATTGATCTTCTGCAGTAGTTCCCACTGTAGGCGAACAGAAAGTTGTGTGGAAGACTGAAGTTTCAGCTGTTTGAGTTTTGTTAAAGCATCTTCCACTATTTCAGTCCACAGGAACAAAGAAAAAGCAGAACTCGATTGTAATCCTGCCTCCAAGGCTTGAGTGTAGAGGTCAGAGGGAAGCAGACGAAATCTCGCCTGGAGTTGAGCAGGACGGTATAGATGTATAGGCAGAAAACAGTCAGGGGCTTTTGTCACTTGGGAAGAATGTAATGAGAAAAAAAAACTGTCATTCATTCATCATGCCTCAAATGAACAGTGAAAAATGCTTAACTGTGTCTTATCTGTGTCTAAGGCTCTTGCTCATAATCCATCCATCCGCTCTTCATTATTAATAGCTACACCTAAAAAATTTGAAAAATTGAAGATTTATCACATGGTAAACAGCAATTAAGCATATGAAATTATGCAATTAAGATAGTGATGAATGCCAGAATGAGACTTGTGAATGAGGTAAAATGTGAAAAAACATGTTGGGCTTCACACATTGCCCAAGGATTCTTTAAATTGCAGCGTTTTTGCCGCAATGTTGCGTCGAGACGGAAGTAACAATGCTTCTGGTTTGTTTTTCCAATAGGATTGAAATTATGGATTTAACAATGAAGTTTCGGCATCTTCAGAAAAGTGTCATTGATAATCACAAAACCAGACACTTCGAGAAAAAAGTAGCAGCACCTCTGATTCTTTTGTTTCGTCTTCAAAGATTTTTCTGTAGAACCCAAGAGTGGATGTTTCACACTTTGACTAGAATAGAATTCCTGCCTTTCAGACATTGCTGTATTCCGATTTATAGGACCACTGGTTATATGGATCAGCTGTATATTTTTACCAAATGTTAGAAATGTAGCTCTTGCACTTGCCACAATAATCCATTCATCTTTGTCCAAATGTAAATATTACATTATTGTTTCTTGTTTGAAAAAAATGATCAAACCATTTGCTACTTCAGTTTGAGATAAGATCCATGCATTCAAGATTCACCTAATTCATTATTTCTCTACTGCTCTTCCGTAACCTGGTACTTTTAAAGTACATTTTTAAATTATTTACATTTAAGCTCCATTTAAATTGCAGTCTGAATTGTCATGTTGCCTTTGATCGCCTAAATAAATGGCACTTCATTACACTTTTTAATGTTATGGGGGTCTCACTGAGGTTGGCGTTGCCCTCATTAGAGCTCCGCTGCTGCAACCTCCTCATTAATAGCGATTCATTTCTATCTGAAGACACAAATTGCAAATACAACTCAAAGCTTCGCTCTGAACGCAGTTTGTGATCATAAAATCTTATTTAATCTCGTCTCTCAATTCTAAGCAGATGTCCTTTGGTGAACTTGTTTTTGAAGCTCCGACTTACCTGAAAGAACAAGCGGTGAGTTTTAGATGGGAGTTTAACAACGAACATGTTGAATTTGTAGTTGAAAGTACTACACAAAAGCAGACTTGCAAACACTAGATTTAACAGGTGCCATTCCTCACACTTCTTACACCCTTAGCCTCTTTCTAAAAACCATTGGCACTCACGTGAACGGCTAACATTCTGTAGCCATTATGTGCATGTCAGTAGGCTTGACACAAGCTGCTGAACAGGAATGTTCCAATCCCTTTGAATTCAGCAGTTCCCAGAAAGTAATCTGCGCTGGGGAGACCATCCACAGCCTAAATTGAGCCCTTAGAGACTACTCATCCAGAGAGAGCGCAATTATTAGGAGCAGTGAAGACCTGGAGGTAGACCCCTAGTCTCATAACTTCACTGCCAAAAGCACTGAAGACAAGTTAAGGACCCTTGGCCCCCATTTAAATCAGAACTGGGTTTAGTGTGTTTACAGCAGGGCATAAAGTAACACAACTGGCCTCACAGGTCTGAAAGGCCAGCGTTCATCTCTTTAGTTGTGTGAGACAAGTGCTTAAGAGCGTTGAGGTCTCGCTTCATTATGAGAGCGTGTACACGCTAGATCATTAAGGACGGAATAATTGATGTAGTGACACCTTGGCAGTAGAAAACCACAAACCTAGTCTCATTAAAGGATGAATTTTCAATGTAAAGGCTTTTACATTAAACGATTGCTTGATTGTAGACTTCAAATTGACTTTGACTTTGAAGTTTTCTAAATCTTTATTAATAAGTTCTGGCCATCCATTTCTTAGTGAATTCTTTACATTTTGACGAATGACTGAATTGTTTAGCTTCAGCTACTTTGTGGAGCTACAGTACATCAACTACATATGATATGTATTTTCAGTTTTAGGTTAAAAATGAAACATGATATAACCATTCGTTTTTATTTTGAACTTGTTTTATGACCAGCAGCAAGCATTAGGAACGCACAAAAGACAAAAATGAGAAGGTCTAACAGATTTATTGATGAAAACACAAGAATGTTTCACACATTTCTTAGGAGGAAAACGTATAATGCTTCATATGGCATAGTCTAAGAAGGTTTGAACCAAGACCAATTTACAGAGAAATGGTCAGCAGTGCGGTCTAGTGGGATGTCCTTGTCCATTCTTCAGGCTGATGTTGTCAGGATGGTACAGGTAAGTTGGTGCATCCAGTCCATCGCTTACTCGTACCATTGTCTTTGCAGTGATACTGTATCTGGCACCTCCCTCTTTTTTCTGGGCTAGGTGTGGCTGGATGCTGGGTTTTGTGGACTCTCAGTTGCTCTTTACGGAACTTCTTTTCAGCCACAAATCTGCTCGTCAACAATCAGCCGCCTGATTCTCGTATATCAATGTTTGCTCGTGTTTCATAGCAAAAGTTTGACGGTCAAGTCAATCATAGTCCAAAGTAGTATAGAATAGGAAAAAGACATGATTTGTAAATAGAAAAGATTCAATTCTCATAAATGTGTTTTTAGACAATGGTTAAACAACAACAAACCCCTGTACACAAGGGAATAACACTGGATCCAAACTGGGTCTCGACCCTGGTAATTTTTTGTTCCAAGCTTTAAAAGTTAACTACTTATATGGTGTTTGTATAATTGTAAAAGCTGTGTAGTTGTGTGCAATTGTGCTAGCTGTATATTCAGTCTTAGCTGAGATTGTAGCTTCAAGCCTGATAAGTTATTTTTTTGTCTAGCTTCTTACAAAGATGAATGATTTCTTATCTTTGCTTTTTGCATAGAGATAATTGTAAAATGGCATGGGCTAATCCACCCTTGGAACTTTATATTGGATCAGTTCTAGCTTCCAAATAATTAATGAAATTTGTTTGAGCACCGAGTTGATTCATTGCAATAATTATATGTAAGTAGTTATTATTTCAAGTTTATCTGTAATTATGTGTTTTGAACCCCGAATTTGCATACACAAATTGCTGCAATTATATCACAATAATTAGTGATTTGATCTAAATCTTGGGATGCATTTGAATTGCGCCTGGCAAAAAAAAGGAGCAAAAAATGATAATAAATTAAAATTCTAGTCTAAAGCAAAATCATGGCGATTTATAATCAAGCCAATTAAGATTTTGAAATCATATTTTTTTGGCCAGCCACACAGTTCAATGCTTTTATGACTGTTTCTAGAATACTACAATAATGAATAGAACAGAACAAATAACAAATTGACTACGATAAAAAAAAATGGTGTAACGGTAGCATAAAGAGTTGGCGTGTTGCCTCTTAGCAAGAAGGACCTAAGTTTCAGTCCCGGTCAAGGCCATTATAGCTGTGAGTGAATGTGTGTGTGTTCGTGTCTGTGTCTACTGCTCTGTGATTGGTTGGCCACTTGCTCACATATATTTGTTGTAATCAAATTAGTGCCAAAATCATCAGTATTGAGTCGAACAAAACAATTAGTTTGTCAACAAAACAAAACGTTACAAGATTTTAGCAAAAATTGCAAAAAAGAAATGAATAAATAATAAAAATCTAGATCAAATAAAAATTAAACTTTTGTTGTTTTTTGATACATGTACGTTTGATATTTTTTGCACTAATCTGATTTCATATCAAACGTCTTTAATTGCAAGAGACAAACTGGAGAATACACAAGTTGGAGTGAGAAAAGAAAACGAGTTTAGCACTTGTGTTGAGCAAAACAATAATGTTCTTGTAAAACCGAAGTTAATCCTTCCATTCTAAACTGCCTTTCAATTTCTGGGTCATCGGAAGTTTGATTCCTATTCCAGCACCTTGTGGCCTTCAGCACACCAATCACAGAGCACGACACATATTAACAAAGTTGTTTTCAAACCAACACAACAACTATTGTGCAAATACAACGTAATATGACGTTTGTGGTAATGCATATGTGGGACGTTGGTGTAGTTGAAGGTCTTGAGTCACTGACACTGTTATTTTGAGAGTCGTGGGCAGAAAAGTCCCAGATTCCGAACGAGTGCTAAGTTTGAAGGAAGAACGAAGGAGATGAGCAAGTGCGAGGCCGTCAAAAGAACATTTTCATGGTATATCGTTGGCTTTTTTATCACTTTGGCTTCACGAGAAGCCTCTGATCTTGGCAGTTGTCCAGTCAAGCTGTCATTCCCAGGCCTGCACCCTTGCACTGCAATGACGCGGGGCACACACCGAGGCATTCGTGCCTGGCATCTGCCAAACATGCTGAAGCCTGTCAGCCGCTTGCTCTGTTTGTCAGCGCGTAATTGGCACACTGCGAAGTAGACACATGCAGGTGGCTGTCTGCGCTCAGAGCTACCTTCACTTCCCTCACTAAAGGCCCCCCGGGAGGAGTTTGAGACGGGGACCCTGCTGCTTTAGGCTGCATTGTGTATATATTACACCCAATATCCCGCTCTCGTCCACAAAGTTTAAGTGGCCAAATAAAAAATAATTGGCAGTCTGGAGTCGCACATTATGACATATGTTCATTTCTCAAGACTTGAACTTTATTTCTTAACGTTTCTCTTGGTTGTTTGTTTGTAACAGATGGCATTTATTTCGGGGTTCCTGCGAAAGAAGTGCCTCCTGCAGAACGGCAGAGTTAAAATTCAGCAGCATATGTGATTCAGCAGGGGTGTTAGTCACGCTATACTAGCCAAATCCCAAACAGGTTGTAAAATCAGGTCTGTCTCTTAGTTCTTCTGTCTACATCTCTGGAGTCGTGCAGAAGAAGGAAAAATTCTGTTATGGTGTTCTGAGATTTGCAGGAAACGGACAATGACTGCTTAGCTGTCAAAAAGGCATGAGGAGTTAGCGAGTTGATGCTACGCTGGTATACGGTGCGTTGAGGAGTGGCAAACATAGAAGAACTTGCGGAACTCGTTGTCTTTTATGCTGGGAAGAAATCCTTTTTGACATTGGGTAAAAACGATAATTACACATTGTTTCTCTTCATGTTTTTTTTTTCTTAATCAGATCTATTCAAGGCCAATGTCTAAGTGTGATTTTTTTTTTTTTTTTGAAGTGTCAACCACGTTTAAAAGACTAATCTCAGTTACTAATTGTCGTAGTGGCATATTCATACTAATTTCAGATCAGTCAAATCTGTTCATGCCAGAGCCGGAAACCAAGCATGATGAAACCGAGCATGGTGATTGAGTTCACTTTCCTGTTCATAGACTTTACACAGCTACTTGCACGAATTGGTCTTAATTTCTCTGAAATTAATTTGGCCCAATTAAGACAAGTTTTGTCCCAACACATAGTTTACAATTGTTGATAACTGTACACATAGCATTTGCAGTAAAGCCGTTTACACGTGAAGACATGTCACCTATGTATGTAAACGTCTTTAATTGGAAGAGACAAACTGGAGTAATACACAAGCTGGAGTAATAAAAGAAAATGAGTTTATCTGTTGTGTTTTGCAAAACAATCATTTTCTTGTATTACCTATTCAAAGTAAATCCTTTCATATTCTGAACCGCTTTTCAATTTCTGTGGTCACCGGGAGTAGGAGCCAATCCCAGTAAAACTCTAGGCCTATATTACAGAGCAGGACTGACAGTCACACTCTAAATAAAATAATCTGCGAATTTTCCAATTCCCAGATCTTCTGAAAGTATGGTCTGAACGTATTTCTGAACAAATTAGTATTTGCTTTTTTCCATACATTAGTTCCTAAAACAAAATAAACTCTTCTTGTAAAATTCACATTTTCCGAGTCAATTTGGCTTTGCTTAATTCTCCTATTATGTTCGTTTCAGAGGAACATCAATAATTTTCACGGGTCAATTTGATTTTTTATTATGCATTTTAGTGTCAGAAACCAAAAGATTCCCCAAAACCGTGTTTTTGTGTGTATGAGAAAGAGTGTGTGAGTCTGAGAAAGCGGTGTATTATGTCTCATTGTTGCAAAGAAACGAATAGTATTTGTTCTTTCAGACTCATTTGAGCTTTAGTATTTGTCTGAAGGGTCAAATTCAGACCCAAAAATGTATCTATGTAAACTGAACCACATTTTGTTTATATGTAGATTTTACTAAGACAAGCAGGAGAAGTTTCAAAGTGAAACGCATACAGATACAAAGGTACAAAATTTTTTTCCCAAAATCAACTATACCAGACCAGACCAATAATGTTACTGTTACGTCACTTTCTGGCTTCCTCTTTCTTTTTTCCTTTTTTTTGGTCTGCCAAATACCTTGGGCCAAAGTGGGTGTGAAAGGTGAAAGGCTTATCTCTGGTAAGTGCAAAATCAGGTTAAGAGCTGTGAGAACCGACTTTGTTTCCCCCAGACAGATATTTCCAGACTCTTAAAACTGTACGCCACTGCAGGGACCCTCCGCATTAAAAATGTGTTGTCTTGTAAATCAGTCATTGCTAGATGATCTACTAAAGCTGCTGATCAAAGTCCCGATCTCAAAGTCAAGTGTGACAAAAAAAATTCTGCAGTGAATTTACGGAGAAATTGCATCTCACGTGTATCAATCCGTTTGTACATTCACTTTCTCTCGCAAAGTTTGTGTCATTAAACCTGACCTACTTAAGTAATTGTAGCAAACACAAAATGCTCGTTTCCCGCGGTTTCTCTTTAGTGGGAGGAGAGAAAAGGTAATCTGCTTCAAATATAGATCCAAATTTTTGCGTTTTGTTTTTTGCTTTTTGTACAAAAACCAGAACAGTGTCTCTGTAATATTAGCTTATTATCATACAGCTTTTTTTTTTAGGAATTTTGCACATGCATTGATGCGATTGCATAGTGGTTAGTGCTTTTGCCTCAAAGCAAGAAGGTCCTGTTTGAAACTCAAGTTCAAGGCCTTCAAGTTCATGTTCAGTGAGGAGTTTGCATAAGGATCCAGATCTCAGACATGCAGGAGAGTTGCAGGACAATTTCTCATAGGTGTGAGTGAGAGAATGAGTGTGTGTGTGTCCTGCTTTGTGATTTGTCGGCCACAAATTTAGAGTTTGTGTCCAGCTTATGGGTTTGCTACATCTTTCTGTGACCCACACATTGACAGTGGTTCAGAGAATGGATGGAAGACTGTTTTATTGTTTGTAACTTTTACTAAAAAAGAAAAAAAAAACACACACACACAACTGTTGGGGACAACAGTAAGAAAGAGTACATTTAATTCTGCTAACAATGGTATTGTCTTACTTGCGCATAATTTAATAGTCAACTGCGCAAAGTCTTCATGGAAGCTGGTTAATAATTCTAGCAGCAGCATAGACCAAATTACAAAAACCAGTAGGGTATTGAAAATGATTAAAAGAGTGTCTGGTAATACTCTAAAATGATTGAGCTGAAGCACATTTTTCACGTTTTATCCCATTTGTATGTAAAGCGCATCTCGGCAGGCCGAGACAATAAGACCCATAGGAAATGGAGCTCTATATAATACGACAGCACGGCCTTCCTGTTGACACTCAGTCGAATTAGGTCATTGGAAAGTCGAAGCAGTGGGTTTCCCTACAGTTGGCCAATCAACTCAAACCTCTCAGTGGCAAATACATGATCTGAAGCTTAACAAACGCCCCCCCCGCAGGCGTCTGATGGTTAAGTCGTACTTAAGAAAATTGTGTTGAGGGGTCGCAAGTAGCACCTCACGACCGATGAAATGGAAAAAAACAGCGATGATTGCGAAGAACACCCTGTCTATTTACTTGATATTTATCTTAAAGCGGATTGGACTGGGCTCTCAGTACACACATGGGAAAATATGCATGCTAAAGAGCCCCGTCTCATGAATGGGGTCGACACTAAACAGTGTTTTTATGTGACGGCCATTAAAAAGGTTTCTTCTTCTCGGGAGAATTGGAGTCTGGTGCATAACCTTGTTGTAAAAAAAAAAGGACTCAGAGTGAGGAGATGTGAGATCGTGGGGAGTATTTGAAATCTCATTAATCTTGTTATTTTTTTACATAACACTTTAAACATCTTCCAAGGGCAGGGGAATGTGAACGGTTCCCGATGTGGAGACCATTTGTGGACAGACCAACAGCCATTTCCAACCATGTGTGGTAGAGACGGATTCGCCAGGCCCGTGGGATTGCCACATGTGGTGAGACATTTTGGGATACAGCAAAAAAGAGCATTATTCCCAAGTCCCATGAGGGCAATCAATGCTCAGTCTGTGTATTATGGTCCCACTAAAGGAGTTGCTTAGTTTCCTTTCCAAACCTAAAGATCAGTAAAACTCAATACAGCAGGTGAGTGTGCGTGTCTGGAAACAAGGAACAAGGGCAATTATTCACTAGGTCTGTAAATATAGTTAAGAGGGATTAAAACAATTCCATGTTCAACTGTATTTTTGCATAGTCAACTGAATTTTTCATTTTATAAAACTGCTTTTTCAATTATATAAATGATTCCCAAAAGTCTATATTTATTTTTTTCCCCATTGGAGTGGCTTTTAATACTCGCCTTTGAAATAAAAAAGTTTAAATAACGTAAACTTTACATTAACCCTTAATAGGGCATTATCACGTTCATTGTGATTTTAAGTCAATATATGCTATATAGTTGTGAAATAATGTAATGTAATGTAACTTTATTTTTAAGCCCTTAGTTGATACAAAGTGCAGTACAATGAAATATATGATGATAAAAACAAATGATAAAATATGTAAACACAGCTGGTAAAAAAAAATTGGATTACAATATAGTTAATACAATATTGTAATATTAATTGAACCATTAAATTATAAAATACTTACATTTCAAAATGTATACTCTTATAACGATCAAATTACTATTTATGCTCTCAAAAACTTTCTTTAATTAAACTAAAACTAAAACTAAAAATTATTTAATCACTGAATTTATACTCTGAAGATTTAGTGATAAAAATACTATTTATGATCTTCAATATTTTATTCTCTTTATTGATTTTATAATCTTTGATTTCATACTCTATTCTCTCAATATACATATATAAATACATGTATACTCTTAAAATGTAAAGATCAAAATATTGTTTATGCTCTTCAATACACTTTTAAGAGACTATATTTATACACTTCATATTAAAGCACAGAACTATATTCATGCTTTTAAACAACTGAGTTTAAGATGCAATGCTCAAACATGAACATGCTGTAATGAAATCAGAATAGACTAAATATGTAATGTGAATAACATTGATGCTGGACTTTTTATTTGAACCAAAAATAGGTAAAATTACGTAGATTTAACTTGATTGCTCTAATGCATTAAATGTGCCACTACAAAAAAAGCACTTTATATTTTTAGGTGTCTCATTTGTCTCCAAATTATAAACTCATGTTTTAATAAAACAAAATTATAAAACTGTGTTATTAATATATTATCTCTGTCTATATCTAAGTGGTCAAAAGTCTCTATTTTTTCATCCCTTAAATGCTGCTTTGTCTATCAGCCACAGCTATTCTTGTCTTATCAATACATATTAGACAATTTCATCCAATTAGTTTTGACACACTAGGAACAGATACCGAAAACTGAGGGAGGGAAAAAAAGCTCAATGTTGATACGCATCTAAGACTGTCAGGCACCTCATCAAGTGGTATTGATCCAGCATAGCCACCCTGACTAAGCACCAATCAGATGACACTCAGCCCCTCATCATTAAACTCTTCTTAGAGGGTTCGGCAGCCCCCTAGAGTAAGCCAGCAGTTCTGGCCTATCCACACTCATTCAGTCCCCTGTAATGTCATGGCTCCGAACCCCTGCTGGTGATAATAGGGGTGAAAATCAGGTCTGGGCATCAACATACATCTCATCCCTCAGGTGTTAGCCTACTGGTAATGAGGACAGCCGCTGCTCCCCTACCTTCTCTCCCATAACACACACACACACACATGCACAGCGCCAAATGAGAAGAGGAAGGAGCGACTGTTCTCCTGCAGCTGTTCTGGGCTTGATTGGAGGATAGTCTGCTGAGATGAGCTCCACATGGCACCCAATTATGTTTCGGGTTCATTTTTCATGCTATGTGTTTGCTAGCAGTTTGGTTAGCATTCATGTCAGAGTTCAGTTCTGGCGGTCTGATAAACGCAGCCCTGGCCGGTCGTTATAATTTATTTATTCAGGTTCAATAGTAAGGTGCATGTTCAACATCCGTGCAGAGCAACACAACCCTGGAAACGGCTAGATCAATATTTGAATTGCTAAACAAATGGACGTTTTCGCACAAGCAAGTCTGGGATGAAAATTATTCAGAGTGTGCAAATTGCTTCTGCTCTGACCAGACGACCTTTGACCTGCCACATTTAGAGCACCTGCGCTACCTGAATGCAGCTCTGGCTTTTATTAATCGCCTGGGCTAAATAATACTGCTCTCGTAGCAATTTAATGAGAGATTGCGTTCGTTTCTACTTGACAAAAGTCATGCCTTCCAGGAATGGCTTGATATTCGGTAGCAAAGTCTCCCTGACAATTTCCCCTCAAAGAAAGTGCAGACAAAAGCTCGAGTGGACACTCCTCGTGCCAAACAGATGCTTCTGAACCAGACTTATGTTTGCGAGGAGGTTGCCATAGTAGCAGAAGTATGGTGAAGCATTCTCATGTACGAAAAACCCAAGTTCCCTTTATTGTGTTGCACTTTAGAACCAATTAGCGTCCATTAATTCAAGTGTACCTAGTTGGACACTAATGGCAGCAAACCACATTGCAGAAATGATGAACCACTTTACATTGTCAATGACCTCCAGAGATGTTGTCATTTAAGTTTTGTTGTTTGTCTAATTATTTTATTATTATGCATTTGTATGCGTTCAATCAGATGCACATGATTATACCACTGTTTGACTGCAAAGGGTCCAAATAGCCTGAAATATTATTGTTGGAGAAAATGAGATACACTGTTGCCTTTTCCTGATGTTATTATTTTGGGCAATTGATACTTTTTACTATTAGGCGACTTTGAGGGTCAATAAAAGTGCCATGAAAACTAAATTTATTATTATTATTATTATTATTATTATTATTATTATTAGTAGTAGTAGTAGTAGTAGTAGTAGTAGTAGTAAAGTAGAAGTAGAAGTAGTAGAAGAAGAAGAAGAAGAAGAAGAGTGTGGGTTTGATTTGAGGAAAATGACATTAATTGTATTTAAAGCTTTGGGTAAAGCCTAAATTCATAAATGCAGATGACATTAATTTTAAAAATAATTGTACTGTAGAGGTTTAATAGACTTGTCTAACTACTGTATGCTTGAGATGTCAACAAGTCCCTTCCTAATCTCAATAAACATTATAGTCCCTTAACTACAGAAATGAATAATTCATCGAACCCCCGGATCAACCTGTAGAAATTTTGTAGCACAACTTTGACTACATCGCCAGATCGACCTTGCTATTCCTAGTCTATCCACTTTTCTGAAGGAAAAATACATTATACATGCTCTGTGTGCTAAAGGCTGTGTTTAAAAGCCCAGTGTAGTACACCACAACCCAGAGATATTTTAGCAAGCAATCAATAATACCCCATCAGCCTCAGCGGATCCAGAAAGACCAACACTGCCAGCTTTGAAGTCCTCTGACAAGTTAAACCCAATCCAGTCTTTAAAGCACTAATGGCCACCCTCAAAACAGCCAGAGATGCTTTTTGTTGCATTTCTTCTCGCTTTCCATCCAACACAATTGAAAGAAATGCAGGGTATTAGAGGATCAGCTAAGTCCTTGATAGCCTTGAGTTTCAGCTGAAAACAAGAATCCAGACACAGTATTTGTTTGCCAACTGTACAAAACAACAGCCCATTAAAGGGATGACGGCACCAGAGAAAACTCACCCAAAGCCCTCTGTATTTTGGGATGCAGGTTTACGTGAGGGAAGGAAGAATGCCCTCTGGCGATGGTTTCTCTGATAGGTGTTGCAGTCAAAGACCCTGCACATTTCGGCTAATGAGACCAGTCAGGCTCTTAAGTCCTTGAACAAGCCATTGATCAATTAGCAACAACACTACTTTCACATCCCTCTGTGTCTCATTTACAGTTTGCTTTGATTGATATACTGATTCCAGCAAGAACAAAAGCCATTCCCTAGAGAAAAGATGATATTCCACCAGCAGACGCGTACATGAAGAGATATTGCTTTCTTTTTGTTTAGTTTCTTTATCTCTCTTACTTAAAATTCCTTTTTTTCGGTCTCATCGCTGAGGCACTAAGGTAACTGTATCAGCAGGGGTTCGATATGGTGCAACTCAAAGGCAATCGGAGACATGGTGGTGACAACGCAGCACTGTGAACACTCTTCAAAACCCACTGCTGTCACCAGAGCTGTAGAGTTTAAACAGGAATATAACGTCGGAGGCATGAAGTTCTGCTTTATGATCTTAAAGTTTTCTTTCATGGCATGATCAGAGATACACATATGCAGCTGTGTGCTGGCTTACAGAGTAGGAACAAATACACGGCTATTTTTAAATTAATTGAGGGGTCATTCTTTACTTTACATATGTTTTGACAACATTTTATCCAAATCGACCTGGAGAATGAGTAGATCACGTTCAGTATCTTGCTTTAAAACTTCTCAGGTGCAGAGATGTTGCCAATCAGGGAATCGAACCTGCAACGTTTTGATTACAAGCCCAACTCCCTAACCACTAGGCCTTGACTGCAACACTTGATCTTTTTTCTATGCAAAACACAGACTATATTGTGTGTGCGTTTGCAAATTATTATGCTTTTTATTTCGAATTTGATGAGCAGCATCTACAGTAATTGCTATCCTGGTAGCATCAATGTAAATGCTACTGCTATTAGTGAGAAAACCCAAAAGTTCACTAGGTGCTTTAACAGTTGGAAGCTGAGGAGATTAATGTGTTCCAGATTTAACTGAGCTTTAAGGTATTTGGAGGCATGATCTCTTCCCCCTTTAGTAAGCCTGAAGGGGGCTGACCACTGATACTCAATTACTTCTCTCACTTTGTGGTCTGAGACACCAGAGGTTCAACTGTGGACATCCGTCTGTGACTGAGACAACACACTCGATCTTCACCTCATGATGCAAGAATGTGACATCGGGCAAGGCCACACGAGAGAGAGGTCTGCGGTCTGACAGTGTGCAACACTTCATCCCCATCAGACAAAACATGAGGGACTATCACAGACAGTCTAGTAATTGGTGCTTGCTGAAGTGGAACTCGCTCCCAATTGGTTGCTGGGCAGACTTGTTTCAATTTTTGAAATAAATATATAAGAGAGGAATACCATGGTAGTAGATTCTAGATGTTTTGACAATTTTCCTCTAGATTGTGCGCCATGAGGCAACAAAAAGGCTTTTTATTTACAATAAGTGCAATTTGGCATCTTTCAAGTAGCAGTGTATCAATGTAGGAATGAAGGAAGTGTGTAATAGAGCTGTCTAGCCATAGAGGTTCGATGAACTGAGTTATTGTAACAGCATGGAGCTAATGAAACAGGCCACTAATGACAAATTTGTTCCATGGGCCAGTAACTCAAATGTGAGGCTCTGCCCTGTGTGATTTGGCTGCCCTCGTCTAAAGTAATCAATTCAAGAAGATGCTACGAACCATTAATTAGCCTGGCCAATGAAGCTTATAATTTGGCATATGCGGAGCTCTTACAACTATGAAATACACAGGAGGCGCGGAGCAAAGCTCAAGACCAGTTTGGTTCCAACGAAGCAAGTGTTACAAATCTATTATTGGAGCTTGGAAACCCAGAGGAAGTCTCAAACAAAGTGACTGAAATGACACACGACAGCGAGTTTGTTCACGTAAAGGAGAAGAAGCAAAATATTTCAGGTTTATAAAAAGCTTCTCGAATGCCATTCTGTCTCAGTGCGGTAGGATGAATCCAATGAGCTGGTACAAGTTCATTCTTTCTGAGTAAGGGTGGGTTGTTGCAGCCCATCTGAATTAGATCAAAGCCTCAAGCTGGTAAAACATTCATCGTTGAGATCTGCAAAACTGGAGCGAAGGAGAATGAGATTTCCATTGCTTCATTAAGAAATACCATATTTTATAGCATTGGAGTCATATTTGGGATCGCAGTTGGTAAACCCGCCACTTCAATAGTCGAGCTGCACATTTTCTTCATTAATCAATTTATGAAATTTATCAAACCATTGGGGGAATACCAACACAGAATCGGGCAAAAGTGCCAAAACAAGGGAGTAACGGTGAAGGATCCCCTGCGGCATGTGCAGGCCAGGGAAAGACACGGGGGATTTACTGTTGGATCAATTACCAGCATTTTGCTTGAGGGATCCTGCTACAGTCAGGGGCTGAGGGAGAGGACAATCAATGCAGCCTACACAGGGTCCATATCAGACCACTTACTGGGCTGACCACCAGTATTGCCTTTTGCCTTGACAGTGCAACTTCCCAACGTCCTAGCTCCAACGTTTCCCTAGTGCAGCTTCAGCCAGTTTTGATAAAGAAACATGGGTTGTACAAATGTGGGAAGTACGGTGAACTGTGAAAGTGGAGGGAAACACTGTCCTGTCCCAAAGCATGGCAGAAGGTCAATAAAGAACTCTGTGTCTGATTGGCACTTCCCTGCGGTAAAACATTAGTCAGTGGTGGACAAGGTGCTAGAGTGGGGTCATATCTCAGCGGACACCAACATGTCAGGTGTACACAGACCTAATCAGACCTGCCACACAATGAACTCCGTAAACTGTCTCCCTCTCCGGCCCTTTGTGCAGAGTTTTGTGCAACTCCGAATAAACGATCTCCGACCTTCTCCGCACCTTGCATAGCTGCCATTTCTGCATTTCTTTGACTGAATAAACCATCTGCCCCAAAGAGGGAGTGACGGAGCCAACGGTGTTCTGCACAAAACAATTACCATTGGAGCCTCCTGCCATAGTTTGGAATATATTACGGCCAAAGTCTGTGTTGTCTCGCCGGAACATGCCAGTTCTTAATCTTCCAGTTTAAAAGGTTCATTCAGAGGCTTTAATTGGCATGCTTGTGGTTTGTCAGAGCCTCATTAATGAGTAAGCCTGTTACGTGGCCCTGCCGGTTCCGCTTCGGTGGGCACATCTGCCTGCGCTAACCCGCGGAATCACAGAGGTGTCAAATTGAGGTGCACACCCGGCAGGTATTAGCATATTGTCACTTTTGCCATTAAAAGCAAAGCTGAGGAGATTATGATCCCTTTCAGAAGGGAAGAATGACACACAGACATGAATGATGGCAAATCATAAGACCCTTAATAAAAAGGGGGACTGGGAGAAGGATGGAGATGCATACTTAATACAGGGTCTGGTCGGAACTCTTGCTTTCTCTGCTTTCTCTTATCTATTTGTCTTCTTGGTTATCCATCCATGTCTTTTGTTTTCATCCCTGCCGTAGTTTCTGCTATCGAAATAGTCCATGGATCAGGAAGACGGTGTGTGTTTACTTGACAGAGTTGTGACTTTCTTAAATGGATAATATCTCGGGGAAAACAACGATTGGTGTAAATAATAATTAGATGCAGTAACAATAATGCAATTATTTTTATGCATAATCACAAATTAACCAAACTATTCAGCAGCGATAATGGGAATGACAGGACTATACAGTAAATTGTGTGTGTGTGTGTGTGTGTGTGTGTGTGTGTGTGTGTGTGTGTGTGTGTGTGTGTGTGTGTGTGTGTGTACTGGACAACTTGGGTCAATGTAAAGCCCCAAATGATAAGTTTTTATCCTAAAATTGGGCCCTAAGATCATTAGCATTGACCTTCAGGTGGGCCCCACAACTCTGAGGTCATGATGGGATTTCAAGGCTGAGGCAATTGGGCTTTGGTCAAGGTTAGAGTAATATGAGGTGGGAAAGAGGTTATTTTGATGATGTGGGTTAAGAAGAGAGTAGAGGCAATGCATTGTTTTGTCAATAGCAGGAACACACTGTTATGTAAATGCAAGTCTATCTGTTTGTTTGTTTGTGTGTGTGTGTGTGTGTGTGTGTGTGTGTGTGTGTGTGTGTGACATGGTCACTGTTTTTCAATGCTATTAGGCTCATTGAAAACTTGAAAAGTTCATAATAAACATTTTACAGCTAATAAAACTCTTTCTCTGCACAAAACGATAAATATATTTTCTTTGGGGAATTATTCTAAAACGAAAATGTGGCATACGTAAGTGGAAAAATATCCACATGATGTGCTATCTAGTGTAATAGTGCATTGGCACAGCTGTAAGAAGATTCTATTTATGGTGAATAATTAATTTTACTTTTTGGAGTTTGTTGAATTTAGAACTGCCATAAGGGTAAAATTGTAGTGTCTATATGGATAATGATACTGTACGTGTTCTCCTTTTTTTGGTATGTATTAAATAGATACAAACATACATAAATACCTGAAGAGTATACTCACATACTCACTCTCCTACCTACTGTAAACACATACACACACACACACACACACACACACACACACACACACACAAATACATGTACATATGTAACTAGTGTTACATGATGCTCAGATGGTCAGTAGTGACGATGGTTTTATGGGTACAAAACACACTCCGGGCAATCTGTGTGTGAATAAAGCTAATCTCTGTTTTGCTCTAAAGACAATTGAAAAAAATATAAGCTTGTGTAAATGACTTGGCGGCGAGAGCGTGTTCGTGTTGTGGTCCCGGAGGGGAACATTGATTTGTTTGCGCAGGAGTCTCTTTCCCATCGCTGAAAAAATTATAATTGTGGTATTAAAAGATTGTTTGGTACATAAAGCCCAAAAATGTATAAAGAAAGTGCAACCGTTAAACACACTTATATGTCTGTGGGGCAAGTCTCCACCGCCACAGTGTGTATATTATCCATGTGTGATCTTCTGCAGACTTCACAGACTGTGACAATATGGGCCAGGTAAGACAGAAACCCCCGGAGCATAATGGACCACATCCTCTCATTATCCTACTGGGCAGCGTTAGTCCATATTAAAGCAGGCCTCTCAAACAGCAGGACAGAGCAGTGATAAAAACGTGTGTATAGTGTTCCTATAGGAAATCAGCCACTGCACGTCCATGGAATCTAGAGTGCATCTTGTGATATGCTAGCTGTTCTCTAACATTTTCTTTTATTTGGTCCAGACGTTTATGTAAGTGATTTTATTGCCGTGGGCCAAGAGAAAATCTGGTTTATGAGTTTGCATGTAATGGCCTATTCTGGCATAAATGTTGGAAATCTGACAGGTGATGATCTTTAAGGTATGTGTAGGCATGAGTGTATCTGCAGAAAATAAAAAAGAAAGATTATCTTAGAGAAACAGCCGGGTGGGGGGGGGAGGCTCTATACAGCCTATGGTATATTAACTGCTCTCTAAATCACAGACACAAATAAATCATTGCGTTGGAGGTTTTCCTAACTCACAAAACCTGGTTTTAATGGTACCGTGGACTTTTGTTTCTAAAGTCAAAACTTTATTTTGGCCTGATGTTAAACTGGACCATTGCACAGAATTGTCATTTGAAACTAGTAAGTGTTGTTCTTCTGTCCAAAATGTCATCACTAATGCCTGACTTACTGCCTCTGACGGACAGGCCATTTAAATATTAAAAAAGAGAAAAGACAATTATTTCATCAAGATGTATGAGATTTTTCTTAAATTCATTTATTTTCTAAACCGCTTTTTCATTTCTGGCCACAATCTGGAAACGATCTTAAACTCTCGGACTGAAGGACACACCCCCTGGATTGGTGGCCAACCAATCACAGAGCGGGACACACAGACACACACATTCACACTCTCAATCACGCCTATGGCTAATTGTCCTCGCTCCACCATGTTTTTCGACTGTGGGCAGAAACTGGAGATTCAGAGGAAACCCACACAAGCAAAAAGAGAATACCCAGACTCCACTCAGAAAAGCCCGTACCAAACCTCAACCTTGAGTCTCCAATAGATCTTTCACGCTCTCTAGGCGACTGCACTAACTACTACGCAACTATCAGATAATTCTCATATTTTTTAATTCCATGACTAAAACCTGACAGCCACAGAAAGTAGAAACCGGTATTTTGAGCAGTCTAGTCACATCCAATAATTTATTCAATCGCACAGGACTACCGAATCCCTCCAAGGGGTGTGCAAAATGCATGCAAACTCTTTAAGTACTCCACTTAATTATACAATGCATAAATTACCATCCACCTAAATGTTTAAATACCATCTGATGTTCCCAACATTTATACTTCATGATCTGATTTGACTGAAATACAATTACATTTCGATTACACAGTCTCCCGAATGATCACATTTTAGTATTTTAAGAACAATTCAAGTTAGTCCCTGGGCTTCTGTTTAGCACCGTCCATTATTTCCCGCTGATTAGATTTCTAACTATTAAACCCACGGCCTAGAAATGATGTTTCCCCATTAACACAAATTCAAAGGATAGTTTTTCCACTTACTTTTTTTTTTTTTTTACTCTCGCAGCAATGTTGTTATCATTCACATGACATTTCCAGCTCAGGTGAAAATCATGCATGCAGAATGGTGAAGAACCCCTTGAGCACCGATTTCCACAGCATGCGGAGACAGTCGAGCAACTGCATTGGAATACAATATCTGTTTCAATATGTTGTCCAATTATTAAGGAAGTTGTGAACGTATTGTACTTTACCCATTTTAAACAAAGAAAAAAATATGTGCGCACAAAATGTTTTTGGTGGGCTTCAATTTCAATTGTCTAATTGATGTTGGTTGGGGGCTACATCTAATCTAATCTCAAGCGGACCAGACCATTTAACTCATAGTGGAAATGCATAAAAGTAAGAATAATCTAAGGTTATTTTCGTTTGTTCAGGTGTAAAATAGTGTGCAAAGAACAACCTAGACTATGAGAAAACTATGTATAGATTCAACAACAATGTGAAAACGCAAACACAAATCAAGTAATTTGCGAGGTCGATTTGAGAGGTGTATTGGAGAAATCAATTCGAGAGGTGATAGAACCTGCCAATCAGCATCAGTGGGTGGACCGGTTGGCAATGAATAGGCAGTGATGTCACTCAGGAGATGTGGAAGAGAATGAACAATGGGTGTAATAGGTGAAATTAAGGTCGCCCAACTAGTGGATGATAATTCATTCTCTGTGGATGTTTTATTACACAAAATAGATTTAGTAAAACCTGTCCATCAGACGCCTTCGAGTGATGTCACTGCTTCAGTCTGTCCCAAGTGTATTTATTTGTTCCGCCCACTGACAGTGATTGGCAGGTTCTATCTCTGCTCAAATTGATCTGTTAAATTAAATTCACTCTTCAAAGTGAATTTTTTTTTTCAAAAAGGCAGTTGCTGTCTAATGTGACCCAAGTGTTGCTGGTTCGAATCCCGGACAATTTTTATTAAATTCATTAAATTTTGTTGCATTCAAATAAATTGACAAATATTTCAAAACATTTTGTCTGCAATATTGCTGTGTTCAGGCGACATCTTTTTGGTTCAGCTTATTCAGACAGAGCAATTAGTGTGGTGTGAAAGAGAGCCGAAATGGCAGAGAATAATATCTTGTGAATGTTAAATAATAGCAAATTAATGTTATTTATGACTGTTACCTCAACAAGTCACACATTTGCATTAGACCTTCAGACAAATTTTAAACACACGGATGATCTAGAAATTGACAATTATTGCAAATAATTTCAAATGGTTTGCAGTGGAGGCCCTGATAAAGAACGGGGTACGTTTAGCATCCCTGCTTTAGAAACAAGCTGTGGCACGAATAAATGTCATTCCGTTGTATTACTGCTCCAGAAGTGCTGACTCTACAGTCTGAAACATGTGTTCCCTTACTGCTCTTACATTCTCATTTATCCCCGTTGCTGCCGACAGTCTGAGTAATTAATGAGTGTGTTCTCCTGATGTAATTTAGCTCGCTCAGGGTTGAGATGCATTACATCAGACTAGAGTTCTTTGCATCAAGGCCTTCGATCACAGCTGCAAAATCCCAGCGTTTGTATTCAGGATGGGATCGTGAACTAGACTCTTCATTAGACCAGAATTTCATAACGCTGCTTTGCATTAAGGATGTTTTTTTCGGGGCTTGAAAGTCTTTCAGAGGCACAGCTATAGGATATGTATTAATTGAGTGGGCTTCATGTCGAATACAGTAATTACTATACAATCCTGCAGCATGGTCTTTTCTTTCACAAAACCTCCAAGTTTTAATCAAACGGAAACGCAAATGGTTTGCGTGATCTGGTGTGGGTTTCCTACGGGTGTCTGGTTTCCTACAACAGGCCAACAAACATGCAGGAGAATTGGAAATTAGAAATTGAACATAGGTGTGAGTGAGCGTGGGAATGTGTGTCGCGCTGTGTGATTGGTTAGTCACTAATCCATGGATGCACGCCTACAGGCTCAAGTAATGAGATTGCCTCCAACGCTCCGAGACCCAGAAATGGAAGGCCTGATGACATATGTTGGAAGTTGTTCCATTAGGAAGAGCAGTGTGGTTCAACCAACACAACACTGGCCATGACCACCACACATCGCCACAGGCAAATGTGTTTATGTAGCAGCGTGTGTGATTACAGCAAGTTGCGCCTTTGCGCTACGCTAGAGGAATCCATTTGTCTCCACAATTACCGTTTCGTTTTCATTGGTTCCCAAACATTTAAACATTAAAGCCAACTCGTGGCATTCACACCGGGCTCAGCATTCGTAAGTAAGTTGCAACAAGTTTTGTAATTGGCAAGATTAATAACATTTACAGCGTGGCGATGCAAATCGTCCTCTCAGCACATGAATAATGGAGAGCGAGCCATCACTTTGAATAATTCATCTCAAAATATCCTTTAGTGCAATTTTTAATGACCGGGGGCAAATCTAGATTTGTGACAACAGCACTCTGCCAGCGTAATTAACGAGCACGGCAGTGCTTACTTAATTGCTGTGAGAAAGTTCCTCGATGCCGCCAGGCTTTGGAATGGGGGGCTGAAATAAATACTAAAGCGAAGGTTAGTTATGGAAGACCCATAAAGAAAACGCTTCACAGACGAGGCTCAATAGCTTAACTGCGCGGTACTACCGTGCACGTACCATCTCTGATCACCACTCATGAGCAGAATATTGATGCTGGGAATTAATTACTTGTTTTACATAGATCCAGACAAAGCCCTCGGAGGGAGAGCGAGCTTTGGGAGAAGAGCAGACTTTGACGGAGGTGGGAAATTAGAATGGGGCTTTAAGAGCTAAGTTGATGTGCGCACTGGGAAAGAGACTAACAATGTCTGAGATTGCTGATGATTACAATTAGAGATACTTGTGGAGTTGTTGGGGGCTTGGAGACTTGTTTCATAAACACTGTTGCTTTCAAGATTTAGCGCTTTGTTCTTTTTACTAAATCAAAGGTTGTTCGTTTTTTTGTATGACCTTTTTCTATCAATTTGTTTGGTGGAAAGATGAATGAATGACTGAATTGATGGATAGATGGATGGATGGATGGATGGATGGATGATTTTTGGTAACGCATTATCAATTGGAATACACTTATTAAACTGATCGTCATCTCAACACATAAATGAAGAATACACAACTTAAAATTTGTGGCCAACCAATCACTGAGCAGAACGGAAACTTATTTAAATCTCTAAAAGTTTTGCTCCCTCATCGATACTGCAATTCTGTTGAATGCAGTGTGATCGAAAACCAGAGACATTGCAAACCGAAAGAGAACATAAAAACACTACAGAACGCTTTGTTAATAAAGCATGATTATATCTCAAAATGCGTGGAAGAAATGCAACAAATGTAACAAAGTATGTCTCTCAATCAAAAGAATCTTTGATTCTTTTTAATTAGCTAGATCTGTTGTTTTCCATGTAGATGTCACTAGTTTCTCATCAGGCCTCTTTTGTTCCTTCTCTTTCTATCTCTTGTTAATTACCTCTAACAAACATTGCTGTATCATGTCAGGCGGCCCGAGCCCTTTAAGCTCTGTAGGCCTTTCACCTTGCCTTGTCGGAGGAACGGCTGACTGGAGCCTTGCAGTGAGTAGAATCGATCCGTCCAGTGTAATGATGGCTGAGAGATTGCCTGCATCACAGTCTGATCTGTGCACTGCCGCTGGATTAAGAGAACCATGGATTGCCATCGATTTCTTTCTGATACAATCATTTCATTCAGACTCAAATCTCCTGCCTGGCGGCCGGAGACAATCCTTGCAAAGATCTTTTAATTCCTGCCCAGGACCTTCATCACAAGCTACCAATCAGGGCATGCGTCGCTATCCTGTCAGGTTAAAACCTATTGTTGTTCTGGCCATTACTGCCAAACTTATTAATTAAACTGGAGTAGAAGAACAAGATCCCGTTTGTCCCTGGAGAATCTGCTTCCTCTGTGAATGGAGCGAAATGAGGTCTGGGGGAGATTTGCACTTCTGATCAACTGATATTAATAGAGCAGGGGTGGGCAAACTGCGGCCCGTGGGCCACATGCGGCCTCTTAGATGTTTTTTTTCCGGCCCGACAAACTTAAAAAAACATTTGGCGTAAAAATTAGGCGTAAAAATTTGGTGTAAAAATGTGGCGAAAAAATTTGGCGGAATAAATTTGGCGTAAAAATTAAATGAAAGTCAGATTTTTTTTTATGTAAACCCGGTTAATCTGTCATGAAGGGTTATTTCGTTTTTTTATGTAACACATTTTAAAAAGCAGAACCATAAACACAAAATGTACGTAAAAGAATTGTACTAGTATATTTTTAACATTGATTTTTATACTATGGAGTCAGTCTATGGAGTCAGATGCCCAAAATATCAAATTTAAATTTCTTAGAAACAAACAAAAATCGTCACTTTTTTTATGCTTTAGATTTTTTCGCCCATTTCTTTTTTTTTTCGTTTGGACTTCTGGCACAGGCTTCACTTAGGGGCGGCCCTTACTCTGATTGGCTGGTGAGAATGTGATTGACAGCCGCTTGTCCAGGAAGCCCGGTCCGGCCCCTTTGTCAAATGTAAGAACCCAATGTGGCCCGCGAATCTAAAAGTTTGCCCACCCCTGTAATAGAGAGTTGGGATGGACTGATATTTACAGTAGCCTCCCAAATGAATTTATTGATATTCATGTATCGTAATGCATTAAGTAAACATTCCAGTATAAGTGCATAAAAGTCCAGGTAAATATCTCCCTAGAATTTGAGGTCCAAGATTTATTAGTATTAATATCATTGCGCAGGTTTTGAAGTCTCTTGCAGTTTATGGCGCACAAAAATTGTCAACTCTGACGCAATGTGTGCAATCAAACTTCTGCAAGCGTGCAAGAAAGACCAAGCAATCATCAATTGTATATCAAATCCTTGCAAGAACTGCCTGGAAATGTCCAAGAGCGACCAGAAGCTTGCAAGAGTGGTCCAGAAGTCAGTAAGACAGTGTGCAAGAAAGATCAGAATCATGCAAGAGGCACCCAAAGTGTACAAGAGAGATCAGACTTTTGTGCGAAAGGTCCAGAAGTGTGCGAGTGGGATCAGAAGTGTGCGTGAGAGATCAGACACTCACAAAAGAGGTCTGGAAACCAGAAGTGCATGAAACAGACTAGAAATGTGTGAGAGGAACCAGAAGTGCACGTAAAGAACCAGAAGAGACTGGAGACTGCCTTGATCTTTTTCTGAAATTGTTCATGTTCTCCCAAATCTTTCAGAGGGTGCTTACGACTCTTTAACTGAGAAGTTTTCGTTCACCTTGAGCTGATTTTCAAGCATTGAGACTCATTGAGACCCTTGGACTGTGTGTTTTGCCGTTTGTCAGTTGTCAATCTTAAGTACTTACCAACCTCACAGGCTCAATTTGTGCACTTAAACAGTAGGCTACAGATTTTTCCTTTAAAAATAAGGTTTCAGAAGTTGGCTCATCTGTAACTATGGATTAAATTCAACCTGTCAATTTATGCCTTAATGAATTTATTTATTTGTATGCCCTTTTTTACCCCTGGGATACAGTGAAATCGCACTAAATAAGTGAATTTGCGTATGTAAGTGGCTTGGATTGCTTATTCAAGAGCTCTTGTTACAAACTGTGTGGAACATTTCAGAGAATCTAATATAATATTAAAATGAGGTTGGAATTGAAGTTTGTGAATTACTCAATGTCTAAACGAGTTTAGTTTAAGAAGGAACATCCATTTGCAGCAGTGGATCGGTATTGGAGATACTCCCCACTGAGATCTGATCCATTTCCCTTGATCCAGATTTTTTTCATCCCATTATATCCATCTATTACCATGCAGATCAATTACAGTCCTGTGTATCACACTGTCAGCCTTCTTATAAATTGCATGCTTGAATTAGTCCAATTTATGTAGCAGGCCAGTGATTCGTCCTTGCGCGTGAAAACAAACAGGCATAGATTTATTGATTGTACCCAGCTTTTCTTCAGACCTCAATTAAATCTCTGGATTATCTCTTCTGGATGGAGAAAGTGAATTGTTGCAATTGTGACACTATTCAAAGTATGATAAAGTTGCGAGTCATTTTATTCACATATACAATGTAAGCTTTCTTCTTTTTTTTTTTT
>CM051497.1:4811122-4885658 GCA_028031935.1 Paedocypris micromegethes
TTTTTTTTTTTTTGACGTGTCAGCAGAAAATGGAGAGGTTGTCCTGTGTGTGCTCTGCCTTTCACCACAGGAATAAAAGTTCACAAAAAAGTCGTATTGCCTGAGCTTTGCTATGAAGATTAGATGGATGGTGCCCTTCTATTGCCAGGGGCTGAGATTTTAAGACGTGTCTTTCCACCTTATTACACTTTTAGAAATTGTTGAAAAATGGAAACAAGTTCATTTACCTATACACACACACACACACACACACACACACACACACACACACACACACACTATCAGTATATACTTATATACAGATTGCATAATGTCTAAAAATACACGTGTGTGTGTGGGGGTGTGTGTGTGTGTGTGTGTGTGTGTGTTTGTGTATAAAATTACATTCACATGTGCGTGTGTGTATGTTAAATGAAATTCTACATTTTGTGTTACTGCAATTACACAAAAAACTATTTTAATACTATCCTAAAATAGTTTTTTGGCAACAGCAAGCGCTTAACATAATCTAATAATCAAATACAGTTGAACTTTCTTCATAAAGTAGCCAGGTATGTACATAAGCTCCGATTTAAATCATCTGTAGATTCTTGTCTTGTGTTTTGTGTTGGCGGGTTGTTCGTTCAGAACATTGTGAGAGTGTGTTGAGATGATTCATTTTCCATGTTCACCTATAGTGAAGACCTAGCCATTGTAAGATGGCTGGGGGGCAACTTTCTCTTGAAGAAAAAATGAATGCATTAAACTGCAGGATGATTTCTGGCTGGAAGAAAGTCTCATTGGCTTGCATTTTTTATGAGAACAGCTGCTCCAATCTCTCTTCTGCTCACAGTCGGGCTTGCTTAATCACACAGTTTATCCCTGCAGCCCCACTGGCAGGGCAAAGGAACGACAGAAAGAACAGCGAGGGTCCTGAGAGAAAGACAGCGAAACCCAGAGACAGATGATGGTGGAAATGCGGTTACAAAGAGATTTCAAGCAAAATCATTCACTTGAAAAGAAAAAATTCATATTTTATGTCTCTTCGTATCACCAACAAAACATGCACAACTGTCTGTAAATAGAATTAGGGCTAAATCAAGATGAAACGTCTTTTTTTTGAGAGGACACCAAGGTTTCCAAAAGCATCCCGAAAATAATTTACTGAGGAATTCTACCATCAACTTAGATTCTTTAGCTAATGTGGATGGAGAAGTCCAGCACAGATTAGCAATAATAAAATGAATCACATATTTTTTTACAAAGAAATTAACTTTTGTTATTTAGAAATTAGAAATGTAGAGGAGAGAGAGAGGGCGACAGAAAGAGAAAGAAAGATAAGGAGCAACAGAAGAACATAGATACAGAGAGAGTGAGAAAAGTGCAATCGAAGATATGTACAGAGAGAGAGAGAGAGGACAACATAAAGTCGAATTCATAAAGAGAGAGCGAAATAGGAAAAAAAAAACATTAGAAGTAGACGTATACAGAAAGTAAATTTATATAGAGAGAAACGAGCAGATAAAAAAACAGATAAAAGTCAGTTTCAGAAAGAGAGACAGATAGAAAGGTCATTAGATGTATACAGAGAGAGAAAGAGAGAGAGAGAGCAACAGAAGAACAAGATTAGAGGAAAAAGAGCAAGGGAATAGAAGTACAGTATATATATATATATATATATATATATATATATATATATATATATATATATATATATATATATATACAGAGACAGAGAGAGAGAAGCTAAAGAAGTAAAATTACGAAAGAGATAGATAGAAAGAACATTACATGAGAGAGAGGGCAATAGGGATGAATGGAGAAAGAGAGAGGGAGCAATAAAAGTAGATGTATACAGAAGGAGAGTGCAATAGAAGTAAGAGAGACAGACAGACAGACAGAGATCATTCCGGCCAGGACTGTGAAACCGGAGATTGAAATGGTGAGGATGTCTGTGTCTGACCACAGGACTGACAGACGGGCCGCGACATGGCCGTCTCAGCACATTAGGGTGTAATAGGAGCAGCTGAAAGGCGAGCGAACCCGCCGGGACGTCCCGCCCCTCAGCCAATTACAGCCGCAGACTGTCCCCTGCTCCACGAAGCCATCAACCCCTCAACATCCTCTGCAAGTATTCATAGACAATCCCATATCCGGAGGTTTTGTTGTGAAGGCGCCATAAAAGACAGACACCTCATCTCATAAAGGCCCATCTTAGGCATTACTCTGACACACAGACGCGTTATCTGATCCGCGTTCTGTATGCACGGCCATGCGGAGTTGCCGGAGATCCTGCGATTGTGTTTTACGACCATCTCCTGTAGGACACATTATATCACTGCCATTATTCTGCCAATGATATCAGGACTGATGCCCTGAATAATTCCCCATTCATTTAAAAACTGCTGCAACTGCTGCCACGGCAACACCAGAGTAAAAGCCCACCGGTAAATTACTTTCAGAAACTCTTAGGACCCCTTTTATTAATAACAGTAAATTAAGCCGACGCCAGTTTTTAGCGGTTTTGGCATTTTTTTTTATTTTCCTCTTTTCGTCACACTAATTCTTGGATCAAAGCACTGCTGACATGATTTACAATACAATATTTTGTTAAATCAAAACGTAAACATGCTGAGGAAATGGGAGGGTCGTTTGCTGAGCTGTTGAGGAACGGCTTGTCATGACGGACATAAAGAAGTAACCCTGGGTGACGTGTATGAGTTCATAAAAATAGTATTGTAGCATGTTGTTGTTGTGGATATTCAAAATGTATACCGTAATTAAACTACATAAAAGCTCTCAAATGTTTTTTATTTAGTTATTTTCACAGTGCTCATGAAGTTGCATCACTATGGTGTCATAGCATTACATTTCTCTTGTCATAGCCAAAGTAAGCTCATAGCAACTTGTGTCTGTGTTGAGCTTTTTTTGTTTAAAATTTTTCTTTTTACTTTTTGTTTGAGTCTAGGACTAGAACCCCTATCGTTTTCATATATGATTTGTAGTTTCCTTCTTGGGCGTATTTACAGACCAAGAAATAAATTATATTTACACAGAAAATTGTTACCTACAAAATCAGTACATAAGTAAGTTATTCATTATTATTCAAAGTTTTTGAATAAGCCAACCGTCAATCTTCATTTTCCATAATCACTTTGTTCATTTTCCTTTCCTGAAAGGAAATTGTGACTGATCAAACTCATTTGTAGTTTTTCATCTTTTGAAACCAAACTAGAATTGCATTATCATATTCTGGTGAAACATGTAGAAATTACTAATTTTTTTACATGCCAAAATATATACGTAAATGTGCGAAAATCCTATGGTTAGATTAACTTTGACTTGTCAGTTATTGAACTATATCATATACTAGTAACCCAGTCCCATAGCGATATGACCAACAGAACCGATCCAAACCCTGCCATTGTTGCCATATTAACAACACACACTCCTCACTAGCCTTCAGTCAATGAAAGGATGAAACACGTCCCGTCACATTTGTTTGGACAAATAATTACAGTAGTTAATTAAATCACCCGCTGAAAATTGCCGGCTGCATTATTGTTACTTAAACATTGCAACTTTAAATAGCAAAAAAAAAATCACTTGTTGTTCGTCGGACCTCTTAACCCCATTATTAGCTTCCACTTTGGGGAACGCTGATGCTACGCTCCGTTCATTTAAATACACGCGGTGCACATGTTCAGAACAGGCTCATCGGGGGATTTGGTGGAAATTGGACGTATCACCACTGTAAATTGGTGGCAGAAATGTGTTGTCTCCTAAGATGCTCTGCCTCTCGGCTGGAGAGGCTCATTTAAAGAGCACGACTGGGACGGGACACTGAAGGTCAGACTGAGAAATGCCTGCAGCAATCTCCCCTCACACATGCTTTCTATTCCCCCAGTGCGCTGTGTGTTTCTCAGTCTGCTGGTTATAAATCCTCTGGCTATCAGGTGCACTGCCCCTGCTGGCACTTTCACAAGCTCACACGTTACCGTCTGTGGACACTGAACGTCGTGTCACAGTCCCAGAGCAGCCCGGCTGTGACAGACATTCTGACACTTCCTGTATTTATTATGCTCCGCCATATATGACTGTATTTGGCCCGGGTCTGACTGTCCTTGAGACTCACGCGCTTTGAATATTTAACGTGTGGTTCTTGACACCAACTGCAATCGCTGAATTCGGCAACGCAGAGAAAAAAACAGTAAACGTGTCCATCAGAACGGCGTTAAATATTAAAGCGGATGCCGTTTTAATAGGAAGCTGCCCAGAGGCCGATGTGGGCCTTAATAGAAAAGTGTGACGGCTCACCATTGACACATTGCAACTGCAGTTTTGGTTCTTAAAATCGTCGAGCGATGTGCCACTGAGGCCTTGGAGCGGCAATAAAGCTGCGAAATGCGAGTGTCGATGCGATGCTTCTCTTTGTTTTTCAGAAACATGGGGTCTCACACTGTGCACTTTGTGAAAGCTTGTCAGCCTCCGTGGGATATTCAATAGCCTTACCTTTGAAAAAGTGAGGGACTTTTTGAACGCCGCTATAGGAAGCTGGCGTGGAGCCCGAGCTCTTGTTAGTTTGCCTTGAATTCGACCGGCGAGCACAAATACAGATGATCACAGAGGTGAACGGCTATAAGCTCCGTATTTTACTAGGAGGAGTGAGGGAACACTAAAGTAGGGAGATGTCTGGGTCATCGTCAAGAGAATCCCATTGTACGCAAACCAAATGAGTGTTAAGGGATTCCCGAAGCTTATTTTGGATAAGGAGCAAGGATTTCTCTCATCTCTTTCTTCTTCCCCTGGGCTTCCTCTCTAACACTCTTCATCACTTCAGCCCATGAGGTGACATGCTGGAGCTCAAAATCAAATGATTTGTGGTAGTTTGTCCATTAATAGACAAAATCAGTTTTACAACTTGAAATCACAAGACCGAAGTGAACAAAAAGCGATTTTGGTCGGTTGTTAAATAACTTTGAATAAAACAATAAAACACCTTTGAATATAAAAGTAAAACACCTTGAAAAATGTGTGGGACGTCCATTCAAGTAAAGCAAAAGGGGGTCAAACTTGTATACGAATTCCGGCCATAACGTATACAAAAGTTGAATTCTTATATATTTGTGAGTGTGTCTGTGTGTGTGTGTGTCTTCAACTTCATTGGATAGGTTAAATTCAGAGCTCAATTTCAATACAACTCCTAGTGGCCATATTGAAGCAGCTCACTCATATTCTTTCTTTCTAATGCAATGTCTGCAGTTGTTTTTCAGAAACTGGCGTAAAATGTATTTAATATTTACATCTGTATTGCGAGAATGTGACTCCGGTTTTCTTCTTTGTTAGGGAAAAGTTGATTCACAAGCAATGATTTTTTGTCTTTGAGATTTATCATTTAAGAAAAATTCACTATAGTGAAAGTACGACTAAGTATCCTAGTCTAAGTATATAAGCATAAATACACGTTATCTAAGTAGACAAAAATTATTAAACAAGTATTTTAAGTCCACTGTCACACGTTTACGGGCCGCATATGATCTTGGGTGCCACTGAAATAAGTAATTTGTCATAAATAGAGATTGATTTGTGTTTTTCTTGGTGTAAAACCATTCAAAGGTTTAAGAAGACAAGAAAACAACCTGCAAGTCAAACATATTGGTTTTTTGGATATTTTTGTGGTGCTTTTTGTTTCTCTTTTGTTTCAACTTAAACCTGCATATTGCTTTTCAAAGACAAAACTAAAGCAACTCAATTGTCGTTTGTGTTTTTCGGAATGAAGCACGTGATACGTGAAAGGAGTGAGATTTGTTTTTCTTGTTTTCAGAGCCGTGCCTGTTTCGGAGAGACAGATATGCATAAAATATGCATGAACAGACGACTTTGGTCTGGCTGGTTGTAGTGTGTGATAATTACAGTCTGCTTTTGTATATTTGTTGAGTCTATTTCTTTTTCTGGCAATCCATAATATATATATAAAAGCAATTGGCCACCAATCCCAAGTGTGTTCCGCCTCAGGTCCAGAGTTGCTGGGATTGGCTACAGCTCCATGTGACCCAGACATGGAGTAAGCTGTAAAAAATTAATAGATTTGTACCAGTTATTAACTTATTTCATGATGAATTGAATCAACAAACTGGAGTAGACCAACACTTACATCTCACTTTGAGCTTTCACAGTAGACTCGCTTTTCCCTCAATGCTTAAGTACGATGTTCTTCATTCCACTTAAATCGTAGCTCCTTTATTCTTCATGGCCGTACAATCATTGATGAAGGAAACCGAGAGAATACAAATCGCATCTAAAGCAAAGTGTCAATAGTTGACACGCTTCACGGTGAAGTTTAACTTTAACACCACTGAAACCGAAATAAACCATATTCATAATACGTACAGCGCTGACAGATACTCGGCAGCCACTGTCTTTGATTCGCTCCTTGGGGGGAACGCAAGGACAAGAAAATCTTGAACGCCGTACTAGGAAGACTCGAGTTCGCCACAGGAAATCGATGTATTTGAGAACAGGCGTGCCGGTTAAAAATAGCCGAATGCTGAGATTACGGAGAATTAATTGGCAAGATTTTGGTAGAGAAGAGCACGAGGGAGAAGCCAAGTTTATTCAGCGTCTTGTTTTTATGTTTACTCTACAGAGTTAGTTGTGTAGTCGGGCTGTCACGCTTTTCTTTTTCTTTACTTCTTTCTACCCTCAATCCATTTTTGTTGTTTTCCGCCTTTGGCTGTCTAGATTCAAGCCGAGCAAATCACTCTGAGATTTTATGAGTCTCCGTCAAAGGCTGCCTCATTTCACCGAAAATGATGATATATGATGTTTTTAGTATGACAAGGAAGCTTTAGATAATAAGTGTTGTGTCACACTTCACTGAGTTATGACTAGTATCCAAAATGACTGTACCAGACACGGATGGAGAGGGGTGGGTTTGAGGTGGGTTTGTGCTTTTACCAATTTTAATGAGATCTTGCAGGGTGTTTAAATATTTAACAATTCCTGGAGTAGTTCCTCTATCAGTTGTCAGGGGCTCCGTTCCCGTTTCATCCCAACTTTAAGAGACGCTCGCAGAATCTTGCTCGCACGGTGATGCACGTCTCGTTTTTCATTTCATTTGTTGATCATTCTGTTCTGGGTATTGGATTGTCTGTCTGTGAATTAAAAAGAAAAAAAAAACAGCGGAAAATGGAACTGGTTGGTACATTGCATGTGTCAGAAAATTTTGTAAGAAATTTAGTCTGAGCATGAAAAATGCAACTACTGAAATTATATTGCATATGGAAGATACAGTATGGAAAGAAAATGTACTCTATGTCATTCATGGATAGTATATTAAATACAAAACAAAACTATAGGTCTAAGCAGCAATTTTGGGATTTGCCATTACTTGGTTATTAGTTTTAACAATTTAACAAATGTAGTCTTTAGAATATCATTTTTAGAGGTTTGGCCCTAAATGAGGCGTAACCTTTATTGTATTGGTATGAAGCATATTTTACATACGTTCTAGATTAAATTAAAGCAATATAAATAATATTAAATGCATGTAAGAAAAAAAAATAAACAAAAATAAATATATATATATATATATAGGTTGGTCACCAATCCAGAGTGTGCATCCTGCCTCCGGCCCTAAGACGCTGAGATAGGCGCCAGCTCCCCACGACCCTGTAAAAGATGAAGCGGTAGAAGATGAATGAATGAATACATATATATATATATATATATATATATATATATATATACTGGACCTGCTCTTTGCGAACTACAGTTACATTTCTTTGCACTACTGTACTTGGTTTTTGATTATTCATGCTCATTTGCACCATATTTCTGTTTTGTATTTATTTATATTCTGCCATCACCCTTCTGTATATTCCTCTGTAGTTTCTGTCATAGCCTCCCATATGTATATACATGTTTATACTCTTCACTCCTCACCATTATGCACTTTATAATACATTATCGCTACTTCTGCACTTCTGGTTGGACCAAACTGCATTTCGTTGTCTTGTACCTGTACTTGCCAATGACAATACATTTGAATCAATATATTTGCATGTATAATAAAATACATCTTTGTAACAATAACTCTAAAAGCAGAAATTCTAATAATTTAATTTTATATAGGATTATATGATATAATTTCATATAATCCTACAACGTTGAAGTATCCATTATCTACAACAAACAACAACAAAGTCTATAATTTTTACATCTTTTTTTTGCGTTCAGTTATTTTCTTGCTTTCTCATTTTTTCAAATATGTGCTTACTGCTTATACAATTATCTTTTAAAAATTAACACAAGATTGTTACTGAACAGTAAGAAATGTTCAGTAACTGAACTTGTTACAACTTTTGTAACTGTGACTTCTCCCATTCTGAGCTGGATTAATAGCTCAGCAACACAAGCACGCAGGGTAAAACTGACCTTTGTTTTAAATCACACACTTTACTTTTCCATGGCTGACATTTTAGATGCAATGCAACATAGTTTTGCTTTATGGCACTTGCGTCACGACTGAATATGGGCCATATATACTGTGTATACACACACATAGAGAGACTGTAAATAGCATATGTGTAATATGCATTATTCTAGATTAATCTATATCTTAAATTATCCTTTATTTGTGGCTAATAGATACTTTCCGCGTTAACTAAGGGTTGCTTTGCAATTAGGCGATACTTGAGACTGAAAGAACCCGACATAACTTTGTTGTTGTCCAAGCTTCTATTTGAAGGCTACTTAAAAATAAATTTTCCCGGAAACAGCCCCGACGGCTTCACATCTGCATCCATGTTAGCATTTGATGTGGAAATTTCACAGCAGACTTACAGGTTTGAACAGGTTTTGATGTAATGTTTATTTTTGGTTAAATAAAGCCAAAATAAAGCTGTAACATTAATAATATAAAAATAAAAACGTGCATATTTTAGAGTAATGGGTGTACAGTATTTTAGTGCAAGAGAAAAAACATAATACAAATAAATAAAATATATATATATATAATAAAACAAAAAACAAAACAAAAAAATATATATATCCCTCTACCACTGAAGATGAATGCAAGCACACACATCACAGGCCTTCATCCCCCCCTGGTTGGCAGGCTGATAGAAAGGGGGCGTCAGTGCCAGGTCTCTCACTCCCACCCTAGCACACCCTCCTAAACCAGCCCCTTCTCTCCCACCACACTTCACTCATTATTCATGTTCATAGGGACAGCTTTCATTTGATCTATTACTTAGGCAGGGGGGACCATAGACTGCTGTGCAGCTCCATCCCTGTTGGATCTTTAATTATTGCAGAGATGGTTTTTTTCTGTCTTGTTCTTTGTTGTGCTAATGAAATATTGAAGTGGACGATGTAGATTGTGTGGGGCCTGTCGGGGAGGATGGTGACTTACCTTTCCCCCTGCACACACCGTCTGCACCCTGACCTGCTTTTCCACTTTTCAGAAGTGTGTATAATGATGTGTGTGTGTTGAAATACTGAACATTCAACGTGTTCAGCATTTGGCTGTTATTTTCTTTTCGGTTTTTACCTACTGTCATTATTTTTTCATTCGTAGTCATAAATTGTTTAGATTGAAATGAAATATAGAGGTTGGAAGGTTGTTTTGCTCGTTTCGTTTCATAAAATGGAAAATTGGTTGTGTTAGAACATATTTAGGTAATAAATAAAATGAATATAGTTACACATTCCCAAATGAACTTCTCTCACTGGTTCATTCAATCATATATGGTTAACGCACACGTACACACACACACACGCACACACACACACACACACACTTACTCACACTGTAAAATTGTGCACACAACTTTGTGTTTTGTTCCAGATGTAACTTTTAATGCCCACAAAATTAAAGAAAGCAACAAATTACAATTGCATATGAGCTGGCTGGTTAAACTCTGTGAGGGTTTAGAAAGTCAGACTTAAATGCAGAAACAAAACATGAAAAAATGAACACAAAAAATAAACAATAAAATCAGGCAGGACTTTAAAAAAAAAACCATGACATTCAGGATCAGGATCAAGATTCAGGCAGCAAAAGTTCACATATTGTACGTATATCAAACATACAAATATCAATGGAATCAAAAACAAAAAAAATAATTTTAAATATTGTTTATAAAATATAAACAAACCCACATGGAGAGGAGGCGAGACAGCCACTAAACAAACGATTACACGCATTAATATGAAAACAATGGGGCGGAGTAACACAACACAACACAACCATGTGATTAAAAGAAAATAACAAACCAGTGTGTACCTGAACACCAGCCCCATCATTCCAAACAGGGAAACAAAGACTAGATCCTGACACTTCCAGCATCTGAAAAACATCTTTGCCTTGTAGGAGGAGTGTCTGTGCACAGCATCGCATCATAAACTACTAGAATTAGATTAGAGACAGAAAGCCGAGCCATTCCAGTTGTCTTACAGCGGACTAGTGTCTCGGGATGAATGAATTAATTCCTGTTTATGTAGAACGGCTGATGTTTATGTGGCCTTGACTTTTCCCACTGATACACATGCATGAGGTTTGTGCAATATGTGAAAAATAAACCATGTTAATTGCACCGATGGCAAAAAAGCAGAATAACTGGCGATGGCGAGTGTGTAATTGTGCAGCGGTGTGGAAAGCCGTCTGACAGTGATCTACAGGACTCCATTAATTGCCATCAGAATAAGCCCCGCCCCTGGCCCCGCCCCCTGGTCACTCCGTCTCCCCCGACCCACATTCTCGCCAAGCTCATAATTACTAAAACCTTTAATTAATCTCGCTATCAGTTGGTAAATGTAGTGCCATATAAGTGAGTTATAGTTTGGGAAAATTGTGCGTGTATTTTATGTGGGGATGGGCGGGGGGGCACATGGTGGATTCAAGCAACATGCAACCTTGATATAGCGTCCCTAGTGATGATAGTGATAGTGTTTGATCATTTATCTCGCCCTTCATCGTTTTCATCTCCTTTCCTCCAGACGATAATTTTACATTTTGGCTGGACCGTGTATAAAACGAATATCTATATTGAAGATAATCAACCTAATGAAACTTATGAACTAATGAAAAATCCTCTACTCCACTCTTAGTTATCAGGCTGAATTAATGTACATTTTTGAAGTAGCGTCACTCCCGATCACCGATCGTGTCCAAAAGAAACAGCAACAAATCACGTAAAGTTGAAATTGCCTGGATCAGATCTATTGCTTTTAATATCCACATAAGGTCCCTTGTTTCCAGCTCCACACTGACCAACAATGAGTTCTTGTGTTTAAACCTAATTGAAGTGATGGATGAATTCTCAAACCTCCTTCCTGTGTTTCAGTAAGAATAAGTCAGAGTGGGAAAAGTGGACGCCGTGACCCTGCGTATGAGAGCCGACATCCAGCTCCGACGCTCGCAATAACTTTCCCCCTCGTGTCATCGCCAAAGCTCTGTGGGACGGGGAATATGTTGTGACATGTCCAGATAGGAGGCCTGAAATATATGCTGGCAGTTTGCCACCAGACTCCCTCTCAGTCCACAGATTAGACTGACGGGGGGAGGGGCTTGTGCCGACTGGAGGCTCAATCGTACAGCTACACTACCATCTAGTGGTCCGCGGAGGAACTGCACTGTTGGTTTAAAAGCTTGTTTACGTCTGACATTTGTTCCTTATTAAACGCTGCACTTGATGCAGCACTTCTTGTGAAGAGGGGCTTGCATCAACAACAATGACGGCGGGATTCTGGATTCTCTTGTAGGCTTCCTCAACTCTGAAAGTAGCATAACAAACAATGTTTCTAATAAAAAACAGTCGGATGGGACAGACGGACAGACAGATAAAAAAAGAGACAGAGACAGATATATACAGAAAGTGTATATATAAAGTTCTAATGAAATTGGTCGTGTACACCTCCATTTTCACAGACTTTACGGTGGTACACGGGCAATTTGTGTTTTTTTTTTTCTTATTTCTTATTCGTTTATTTCTCCCACTTAAGCGAAACATTGTCCTAAACTGGCTGACACTATTACACTTACGGTATGTAATTAAATTTCATTTGGGACTTCTGCTTAAATAAGTTTTTTTTTTTTTAATTCTGTCCCGATTAGGTGGTGTCCCAAATAAACTAGAATTATATTATAAAGTCTTGTATTATATTGTATTAAATGATATTATATTATAGTCATAGAAATACCAATAAATAGAGAGAGACAGGCAGGGATATAAAGGTATGGGACTAAAAACCTGACAGCAACACATGTAAACAGTAACACAATAACACAAGACAGGTAATTTACACACTTCTTGCGGAAGAGCTGATTGATCTCTAGCTCCGCCTCCTCCACGGTTTTGTCCAGTCCACGATCTCTGAGTCTTCGCTGTCTTTCCTCCGGGTTGACCGTGAGGAGCAGCACCAGGTCCGGCTGCAGCAGGTCTTGTGGCCACTGGTAGAGGTCCGAGTTGTGCCTGGGGAGGTTCTCGACCCTCCCACCCACGGCTGTGGCTATGGCATACGCCGCTGTGCTGTGCCAATATCTGACAAATACATCAAAAGTCCAAAACAAAACACTATTTTTTTCATTCTTTTAAAGGCCAAACCGAGGCGCATTTCATTTCATGCATGCCAGAATTTAGTCAGCTTCAACTCATGTATAGATTAACTGTTTAATTATTTATATTACATTTATATAACTCTATTTTAGAAACAGGCTTTTTTTTTGCAACCCATCTACATTTTCCCAGCGAATGAGCGAGTTTATCTTGCTGCAGCTAATGTTTTGTGCATTCATATGTAACAAGAGCAATGTTATGATGAACCTCTTCTAGTTTCTACTCCGGTATAGTCGCTTTTAGAATTCAGATCTATGCTAATATAAGGGATTTGCTGCTTCTTTACTCCATTACCCAGAATCCATCTCCCAGCAATTTCTTTTGCTTTGAGTCATACTGAGTTCATCAAGCGAGTGTATCTATTCCCTTGTGTCCTTCCCATTCAGTGTCGGTCAACTGTTGTGTGTTTTTGTAAAATGTTTCATCATTCTGTGGTTTGGATGATTCAACTTTGTTTCACGGGAGTGATGTCACTGTCCAATCAGTAGTAGGACACTGTCTTTGACACTCCCACTGTTGCTGATTGGCAGGTTCTGTCACCGCTCGGTTGATCTTGCATATTGAATTGTTATCTAAATCTAATCTTGTCAGCAACGCTTCGTTAATGCAGTTGGGCAATTCTTTTTTTAATTTTTGTCCAGAAAACATTACATTTTTCATCTCCTAACCAACTTATGGTGGTACGTTAAGTTTTATTTATTTATTTTTTTTTCATACTAACTAGTCAATCTATTTTTTTCCCCCATACTAACTACTCATAATATTTTTTAATACAAGCTAGTCATACTACTTTTTTTTAAACTATCCACGTCAAAATAAGTAAAAAAATATTATAAAGCACTACCTTACTTTGCGGTTTACTGCTGAATGCTAATACTGCTAAATATCATTCTGTTGAATAGATTGCATTTGTAAAGCAGGTTTACAATACTAAGGTGAATGTTCTACACGGTTATACAAGATACTAGAAGAATCTAGAAAAAGTAAAAAAAAAATTTAAAACAATGTCGTACACTGTTAGATCAAATACTAGAAGACCCGGTTAAAGTTTAAATATTAAAAGCCAAATAAACTGTGCAGGCTTTTTGCCTTCGGAAGGTTAGTGGCTGGCCATCAGGTATACATTATTTAGCTGTGTCAGATGTCTCCTCAATGGTTGGAATCTGGATCAAGCTCATGAATCAAGTACTTGTGTCTTGCCGTCTGGGATTGCATTACTTCACGTGTGAATAGACGCACACACATACCTGTCCACTATGACAGGAGCCCTTGAGGACTCTGTTCCGATGTGGGCAGCCGTAATGTAGTTCCCCAGAGCATAAAAGGCCCTGCGGATGAGAGGTGGTTCGGAGTCAAAGCGCTGTCTGAAAGGAGCCAGACACTGGGGAGGAGACTTCAGCAGACTGGCACTCAGAGACTCCCGCAGGCCTTCTGTGAGAGTAGTTTTCCCTGGATTCAAAACGAAACGGGATTCATCATTTCAGAACTGTGCATCACGTTTAACAGGTTCTCTCCGGCCTGTAAACGTGTGTTTGACGCCTAATTTAAAGGATCAAATGAAAGAATCAGTTTCAGTACCAACCTGTGGCGTCTAGTCCTTCAATCACAATAACTGGAAAATCTCCTCGTCCATTGGCTTCCAACTGCTGGTCGACGAGATCCAGCACAGACTTGGATTCAGGGATCGTGTCAGTGCTCTGATGAAGATTGATTTAAAAAAATGCAATTTATTCATCGGTTTTATGTTTATGGAGATGAGTTAATGACACCAGGTCATTTAAATACAGACATTTAAGGAGTGTTCAATAAACACAGCGTATACAGTACGTAAAAAGTCACTTGTGTACTCAGTACTACCATACTGTACTTTATATATTATGATTGTGAATTGTGTTTTTGCCGTTTTCAAAATAGTTTACACCAAAACAATTGGACCATACATTTTACATTAAAAAAAAAAAAACGTAACTGTAAAAAGTACAGCTGCGATGCTATTGACTGTATGAGATTGCACCCACAGTACTGTATAATTTACGAATATGAATAAAGTCTTCAACAATTAAAAACTACACTGTTTAAAATAAACTGTTTAAAATAAAAAGTTTATAGTAATACATTGGCCACTTTACAGTAAAAGGTTATTGGTTATACGAGATTGCACCCATAGAATTTGTTGGAATATTGTACAAAAATAAACCGTACATTGTATGGCTGCAATATGGCAATTCTGGTTGCCAGAACCGTAAAAAGCATGGTGGTGATGCTATTGGTTGTACGGGGTTGACATCCACAAAACTGTATACTTAACAGTTGTTAATTGTGGTTTTTATGGGTGATAACTGCAAGGCTTCCAATAAAAAGTACAGTTCATTGTATAAATTGTATTCAAAGTAGTATGAATCGAGATTTCTACAATTTGAAAATATGCAATTTCCACACTATACACTAGTCCCAGAACCAGAGGTGTCACGTAACAATGACACTTAATCAAGTAATGCTGAACTTAATTATACTTTACTTGAGAACCCACTGCCTACTTTTTACTTCCACTACTCACTTTTTAATGCAAATGTATGTACTTTCTACGTGTTATATTTTAAAAACTAGCCACGTTACTCCTATTTCATTGCGGTTAGTTTTATTACACATATATGGTTCTTTAATGTGTAAGCATTGTAATAAAATGTATTCATTTGTAATATTACAACTTACGTACATACCGTACATACAACATTTTGATATAATGGCATTATTTCCTTGCATTACGTTTACTTCAAATTGTTTTGCCGGTACTAGCACCAGTACTTTTACTTAAGTAAAATGTTGAGCTGATCATTTTCTTCCACCGAAGTATTTTTTTTAACTCTAGTAATTATACTTAAGTAACAATTGTGACTACTTTTGACAGCACTGCCCACAACACTAAAGACCCATACAGTACCTCCTGGAGAACTTTATAAGCCTCGTCCATGCAATAGAAGACATCAGAGTTCCTGATGTCCACTGCGGATGGATGCTGATCCTGGACCGGTGCTGGACTGATGTACTGTCTCACACTCTCGGTTTGACTGACAGGTGTCCACGGTTCCTGCCAGTAGAACTGACCATCGTTTTTGTACGAAAACACACACACGGATTGACTCTGCTGAAATGCTTTTAATACATCCTCGCAATGGACGGACGTGGATCGCTCCCGTACGAAAAAGCCTTTGGCAAAGCTGCTTTTGACATGCGGGATGAAAGACGACGCGTCAAACACATCACAGTCTCGCGCCAGAGTTTCGGACAGCTTGTGTTTGAGCTGCGCGTGAGCTCGTGCTCTCTCGATCCGGCTGTCACCGTCAACATGCAGCGAGAAGAGTCTCCCGCCGTCCGCGAACAGTGGCCGGTGCTCCCGCCGGAGGTCGCGCGGCTCCGGGCTGAGTGTGAAGTACAGAGGCTCGGCTCGCGGGTCCAACTCGACGGAGAACAGGCGCAGGCACAGCTGACTACGGCGAAACATGTCTGTTTTCAAACGCTGCGCAATACGTCTTCAAAAAGCCGATATGTTTTAGAGTCAACAGATCTGTATCTTGGAAACGGCGCTTATGAAGAAACGAAACCGAACTGGAAAACGAAAGTAAAGCAGCGCTGGACACTTACGTCACTCGAGGGCGCGCGCGAGCTCAATTTCTGTGGCGATCGAATGTTATTTAAAGAGACGTACAATTAACGGATGACAATATTTTTCTAACAATAAACTACACCGTGATCTAAACAACACATTAAATCGGCATACTTTATTATATCGATATGCGTTAGCGTTACTAATATTCAATTGTCAATGTTTACTTTTTTATGCGATTTTTAATGTGATGTTTTTCTAGAATTGTATTGGATCTTTGAATCTTCCTTTGATTCCAAATGCTGTATACGCATGTTTAAGTACAGTAACAACACGTGATTACCACATTTACTGTATTAAACGTCTAAAAAAGCTTAAAAGTATAACTAAACGATAGCTCACGATACTTCTTTCTGAAAGCTCAAAGAGTTAACAGACCACAATTAACTTCTGTCAACTTTATAATAACATACAAGTGTTGAATGACTTGTTAAGTCTTGTTGTCAATGTTTACACACACATTGGAATACATATAAGGTCGCCCTACTAGAAAACCTAAGATAAGATTAGAAAACCTTACTGAAAATTATTTTTTGCAAAAGACTAAAATGACTAAAAGCGTGTTACAGGAAGTCGTCGTCAACGTCAAATCTAAAACAGTTTATAACAGAGATAATAACAAATAGAAGTGCAAATAAGTGTTGTGTGTTGTGTTGTCTTGTATTACACACGGTTTGATTTGAATACAAAGGTCGCCTTCGAATTTCTTGTTCAACCGCATTTTTATGGATTAAACGAGTGAGCATCCACCTATTTATGTGAAACAGCTGACTGAAAGTTTTTTCTTTCGGTTTCGAGCCTTCTCTTGAAAAAAGAAACTCACAGCAGATCACGCGATTATAAAAGAGGAGGCTGATCTCCAAGCAACATTTGACATTTGACTTGATCCATCAGCATGGTCACAATAAACCAAGTCGGGTTTGCCAGAATGCTGGAGCGCTTCAGTCTTAAAGCCGTCAGGAGCTTCTTCTCATCCCTGTTGAGGTGGATCTCATTACTGTTCTATAAAGAACATGTCCATCAATCAGCTGTTGGAGGGATCGGTCCCCCGAAGACGCGAGGAGCCGTGGAGCTGGAGCAGGAACCTGCGGGGCAGAAGACAATTCCAAGAAGCGTAAATTATCATTTTACCCGGCAGTGCAACTACAAATGCGGATTCTGCTTTCACACCGCGAAGACCTCTTTCGTCTTGCCCCTGGAAGAGGCAAAGAGAGGCTTGGAACTTTTAAAAGAAGCAGGTAATTTTACACGTCTGCTTGTTCAATTAAATTATTGGAGATATGAATCGTTTATTGTAAACAATATGCTATCAGACAAAATCAGTATGCAATCAATATGCTGACAGTTTGTGAACTTTACACATCAACTTCTAGTAGAACAGCTTAGACAAAATACATCGTCGTCACGTGATCAGATAAGTTTAAAAACACCGCAGCTCCAGGAATCCGTTTAATTAATGATAGAATTTTTAATGTCGCTTGAAAAGAAATCATATAGGGCCAACAATCTGCCCCTGTCACCAGATCGCGACTTTTGACGATTTTATAACGATTTCGCGAGATGATTAATCCAGATTAAAAAAAAAATAAGACCGCTTATGACTTTCTTATAATTACTTAGGAATGGAAAAAATCAATTTTTCCGGAGGGGAGCCCTTCATGCAGGACAGGGGAACTTATTTGGGTGAACTGGTGCGTTTCTGCAAACAGACGCTGCGGCTGCCGAGCGTCAGCATTGTCAGCAACGGCAGCCTAATCAAGGAAAGATGGTTTGAAAAATACGGTAAGTCCCGTTACTGACCGGCAGAGGGAAGCAAAGACTAGAATAAGAAATGCTTGACAACCTAGATATCCAGCTAAAGTCTTAATCTTCAACCACAACACAGCAAAAATATATATATATTATTTGAATGTATTGTTTTCATACCGTTTATACCGTGTATCAACGGTATATATATGTGTAACAATAACAAATACTTTTTTATTAACAATTTGTATTAACACACACACACACACACACACACACACACACAAATAGATTCACCTAATTGTTTTTCTCTGCAGGTGCCGATTTGGACATTTTGGCCGTTTCTTGTGATAGTTTTAATGAAGACACCAATAAAGTAATTGGTCGAGGTCAAGGGAAAAAGAGTCATTTGGACAACCTGCATAAAGTTCAGAACTGGTGCCACAAGTATAAGGTGGCTTTTAAAATCAACTCAGTAATCAACACCTTCAATGTGGATGAAGCTATGAGAGAGCAAATCACAGCTCTAAACCCTGTGCGCTGGAAGGTGAGTAAGAGTTAGTGTAAGATCTCTGTCGCTTAGTGCGATTCAACATATAGATGTCATTTACACACAGGTCTTCCAGTGTCTATTGATTGAAGGGGAAAATGTTGGTGAAAATAGTCTCCGGGAAGCAGAGAGATTTGTCATCACTGACCAGCAGTTTCAAGAGTTTCTGGTTCTTCACCAGGATGTAAGGTGTCTAGTCCCAGAATCTAATCAAAAGGTGATTTGTTTTTTTCTATTGTTTGCTATGGTTTTTATAATAATTATATTATATTTTTATAATCAAATATTTTATATATCGTTGTGTGTATGTATGTGCACACACACACACACACACACACACACACAGATATTATATATGCATTATGCACATATATGCATGATAGTACTATACTGTGTTTTATAATAATTATATTAAAATACATTTTTGAAGCAATTTTCAGTCTGAATTGTCACAATAAAATGAAAAAAAAAAAAAAAATGTTGACATGGGTATAATTATTGGAAAATTATTTAACTATCTTAAATCATTTCTTGTATTTTCCAAACAGATGAGAGACTCCTACCTGATTCTTGATGAATATGTATGTAAATATTTAATTACTAAGTCATTAATATTTTAATTGCCATGTAAATATTTTATTTCACCATTGTTTTTTTCTTTGCTGTCTTGTTCCCTATTAAATTACTAATTATTAGTTCACTCTTTCTACCCTTGTTTTTTCTTACTATTACTTTATTGGCTGCTCCATTTTTCCCTATAGCTTTGTTAGCTACTTATTGTTTTTTTTTTTTTTTAATTGTTGTGTCATTTTGCTTTTTAAAAAGTGTTTTGCATTTGTGGTGTAATATTTTGCCACTCAAAGCATTCATTTATTTTGATTTGTAGAATAAAAGCCCTTGTTCCTTCCTGATAATCCTATTCAAATATTAAATTCAAAAGTATTTTATCCATGCTAAATATCCCTATCCCTATTATAAATAAGCTCTTATTGTTTCATCACTAATGTTGTAGATGCGCTTCTTGGACTGCACAGAGGGAAGAAAAGACCCGTCAAAGTCCATCCTTGATGTTGGTGTGGAAGAAGCCATCAAGTTTAGTGGATTTGATGAGAAAATGTTTCTCATGCGAGGAGGGAAATATGTGTGGAGCAAAGCAGATATGAAACTGGAATGGTGATACATATATATATATATATATATATATATATATATATATATATTTATATAACATATAATATAACATATTTTTCAAGATTATCACATATATGTACTGGTTTGTTTAACTATTTCTTAAAAAAACATTTGTATAAAAAACTACATTTGTATTTCTGTCAATAATGAAGATCAATTTCTGTATTTCTTTTAGTTTGAATTTGTGATGTGTTTGTATGCTGTTTTACATTGATATTTTAATCTGCACAAAAGTTTAGGTTTAAATTCCATCGATTTTTATTACAAGCTTGCAATATTACAAGCAAACACCCTCAGCTACAGAATTTATCCAAATTCGATTTATGCTCCGTTGCCGTTTTCTGCCAATGCATTGAGATTTTAAACATTCTACAAAAACAACTAATTTCACATGTGCAGTATTTGGCAATATGTGTAAGTTATTGTGAACATAAATCTGAATTAAATTTCAAATAGCCTGCAGTTTAAGAATACTGTTATCTTAAACTTAAAGAACATCTGCCGTTAGAATGACTGGTTGGCACAAATATGCCACAAAAACTCGTCCAGATAATTTGACTAATAAAACAGAGCGATAATAAAACTACGCACTCCAAAGTTCGACGTTAATGACGTCATCGATAACTCCAGCAAGTGAGTTGATTAGCCGGTGTATTAAGTAATGCATGTTAATTATGAAATAAAGTATCCGTTCAGTCAAGCAAGTTTCACGTTTTGTTTGTGAATTCAAAATGCATATATTTCAAAAATGTCCTGTATACAGTAGTGGGATTAATAAAGTCTATGTTATCTAATTTGCAAATTATGGATCCTATCGCATCATTAACAATTGTTGTATATAATTAATCGAGCGTTTTGAGGAACATATTTTTTTTTAATTATTTTTAATTACAAAACCATGTCAAGTTATCAACAGGGTTGGTTTTGGAGCGTCGTTGCGCGTGTCGTCCTTTAGGGGGCGCGCACGCGACGACTTGGTTTCACAGACATATATAGACTGACAAACAGAGATGCGCTGTCTGTGCAACGCAGCACTGGGAAATACTCGCACTAATGGCGTCTTCACAACACGTTCGACGGACCAGCTGATTCTGGCGTTTACATGCAAAACTACATGAAGACATAAGGTAAAACGAGGCAGCGTCGAACACATCTAAGCAGTTTCTCTTCCTTCCGCCAACAGCTCTCCCTGTTGTCGCTATCTGTGTGTGGACTTATTGCAGCGGTTTGTGCTGCTCGTTTTTAGGCTTAAAACGTCCATCGGTCGGCAAACTACTGTGTGATGCGATCTTTAATCAGTCTCTGTTTGCAATGCCTTGCGGTCTACGCTACCGTGTAACGCCGAGCGCGACTTTTCCGCGCTCTCGATACGTGTCGTTGACCGTGTAAGATGGCTGTTTACTATTACTATATCATCGCATCGGTGACTGATTTTACGCGGTTGTTTTGTAGTCCGCGAACCGGTGAGGAACCGACGTGGTCTTGTTTTAGACCGGGGCCCGTCGATGCTGAGGATGTGTGACGGCATTTGCTGTAGGACAAAAAGTTTCTTGGCTCAAAGGAGCTGTTGTGTATTTTGGAGGGAGGATGTAGTTCAGTTTCTCAACGGAAGGTCTTGAGTAGTGATGCCCAGCCTAACGCCCGCGGGCCGTGAATATTTCACACTTGTTTGTTCACATACGTACGTGTTTGTGTCTTTGGAGGCTTGTGACTGCTAATATTAGAATAATTTCAAGTCTGAGTGATCCGTGAAGGACATGAGAAAAGAATGTCAACCACAGTTGTGTTGAACTGTCACTTGGGAACTTTAAAATGTACAAAAACTATGTTTATGAGAAGGAAAAACATGGGTTTGGTCTTGAACTTCAAAACATGGACCGGTCTTGCATTATTTGCGATCATCATCATTCTATGCAGGGGATGATGTGAAAAATCTCAAACCAAACATTTTCGAACTAGTTCTGCCACTGCAGAGTTCACACTAATTAAATACACATTAGGCGAGTCTGACAATTATTGATTTGTATTTTTCTCAGGTTTCATCAACTAGACTGGTTTTAAATATCCATGTAAAAGTTTCTTTACGTTGTGGCCTGTGAAATTTACAGCAAAGTCGGGTTAACGTGGGGAAAAAAAGTAAGGAAACCCGTTAAACAGCAGGCTTGCAATGTGGATGAAAACATATCAAAAGGTTGATTTAGGATTTATTGATTTAGGAGATTTTTCGTGGTTGTTTTGCACCTGCAAACACATTGCAATTCACATTTTGTGTCATTAAAATACACAGAGAGCCTTGTTTTGATGAACAGTACGTGATTCTCATTTTAAAATCACACTTTGGAATCAGAATTGTTGGGCAGAGCCTCTTTCTGATGTTTACACCAGGATGATAACACTTTTAATATTATTGTTGGTGGCTTAATGGGTGGGACTGTCTTGTCACGGAAATCACATTTGAGACCCGGTCAGGGCTTTGCTGTTTCAAGATGCATGTTTGACTGTGCTTGCATGGGTTTCCTCTGGGTCTTCAGTTATTTCTCGCACTCGAAAATCATGTTCAGGAAAAGTGGAGTCTAGACTTATTGCCCAAAAGTGTGTGTGAATGTGTGAGTCCAACTCTGCGATTGGCTCCATCAATCCAGGCCGCCATCTGGCTCAGAGTAACTGGGATTGGCTTATACTCCTTGTGACTCAGAAATGTAGAAGTTTTTTTTTTTGCAAATTTCTAGATTGATTCAGATTCTGTTGGCAACATTTGCCTATTTCTTTTTATGTTAAAATACAGAATATGAAAGTAACAGCATCTGGTGTTACATAAAGCACATGTAATATTTTAAACAAACCTAGACACTTACAGAATGTTTAAATATACATATGATCAGAAATGTTCTGACTTAAAGAAAATGTTCTAACATAAATATTTCCCTAACTATTTCTTTATAAACATTACTAAATAATAATAATAATAATAATAATAATTCAACCTTTATTAGTCCCTCAGTGGGGAAATTTTTTCTCAACACAATACTATAAATTTCATATTTATTGTTTCAAATAATCATATATAATGTCATATATTGCATATATTGCAGTCTAAGACAAATTCAGTAAAAATGTTTTAATTTGGAAATGTTCTGTTTAGTTTTTATTTTCATTTTTTTCCCTTTGCCCCCAATTCATTGGACAGCAATTTCCTGTTGCAAAAAATGTCCAGTCCAAAAACCTCAAACATCGTGTGATTTGTGTGATTTCCTTCCATCTGGTTTCCAAACCACTTTTTCATTTCTGGGTCACATGTAGCTGGACCAGCACTTTGGAAATTGTTCAATTTGGATTTAATTGAACGCAGTACATTTTTAATCCGAATTATTTTATGTAAATGTTTATTTTGAATAATTATAAACTCCCATGTTTCTGATGTAAACCGACACAACTAACAGCTATCTCACCGTCTTCTGCATACATCTGATCGGGCATGACAGCCCGGCTAATATAGTGTTAGCTTGTTTAGCATCTCGCCGTTCTGTTTTCAAGATGTTTGCTGCAGTTAAGATAGAAAGGCTTTATCTCTGTGAGCCGTGAGTTAATATTTTTTTTAGCTTCGACTTGTTTTCAAAGTTGTCTGCAAATATTTGACACAGTTTGAAAAGTTTCAGTTCAGTCTCTTCGGTGTACATGTCGAATTTGTCATAAATTAAAATTTTGCTTCAGTTTGTGCTTCTTCAGGCTGGACCGTGTTTGCGGGCTAAAGGTCCATCACCAAGGGAGGAGTGTATTTGACTTTGACAAATAAGAGCAATGTTCCCTGTGCTGTTTGGAATGGAAGTGAATCAACTGAAAACTTCGCCAATCCAGGAAGATAACATGTTTTTGTAACGTTTACAAAAACCAGAGGCTTAGGAAGCAGATCTTATGCTTTTTAGTTTTCATTAAAAGGGTGTTTATCTGGAAAGACTTATCAAAGAGTGGGTTTTAATGCGCTCTGTTGATTTCGGAGTGTGTGTTATTATAATGGACTCTATTAGTCTGTCACATGGAGATGCAGTCAATCACTGCATCTTTGGGCCTGAAGTTTGGGACACACCCTGGGTTGATGGCCAACCACAGAGCGAGATACACACACATTCACACTCTCACTCACACCAGGGAAATTTTCACAACCAAACTCCATTTCTCCTGATTGTTTTTGGACTGTGGCATGAAACCTGAGACCCAGAGGAAACACACGCAAATACGAGGAAAAAACGACTTGAACTTGGATTTTGAAATGGGTTCTTATTACTGTGAGGCAACAGCACTACCCACTACACTTTTTACGCACCTCAAGGAAAGTTACTAAAAATAATATTTGTACGGAATTGTTCAAGCAAGACATTATTCGTGTTAATGGCTGTATACATATACTCTATATAAAATCAAATGTCCATGAAGCCATTTGCTGTTCACATGTCTGAGTATACTAAAACGCTTCTGGAACCAGCAAAATATATTTTTAGACATATAAATGGCCTTGCCTGACCTTTTCAACACCCACACGCTTCTATTTGATGCAGCATATGCATTACCGAGCACTTAAAACTGTTAAAAGATGGCAGTGGAGGTCCAGAGATGAAAGAGCCATTTTGCAATTTAATTATAAGAGACAGTATGGCAACAGTCTGTTAACTCCCGAACTCTTTGCAATGCCAACTGTACTGAATAATTCATGCCATCAACCTTTTTAATCATATATATAATATTGATTTATTTTTGCTGGCTTTTTTTTTGGCATCAAAGACGTTGGCGTTGGGTTTTATTTCTTTTCGAAGCGAGTCAGAATTTGCCAGGATTGATCTGAAACGCACCTTGTTTTCTCTGTTAGTCAGGCTTCATCTCTATCATCGATGTCAGAAGCTGCATTGTTGCCCCGAGTGAGCGCAGTAAATGCGCAGTACCGAAGGTGACCTCATCCAGCTTCATGTGAGTTCACTCGCAAGAAGCAACAGCTTTGTGTGTAAGATAAACACAATAAACGTCTTTCCTACAATTTCGGCTCATTATCATTAAAAATTATTTTGGATAATATGGTTCCTTGCGAATCACGCGGAGTGGTTAAAACTGAGATTCGGACACTTAATTACACACTTATACACAATTTACACTTTATACACTTCATTACACACACTTTTCACATTTTTTAAAAATGATCCCAAAGTTCAAAACTTTGTATAAAAAAATTGATTATTAAAAAATGAAAGCTAAAGTAAAAGCCCTTTTTCAGGCTCAAACATTTGTCTGAGAAATACAAAAGATGGATGGATGGATTGATTCCTGCATTATAGAGATGCAAAAGGACATTTGTTTCCAAAATAAGTCTGTCTTGTCCATAGCAAAGCTTATTTAGGCTTCGATATCCTGTCCTTGATGATTGTTGGACTTTTTAGGCATCTTCTTTTTTCTTGCTTTAATTGACGTCATCACTAGCAAAAAGGCATTTTCACAAGTATAATGTGGGTATCAAAAAATGAGTCATGGCACGAAGATTGATTAACAGTGATCAACTGCCAATCAGGATGCAGAACACAGTACGCTGTAGAATAATTAAAGAAAAGCAAAAAAAAAATAAATTGCAGAACTGCCAGGTGGCGAAAGATGATTTGCGTTTTAACGAGGGAACGCTGTACAAAAAACACGTAATTACGAGTTTTGTAGCAAACTTAGTCAGAACCATTTGGGATGTGCACACCCTTCTGCTAGAGCTGACATATAGCTGCAAAAAGAAATGAACATGGAGTGAATCGGTGGTGGAACAGGACCACCTGTTCCTCTGGCTTTTGTAATGTCATGGTGTAACCTAGATAAATAAGCGGTGCGGAGGGATGGATTCTTTGCTTTTTTTTTTTCTATTTTTTTAAAACAGCCTGGCATACCGGTGTGATGAGTGTCATTGATTGATTGATTTTTTTTTTCATCCATTTTCTCAGTCGGATCCCACTCAAAGCTTGACATCTCCCATCATCATCAAGCATTGCTACATGTGATGGAATGATTTAATTTGAATGTTAATAACCTGATGGCAACTCTACAGGCACAGGAGATTGTAAATGTATAGGAAGCTGTGCCTTATTTTCTTTCCTTTTACATATACCACCATGGAAACGGTGAGAAGGTAGTTTAATTTTCTTATCGTTTTACTTCAATACGTTCTATTTTTGTTGCGTATTGATAGTTTCTGTTTTTGAGTTCTGAATTGAATGTTATAAGATTGAACTTCCTAAAACTCACATTACTCACAGTTTTATAAATGTAATAATTTAAACTTTTCTCACGTTCTTACAAAAAGCTTAAACGCAGAATCATTTTTTTATAAATAATTTAATACATTTTTGTTACTAAATGGCACTACATATTTTACGCATTTGTATCCACTTTATTTTTTACGTATTTGTATCCATTATTCATGAACGTTTCCATTTCTGTGTTATGGGGGAGCTGGCGCCAATCTCTGCAACTCCTGGTCAGAAGGCGGGGCACTCAACTGGCTTGGTTGAGCCAATCACAAAGTAAAACACGCATTCACAAATTATGATTTTTTTGAACGCACGTTTTTGGACTGCGGATGTATTCCGGAGACCCAAAATAAACCCTCAGGACCGGGATGAACTTGAGTCTATACCATGTCCTCCTCGCTGGGTTTTTGTTTAAATTATGTCTGCAATTCTTTTATAATTTGTACTTATTATTAATTAGCTATTTTACAAAAGGCGTTGTTTCTCATAATACCTTTATTTATAACTGAAACATTAATGTAATCAAATTTGGCTTTTTTGCTTTAATTGACTAATTTACAAAACCATTTATTTAATAAAAAAATATTCAATCAATGACTACACAATAAATGTTGTTTACATGTTGTTAAACACAATAACATGTTGTTAATAAATGTTTATTCTACAATTTTTATTAAAGAAGAACCTGGATCCCAAGGCTTGTGTGGAGTGAGAGTTCTCGTTGAGTTTCATTGACTTTTATTTACACATGGTGTTAACCTTTTTTTCCTTCACTTACTAGATGTTTAGAAAACAAGCATGATGCTGTCTAAGTCACGTAGACATACCAGACAGATAAATAACCGTGGAAGTACCAGGCAGAAGAATGACCGCGACACACTAATAGACAATACAAGTGAAGACTGGACTTGGGCACTGGAGATGTGGACTCAGGTGGTGATGGGAACCCTGGAGGAGACCTTCTAATGACAAGAACGAGGTGGATTAGTAACAGCTATCAGCTTCAATGGTGTTCTGGGTGTCTCAATCTCAGACCAGATGGAGTGTGACTGTGAATGTGGTGTTCAAATTAGTCCGTGGAGACAGGTCGAGGTGTTAGAAATGAGAAGATTGGAATCTGATGACAGTGGTGGTGCCTGGCGTTTCCATTTCTCACTGTTTTATTGTTCCTCTTCATGGTCGCCAGTCCTCAGTCACCATGGAAAGTGTTTCTCTTATTCTGAGAAGATGGCCGTCAGAAGCTCTCGTAGCTGCAGGATGTCTAATCTCAACACATCTGCAAAGTTGTTGTTACTTCAGGATGTTTGAGAACTCGCCCTACTGTTGCTTAACTTCATTTTTCGACTTGTTTGTACTGGCCTGGTGCGCAGCAATCATTCTGGGATTGGTTGTGATATATCTTGGTGGTGGTTGTTGTTCCAAATAGTTTTAATTACGGTCTAGAATTACAACAGCTCTCAATAATATTTTCTAAGCGGCTTTTGACAGAATGGTCAGAAACTCTTATTTGAAATGGCAATTAAAAAAAAATATCTTAGCCAGTTTCTACAAAAGTATGGTCTGATTTAAGATTATAATTGGTTGCAATTAATTAAAATGACGAATGAAATGGTATTTTGTCATTATAAATTCCACAGTCTTCAAAACTATTTTCAAAACTTTTTTCCACACATATTACTTTATATTGGATTATACGGTCCACGAAGCAAAACAAAATATTTTTTGAATTTTAGGTTTTTGCCATTTTTGATAAGAAGAGATTTTCGCCACCTTTCTTTTGCCTTTCTTTCTTTAAACTCTGCGATTAGCTGTTCCTCTTAGTTCTTCATTCTGACAGATTTTCATGGGAAAAAAAAACCGCTCACTAAGCACAGGAACGCACAAGTTGCACTGAAATATAAGGCAAAAAAAAAATTCTTGAAAGAAAAGTGTGTCTTACAAAATGTACATTAGTTTAGTTTAACATTAAAATTGTATCACTAATTAATTTTTGCTCAAAGCTGTAATAAGTTTACAAGTGAAGCAAGTAAAATAAGGGAATTTGTCAATGTTGGCCACTAGGGGCCTTATCAAAATCACGCTCTGCATTTCACCATCCAGTGAAGTTACCCACACAAACCTGGAGCAGTGGGCAGCCTTAAGCCATGGTGCCTGGGGGGCATTTGGAGTTCAGTGTCTTGCTCACAGGCTCTTGGTTTGGAGACCCACCGGACCGCGATTCAAATTTAGTAGTAGTAAGTAAGTAGTAAATTTATTTATATAGCACTTTTCTCAGACAGAATCACAAAGTGCTTTACAAGGTGTAAGAGACAAAAGACAGTAAAATCATAAAATCAACAAGATAAAACCCAAACAGTATAAAACTAAAGAAGAAATAAAAGATAAATAAAAAAATGTACACCTAGATCAATGGATATTCTCTGAACACTATTAATGTTCCAACTCTGGAACCCCAAGGTTTAATTAAAGGTGCTCAGATTATTCATTCAGATGAATCTTGGATTTGTGAAACCAACCCTGAAAATGCAGTTAACATGCTTCTTAAACTGTTGCAGATGGAAAAAGTCGTTGGTTATTTTCTTGAATAAGTTGAAAAGGATAAGCAGTGGGCTGCACAAATGCCGTAAAATGGCCAGACTGTAGTCGAATGCTTTTATCGTCTTCATTGGTACCATTTTTATCCTGAACTTTTCTCCAACCTGTATGGTGATTTGTTACAAGTCATTTGGCATTCGCTCTTTTGTGTGGAGGTGTAATGAGGCTACGGTTTTTGACAGGAAGCCAGGAATGACCTTTACAGAACGACAGACCAAGTGCTGACGTACCACCTCGGCAGGTTCGTCCCCGGCCAGCAGTCAGACACCAGCCTTGATGAAGGGGAAAAAAACTCGCTGGAGATCCGGCAGCCAGGGACAGTACGATATGTTCTCACATTACCTTCAGTTTCACCACTTTAGAAAGTTTGAGGTAGTTTGACCTTGTGCGAGGTAATCGACTTCGCTTTTTTTTTGTCTTATCTTTAATTTTTATAGTCACAACAGAATGTATCCAGTGTCGTGACGCGTTCTCTTCACCAATTCTTTTCAAGTCGGGTAACGAATCAGTGGAGCTTCTAAAAATAAACATTTATTTATTTATTTTGCAATTCCAGCAACAATTGCATCGTTGTAAATGTAATCTGCTTATTCGTTGTAGCTTGAAACTTTGATTCGTTGTCAATGGAAACAAATCATTTGAATTTTTTTGTTTTTTCAGTGTGTTACAGTTTCTTTTAACATTCTCTCTTTCAATCGGCAGAATTTGACGGCTAAAATTCAATAATAACAGAATTAAGTTCTTCCATAATTACGCGGTGGACCAATGATCAGAATCGACGTGTGTGTGTGTGTGTGTGCGCGCACATATATGTGTATATAGGACAACCAATAAAATGTAGAGTGTGTTAAAGTCCACTGTGGTTTGTCACTGACCAATTGTTGCATTGAATTGTGTATAATAGTATGGTTCCTGGACACTGACCCTCACAGGACCCCCGACACCACAGCTTAAGGCTGCCCACTGCTCTGGTTTTATGTGTGTTCCTTTCACTGTGTTTGTGTAGCTTAACTGGTTGCAGAGCACCATTTCAATACAGGCCCTATTGACAAACTCACTCACTTTACTTGACTTAGTAGTCTATTACCACATGTGTGTGATTGTGATTTCTTGTTGCAGTAAAGGAGGCAGAAGTGAGAATGAATTATTTCATCTTTGCTTTTCAGCTTCTCTATAAAGTTGAGCAAGAGAACATTGCGTTCTCGCTTGTGAAGGTCAGAATGAAGATACACCAATATAGTGAAATATTAAAGCTTCTGCACTCTTCTTCGCTCTATTCTTGTGAGAATCTCTCATACAGGAAGTAAAAAAAATAACGAAGGGGGATTATTCTATCCAAGCTATCTATCTGTGAATGATCTTGGCAGTTGATTCAGATTGTGGATACATGTGGATTCAGATTCACATTCAAGCCGAACGACTGAATGCTGTGGTGTTGTCTGAGAGGAACTTCTTAGAGAGCATTTTCAGTGCATTCCGGGTCGACATCCAATAAACAACAGCTCTGCTAAATGTCATCCCTGATGTTTTGTTTGTGCCGTTGTGCCGCATGAGATGAATAAAGAGTCGTCCTCTGCACAGACATTAATGAGGATGAGGTGGCAGACCGAGCGGCGGAGATGAATCGATGCTGATGAGGGAGATGAGTTGTGACAGGTTGAAGGAAGAGTGATGTGGAGTCTGTGAGCTCGGCTCTAGATCCAAGACTCTGCACTATTACACTATCAGCTTATCATTTCTTCTCCTCATTAGCAAACCAAACCATATTGTACAGCTTGCTGTTAGCGATTCTAAAGCGATTCTCTTTGACTCATTAATTAATATCTGATAAGCATAAATTCTGACTATCATCTTGGGTTTTTTTTTTCATTTCATGAGCACGTTGGGTTTCAAAATGCACATCCAACTCAGTTATTCACCTACTCTCTTGTTTTTGGACCCATGGAGGAAGTTGGAGACCCAGAGGAAACCCACACATGCATGGACATGGAGCTTAGCTCTTCCTTGCTGTGAACCAACAGCGCAACCCACTAGCACAGCTGTGCTGTCTTTCATTATTAATGTATTTGAACATGTGTCTCTACTCTTATACAGGAAAATATTTAGAAGAAATCGCATGGTTAACAGTAATGGCCGCCAAAAGTAAACATAGCGTACAGAATACAAGATAAGATCACATGGTCCAGTTGTAGTACATGTATATCAAGTATATAGATGCTTGTACTTTTATTTTGTATTTATTTTATTAGTACATTATGTTTATTTTATTGACATTTTATGTTACATTTGTGTATTTTATTATTGAGTAATTGTATATTACCTTCAATTCATGTCTGGATTTTGTCTGGATCAGATCTGGTGAAAATTCTGTATTTTAAAACGGGCAATAAATGTAAACACAAATGGTGACGCAAAGCTAACAGATTAATTTGAGTATAATAAATCCGACGCTGCTGTAAATATTTTCATTGTTCCTTGTTCGTTCAGCTCTTGAAGGGAATGAGACGCGTATCAGGAAGTGATAAGTTAAGCCACACCAAGTTAAGCTGAAGTGTTTGGTGGATCACAGTGTAACTCGGTAAAACACTTGTGTAACAGACAAAAAAAATCATCATACGTACCTAAAAAAAATGTTGGGATTGTTTTGTAAAACAAATGTGATCTTTCATTTCCAGATATTTTGCACTTGTTATGGTGCTTGAATTTCTGTTCAAAGGTCATGTAATATTACCGCTATATACATGCATACACAGCACACACATATACTGTATGTACACGCACACACCATCCCTCTTTAGCTTGAGCGCTGTGCTGGAAAACAAGTGGCTGAACTGTTTTTGCTAAAATTCCATTTCAAATCCACACAGTGAGACAAAATGATATTTCCACTCAAGTTCTCCTTCAGCATCAAAAGAAAACCGACCGAATCTCTCCAGCCTGTCGTCCTCCTCCATTAAAGTCGGTCACTTTCAAGCGCGTCTCGCAAAAGCACTTCATACCCAGACTTTAAGCTGCATAATTTAAACGGCGCTAAATGCATTTGACCCTTTCGGCACTCTCGCAGACCTTCTCCATAAGAAATCGTGGTAATTAAATGTGCATTTAGAGAACGGGATGGCGAGATGAGCCATTACGGAAGCAATGGTGGTGGCAGCAGGGCTCGGCACTTCAGATTGGCAGTTTTGTTTGTTTTCCTGCGTGGAAGTGTGCAGACTTTCTAATAGATCTCTTCTGTTTCTGTGTCTTCTCAGCTCTGCAGCAGACACCATGACCACCGCTAGGTATAGACCCACCTGGGATTTGGCCCTGGACCCGCTGGTGTCTTGCAAGCTCTGCCTGGGAGAGTTTCCTTTGGAGCAGATGACCACCATCACTCAGTGCCAGTGCGTCTTCTGCACCCTGGTAAGTAGCATGGACATCTCATGTTTGCAAGGTTTCAAGCTAAACAAATTCAAGCTTTTAGATGAATTTTTCCAATGGAAGTTTTGAACCCAACTGTAAACAAAAGACTCAACTATGGTTTTGATAAACGAAAGGATCAAGTTGTTTTTATCAGATGTAGACTAGGACACTCCAGACTCACTCATTCATATTTATTATTGGATGAAGAAAAACCATGCTGTGATGATGTGGGAATATACTGTCTGTAAAGCATATTTTAATTGACTGTGATCGATTGTGTGATATTAGACAACGGTTTTATTCAGAAAATGTTTTAACAGATGTTTTTAAGAACGTTTTACCACAAAAGATTTTACAATTTTTTATCAGAAATCAACATGAAAGATTGTATCTAATTTGTTGAAGTCATTTTGAAATGTTGTGTATTTTATTGCTATTCATCAACTGTGATAGAGATGTATTGATTTCTAAAGAGTAAAATTGTCAAATACCATGTTGCCATTAATATAGCCATTGAAGCTAAAAATCAAACAAACAAATGGAGGTTTTTCTAGAAGGATTAGAATGAACTGCAGACCAACCTGTTGTCGTGATTTTCTTCTGAATCAAAGTGCAGGTGTTGACATGCTTATCAGATCAATAATGCAAGATGTAGTGTGGATTGAGAATCTGTGCACCAGAAAGAGTCAAGATTCCAAATTGCATAGATTAGGAATAAATGGGGTGCATACTATTTCATTCGTTGACTGGTCTGTGGCTTTTGGATTATATTTGTTTCATATTAGTGTAGGGAACGATAATGCGGACAAAATTTGAATAGATTTTTTGGAAAACAATTTGAAGTACATGGGGTTTGCTTTGACTCACAGCAATTTTAATTTGTGATTTTACACAGCCACAGCTGACAGAATTGATCTGCTTGAGATTATAAGACTTTATCTTTTTGATTGTCGCAAAAATGCGCATCTGCATTCAATGTGTTGAGTCTGTTTCTGCGTGTCTCTGTATTAAACTTACGCACACATTTTGTCAGGTTCTGCGATGTGTCCAAAATGCAATTGCAAAATTTTAGAGTATTACACCCCGTTGGTGTTTTTCATGAGGCTTTTAAATGGGTCTAAATATAGGTGTCCACCATGTTGACTGCTTGAGGTAGACGAAACGTTTCTGGCCTGCGGCGTGTTGCACAGTCTTCAAACGAACACGGGAACCTTCTTCTCACAGTGTGTTGTTTCACTTTCCTTACGCTGTTTCACTCTGATCTCACACACTTGCTGAGGATTCAGGCGAGAGTTCTGTTAAGGAAGCTGCTGGTGGAGTTGGGTAAAGGGAAAGTATCTTATCTGACTGTGAGAGCTCTTATCTTGGTTTTGTCTGAAATCACAAGAGACAAAACAATCTTTAAAGAGGATCATAGAATCAATTTATGGAACTATTTCTTTCTCTCTCTCTCTTTCTCTCTCTTTCACTCACACACACATACTCTTTTGTATATGTTTGTAAAAACAGTATATGTATATGAAAGTAGTCTGTAACTAGACTATTTCTAGTTGTAAACTATAATTATTAAACGATAGCTGTATGGTTGAAAAGAGGAAAAAAATGATGAATTATCAATGGATCATCGATGATTATATAGAAAGATTTGTTTGTTAGTAAAGCATTTTTCCCCTGTAATATTCTATTCAAATCATGAAGACGTCTAGCTTTTTCCACAGACCAGTGTCTACCATAAATGGAGCTGTTGCTTTGCCAAATGTTCCTGAAGATGTTTTCAGTTCATTACATAAGTGAATAATTCCTGCTGTCCTTCACATAATGTGCTAATTACATTTTAATTTCTTATTTATTTCCAGTGCCTGAAGCAGTACGTGGAACTTCTCATCAAAGAAGGCTTTGAAACCGCTATTAGCTGCCCAGACTCGGCATGTCCCAAGCGAGGCCAGATAGAAGAAAACGAGGTATCGACTATAATAATTCATTTTTTTTCCTCTTCAGCTTCTAGTATTATGCTCCATAATTGATCTGTTTGTACATTTACTGTGAAGTGTATGGACTGCAGAAACATTGAGTAGAAACTGTATAGTTTAGGTTCTTGGTAGGTAATTACTTTATTTATCTCTCTACGTAATTCTAGATGTTTTAGAATTACAAAAGGACATCTAGAAAGATTTCTAGATATTGCAAGAGCTTCAAGATTAAAAATGGGACCCATAATCTGAGGTTTTTCTACTAAAGTGGGGCCCTATGATCACTTGTACGGACCTTCGGCACGCAAAAGTCACATCACGGACTCCAAGCAACTTTGCATCTGACGCAAGATAAAATATTGCCATGGTATAGGCTAACATTATGTAGAGCTCTGTTGAAACCAACCAGAGTGTCTGAAAAATGTTTTTTCTAGTCTATTCTGCGATGAGGTGAAAATCAATCTGCTATTTCCTTCTTTGGAAGATTTATCTGTGATGATTTGTGTCATGCCGGACGCGTATGCAGATCAGATTGCTTCCTACGCTTCTGAAATGCTAAGCTAGTGTATCGATCAGACTGCATTGATCATAGTTGCTTTTGTTTGTTCTCTCTCGCTCTCTTTCAGATTGAATGCATGGTGGCAACAGAGATAATGCAGAGATACAAGAAGCTGCAGTTTGAGAAGGGTAAGTGAAACGTGGGTCTGTCTGAGCATCAGATGAGGGCAATTATCCTCACTGCACGTGTGTGTCTTAATAAACGCCATTCTTACTGTCCTAGATGGCAGTCACAAGTGAGGCTCAAATGGATGCAATGGACACATGTGCTTCCAGATGACCTTGTGCTGTTGTACAATACATGTGATTCAGGTTGAGTCTGGTTACGTTAGTTAAGACTTTGTTTGCAAGCAAGATTTGCTTCGTCCTATGGATGGATGAATGAGTGGATGGATGAATCAACTGAGGAAGTGATGGAGTGAGTAAGGGATGGGTGGATGGATAGACAAAATGACAGATGGATTGCTGGCTGGCTAGATGGATGTTTGATAGAGAGAAGATAGATGAACAAATGGAAAGAAAGAAACCACAAACAATCTTTTCATTCGCAAAAACAAAACATTTTTCACTCTTGCCAATGAAATTTTTGTGTCTGCATTGCCCTTTCACAGAGTTCCTAAATGTAAAATGTATTGTCAAAATGTATTAAAACTGAATGAACGCATAAAGACAATTTCAAAGTTAATTCTATGAAATTGTCAAATTTATATACTAAACTGAAGCACGACTATCATTAATATTGATCATTGTTTTAAAAACACATTTCTACGGTAAATGAATACGTATTTATGCATTTGGGCATAAATGCATTGTCGACTGATCTATTTGCTATTATTACTAACAGGATCTAACCACATTTTTAAAAGATTTTCTAACGTGTTCTTAAACAAAAAACATTTAACTTTTAATGTATTCTGTGTGAGTTTTACTACTTATTTTGATATTTAAGTAGATATACGGATATGTTTTTTTCAATGGTAGTAAATTTGGTGGTAGGGTAGTTTCAATATCAGAACTAAAATAAAAATCGTCTGTTTGCTTCTATTAACATGAACATTCACTGATTTAAAGACACTTAAACATAATTTCCGAATCTTTTTTTTTAAAAAGCCTTCACTAATATTTAAATTAAGTATCTATAATATATTTATTATTTACTCTGTTTCAATGCGATGATCTCTTGGAGATTAAACATTGTTGTAAATAATTTTTGGGATGTGCTTGCTCGAACAGACACGTCTTTAAACCAAAAGAATAAGGAACTGTAAGGCAATATCTGCTGTCGTGTGCACCTCTGATGTGGCCAGAACATCAATCTTCTTTTCATCATCTTCATCAGTAGGGAATCCCAGACTCGGCTGAGTCTTTATTAGCCTGAACCACAGGACGTGTACTTGTGTCATGTTCCTCCTGTGGATGACATGGTTTTAAAAGAAGACATTAGTGTGACAATCACTGCAGTTACGTGCAGCACTCTTCCCCAGAAGTGACTCACCGTCCTCTTTTTACATTTTTTTTTTATTTTTTATTTTTTATACTTTGTTTAAAGGTGTAAAAGTACATTAACATGTTCTTTGTTTTAGGGTTAGGCTCAAGGTGACTATTTTGTACTAGCAGAAGAGTGTTTTCAGGGGGGAAAAAATTACGTTTCTTTGTTAGAATAAAACCTTATAATAAACTTTTATTTAAACATTTTATGTAGTTTCTTCTACAATAACCATCAAAATGAAAAAAAAAAAAAAACAATACAGGGAAGTGACTGGATAAATTCCTTTCACAACTCCACAGTGCTCTCGACTGGTGTTTATTATATTATTTTTATTGTAGTTATTATTACTGTATACATACAGTATCAATATACATTTGGCATCTTATAACGGTGACTCAGCATTGTTTTGTATAGATGCATTGATTTTAATACAAATTTGTGTCCTTCATTGTCCTGCGTATTACTCATAGTTCAGTAAAAATATGTATGTATATGTTTTATTTATTTATTTATTTATTTATTTATTTTATTTATTTTAAATCCACCAGTTCTGTTCAAATACAATGCATTTTAAATGTATTGTTTCTTTGATGCTTAACAATTGGTGTGAGGATGTAGCTTGCAATAGCTTTATATATATATATATATATATATATATATATATATATATATATATATATATATATATATATATATATATATATGCTCCTAGAACGGAAGCTGATAGTACACGCTTCGGCACTTGTGGCCTGCGGTGTCAGACGGAAAAGCTCAGTGTGAGCTCAATTGGTCCGTGAGAGACTCGCAGATGGAGTTTGTATCCTGACTCGACAAGATGCCCGAAATGTGCTGCAGACAGACACTGAAAGCCATCTTTCCGCCTAAAGCCGAGAGCAAAGCCATATGCCACAAGCAGATCTTTCATAAGGCTTTTGAGTGAAGAGGAGACACATTAATATGGATGGTTGTTCTATAAATAATGACTGCCCAAGCTGCAGTTAAAGATTCATTCAATCTCCTACAAAGCTTGTCTGATTCAATAGGCTTGAAGGCCAGGAAGTTAAAGCCACGCTGAAGACCAGATTTTTGAGAATGGCACTGTGTGTACAATTGGTTGATGCCTAGAACATTCAGAATACAACTGACTACTATAGTCTTTCCTTGGAAATGAAGACATTGACCTATGGCTTTTTTTCATTCTATCAGAATCTTTCACAACCGCAGTATTTCGATTTTCCACTTGAAACTGAACCATGTAATGTGTGCATTTTTTTCCTTGTTTGTTTATTTTTAATGCTAGTGTGACTTTACCAAGTAAAAAAAAAATCTAGATTTTCTATTATTATTTCAAAGACAATTCAGCTGCAACTAGTGCTTAACTGATTATTAAAGAATTCTGACAGTTCTCATTTTAAATCGTTTCTGAAATATCACCCTGCCTCAGCCTCACGTGTCTTCACGCATTAATCACCACATGTCTCGGTGTGTTGAATCGCTCCTCTGGTATTTTACTCATCCAACTGATGCTGTAACCACAGCGACCCTTCGACCTACGTCAACCGCCAGATTCCCAAAATACACTTGCAGTCCAGACATATTTCTCTTTCGTGTTTCTTGACAGAGGTGTTGCTGGACCCCAGCCGGACCTGGTGCCCGTCATCCACGTGCCAGGCCGTGTGCCAGCTGAGCGAGTCGGACACGACGCTTCCTCACTTAGTGCGCTGCAGCATGTGCACACACGAGTTCTGTTCAGCCTGCAAGGCCAGCTGGCACCCGGACCAAGACTGCCAAGAGAACGTTCCCATCACCTCATTCCTACCAGGAGAGAGCAGGTATGCTTGTGGACCATTTGCGGGCCATGCATATGACAGCTAGGCCTTTAGTAGTTTTTCCTTTAGACTTTGCACTCAAAATGGGGGGAACCGTCTTATAAGCGAGGTCGAATATATACAACAGAGACACAGACACTGTAATTTAATTAGCTGTCATGATATGAATTGAATACATATCATATGTATCAATATGAAAAATACAGAAAACTCAGAAAACATACTCTCAGCATACGGGCTTTCGTTTTACTTCATAACTTGTCATCATTTGATCCCATCCACAGAGAGAATAAACAAAAATCAATAAAGACACGTCTGAAACCGAAATATATGAAGCCCAAAATTGAGTTTCTGCTAATTTCTATTTTTTTACTTTTCTCTCTGTTACCTGCTTTCCTTTTTTCCGTCTAATAAACGAGTCTAAACAGAATACTGACGATCTCTGACATCTTATCAGCAAGTAAATACAGTATTTATGGTTATAAAAGCCATCTTAATCTTAACACAAACATTGATTTATTTGACATTAAATGCAATTATCCCTTTCTGTCGGCAAACATCCGCAACACACTGCAAAAACATGAACAATAATAATAATTCATAAAGTGGCAGGATTGTTGAGGAAAATCTTAAACGACACACCAACAATCATCTCCTGTTGTTCCTCGTACACAGTTCAATGACTCTGTTCAGATTATCTGTTCAATTTTGTCATCTCAAGATTTAATAATTGACATAAACATGCCTTGTCCAATCAACTGGTTCAAAATTAGGGACATGTCGTAAGCTTTCTTGAATCCCCGGTGAAGGTAGCTCACATCTTATTGGTTAAAGAAAAAATGGCATCTAAATGTATTATGTTTTTTTTGTGAGCCTGCAGATTGTAATCTGAAGGCGAGTGCGGGCAGTTTTGACCTTCACCTGCATGGTAACAAATGATTGTGTGAAAGAGGTGTGATTGGAAAGCATTGAAAGGAAGATGGCAGACCATTTGTATATATTTAAGACGTTTTCATGGGCAAAACATAATCAACATCTGTTTGTAATTCATATTCTTGGCCTTCAGAGAAGACTTTGCAGGCCCTGATGATCCTCCACTGCTGTTTAAAGCTTCTCAATCCTCCTGATATCGTGTCGCTTTGCCCCTCTGAACTCCATCATTCCTCTAGTCGGCAGGTGATCACAGCTGTCAGGATGAGGCATGAACTACTCCGTGATGTCGGATGCTAGTCGACACCAGATTTGAAACGAACTCCATTGATCAGTCGCTCCGCACCGCTGAATACACTCATCATTCAGTCCTGAAATTGATCCACAGAAATTAAAGAGCGTCTTGTTCTGAGCCCAGTGAGCCAGTGACTCACACACAGGTGTTAGTTGACATTCGTGTCGCACAAGCACGAGCGTCTTTGAGAAGAGCGTCTGTCGCTCGGGACGAGTAACCCATGCTAAGTGTTTGACTCCAAAAGCAAACCGTTTTACGCTTGATGCTGAATTCTTGTTGTAGGAAATCAAAAGGCATATGGAATCACAAATCTGACATTAGCATACGAAACCAGGCAGTTTGGGCTTTAAAGAGCCACGTTGACCGGGATTGACTCTTAATCGTGGTTTCCAAGTTCGGATTGTGCTGTTTACAGAACACCGATTGAGTTTGACGGGCTTGGTTTTCTAATTTAGTACATTTTTAAAGTTCACACATTTTTCTCCTATCGGTACAAAGGGATAAAAAGTAAAGCTGTTATATAATGATAAAAAAAAATAAAATATTTTCTCAGGTTCCCATTTATTGCGGATGAAACCAAGGTCTTGTTGCCATGATGAAGATGAATCACTGGCATCTTGTGTTTGGCAGGTTCCTTTTGTTTTCATGAAATCAATTCTAAAGTGCATCAATCGAGTATTTGGAGCAAGATTTCAAAGGACTGCAAATGGAGGTTTTCACTTTAATGTTTATTAATTTTCACTAAATCATGGTGACAGTGGGGACAACAAACGTGTGTGTGTGTGGGGGGGAATATACAAGCATTTGTAAGTGTGCAAAAGTGTGTGTGTGTTTGTGTGATAGAGAGGGAGAGAGTGAGTGTGTAGGTGTTCAAATTCAAGTTTTATTTGTCACATACAGATTATACGTGGTACAACATGTAGTGAAACGTGTTTTTTGGTTGTTCCAGCATTAAACCTAGGTATGGGGGAGGTACAACAAAATGTGCAAGGGGGGAAGTACAATAATTAGTCTAAATGACTGTGTAAAATATTGATGAACATAGTGGCAATGTAGTAAACAGCAGTGTCACGTCCCAGTCGTGAAGACAAGCTGCTGGTGTTTAACCCGCCACGAGCGGTCACTTTCCTTAAATCAATCGCCCCGGAAATAAACGGGCGTGTACCTGTCAGCTGACTCCCCGCGGGTCAAGCTCTCCATTACCAGACTACCACTGCATCAACTCACTCATTCTCACCGCAGCCTCTGACTTTACAGCTCCTTCTTCAAGGCCGACGATGACGACGCCCCTATAAAACGCTGTCCGAAGTGTAAAGTCTACATCGAGAGAGACGAGGGCTGCGCTCAGATGATGTGCAAGAACTGCAAGCACGCTTTCTGCTGGTACTGCCTGGAGTCTCTGGACGTAAGTGCTCGGCATCCAGAGGTGTCAACAGTACCAGACAACCATACTTGAGTAAAAGTACAGATACGTACTGTATAAGTTACTCCAATACAAGTAAAAAGTCACCACTATACAAAATACTTGAGTCAAAGTAGCAAAGTATCCATTTTTAAAAGAACTTAAGTATTTTACTCATACTGAATTTAGGCTAAAATAAAACAAATAAATGTGAAAAAACTCTTTTCATGAGGTTTTATTTTCTAATGCAGAAACAAAATGTAACCTCCATCTTTCAAAAATGGTAAAACAAATTAAATAAAGAGCAAAAATCTAGTATCTTCAGCAGACTACAGATTGCAAAATCGCCCAAGAAATTAACCGTGACAAAAATCGATTATGGTTCGTCGCGCACAATCAAAATGTAGCGAGTAACGGTAAGTGTCAATTCAAAAGTAGTGGAGTGAAAAGTACTGCTACTCAATCACTAATGCAGTGGAGTAGAGAGTAAAAGTTGCTTCTATTTTTGATACTCAGTACAAGTACGAAGTAGCCGAAAACATACTTAAGTAAAGTAACGAAGTACATTTACTCAAGTACCTTACAACTCTGTCGGCATCACACCGTCCAGGGTAATGAGCAGGCTCTCTTATCGCCGTGTGCTCCACAGGACGATTTCCTCCTGATCCATTACGACAAAGGACCCTGCCGGAACAAATTAGGCCACTCCAGAGCCTCCGTGATCTGGCACAGAACGCAGGTGGGCACTCACGTGAAGGAACGCACGTTTTCACCTCCTTGTCCGCCGATGGTTGGACGGAGCGCATGTGCACGTGCCGCCACACGTGACCTCCATTCAGACACAAGTGCTTATTCATCACGGCGGTGGCTGTGTGCTGCGAGCAGGTGATGCGTGCGTTCGATTGTGACCTCGATAGTTCAGATGGGCAGGAAAAACGTCTCTAAGTAACTTTATGTTTGGTTAAATTCATGTGTGGATGTACGTGTGTGCACCGCATGGAAATGTGCATGACGTTAACACGTGTATGATGATGCTACATTTACACATATATATATGTGTATATTTTATATGTGTGTGTGTACGTATATACACTTGTATATATAGAGAGATAAAGAGAAAAGTTATGCACAAAGGTTCAACGAAATTTAAGGTGCAGAGATAAGAATAACACAGTAAGTGCAGATGCAATAGACAATTTTTAAAAATAATTACTTGTATTTATGTAGGCAGTGCAAGTACAGAAACACGGGAGACATATACATACTTTTACACACGCAACATTTACAACACTAAAGGGAAAACTATACATATTGCACATTCATGTATTTATATGTATGCATACAAGTATTCATGCAACTTGTATTGTGTTCATGTGAATTGTGTGTACGTGAGACTTGAAAACACATTAATCTATGCATAAAATATACGTTTTATTCATGTATGCACACTTGTAACGTATGTGTGTATGTGTATGTTAATATGTACATACAGTATAATATGTATAACATGGGTATGTGTCTGTCTGCGTATGGTTTTCTTTGCAACAAATCAATAGCTGCAATAACAGTTAAACACATATTATCAATGTTGATTTTTTTTTAATTTATTTATTTTTTCTTCTAGACAATTCTTGTCTCTTATTTTTCATCGGTTCATCCTATCTCACGTACACAACTGCACCGTTTTTTGCTGCTAAAAAGAAGTTGCTCTATCTCGCTAGTGAGAGAAGTCTATTCAATTAAAATGAAATCACTGTAAAAGCCATGATTGGAGGGTTTGGCATACAACTTTAAATTCTTCAAAGCATCTAGTGTGAGTGCTACTATACGTATCTTACCAATTTATTATCAGATTGTAGCTTAAAGAGAGTACAGGATCTTAGTAGAGATTTCAACACTTCCTCAAAGACACGTGTTGCACAGTGGTGGATTCATGCTAAACGGTGGGGGGTTTGTTTCCAGCTCACTGAGTTTGTATTTTCACAAAGCTTCGATTGACTAGCATAAGAAATGTGAGTCTTTATGAATTAATAAAGACGAGAGCTGCTGGCTTGAGCACCACTGTTCTACATTATTCCGGTCTGGCCTCTCTTCTCGCTAGGTCTCACATGAGAACATGTGCATGCAAAGAAATTAAGATATGGTGGAAGTGCATAAATTATTTCCCTGCAATTTTGGCAGATACAGACATATAGAGGTCGTTTTAGAATAGAGGTCAGTTGCATAATCGTCCTTATTCTGAGATTAGAACGAGTTGTCTGATAAAACACAGCCTTTCAGACATGATACATTTTGTCTGACACGTTTTTTTTTAATGAATTTCCAAATAAGGCGGTGGAATTATTTGTGTAACTGTGGTCAGTTGTAAAGGTCTGACGCCACAATGTGGTGAAAGATAGAACTGCACTAGAGTGGTGCCGCTCAGTCCGAGTTTTAGAATGTTGGATGTTAAAATTAAATGAACATTTAAAAAGCGTAATTAATTGGCTGATTATGAATAAACACGCATACGGATATTGATAAGCTTTTATTAGCTCATTTTGATTTTTGTCAAAATGTTGTCACTGGCTACCAGTTGCTACGAGAATAAGTTCTGTCACTTCATGCCTTTTGTGAAACAAGCCTATTGTTTCCTATTACTACAATTAACTTCTCTAAAAATAAATAAATGATCACAGTTATGGTCTGATGTTAGGGAATTGGACTTTTTGTCCAATTGTGTGTGTGTGTGTACCTAATTGTTTTTTTGAATCACTATATTTATATTTCCGAAACTCATCAAATTAAGGCTTTCTAATAAAATCTCAGCATTGATGAAGGTCATGATCCCTTTCTTATGAATTCATGAATTCTTATGAAGCCATGAATTTTTTCTTATTGTCTTCCAGGTTGTTGGAATCTTTGCTGGTTTTGGCCTTCTTTTACTGGTGGCCTCGCCGTTCCTGCTGCTGGCCACACCTTTCGTGCTGTGCTGTAAGTGCAAATGCAGTAAAGGTGACGACGACCCTTTGCCCACCTAACTTGTCGAGACGGGTCCCTGTAAGAGGAATTCCAGTCATTCTGTTCAGCATTTTCTTTTCCGTCTCCACCATTGAGCTCTTCATCAAGCGGTGGGACTTTTGCTTCCAAAGCCCCGACAGGTGCCATCTTACGGGCACGGACGGACGTACGCCACTGAGCAGATGACGTCATCGAGTGTCAGGGGGTCCGCAGACGTCTAGGTGGAGGGTCAGAGAGCTCCACACGGTAACTGAGACACTACTGAGAAGGGACGGCGGCACCAGTGTGTTCTGCCTCTTCTCGATGTTCCCGTTTCCACGGAGGGTGGATGTAAAGTGTCTGTTGTTTGGTCGTGGGGAAAAAGTAGCATTTTGCAGTAGCTTCTTTCATTCTTTTGCACAACTATGTGTCTCTTTTGTCACTTTACAGTTTTTACGGTAATATTTCTGTGTTCTGTGAGCGGGAATGTGTTTAATTTGATGTACATAAAGGGAGTATTTGTATTTCTTTTAGTTTTTTCCCTAATTTTGTTGTTGTTGTTAAACAACAATTTTTTTAGGAATTAGATTGAGCTATTACAAAAAAAATTGCTCCAATTGGATTTGCTAATGAATATTCAGACTTGAAGTTCAGGCTTTTTTGAGTTTCCATTGCCAAATAGTTCCACTAACCTCTCAACCTCTAATATTTCAAGCATTTACTGTAAACAGTTATTTACAGGGAACAAAAACCAAATATAAAAAAACTCTTCTGGACTCTTATAGAACAACATTTTGCACTGTAAGTCTGTGTCAGGCCGGCCAAATGCTAAAATCAGGATAAATCGCAAGAAAGAATTGTGATTTCTTTTTTTTTTTTTTAACACAATCTACACACAAACACACACAGACACACACACAATGCAGATGCTTATGTCAAATACATTTCTGTTCTCTGAATTCATTTTGTTTAGTATGTAAGGTATTTTTTTTTAAGATAAGGGATTTTAATGATCTAAATTGAACTGTTTTCTGTTTAAGTAACGTCAATTACTAGATATTGTAAATAGTTTAAAAGAGATTCGGAAAAGCCATATAGAAGTTTTATTTTATGTTTTCTTGATTTAACTTAATTTGAAAGGTTAATAATGTTTGCTTTTTCCACATATTTTGAAAGAGATTTCCTGCTCAGAAACTGGTCCAATGGAAAATCAGAGCACACGTGTGTACGTAGCTGGAGAAGATGTAGCTCACTATATATTTCCGCAAAAAAGACTGAAAGATGTTCCTTATCATTTATTGTATTATCATTAATAGATGGTATATTTAGAATGACACTATGACTATTAAATATTTCTTGTTGATCACCTCCGTATTAGTAGCAACTTGCTTTATACTGTTTTAGCCTTAATAGTTTTAATACCTCACCGTTTTAGTTTTTCCTCCTGTAGTTTGCTTTTTTAACACGTATGCACAGTGTGTATGTGCTTGTGTGTGTGTGTGTGTGTGTGTGTGTGTGTGTTTGTGTCTGATGGCAATTAGATCAAAGTGGGGGTCATATGTTATGTTTTTATACTAAAGTGGGGCCCTATGGGCACTTGTGGAGACTTTTGGCTGGGCCTCACAACTCTGAAGGCCTGTGTAAGGGTCAAGATGGGATTTTAGAATTGAGTTTTGGTTATGGTTAGAGTAAAGGGCTGACACAGGTGGTATGATGTTTAAGTGGGTGAGTAGGGATGAACAAATTATTTTGTAGGTGTTGTCAATGGTGGCACCCCACTATGATAAAAATGCGTGTGTGTGTGTGTGTGTGTGTGTGTGTGTGTGTGTGTGGCACACAAATACAACACATGTCCTATAAATGTGCTCTCAGGTCATTTGTCTTTAATCTTTTTACCACATTCAATTGTGACGATAACCTTATGCACTAGTGCATTTGAATATACGTACAGTTTGTCTTTTTTTGCCATGGTGGTGTTATTATTTTTATTTACATTTTTATTATTAAGTACTATATCTGATATTTTAGACAAAAAGCACAGCTTGCTATGTGAATGTTGCATAGATAACTCAATCATCTTGTTGTGGTAAGAAGATCCCGGCACATTTGGCCATCTCCGGTGAAATAATCTAAAGTAATGCATAAAAGAATATGTCCTTATATATTGACAATCGTGCCAAACAGATGTTTTAATTTCTGGGTGGTGGTGGGGGGCATGCATATTCTATAATCTATTGATTTGGTAATGCGCAATTTCATTTACAGTTTTTTTTTATGTACATTAGACATGGAAAAACATCAAAAACTGTAATTCTCCTGTTAGTAGGAATTTGCTTATTGCACAAAACAAGCCTTGCAGATGCGTTTTATATGTAATATGTCACGGCAAACTTCTAAAGTTTGGACTTCTACCTGTTTAAAGGGCAGAATCCCTTTAATCTGTAAATCTTGGCTTATTTCTGTCATGTTGTGTGACGGATTCTTTGCGTATAAACTAGTTTTACCTTCATGTTCCCTTATGGCCTTTTTATCTATTCGTTGCTTTTGATACATCTTAAAAATATCAATTTTTTTTTGTCAGTAAATTGCAACCAAAATACACATGTACAGTTGTAATATTATAAAACTGCATGTATTATATGTGAAGTCTTGGACGTAATAAAAATTTAATTCTGTTTGTTTTTGTGTGTTTTTTGTGTCAGTCTGAAACATATATATATATATATATATATATATATATATATATATATATATATATATATATATATATATATATATATATATATATATATATATATATATATATTCCACAATTTCTGTTCAAATGTGGTAGAAAATTGAGTTTTAGGGCAAACATACAGCTGGACAGACGTACGGACTTTATTAGTTTATTATTATTATTATTATTGCATATTATTACAATGTACATATACCATATATTTTATAGTCCATATGCGTGTTTCTTGTATTTTCTTTACAAACTGGTTAAATATCAGCGTCTTTATCGTACTGCGCTGGAAAACTTGACTACTTCCGGTCACGAAGCCGGAAGTAGGTCTAAGCGAAAACAAAATAAAGGTTTCCTCCAGAGGTTGTTTGGCTTTCCGGCAGTGAGCGGACGGAATTTTCTCCTCAGTCAAGTGAGGGTGAGGCGCCAGTGTGTAACATTCTGAGTTTTTGTGGTCGTTCGACTGTAAATGTAGTGTAGTCTTCAAATTATTTGTAGTCCTCCTTTCCATTTGCGTGTAAAAGCCGGAACTATAGCCGCTGCTTATCAGTTAACGTAGAGATGAGTTGACAGATGAGAACTTCACGTCGAAACCCAGTGTTTGAGCGAAAGTGATGCTGCTTCGCCAGTATGAAGACTGTAGTGTGTTATCTGCTGCTTTTCTCACCTTTTATCGCCCACTGTGCTGTGAAACCGACGGCTGAAGCAGACTCGCCTCACCCGGAACGGTTGCAAGAGTTTGGTAAGTTTCTAGAAATTAAACATTATAAAACGTTATAAAAACAATGAGAACGTTCCATACTAGATTGAATGACTTATTAACTAGACATATAAAATATTAGGTTTAGCCCTGTTTCCTGTTTGTATTTGCTGTTGATGTGTGCTCCCCGTGACCCAGAAATAGAAAAGGCGATAGAAAATGTCGTTGTTGTGTACTGCTGATGTGTGTTCACGGTTTCGTTTACATCCAAAACACTCTTGAGAATGAACATTCCGTCCATCCAGATGTTCTCAGGTCTTTGCTGTCGGACTTTGAGGTGGTGCCGGTGACGGGATTCCAGCTTCACTCGGTCAGAAAACGAGACACTGACCCTCAGTCACATGTGGAGAGACTGGTCAGCTTCACGGCTCTGCAGAGGTTAATATCCCAGCATCCTTTGCAAGTTATTTGATCTGTAGTATATACATTCTTAAATGTACGTTAAGGCACAAGTGTCACTTCAGACCTTTGTATGGAATATTTAAGTTATGGAATATAATTAAATATTCCAGTTAAAACGGTAATGTTTTATTTTTAATTATTATGTATTTTTCAAATTAATAAATTTTTTTGTTTATTCTCATATTCCATAGTCCATTTTGTGATGCTATGGCAAGTTTATTACTCTAGTCTTGGCATCTTTTATTGATGTGCTATTTTTTGTGCTATCCTCCATTTTTTTTTTTTTTTAATTGTAAAATTATGTAACTATGACAACAAATAAAAATCAGTGGCTTAGCTAAACAGTGGCTGGTCACTTCCAGATGTGGAAATGGACTTGTGATGCAACAGATCTGATAGTCTTGTAAGATGTATAACATTACAACACACAGTTTTTGGGCTACACGTTAAATTATGCCTTTCAGCTATCCAGCCCAATTTATGAAATAATTTCATCGTCTTTTTAGATTAGGTATTTGGATTTTAAATGTAATTACCGTAAATATATCAGAATATCAGATTTACTGACCAATTTTAGGCTTTGTGAATTTATTGTGGTTTTATTTTGGAGAATAGAATAAAGTATTCTTTACTGTCCTTGTACAACAAGCATACAGTGATCCTGGTGACATCATACACAAATATAAATGTGTAATATTACATTTTGCCGTTCTGAATGGACCTAATGTAAATAAGAAATCTAGGCCAAAATCATAGTGTCAACTTTTTTATAAAACCTTAAAATCAATGTACAATCGGTCAAAGAGCTGTACACACACTATACCTGTAAATATAAGATGTAAGAGTAATAAACAAATCTGAAACCGATAAGTCAGGTTATACATTCTATAAATAGGCAAGTTTATTCTTATGAGAATCAAACCTACAGTATGAAGATTGTGTTGTCTCCTCATGCTCTACTGATTGAGCTACAGAAAGCGGATTTCCAACTATTGAACACTGTTTTGGGAATACAGAATAACCAATCTGTCATGTTTTATTTTGTAAGGCACTTCAAGCTGTATTTGACGTCAAACACTGAACTCTTCACGCGTGACTTTAAGGCTGTGATTGTGGATGAGAATGGCCAGGAGGAGCGATATGAAGTGCAGATGCAGAATTACTTTAAAGGACATGTAGTCGGTACGGCGATCATGTGGAAATGGGCATTGCATATTTTGTAGTGGCTTCTGAGTTTTTACTAAATGCCATGTGGTTTCCCTTTCAGGAGAAGAGCACTCGCGCGTTCAGGCACACATAGACGGCCAGGAGATTTCAGCGCACATTCTCACGGATGAGACAGAGTACAATGTCGAGGTGAGCTCCCCATCTTGACTTTGGTATGCAGGGCCGTTGCCTTGCTGTAGAGAATTACAGGTTTGTCCTTGATGTCAAATGTCCTTGAGCAAGACCCTTATGGTGCCCACTGAAGTGTTTCAGTCTTTCAAAGTTTTTAGTTTTGTTCAGAGTTCTAGTTTTTCCACTAAGAAACTAACTTTTGTGTGTTTTGCAGCCCCTGTGGCGGATTACCGAGACGCCCCCTGATGGCCGCCTGCTTGTGTATCGCACAGAGGATATTAAGAACATCAGCCGACTTTCCTCGACCAAAGTCTGTGGCTATGTGAACGCAGATGCCCAGGAACTGCTGCCGAAAGAGGCTCGTGCGGTGGGAGAAACAGAGGCAGTGGAAGGTGTGTATGGTAGAATAACTTGGTTTATAAATGATAAAGTAGTGTAGAATAATTAAGTAGTGTTTGGAATTTGTGATTGCATTTTAATATTGTTCATTTTTAGAAAAGTTTATATATATATATACACATTTTGTATGATGTATTTGGTTTGTGTGTGTGTTTGTATCTATGTGTGTACAGTGTATGTAAATAATGTGCATTATGCATAATATACACATATATTGTGCATGTGTGTTTTATTCAACATTACATTTAATTCTTGGTGTTGCATCAATCACATTCTGGTTAAATAAACAGGACTCAAAACCAAATTAATATAGTTTTTGTTTACTGGTAATCACATTAGAATTCAAAATTTGAGTCAAAATTTCTTTTCAGGCGTTACCTTGGTTGCAGCTTTACCCTAAAAACATTTGTCAGTCCTCATATTACACACAAAGAGTCTGCAGAAGAGAAGCACAGATCAAAACATAGGCCGTATATTCACCCTTCAGGGACCTCTTATCATGCCGATCCGTAGAATCCGGCCTGTGGCGTATTGTCGACTACAACTGCGCCTTGTTTTCTTCTATTATCATGGTCATGAAGCACACATTAAGTAGTATGTGTAATAGTACATACAATAGTACATGTGTTAAACCAGTAGTAACAGTCTCCCAGCAGAGAAATGTCAAGCACCCGGCAGTTAATCCATCTAAACAGTGAAATAAACACAATCGCTGTGTGGACCTTAAGTGTCATCTCTCTCTTACTTGTTCTAGAAAATCTAAAGGATACATTTCTAAATGCATGTAATTTTTGTCTGTGCAGAATCTCACTACAGACAGAGAAGAGCTGCACGCGACCACAAAAAGAACACCTGCTTTCTGCTCTTGGTAGCAGATCATCGATTCTACAGGCACATGGGTCGTGGGGAGGAAAGCACCACTCTGAACTACCTGGTGAGCCTGGAACACACCGTCTTTCAACTCACAAGGGATTCAATATGGGTTCAGTACAGTGCACATAATAGTATAATCGGGCAGAGTAAATATATATTTTTATATATTTCAAATAAATATGATGAATAAGTTTCATTTTTTTCAAGTTTCTTTTTTATTTTCATTCAACACAATACATTACTCATGTTGTATATATATTACCTTCCAAGAACTACGTTTCTTAATTGTGTATCATACTGTGTACGGTATAAGATGCATGCCATTTCAATCTTTCAGATCGAGCTGATAGACCGAGTGGACGATATCTACAGGAACACATCTTGGGATGATGAATTTAAAGGTTATGGCGTGCAGATTCATCAGGTGACTTGATCTTTGTGTTGATAAGAAGCGTTTGAAATAATAATCATTTCTCAAAACGGTTGAAATTAAAGTGGCTGGTTTACAGATATAATACTTGTTGGAGGACGCGGGGTGTAGAGTGAGTGTAATGGGGAGAAGGATCTTGTTTATAAAGAATTGAAATGAAGAGAGGAGGAGACCTTGCCAGTAAATTGCCCGCAAGCGATCATGTGTGAATAGGCACTTTTAAAAAATACCAGTAAATTTGTTCGGCAAGAATAGCTGTAACATTACCGGTAAGTTGCCTGTTTGCTGCTCTGTGTGAACGTGGAATGAAAAGTACCAGAATCAACATTGCGCATTAATAGGCATTAAATTATCTTTTAAATTATAGACACAGCCATTTGCGACACTACAGCTCAATTCCTTGTTTCATTTTAAGATACTTGTGTATGGAGAAGTGCATTCAGGAATCTTGTTTCGTTTTTTTAATGCCACGGTTCAAATTATACTTTGTTCAATTGGGTGAGAAGTTTTAGTTTTGCATCGTGGATTCACAATATTATGCATTTACGGATTCAATACCACACAGTAAACAGTGATGTAAACCATCAGATCATCCTCTCCATATTAAGTTCTGTGTTTTAAGGAAGGCAGAGCTGTCGATTATGTCTTTTCGTTATATGTCAAAATGTTCCAGATTATCATAAACAAAGAACCAACAATGGTGGCACCAGGAGAAGTTCACTACAACATGAATGGCAGCCCAACAGGAAGAAAGGATGGTGTTTGGGATGTGAAGAAGCTTCTTGAAGTAAGATTCATTTCTTAAAACCATATGGCTAAAATATACATACGGCCAAACTTGACCTTACAGGGGATTTTGGTGGCCACAACATTTACAAAAAGTAATAATGAGGGGTTAGGGTTGAAAATTTGTCTATTTTCTAAATTGTGAGAAATGACACATCTGTGAATATCCCGAGTAAAACACTGTCCACTAGTCACATCTGCTGGCCTGTGGGCCCGTAGGTTGGGAATCACTGACCAAAGCACAATTAACTCATCCTAAGTTCTAAAAACACTGACTGAATCCCGTTTTTTCTTCTCAGCAATTTAGTTCCGACATTGCAAGCAATGCCTCGGAGGTTTGTCTGGCCCATCTGTTCACCTATCAGGACTTTGATGATGGCACTCTGGGCCTGGCATACGTGGCACCATCCAAGCAACAGGCATTAGGAGGACTCTGCTCTAAACGTAACGCTTTCTTCTGGTGTATTCTAGCACTGCTCTTGAGAAACGCTTGGCATCATGTGCACGTCTCTTTACAGCTTACTATCCATCACATAGCACCAGGAAGCCCAGTTTCCTCAACACTGGCCTAACCAGCACTTTGAATTATGGGAAAACTATTCTGACTAAGGTTTGATTGTTTTATTTGCTCTAGTTTCTTTTTTTTAATATCAGGCTGCACAGTGATGATTTTGTTGGTTTCTTCAGGAAGCAGATCTTGTAACGACTCATGAGCTCGGTCACAACTTCGGGGCGGAACACGACCCAGACGATAATGCTCTTTGTGCGCCCAGGGACGATCAGGGTGGCAGATATGTCATGTACCCTATCGCGGTCACGGGAGATCGTCCTAACAACAAGGTATTGTTCTTTTTGTTTTTCATAATTCTTTTTCTTCTTCTCCATTCACGTGTTTCCTCTCACAGCGCTTCTCCAGCTGCAGCAAGTCCTCGGTTAGTAAAACTCTACAGCTTAAAGCCCACCAGTGCTTTAAGACAAGGAGCACCAAACTGTGCGGGAACTCTCGTGTGGAAGATGACGAAGATTGCGATCCTGGGATGCTTAATCTCAACAGTGACCCCTGCTGCACACCCACCTGCAAGTTCAGGAGCAAGGCACAGTGCAGGTGACTTTTCCATCGACCATTTCAATTTAATATCGTTATAAGTGTTGTTGTTGTCTGTCTGTATGTCTTTTTTTTTTTTTTCATTCTTTCAATATGAAAGGTTGAAATTGGACTGTGGCTCTGTGATTGGTTGGCCACTGATCCAATGGGTGTCCCCACCTTGAGACCCAGAAGTGGAAAAGCCATTCAGAAAATGGAGGAATGTTTTAGTCGTACTAAACAGACTAAATTTTAGATTTTGAATGACTAAATATCAGCTAATGTAAAATATAGATTTAATAATGTAATAATGTAACAATCCAGACGATAAATTGAATAAAAAGCAACACTTCCCTTACATATTTACACGTGCGCTTTGAGACAGTTAAAACTGTGAAAAGCGCCCTACAAATACGTACTCATTATTATTATTTTTATTAAGATTTTATTTAGATTACAGCATTAAGATTAGCATGAAACTTTGTATTATACATTTATATAATTTAAATCCTCTATCTGCTTTTTTCTATGCTACAATTTGTAAATGTAGAGAATGCTAATATGAATCTTAAACAAAGCAAGTTAACTGCTCCCAATCAAATGGTTATGGTTCTTTTCACAAGACACTCGACAGGTCGGGACTTACCTTCTGGTTCGTCTCATTGTGTAAGAAGTCCCACCAGTATGTTATTTAAAAAACTAATGGTTTTTCTGAACACTCCAGTGACAGGAACAGCCCTTGCTGCAGGAACTGTCAATTTGAGAATGCTCAGAAGATCTGCCAGGAGGCCATCACTGCTTCCTGCAAGGGCATTGCAAAGTGCACAGGTGAGATGCACACATCACGTGGACATCCATCAAGAGGCTTTTAAGAGGCTGAAGTTGTGGCTCTTGTTTGTGCAGGCAACAGCAGTGAGTGTCCTGCCCCTGGAATCCTGGCGGATGAGACGGAGTGTGTGGACAAGGGTCGGTGTCGGAGTGGAGAATGCCAGCCGTTCTGTGCAGCCGTCCATAACCTCGATCCATGCGTCTGCAATGGTAACTTCACTGTTTTTTACACATGTGGATATAGGGGTGGGCGCTATAGGGGTATTAACGTGAATACCGGTATTGAGTTGTGCCACGATATGGATTTTGCAATATCGTGGATACCGTGGCACTTTCATGAATTTACCTTTTATACACGTATATAAACACCTTAATACAGTAAAATACATTTGTTTTGTTACAACTTTTAATTACGACACGGATACACTTAGTCGAATACAGAAAGCGTAAGAAACTGAATTAATAGATCACCCGCGAGGCGCATGCATCGCGCATGCGCTGTGCCGCTCCATGTCTGTAATGTGCCGGTTTTTTAGAGCGGCGAGCGCGAGACCTGTAAAACGCGCGCACGGGAAAATTCTGCTTGTTTTATTTTGGTCAAAGTTTGTTTTCGTTTGTTAACCTTGGTGTCACGCAACTTTAGATTCAGACGCGCGCGCGGGAGAGAGAGAGAAAGAGAGACGCGTTCTGGCTCTGCTCTCAATTGCTCTCTCGCTCTCTCTCTCTCTCTCTCTCTCTCTCTCACTGTCACTGTCACTGTTTTTGTCTCTCTCTCTCTCTCTCTCCCCCTCTTACCCTCTCTCCCTCTACCTGTCTCTCTCTTTCTCTCACTGTCACTGTCTATCTCTCTCTCTCTCCCGCTTGTGCTCTCATAAAAGATAGTCCGCAGGCCATTTAATTAAAATGTTTTTTCAAATAAATGCCTGGGCTACTTTTAATAGATATACAGTACTAAAATGACAGCTGCTTCTCCAGGTTTCCCCTTGCGTTTTAATTTTGTACTTTATATAAAATAAGAATACCCCCCCCACAATACCGTGATAATATAATATCGATACAGTCTGTACACTAGAAAATACCGTGATATGAATTTTAACTCCTATCGCCCGCCCCTATGTGGCTATATTGGTGACCATTATGGTACACACATGGTGGTTTATTTGAGCCTATTAGGGCAGTACCCAAAGGCTGTGCTTATTCTATACTGCCTTGGGTTATTCATCATAGTTATCAATATATAAATTCTTATATTGTTATAGATATAAATACCCAGATTACATTTCTAGTTGTATTAATGGTCTGGTTAGATACATAATAATTTGGTATTGCATAATATTACGCACAATAATGCTGCTCTGTGTGTGTGCTTTGTTTTGTGTGTGATTGGTTGGCCACCGATTCAGGCCAAGCGTTGCTGGGATTGGCTCTAGCCCGAAACACAGGAATAGAAAAAGCTGTTCAGGAAACGAAATATTATTTATTGACAATTAATTTTAATAAAAAAATCTTATTTTTATATAGTGAGACTGTGGTTAAACACATGTATTCTTGCGAACAGCGGTGATTAAAAATAAATATATCGACGTAAAATAAGCTGTGAGTAACCATAAAGCTACTTTTTGTTGTCATGTGATTAACACATGAGCTTATTTTAGTTTTTATATTATCTCTTATTACTTGTAGATGTGAAACACACACAGTAGCTCTTTTGCTCTGCTTTTTTCAGGAACCGAGGACTCCTGTAAAGTTTGCTGTAAGAACCGGAGCGGATCCTGTGTTCCATTTGTTAGTGACGGCCAGCATCTTTACCTGAGGAAGGGCAAACCGTGCACCGTTGGCTTTTGTGATGGAGCTGTGAGTGTGTTGTGTGTTCTGGTTTTGTGCTGCATTTTTGGACTGGTGTTGATGATCTCTGCTTTGTCCTGTCATTGTAAACAATGTATTTATTATATAATCTACAGATATTGAATTGTGTCGTGCAAGTCAAATTAATTAAATCAACACACACACACACACACACACACACACACACACACACACACACACACATATATTAGGTTTTAACTGATTTTAATCATTAAAGGTTTATTCAATTTCAACATTGTCAACAACTTGGTTCTTGTCCAGTCAAATATAAAAATCTAATTTTATCTGGTCAAATGAGGCGTAAATGTCTAGAACTCCAACAACGGCTCTTGGCAGCTATAACATCGCAGTTATATTATATTTTATTTAATCAGAATAATTCTTTTAATTTTTAGCATGTCATTCATGATGATTGTTTTGTTCTTCAGGGAAAATGCATGAAACAAGTCCAGGATGTCATTGAGCGTTTATGGGACTTCATAGACAAGCTGGACATCAACACTTTTGGTAATAAATAAATCAGCGGTTCTGCCCAACATGATACAATTGGGTTGCGTTTTTACCTACTTCTCATTGTCCGTGTTCAGGGAAGTTCCTGGCCGACAACATTGTGGGTTCAGTGATCGTCTTCTCACTGGTTTTCTGGATCCCTCTCAGCGTTCTGGTGCACTGTGTGGTAAGATTTATTCACCTTTATTAGTGGAAGATCTTTTGATTTGATGTTCTGTATTTTTAACCTCATTTAGATTTTTGGTATTCATTTTTTTAATCTTGTCAGCTTTTATAATTGTTCTGTTAATTATAACGAACAATGTTTTTTTTTTTTTTGTCTCTGTATTCAATTATATAAAGATCTTCACTGTAACCCAAAGAGTTTAGGGCATACAGGGGTTAGCACACTAAATATGTTTTTCTTCAAAGCTAAAAGCAGAACAAGCCACCAAATAATTTCATAAAATTGATTGCTTTCATAAAATTGATTGATTTCTCTAAATAATTTAAGCTTTCATATGCAGACAAATTATAAAGTTTTTGTCACCGTGTGATCGGTTTCTCTGTGCATCTATAGGACAAGAAGCTGGATCAGCAGTACGAGAATTCCAAATCCATGATGTACCCCAGCGTAAGTAGTTCTCTTTCACAAGTACAAAATCCACTAACACTGTAAGCTCGCCCAGAATTAAACACGCCACACAAAACCCACTAACACACCAAACCCGCACACACCGACACGAGGCACATGACTGTGGCTTTTGCTCTGACCCTCGTGGAACTGCAGCAGATGCTGTTGGAGGTGTGTAGTAAGGCCGTGGACACAGGTGAGTGTGTGTGGCCGGGGTCAGGGGTCAGCGCACTAGATGTGGCCTGTCTCGTGCTGTCTGTGTCCGTGACCATTAGCCACACGAATGCTGAACACGCGGCTCAGTGTTTAAATGCACGGCTTTCAAACGTAAACGTAATTGCACGTGTCCATTTATTTATTGCTTTTTTTTTTTTTTCTTTTGCTGCATTTAATACAAATGTAGCATGCCATGGATGGTTCACCAGACGTGATTTTGAGCATCCGTTTTGTTTTAAAACCTGTACGGTATTTTTATAAACTATGGATGATCCAAATGCTCTGGTTCAATTATTATTACTGATTATTTTCATTGTTTTTATTTAAAAAAAAAAAAGTTCAGACTTTAGAGAAATCAACCCAAATCTGTTGGAAAAATAATAATAATGACAAAGCAATTCTGTTATTTAATCAACAATTGTTTGAACCAAAATCATGTGATTGTTAGTACATTATATCAATAATATATTTTCATAGTTTTTTTCATCAGATTTACAGTCGTTTCCAGTTACGGATCAAGACTGGGTCATTTTGGTTCTAAAAAGCATCAGGCCAGATGTGGCGACATTCCCCGTGTTCATTGTAACGTGAAAATGGGAGTGTGGCCATTCAAAACACATACTCTAATGACCAACATTTAACTGCTGCTATGACTTTGAACTAGTTCTAATTTCATCATTTTCCATTTCAACTAGAGGAAGAAACACGACACACACAGTTCACAGAGTACATTTTTCATAGACTTTATATCCACATGTACGCTGCTTTCTCTTAATCTCGCCTATTAGGTGGGATTTTAGTCCAAATAAGTGAGAAATAGTCAGTGTATGCGATGAAATGTGTTTTTTGATTCTTTTGGATTTGTTCTGTGTATGCGGCTGGTCTGAGGATCTACATTTGGCTATACTTGTAAATGTTAAAATAATGCATTTTCTCTTTATTTAGCTCATTGTCAAGTCTAAATTTCGGACTAAACAAGTGAATAATAGTGTATGTAATAAAATTAGTTTTGATTCTTTTGGATTTGTTCTGTGTAAGCGGCTAGTCTGATCAACTGGAATCGACTCGATTTGCAAATACTAAAAATAATGCAAAACTCATATTTGGCTCATTGTCAATATTGCAGTGCATAACTACACAGAAGTGTACGTCTACAATCAGCCCACCAGAGCATTTCTCCTGTTGTGAAGTACGCGTTTATCTCTCCTCAGAGCATAGAGATGCTGAGCGCTCTGGATCAGGTCCCCCTTCGCATCCTAAAGGCCCCGCCGCAGCTTTCAGCAGCAAGCCGACCCCAGCCTCCACAGAGCCACGAGAGCCCAGCCGGGCCGGGCAGAGCCGATCCGCTGCGAATGGACACCATCCAGGAGGACCACAGCGGAGACTCCTCTCCTCTGGACGAAGACGTCCATCTAAGCGACACAGCTGCCACGCCCTTCGAGGACCTTACAGGACGAGACAAGCGGCGGCTGAGGAGGCAAGCGCGCATTGAAAGTAAGGAAACCGAGTGCTGATGGCTTTCACGCCACCGGGTCGAGTCGGAAACGCTGGGTTGGATTTTATTGATGTTTTTTGTCGCCGTCTTTCTCAGCTCTACAGTGAGCTCACCACTGCTTTTATTCCTACGCCAACATTCACTTTGTTTGGTGCCTTTTAACACTTTCAGTAGACGTTTATTAGCGACTTTTAAACTGAAATTCATCTGCCTCAACTAAACAGATGCATGACACCGTCCTTTTGCCACTTGTTATCCGATATACGAAGCATATCTTGCGCCGACTGTCGTGGTCATTTGTTGCGAAACTCTAGAAGTGCACGTTTTTGTTTTTCCTTTGAGTGTTTTCTTCACTTCCTCTTGGCTTAAACACTGGTGGTGTGAACACACCGATGATATGAAACACGGAACTGAGAAGATGTCGGCTCATGCAGAGTCCAGATGTGCCATGAAATGTTTGGAGTAAATATATATTTTGTATTTTTTCCCCCATGTCTAGTCGTATGTACTGTATATGGATATAGAACCAGTTGATTCTGTCCTGTGTGAGTGGTAAATAAACCAGATGAAATACAACAGATTTAAAAAAAAAACTCATTTATTTGACCTACAGTATGTACATAAAACCATCTAGCGCCATCGTTCCTTCATCTGAATTCCACGTGAAGACTCTTCTGCTATCCTTTTCTAAACTGTTCATCCATTGTCCCGGGTGGTCTTCAGTCTCGCAGCAGGCTGTTCTCCGGGTCGTTGGGATCCACGTCTCCCCAGTACGGCAGAATGAATGGCAGATCGCTGACTCGACTCTCTAGAAGCGACCAAACACGCTCGGCCACAAACCGGTGGCCTTCCTCGGAAAGATGCAGTCCATCCGAAAGATACGCAGAGAAATCCTAAAGGAAGGGTGTTTCTCCTTATCAGGGCCAGTCGGACACATTCGCACAGTGTGTGTCTGTGTGTGTGTTACCTGTCGCTCCTTTTGCATTAAAGTCCAGAGGTCCAAGACGTCCACTCCACAGCGTCCCGCAGCCTGGACGCAGGCCTGCGCATACTGACCCGCGGCAGAGTTCAGCCGGTTCAGAGCAGAACCTGAACACGTGTATTTATAGCTGATGTGACTTCAGATCGGTTTACATCACACGACGAGACTTTACACTAGGTTGCCAAACTATTGTCCAAAGCGACTTCCAGAATGAGCAATTCTTGCTCCAGGACACTTCCAGTCTGGGGATTGAACCTGCAACCGCTCAGTGAACATGAATTAACTGGAATGTTGTGTGATAAACAACCAGTTCAACTTGTGGATTTGTCTAGTCAAGCACAGCTGGACTGGTGGTTAAGGAGCTGGCGTTGTGACCAGAAGGTTTCAGGTTCGAGTCCCAGATCAGATGCCACAACAGCAGTGTCCTTGAGCGAGACAAAGAACCTGACCTGATCTGATTTTTTTTTTAGTCTGGTGAATCTCTTGCTATGGATGAAGTTATGGTGCAGAACCTGATATACGCTAATCTTGATAGAACGATGCATGGGTGTAATAAAACAGGATGACCGGGTGCGATGGAGGTGGACGAGCCCTGACCTTTCAGCAAACACTCTTTCTCCCAGGCAGCTTCGTGAAGCGGCGGCGGCGTGATGAAAATGATCCGATCCCTGGACACTCCGACTGTTTCCAGGTACGCGGCGATGTCACGCAAGTTCTCGGTGTATTCTTCGCGGGGAACGTGCTGCCGTGGGTTGATGTCTGTGAAGAAGACCGTTAGTGGCGCGAACATGGATCAGAAGAGATAAACCAGACGCGATCACCTTCTGACGCGCAATCGTTTGCGCCGAAAAACACCGTCACCGCCGCGACGGGCTCGTCCGAGCCGGACACGACCCGGGGAAGCACGATCTTCGCCCACCGTGTGTTATAACCCGACAAGCCCCTGTTCACCACGTCGCATTTTCTGGCGCGGGGAATAAAACGATCAATAACAAGGTGAAACTCCGCGCGACTTGGGTGATTTTAACTCCGACCTGGCGAGTTTGTGCGCGATGTCTGCGCCCCATCCGTTCTCCTGAAACGAAAACTAAACGGCAAACAAACGTGAGAGAACCGAAAACAAAACGCGCCGAGTGTTTTATTAGACGTTACCTGTGTTATTGAGTCGCCAAAGAGAATAATTCGCGGCCATATGATAGTCTTCAGTTTTGACATAATAGCGACTTGCACCAAAGTGACCGGCGGCGAATCACCGAAAGTAGATCGACTTTTGTCAACGTGATTGTGTTCCTGTTTAATAACGTTCCAAACACATCAGCCAATAGCTATCAAGCCCTGGCTTCAAACAAGCGTTTCATTGGTTGAAGAATTGAGCTGGAGTTTTGTGATTCTTCTTTCATTTTTTATACGATTTTTTATAGCCAGCGATACATCGATAATAAAGGCATTATATTATGTTCCATTATGTTTTATATAATCGAAACTAGTTGCTAAACTCGAAAAATATTAATGAATAATTTGAAATAAATTGTGTATATTCAAGTCGCTGCTTGTTTAGTAATCAAAATGAAATGCCCCCCTATTTCTGCTTATGTTTTTCAACACGCATTTTGTATTAATTCATCTTTCCTTTTTTTGTAAATGTAAAAGTATAAATAATTCTAAATGTTTTTGCACAACGAGGTAGTTTTTACATTAAATTTAGTAAAATAAAATACAGTGTTGTATGTCATGTTTTAAATAACATTGTTTTATTTGGCTATATTTGCTTAACTTCAAATACCGGTAAGTTTTAGTATAACGCACGAGCAAACTGCCGCGTGCTGACTTCCGGGCGCACGGTCCCTTTAAGGAGCGCTGGGTGGAGCTGTGGCGGAAGTGCAGTTAAGTGTCAAGCCCAGAAACAGAGGCGACTGTGTGTGTGTGTGTGTGTGTGTGTGGGTGGACTGGAGCTCCGAGTGTCTCTGCTCAGCACCGTCCCGCTCAAGCCGAAGGTTTGGCCGCCTGACTCTTCTTTTCTATTACCAGATAACTAACTCACAGTCTCCAGATAACCAATTAACCATCGACCAGCGCTAGTCAAGTTTGGCGCGCGCTCTGCAGTCAGTTTACTCTACTGCAGTCGTTTCCGTTACTTTTCGCAGGGATTCTCATCAGCAACGGCTTTGGTTCTAATTTCCGAACGGAATAATTATCGCGATCTATGTGGTTTTGGACGATGAAGAGAAAGTTGCTCTAATTCCGCCGCATTGTGTCCGCGTTTCAGTCTCCGCGAGACGCGCGTCCATCATCTTCATCCTCGTGGTCACCTTCCAATGAAAAGTCTGGAATGTTTAATTGTTAATGTATCGTTACAGATAAATAATTTTTCATTGTCAGGTATTTGCAGCAGGCTGTGTGTGTGTGTGTGTGTGTGTGTGTGTGTGTGTGTGTGTGTGTGTGCGCAATATCTATACAAACTTTTAAACTACCAGTCCAATTTACTCCAAACATACACGCCTAGTACATACATCCATAATTAATGGGGGGGAAAAAAACAGATCATTTGTTGTATGCGTCAAGGCGGATCTGCATTTGTTCAACGGCAACGTGTGTGTGTGTGTTTGTGCTCGTCTGCATTCAAATAACTGTTTTCACTGAAATGCAGTACCTAGTCTCGTAGGTTGTAAGTGTCATTGTTTGGGATAATGCATGTGTTCTGTGCAGTGTTGTGGAGGTCTGTAAAACAGCGTCTCTGGCGTCATGGTGAAGGATGTTTCGAAAGGTGAAGAAGCGTCACAGCAGCAGCAGCTCCCAGAGCAGCGAGATCAGCACTAAGAGCAAGGTCCACATCATTCACAACACTGCAAGAAGTTACAACATTTAATCAAACTCGTTTTTCATCTATTCGTCTCAATTTGAATAATTCTTGCAGTCGTTTTGCAACATTTTTTTTTATTGTATCTAGCATTCGATTATCAGGACACTGCCACAGTGTATATCGTATATTGTGAGTTTCGTTACAACTACTGTATTTACTATGAATTTAGATAATTTGTAATAATTATATACTTCAAATCAGTTGTATATATTATCTTAAAGAAACTGTATTGTTTTTATTTTTTTTTTACATTGCTTTATTTGTTCATCTTTTGACTGTTTCTTTCCGGGGACATCCGCATCTCTCACACCCTCTAACATTATCTCCTCTCTTATCTTCTTATCTTTGATCTTCTGACCTCCTGCCTGGCGATTCCATCTCCTCTGATTGTGTCTAAACATCCTCAGTCTGGCCTCTAAAATGCTAAATGATTGATTGTACCTCATGTTCTCATTCTTCATCCTTTCCACCCTGATGACATCCATGAACCTCAGCACCGTTTCTGCTTCGCTTTTATCACACACTTTAGTGAAACTGGTGCTTGTTTCCTCCCAGTCTGTAGATTCCAGTTTAGGAGGCTTGTCTAGATCCAGTACAGTCGCCAGCCTTGATACAGACTCCACCAAGAGCTCAGGTTCGTTCCCATAGTTCCCAGTGAGACAGAGTGACGTGTGTGTGTTTGACTCTTGGTGTCGGTGTGAAGGTAACGCCGTGTCTGACACGTCTGCGGAGTTCCGAGTGAAGTATGTGGGAGCCATTGAGAAGCTGCGCTTTGAGATGAGCAGATCTCTCCACGAACCTCTGGACCTCATCAACTACATCGATGCTGCTCAGGTGAACATCTGCAGGTCATACGCTTCCATCAGTGGGGTTATTTGTTGAAGAGTATCGTTTGCCAAAATTTCTTAGGGAGTTTGCTGCTTACAAATTCCAAAATGTCTTCTAAAATGTTATTAGACAAATACACTTTTCTTTTTTATCAAAACAATGTAAAAAGTATACATTTTTTTGTGACATTTTGTTTTGAGTATTGTAACTTTACGATCTAACAATATAAATTTATATAATGATTTAGTACACGGTCTTTCAGATTATTATAATAAAAAATAAAAGACTGGTTGTATTCTGACAACTTAATTACTCAAGTATTTAATGTTTTTTTTTATGTCGTTTTATATTGTTTATATTATTTTATTTTGTTGTCATTTTAATTACAATGGCAGAGTATATTTCTAAATATAACACTATATTATACTGTAATCACATGTTTTTTTAACGGTCAAATGATTTTCTTTTAACAAAGAAAGTTTGCAAGTGAAAACCACAGAAGTAAAATAAAAACAATAATGAAATGTCAATATTTATAAGCTGAAAATATTCTCTGAATGTTAGTTTAAGCGTGCACATTGACAGTAGCACCAAAACAATAGCTATAACAGAAAAATGCTTATATTGACAACAGACATTTGGCTGAAAACAAAGCACAGACAACTAGCATCTGTCCACAAAAAACACACTTCCACAACAACCGCTGGACTGTTCTCAAAAAGCAGCCGTACTGAAATGCTGACACCATGTGGTGAAAGGAGGAATTGCATGTTAAGATTTACATTTTATTTTGACAAGCTACCGAGTCATAAAAGACCGAGGACTTTGGTTATTCCCACCTTCGAACCCATTCTTTTTAATTTTTAATATAACCTGTGAAATGTTGAACACATTAGTTGCAAATACGCTCTTATGATAAATCCGAAATCGACCGATAAATTGACTCAGCCAAGTGTTTCCATCAAATTAGGTTTTCAGTAAGAATTTCAATTTGAGAGAATCTTCAGTAGAAATGTGTTTGCGTTCCATTTAAAGCAAGACGGAAAGCTGCCGTTTGTGCCCGGAGAGGACGAGCTGATCCTGGGCGTGTCCAAGCACGGCGTGAAGGTGGCGTCGCTGGACCAGTGTGTGAGTGCCGCTGGCCCCGCCTCCCCCAGGCTCCGCCTTCAGCATCCCTCCTCCTCACAGGACGTGCTCCAGCGGCATCCTCTCTACCTGATCGTGCGCATGCTCTGCTACGAGGACGGTCTGGGCGCGGGCAAGAACCTGCTGGCGCTGAAGACCACCGACGCCACACAGCAGGAGTGCAGCATCTGGCTCTACCAGTGCAGCAGTGCGGTGAGGGACGCCATGGCTTCCAAATCATCTTGGTTGAAGAGAAACTTGCAAGATCTTGTGCATAAACGCTTCGTTTTATAGCAATAACTAGGTCAAGAAATGATCGAGTTACATGACTTCTCAATAGATGCCAACCGTTTCATGTCCATGTTCTCCACAATGTGATGGTAGGGAAATGCCTTGCGAGACATCAGACACAGTACAAAAAAAAAAAAGTTTGCATGATTCACGTTAAAGATTATAACAGGCTATGATATTTCTATATTGTAAATGAATAATATGTACATAATTTCTTTAATAGCTTCTAGAATTCTAAAAATAGATAATGTACTTAAGAATAAATTAAGCGTTTTTTTTTCTGTGGCCAACCACAGTAAACTCACACACATCAGAATTAAATCCCTTTTTAGGTACAAAAATGTCGTGGTTGACTTACTTTACCGTTGTGTTTTTTTTTTTATTTTTTTAATAATCATAATAATATTTTATTAAATTAATAAAAAATAAATTAAAAAATAATATTCGAGAAATTACACATTAGATTAGGTTGTCAAGAGATCATTTAAATTTTGAGTATGGCATAATCGTATAAATGCCGGAATAAGATCGCGATGGAGGGTATAATCGAGAATGTGATATTTTAGTGGTTAATTGTGGAGCTCTAATCCTAGTATTGCTTAAAAATATTCATAGACAGTCATAAAACAAAAACGAAAATGTTGTCATAAGGCTATATGAAGACAAGCATTTTGTCACAAGACTATATTAAGACGTAAAAAAATGTATGCACACTGTGCAAAAACATGGAACAAGTGCAAATAAACCCATTGGTTTTGATCATTAGATTGATCACTCCAGTATAGACAATTCTTCCATCTACTCATCAGTTTGCCGCTGGGGATGAAAATTGTGCCTATTTTTCCCACTTTCGCTTTGCCTCAATTCTTCTGGTGAGTGTCGTCTCAGTTATTTAGCGAGACAATTTAACTGAATTCAAAAATAAATGAGAAATAATATATATTTTTTTTAAATGAGAAATTTAGTTTGACAAAATGTTTTGATGGATTTAGTGGCCCAGACAGTTGTAAAACTACTATACGTCTGCTACCCGTTTGTATTGTAGAGCCCCAGATGTGTGAGCTGAACACGATGTTTGTCCAGCTCAAGCAAATCAATAAGTGTGTGTGTTTGCGTAGAGTACGAGTATAATAATTATTAAAATAATGTAATAACGTAACGTAAAAGAAATTTAGGTACGCAAACAATTTGGTGACAATTTGTTTTTCAACTTTTTGCCCGTTCTACAGGAACAAGCCCAGACCATCTGCAAAGTTCTGTCCACTTCCTTTGACTGCGCTCTGACCTCGGACAAGTCTTGAGTTCTTCTGGAGTTTTCCACGCAGGGGGAAGATCTGCCGAGGGCGTCGCATTCCCAATGCTGGACTGTTGGTAAAAGCAGCTGCGTTTGTTACATCATTTAAATGTATTTAACACACATCTAGCCCTCTGGAGTCGTGCGAGTAAGTGTGGTACGGAAGAGTGAAACCATTAATGCTGCGGACCCCCATCACTGGTCCGGGTGGGATCGGACCACTACAGACGGTACAATAAATCAGCTGAAGTAACGCCGCAGTGTCGTCCTTCTCACCACTAGGTGGCAGCGCTCTTCAGCCGCTAGAACGCGGCTCTTTAATGTACGCGCTTGACTTTTGAAGGTCAAATAGTGGCTGGCACGCTTCCAATGCGAGGAAACAACAAATTCATTTCCTTGTTTATTCCAGTTTGCCCACGTAACTATACATTCAATATATTTGTTAGCATCAGCGCTATCACTGCTATTAGAATCCTCGTCAAGGTGACCACCTTAACTACAGTAAAACCTCCGATTACAGTTAAATAAGCTCAAACTCTACGTTTCTGCACAACAGCCGAGCGGAAGACGTCTGGAGGAGAGTCACATGACCGTAGCTACTCGAGCAAAACCAACAGATTGGAAAGAGCCAAAACATTCTGTATGTCGCGTTCAGTTCAGGTGAGAAGAGCGATGATGGAGAAGCTTATCAGGAAGCACTGAAGACTTTTGGAATGTCCTACTGGTGAAAATGTTTGGACCAAACACACCGCTCTTAAAAGAGAAGTACGAGATGTAGGAATTCTAGAAGGATCTCTCAGTCTAAACATCTAGCACTTTGTTCACACTGGTTCTACACAGCTTTCGAATGACCAGCACCAACAAGCTGCTGAAGAACCTTCTGATACGATGGTAGGGTTCCATGCAGAGGATCCTATCAGAAGAACTGATGTTTCTACTGGGTGCTACTACGGAAAAGTCTGTAAATTGTCCTGGTAGGAAAATCAATGAGCGTCTAAATCCAGGCCGAGATGTATAAATATCTCCACAGATCTCGGCCTGGATGCTCCGCAGCAGCTCTCTGAAGGCCATGAACTCCCAACAGGTTCTCGAAACGCAGCGTTTGGATTTTCCCATTCATCCCATCGTCTCTGTTCCACGCACTCGAGATATTTCCCAGGAGTCGACAGCAGCGGAAGACGTATTTACACAAAGCGCAGGTGAAAACAGAATACTCCTGGTTAGCACCAAGGATGAAGATGGAAGCAATCCGAAAACTCAGTTCCTCAGATGATCTCTCTCTCTCTCTGTCCGATATGGAATGTTGAGGAACCAGAGCACGATCCATGTTCTTCACAAGTGGCGAGTACATCCCCAGTAACAATAACCAAATGACTTATCTGAAGCCCAAGATGCTCGGACACGCGTCATCATGGCGAATGAAGATGACTGTGACGATCTTGAAGCCACAACACAGTGTGGTCAGTCCATGATGTAGTGTACGAACGTGACCGGGAAAGCTCCTCTTCTCAGTGGTTCTCCCTCAATGTAGCCCAGCTGCAGTCCAGCACCACAGGAGAAGCCAGAAGTCATGTGGGAGAAGACAAACAGGTTCAATCCCTGAGAGGACTCAATAGCCTGCTGAGGAACTCTCGCGAGAAATTGGTTAAATCTAGAAGACAAACGTGAGGGTCAAAACGGCCCTATTTTTTGTAAAATCTTTAAAAGTAAAAGTTGTGATTCGTTTTGTGAGGAACACTTGAATATGAAGATGTTTGTGACATGAGGCTATTTTATCCATTCTTCTGTTGTTGAAATTGTCTATATTGAAAAAGAGCATCACTACCCCGTTCCACAAGTGTGAGTGTCAATGACTTGGGGAAAGAGAGTAGTAGTACGAAAACGTCAATTTCTTAAAAATAGGATACAAAGGAATAAATGCAAAAGGCCTCATGTCACAAGCATGTTTTATGAGAAATAGTTGGACTATGAAAATATTCTTGCATGTTAGAGATAATGCATATGTTAAAGATATACAAAACAGTCACAATTTTTGCATTTTCCCCCATGAACTTTATAATGGCGGGCTTCTTTGACCCTGCGTGTGGAAGCGGGTGTAGTAAGTTGTGCATCCCGGGGTGAAATCAAGATGAAAGTCACTGGAAAGTGGCAACAACGGAAGCTTCACGACATGAGCCAGTTCCACAAAATTCGTTGGAAAACCAGAGGACGCCATCAAACTATTTGCAGGTATTAGCATTAGTGGCGGCTGTTTACAGTGGGTAAAGAGTGAAGCTGTTCTGATGTCACAGGAAATTACATTTGGCTGGATTTTTCACGAGTCTCCGTGGACAGAAAATGACTAAATATGGCCAGAAGAGAACAAACAACTGTTGTGTGTCCAGCAGGAGAGACGGGGCCAGTTCACTCGGTATCATCCAGATGGTCAGTGGGAAGAAACGGATACTGAAACACATTCATTTTCGTTCTCTTGGTCCACCAATGTGCATTTAAATGTCATCGACCACTACTCTACTAGAAAATGATAGATGCTTGGTATTTTTAAAACCGTAGAATATCTAAAATCTAGAACAATTAAAAAAAAAAATCGTACAGATTAAAAAACTATGAAAACCTTCAAAAAAAACATAAAAAAAAAAAATCCATCGAAGGAAGGAATACAAAAATCACTTTTTTTTAATACATAAAGCTATATGTACATATTTTCATATCAGAATTGTTTTAATGTAGTAATTAACTACGACTGTTCTTGTTGGGGTGAACATCTAGAAGGGATTACTTGAACTAAACGTGTAAGTTTTGGAGTTTAAGGTTTATACTGATAATCACAATTAATTTTTTAAATCTGAAAAAAAGATTTAATCCTGACTGGTCAAATTCTTTCTGCTGCATTCGTGCGAACACAATGGAACTTATTGGGTTACCAAACCCCTAAACGACAAAATTCACAATTATGACAAGTTCCCAATTCCAGAAGTTGTGGAGTATTTTCTGGTAACTTTCATAATTGCAACAACCCGTGTTAAAGTCAGAGAGGCCAGACTGAGATGGTTCGGACATGTGCAGTGGAGGGAGAGTGGATATATTGGTAGAAGGATGTTGGAGATGGAGCTGCAAGAGGACGAGCGAGTAGGAGATATATGGATGCTGTAGGAGAAGACATGAGGTTGGCTTGGGGTCAGAGTGGAAGATGCTCAGGACAGAATGAGGTGGAAATAAACGCAACAATATATGTAATTTAACAAGGGTTACGATTAGAGATCAAGGTGACAATGATTGGGGAAAAGAAAGCTATCTCTTCATTGTGTAAGTCACTTCTCTCTGTAATTTGTCCATGAGATACTGACCCACCACTCCTGGTCCTCCTCACCATCCACCACGATGATTTCTCCCTCAGAGAAGGTCAACTCGTCCGGGTTATCAGCCACACAGTTATACATGGCCTTCACTCGCTTCGGCCTCTGTTTCCACAAGCAAACACAACACACACAAGAACTACAATTAGCATTCTGGATATAACGGACCATTTTCACAGACAAGTCATTCTGGGTATAAAATGGACATTACACCCAGAAAATAGACTTTTTTTTTTTACCGGCAACTAATTCTGGATAGAATATGATTTTTTACAGGCAAGTCATTCTGGATATAATATATATATATATATATTTTTTTTTTACTAGTGAGTAATTCTGTATATAACACGATTGTCACAGGCGAGTAACTCTGGTCATAACAGACTGTTTTCACAGGGGAGTAATTCGAAGTATAACAAGTATTTACACAGGCAAGTACGTCTGGATATAATAGACTTTTTTTTTTCCACTGGTGAGTAATTCTGGATATAACATGATTTTCACAGGCGAGTAGTTCTGGATATAATAGACTTTTTTTTTCCACTGGTGAGTAATTCTGAATATAACATGATTTTCACAGGCGAGTAGTTCTGGATATAATAGACTTTTTTTTTAGTGGCGGGTAACTATGGATATAACAGACTATTTTCGCACTGATGATGTCTTTGCTGGGCTGTTCTAGTCTGTGTACGCTAAATTGTGTGTGTCTGAAGTGTGACTGCGCACACGGACAACAAAGCGAAGGGATCACTAACAGAAATGAAACGGAAATAAAAATGTGTTGTGTTGTGTTTCCTCGTACCGTGTAAGTTTTGCGGGGCATGTGTGTGGCCGGCAGTGCACCGGTGTTCTGAAGGCCTCCGGGACCTTTTGCTGCACAAAAACAAGTTCACCACAAATCAGCAGCGTTAACAAAAACCCACATCAGACCGTCCCACAAAAGCAACTCACTGTTCACGTGGTTCCTGGGGCTTCTACCCGCTCGCTCGACGGATCCGGAGCGCATCAGCGTGCTCTTACTCGAAGGTTTCTCGGCACTGCGGAACACGTCAAAAAAAGAATTACGCCATGCGTGTCAAAATCACACGTTCACAAAAACGTCCCACCCCATAGAACACAGAATAGAACGAAAAATAGATCTAGGTCACGCAGGAAGTCGTGTGTGTGTGTGTGTGTGTGTGTGTGTGTGTGTGTGTGTGCGCGTGAAGCCATGATTAGGAGTTAATGACCTGGCACTTCCCACCAGGCTCTTTGACCTCTTCCCATTGAAAGGTCACCGTCACCTTTTGCTCTCACCCGCAGCAAACAAGTAAAACGTGCAGGATGTGCTAATGGAAGACGGGATCATTTCTTGTTTTCCGCACTGCTGGGTTATTTTTAGCGCTTCTCGAGCATCCTGACCTTGGCGTGCGGCTGATGTTCTGAGCAGGAGGGCCCGGTCCCAGTTTGGACTGTGTGATGGCGGCTTCCTTTATACTGGTGATGTTGGCGGCTGGAGGAGAGTGAGAGCTGGGCACCAGAACTGAGCACAAACACATTTGACGCATTAGTACATCAGACTAGTAAAGGCTGTCATGACTAGTTTAGTTAGATTGTACTAACTAACTTTGGTGACCTTGTTTAATATTTTTCATAAAAAATTAAAAAGTTGTAAATCTTGATGTTTTGCCATTTATGGCACATTCGCACATTTTTTCATAAAAAAAAAATAATACTTTTTTTGTCAGCTTGTCGCAGAATTACATTTGGCAAACATGAATTTGCTAAATAAAGCACTAAAATACGACAAATACAGAATTTAAACAAATTTGACTTTGTGAACCTGCTATTTCAAAACCAAGGTTATTACAAATAAGCTTTTCATTTTTTTTTACTATTTTTTTGGTGACCATGAGTAAGGTGATAAAATATGTATACTGTATTTTTATTTAAGAATTTAAATTGTTATTATTTTAACATTTTGTTGTTTTACCAACGATTACACGATCATCTTTATTTATGAAAACACTTTATAAAAAAAATTGTTTCCGTGACTTTGTGTATTTTTCTTAATGTATCTGCATATTTAAGACGACACAATCTCACTTTTTTCTTTGTCAACATTTGATATTAATCTTGTCAAGAGTCAATTTTGTAATTTACCAATGATTACACACATATAAACATTTAGTAAATATGAATGTATATATTTGAAAACTCCGTGTCACTGGTCCACATGTACAAACTCACTCCATTCTAAAGCAACTCACAGGATGAGGACGTGACCCGCAGTGGGGGAGCTGGGGGATGCATGTTTGGGGGGTCCGAAGACGATCTCTGTCTGCCGGTCAGATCCAGAGAGCCCGTTTTCCAACCGGCCAATCCCGGAACAATTCCCACGTGACAGGAAGGTGGAACTGCAGAGAGAAAGAGTTGTGATTTTTGACGATCGCCTCAGAAAGTCCTTTTTTTTTTTACTGGAAAAAGACACTAAACACTTCTCAACATAACCATGCGTTTTCTTCACCACTTTTCCCATTTCTGGGTCACAAGGAGCCGGAGCCAAACCTAGCTATTTTTTTTTTCAGTCAGAAGAGTTGCAAGTGTTTGATCAAGATAAAAGCAAGATAATAGGTCAGCATCTTTACTGTTGCTATGGAGATCTGCGTAGTAAGGATTCAGGAACAGGTCAGAGAATTTAGCGTTTTGAGATCTGACAGACCCTGAGGGTAAAAATACACTCGTCCGCTGTGACCAGATTGATAATGAGGAAAGGGAGGAATCGCATTAGTGGCTTTAACCACATTTGACTCCTCTGACTCCTTATGAAAAATTAATTCTGCTTCCGCTGACGTGGTGCTGGCACAGATCCATCATGCAGTGAACAAACATCCATTGAAAAACAACGCATCCGTTTGTTCATCCTTTGCTGGAGTTTTTAGTTTGATTGCGTTTAAAATGGGAAAACCTATGATAATTGTATTTTCATGCGATATGGTGTGCACGCTAAAATTCAAACACAAAACTTGCTTAGCACAAAAACAGACAAAACTGAAACTCAAATTAAATTCGTAAGAAAACTTTGGGAGTTCTCAAAGCCGGCCAATCAGCATCTGGGGGAGGGGCTAAGGCATGGCACTGAGATTAGTCGGCGAAGGGACGGTAAATGGTAAAACAGTGAAGGAACATGCTCACTTTAAAAGTTTTTTTTTTTTTTTTCATTTTTATTATCATCATCAAAATGTATTATTTTTATTTTTTTTCCACCTTTGAGACCCTCAAGGTCTAGAATAGACTTATTACAGACTATAGATTAGGCTAATTATACAATTGCAAACTTTTGCTAATTTTTCGGATTTTGAATTTTGGCCCACTTAGCGAATAAGCTTGCACGTATTTGACAATTAAAAAAAAAAAAATGAATAAATAAACATTTACAATCTACACAAATGAATGGTCATTTAAGCTAAATGTATAAACACTACAATTAAAAATAATAATAAAAAAGAAACAAATGTGAATTGTCTTTTCACATATAAATGAAACTTACCATCTAATAAAATATGTAAACCAGAAAAAAAAAAAAAAACATTTTATATTTACAAAATCATAAAAGAGACCATGTTTCATTTAATAAGCGAGAGTACACAACTCTTCCCACACCTAAATTCCGTGGCGGTAGCGGCGGTGCAGACGTGGAGTTGGAGTTGATGATGGTTCCGTAGGTCTCATTGTTGACCAGGTTAGGAATGAAGCCTCGCTGCTTGTCAAATGAGGAGGTGATGCTGGGCTGAAGAGAATTACTGCCTGGTGTGTAGCAGCTCATGGGTCTCTCATCCCGCCGGTGAGGACTGGACTACACAGACACACATCAGGCAGGATGACGTTAATCCCGCACACGTAACGTGACGAAGAGAAATCCTTCTTCACCTTCTCATCCAGATCCTCATCACTCTCATCCAGATCCTCGTGCTGAAGTCTCCACTCGTACTCCACGTGAACGTGAGCGTTGAACTTCCCGGCAAGTGCCTGGTTCAGCTGCAAGCACAAAGTCCCATGTTCTCCAGAACCAGCTTAAAGAGTGGAGGAGGATTCAAGCGACTACTCACCAGTTCCTCACACTGGAAGTGTTTGAGTCGTCTGGCGATGTCGAGAGGAGTTTCTCCCGCCACATTAGCTGAGCACAAAAACAGATTCTGTCAAGATAAATCCTTCCCGTTTTCCCAACACACACACATCTCTGTTGTGGCTGAGAATAAACCTTTACATTCATCTTCCTACAAGACATGGATTTTTTTTTTTATGGATTTTTGTTTAATGGTTCTAGTAAAGCAATTATCTAATCACCACACTATTCCCAGCAGTCAAAATAACACTGATAAATCCGTCTTAAAATGCCACCAGAGGAAACTGGCTCCTCCGGAAACCCGGAATTCCGCAAGACAACATCAAGACTTCCTCTCTCAACTGAGGAAAGCGAAACCGAGATTGTGATGCATTTATAAAAGAATCCTGAGATTTGACCTTGAAAGACTCAAAATCGTAATTTAGTTACAACGTGCCAATCAGCATCAAGGGGAGGGTCTACAGAAGGGTGGGCTGGGACTGAATAGACAGTGAAGTTCCTGAAAGACGTTAAAGGAACTGCTAAAAGTCGGAAAATAGTAACAATTTACATTGGGAATGTCCTGATTACAGTTTTTGAGTTCCCGATCCAATCAGAGTCATTTAACATTGCCAGTCCCAATTCATAAACTAATACTTTAATTGACAGCTCGAAACTGCAATCAGCTCAAATCTCAATATATCTGGAATGCGCTATATTGGAAACAGGTCCAATTGCGAAAGTGATGATATTTAATTCACTACACATTTTGTTTCTAAAGACAGCTTTTGTAAAACCCGTCCATGTACGAACCAAAAGTTGCTTCAAGTGAGGTCACCATGGTTTCATACACAGCCACAGTGCCAAAGCCCCTCCCCTCAAAGCTGATTGGCAGGTTCTGTGACCTTATTAAACCTCACAAATTATGGCAAGCTAATCTCAAGCTTGACTTGCCCAAGAATATGCTAACTTTTGCGTTGGCGGTTGACTTGTTCCCCCTCACTGACACAGACTTCCTCTCTCAACAGAGGAAAGGAAAACCGACATCACAATGTGGTTATAAAGGAATCTCCACTCAAATGACCTTGAACGCATTATCTAATGGAAAACAACGTTATAAAGGATTTCTAAGAGCAGCTGAGTCCATTTCGATTCTCAGTAGAAGCCGCAGATGAGCTCATACCAATATCTATAGAAGCCTTTCCTCTCAAGAGCAGTTTGAGACATTCGCTGTTGTCGGTCAAGCAGCAGTAATGCAGTGCAGTGCTTCCTTTAGCTGTTTGCTTATCCAGGTTTAAGCTGGGGAAGAAGACACACACAGTGTTGGAAATTTAAACCATCTTCATTCCCATTCCAACCAGGAAAAGCACGCAGAAGAAAAACAAGGGCAGGTTTCTTGCCTGTTCTGTGTGAGGAAGTCGATGATGTGAAGAGATGTTCTGTCCACCAGTCTCACGGCCAGATGAAGAGCAGTTTCACCCTGTTCCTGTTTGAGTATATACATGAACATTAGGGATCTGTGATGTTTGCTAACCAACAAGAAAAACGTCTCTTGAAAGACTCACGTGGCCATTGGCTAGCGGAATGGGCTCCATGAGGTCCAAGCCCTCAGCGAAGACCTGGATAAGCGAGAAGATATCCCGGGACTTCACCGCGTCGCACAGCGTGTGGAGCTTTGACAGCCCGTCTGGACACTTTTTGCGGGAAAAACGTTTTTCAGTGTATTTAGCAATGATGAAGTCTTTTCTCGCCTGCCTGAAAGAGACAAGAGAGGACCAGAAGATCATTTGCACAGAAGAAATTGTCGCACTTAATACAAACTACAGCTATGAATTATCAATTCAATTCATACAAGCAGTTGTAAATAATTGATAAATCATTTATAAAAAAAAACTGCTTTTTTTTTTTAGACATTTTTTT
>CM051497.1:4885679-4899784 GCA_028031935.1 Paedocypris micromegethes
TTTTTCAAAAATTGCAGGGGTTTATATTTCAGAACTATAAAAAATTGGGTGCTAACTAAATACATAACTAAAACACTCAGGGTGTTTTTACGTTTTCCGTTTAGACACCTGATCCTTTAAATCTAATTTATAAAAGATGTACAAGACATGAATAGTCTTCACTCGCTCAAGAAACTAGTTCGAAAATGGTTTTTAACTAACAGAATAATTTTTAGGAAAAAGTGTGTGAATACATCATTTCTTAACACACAGAGTAACTGTTACTTTACGTTTGAATAAGCTTATGTTATAATTGATTATGCAACTGAAGAGTGTAAAGCTACAATTATTAAGCGTGTTAGATTTGCACGATTACCTTTATAGTTGTACTTATAATCTACACACTAGTGTCTACAAATGTAAGTACAACGCTTTAGTGATAGTGAACTTAACCAATGCTTCACAGCGGAAGTGTTACTGAAACAAATGGAAAGGTCACTCACATGTCACTGGATGGATTGGGTTTGATCACGTCTTCTGCTTTCAGACAAGCCTCCATGATCTCATTAAACCCAGCGTTCCCCACGTTCTTGGCCAGCTAGAAAAGCCAAACAAGCAAACACATGCTGAACATTAACTGCGCGACCAAATCTAATTCCATCCGAACGGGCAAACAGACAAAACATGTTTATTCAGGGTCCATTTAATCTGTTTAGCTACTTCACAACATCTCAATCAGCCCGACAATGTTCCTCGGCGTTTGAGTCTGCCTGGACGTGGCAAGCTTAATGGCTGTAATGGTTCCGGCTCTTTCCACATGCATGACTTCAGCCCGGAGTGTGAGGAACAATGAGACTAACCAAGAGCTCAGAGGTGCTGAGAACGTCCAGCGTCAGAGACTGAATTCTGGAGAAGTGCACACCCAACTCCCGATGGATGCCGGAGCATTCAATGCACGTCAGGATGCCCAGGTTGGTGGAGAGCCACGTGGGGCCTGTGGAGAAAAGTAAGGTGGGAATTGATGCTGCAGAAACACCACTTCACTCAAGTGTGAAAGACGTTTTAAAAGGCAAGCGCTAAAATGAACTAAGCCAAGCAAAGCTCTCAGCATTCTGACCAAATCCCAAATAACAGAAACTACATCCTGCTACACAAGCCAAACATTATTTGCTTATTTGTGTGGAGAATACACTTTCTGAGAGAAATGAGCGGATGTGAAGTGTGTGATGAGCATGCTGCGACCTGTGGAGTTTGTGTGTGCGCTTGCCTGCGTTTCTACCAGGTCTTCTACATCACACTAAAAACGAGTGGATTTCCTATGCTTTTTGTACACTTCCTTATCCGTGTCCCTCACCTGGAGCTCCACAGTCACAGCAGACGTCGTTTCCAGCCATCCTCTTCACCTCACCCAGGATGGCCTTGGTCAGCTCCTGCACGATGTTGTTCTCGCCGACGTGCGGGTCGCCCTTAAAAGCGTTGTTGAGCGCTTCCTCCTTGCTGTTTTGAAGCACTGAGATCCATCTGAAACGGAGCGAGAAGCGATTTTATATCCCGTCCGGTCAAAAAAAGACCATTGAGGACGAGCTCCATCTAATGTCTGCCAAATATTTTAAAGTTTATTTCTATTAACATACACTTGCAAACTTACATTTGACACTCTGGCTCATCCTCTGCCTGGAAATGATATGTTCTGTCGTCTATCGGAAAAAACATTTAAGACATAGGATAAACGTTAGTGAAACAAATACAAAAGTTATTTGACACCAATATATCTCCTCAGAACTTCGTTTCTCACTAGACGACTAGACTTCAAGCAATCACAAAACTTTGTTTTTTGCAATGATAGCTTCATACCACCTGAATGGGACTTTTATTTTGGATTTACTAATAGCAACGTGATATAAAAATATCATAGAACTAAAGATATAAGATATGCAGACGATATAAAAATAACATGCTAGTTGGTAACAAAATAGTAACATTGTGTTTACAATAAAGCAAGAGTGTGTGTGTGAGCGCATTTTGTGTTTGCAAGTCGGTGTGTCTGTGTTTGTTTGAGGCAATTGAACTTCAGTACACCAGAACACAAATACCCATTTAAACGTCACTGTGAGTAAAATTAATAAAATAGAACAACAGCTATAATACAACTATAAACATATTTGTAGTTGTATTATATACATAATAGTATAAGAAAAATTGGGTCATGCAAGGAAGCAACTGTACTTATTACACATATGAATAAAAGCAGTTTCACATTATCTAATTAACAGAAAGGATATATTTAAGTTCACTTAAAATGTTTAGTGTTTAACTCATTTGACTTGCACTGCATTCGAAAGTTGAATTAAACCACCTTTTTTCCCTGGAGATCAACAGCGTTTACAACAAAAACTAAATTGGATTTGTTTTCTCATGAGACGGACAGTGTGACATTCCATTGAGATTGAGAGAGTGAAACACAAATAAGAGGAAAGGACAGGGAAGATAAACTCTAAACTCTCACTCATGGAGACACGCTACACTGAATGTTTTCCTCTTACTGGCGTCAGTTTCCTCTGGTTAGAAGAGACAATACAGAAACAGTGACATGGGAGAAAATCCGTCTCATTGCGTTTCTTCAACAAGCATTTACACACTAATAAACCAAACATGAGCCACGTGTGTGTGTGTGTGTGTGTGTGTGTGTGTGTGTGTGTGTGTGTGTGTCAACAGTGATGGATGTAACGCACGGGAGATGAGGTCAAAGCTTTTCTTCTCTTCCGGATTGTGCTTCACTTGACAGGTGAGAAGATTGAGTTTTGCTGGAGGTCGGTTGGCCTGTAACACACATGTAATAAAAAAAAAAAGCTAGTTTAAAGATTCTAGTAAAAGCAAATTCAACATTTAAAAAAAGCATTGCTACATGTGTCTAATACAGTGTATTAACCCTTTAATGCACGGTACCAGAAAGAGCGCTTAAAACATTTTTTTTTTTTCAAACGAACGTAATATTTGGCATCAAACTAAGAAAAATGAAAAAAAAAAAATAAATAATTTATAAATATGAAAAAAAAAATGTTTTAAAATAATGCAATAAAAATTAATAGAATGAAGACAAAAATCAAAAGATTGACATGTTTCCGGGCATATTCAAGAATACCACCAGACTGTTTTTTCTATGGAAGAAAAAAAAATTTTCGGGGAAAAATATTGCCCCGCCCCCAGTAGATAAGATTTTTGATATTTGGGAAAAATTGGTATTGATCCCAAATTTTTGGACATTGGACAATACAAACTGCTCTGGAAGCCTAATTAAGCAGTAAATTGGCGCCACCTGGTGTTCCAGCATCAAATTACATCTAAAAGTAAACGGTGGAAAAAAAAAGTGAAAAATATTTTTTTTGAAAACCCATCAAAAACACCATTGAACAAAGCGTGACACCGGTGTCACACTGTGCATTAAATGAAAAAGACCAACTCGGACTTTTACACTGCTGTGAAATTAAAGACCTTTCTCAACTTTTCACAGACTGTCCTCACAGTAACTAGCTTTATTTTTCTGTTCTAATCTGCACTATAGAAATTCTGTGCACATTGTGTCAGAATAAAATCAGCATTTCCAGTGAACATCATGAATCACAAATGTGACTTTCTGCTATAACAAAATGAAACTCAAAAACTACTTTTAATAATTTTAATGTCTAATTGTGAAATCTTTATTGTTTCATTTCAAGTGATATTTTATTTAGATAACTGTATAGTATCACCTTATTTTTTTTACATACTAAATCTTTTTTATTTAACAATAAGAGATTGAAACACGTAATCGGTTTAATAAAAATGACATTCATTACAAAACTCCACACAATCATAAATTCTTTTTTAGAGAGCGGATTACGCACCGTCCCGTGTGAGATAGTCAGATAACCGTTTTTCACAGTGCATTTTCTCTTCTGCCACACTTTCCTTAGCCTGGGGGAAAAAGGCAAAATAAAAGTCATGACACCATGCGGCACCGGTGTAGAACATCAAATCACAAATCACAGCTACATAAACATGTATGTGTCAGCGGGCTGCATTTTGAATGCATTTCAGCGGACACAAATGAATTCTTTCATTTCAGGCCAATGTTTTTCTTTATTATTCATATATTTATGTTAATATACGTAAAAGATGGAAAAGAGGAGTCAGACAACACTCAATTCCTTGCTGTCATTTGCAACATGACCAATAAAAATATTCTGATTGCTGATGTATTCGGCCCAAAAGTATTAGGTTCAATTAGTCAATAACAACAAAACATACAAAACCACAAATCCCATAAAGCAGTGCTTCAGCTGCCATTCCGATGAAATATAATTGTTTAATTTGTAACTTAAAAAAAAAAACCACACACACACACACACACACACACACACACTTTAAAAATATATCACTATATTCTACATGTTGTAGTTGTATAAAGTTCAAGGTTTAATTTTTTTTCCTTCTCACGGAAATAATATCTTTGTTTTAACCATTTATACTGCGAACTCAAAAAAGTTAGTGTGTTTTATAAACGTGTAACCTTTTCGGCCCCCGAATCAAAATGGGCTTTGAGGGTTCCCCCCCCCCCCAGTGCGTTCCAGTTTAACGTGTTGTAATCAATATTCATGCAATCCTCAGTCCACTTTATTGTAAATCTGTATCGTGGTCGAGGAGAGATTACCCGTCACTCTTCTTATAAAGGTTCCCGCTGCGCTCGGTGCCGTGTTCTTTGTTTCCCTGGGGCTGGTGGAGACTGTAGGTGGTGCTCTGTCTAACCTGTGAGTCCTGTGAGGGGGAGACACACACACACACACACACAAAAGCATCATCCCGAGGACTCTGGGTAGGGTGGAAGTGAAAGCTGCTGTTTTTGCACAGCTCTGTTGTCATTCCTGCCGAGGAAATGGAAGCAGTGGGCTTCAAGCGTCCCCGGGGAGCTGAGCTCATTTGAAACACACTGCTTTAGAACACAATGCTCGGAGCGAGTAGTGAGATTGCTTCCTTTTTAGTACGAATGTTTGGAGATGAGGGCAAGCCAAGACGGCAAAGTTCTCTGATGGTGCGTGAGCTTAAATCAAAGCGACATCACTGTAAAGACTGAATGCTTGTTTTAGCAATCAAACTTATCAATGTGTATTATTAAAAAATATATATATAAATAAATAATAGAGTTGTAATCGTACACCACAAAACTTACTCTCCTAGACTTTGTTGGCCAAGGACGGAAGCAGTAAAAAAAGGGAAAAGAAAGATTTTTCAGACATGTTATTCATCGAAGTACATTGGCATCTACTTACAAAATACATAAGCTTTACACAAAAATGCAACAAAGGGCTGTCAAAAATATAATGGTAAATATTTTCAGAAACACTACAAGCGGATTTGGCTCCTATAAAATATTTAGCTGCTTGATAAAGATTTGTTAATTGTAAATCATTACATTGTTCCCCAAAGTTTTGAAAATCTAGAAATTGTAATTTCTGTATGAAATGCTTTAATAAACTATGAAACACAATGTACTGTCATTTTCTGACTACCTGCACTTAACACCCGTTTGTTCTTTCCAAAACGTACTTACCGTCTTATAACTGATGCCTTATCTAGGGAGCATGGTTGTGTTACTGACTGATGATACACACAATTAAAAAAGAATCTGTCAACATTTTTTCACGCGACTTAAGGATGGATAGTGGAGCATTACGCCGACTTACAAAGTAATACTTAACACAGAGAAGAAGAGCGAGCTATGGCAAGCCAAATTAACATTTACGCCACCAGAAATTATATAAATGAATTGTGTCAAGACACTTGAGAGTACTGTATTGTTAGTGTCCTTGAGAACGTGGCAAAAACTCAGAAATCGTAACTGACGGTTTAATGGTAATTGGGCTTGCCATAGTTATTTTTAAGTAAAGTGATGACACAAGCCCTTTAATTGAAAAACTGCTCAACTATGACACTGAATTTGAATAATTAAATACATGTGGGGAAAATTGAAAAGCAAAAAATGAAAAAAAAAAAAAAAAACTTTATGTAATCTTATGATTTGGTGGTTTTTAGACCAAAAATGCACACACACACACACACACACACACACACACACACACTAGTGTCTGACTAAAGTGTTTGGTGCGGACAGGACTCACCTCCTTCTGCTCCACCTGCAGTGCGGTCTTCAGGACGTCCCGTAACTGAGTGAGCTGCCTGCGTTCCTCATCCTGTACCTGTTTAATCTGAGAATCAAGCATGTAAGCTTCATAATGGGGCGATGCCATGGCGACCCAGTAGCATCTATTTACAAGCGTCCCTCACCGAGTGCAGATCTGTGCCCAGCTTTTCTATCGAGGGCTTGAGATTGTCCACAGCTTTCAAGCCATCCTGAAAAAAGCTACACAAGCGAGGACCTCCATTTAAACCTCTATTGTGACACAAAGGTCCGTTCTGCGTCACATTCCAAACGGCGAGAAACGAAGAATTTGGATGGAACGTGATCATGGAGGGCCTTGGACTCACTTGCACTGCGCGTGAAAGTATTTGATGAGATTCTGGAGCAGGTCGACGCCTTTCTTGATCTTGATCTCGTTGACTTTGAGAAGGTACTGAAAAATAACGGACAGGAGAAAGTCAGACAGAATGATTAAGGAGTGAACCAACAGACACAACTCCGCTGACCTCACACATCTGAAGCTGGAAGAAACGTCGCTCCTTCTCCATCTCCTCCGCGATTTCTGCTCCACTGATCTCTGTGCGGATCATGCCGTGCTGTCTGGCATGCTCCTTCTTCTCCTTCTCGATCTTAGAGCTGAATGGAACACACACACACACACACATTATCATATAAAGCGGACACAAACACACACAGGAAACAACAGCTCATGCAGCAGGACATTCTTTCCCAAATGCCCCAGCGACATATTCCAGCCCATTGCGGATGCAGCATTTCCTCTGTGCCGGACGAGGGTTTAAAACTAATGGCCTAGGATCATGCTGAAGAAGCCGGGCTGTTTGTGAAACTGCTGGTTTAAAGAGTGAAGCATGGCGGGAGTCTGATCTGTTTGCTGAAGACTAGAAGCCAAACACTTTTAAAAAGGGACGCAAAGGGGCATACAATGAAAATGAATAAATAAATAAATAAATGGTTTTAACCGATTTAATTTAAAAAATATTCAATATTTTATTAATTCAATGTTAAAAAACAATTTAATGTCCTATGTCTTTTTTTTCCTTTTAGTTGTGTTAAATACATTTGTCTTTGCATTAGATTAGAAAAGGGGAAATGATTGTTCATTATTGTTTCAAAAAAAAAAAAAAAAATAAGTGTGTAATGTTAAAACATATATTATAAAACATATATATAAAATATATTTTATGACATTTAAAAATAAATAAAAAATAACGATTTAAACATAAATTAAACACATATAAGAGTACAAATATTAATACATTTTAAAATGTGATTAAATATTGCACACATGCAATTTTGCAAACATTTTGCAAAAAAATGCAAATGTAATTAAATTAAAATAAACACATATACTGCTTTTATACAAAAACATGCAAAATACATTTGCAGTTAAGCTTAAGAATTAAAACTTCGTTGTTTCTTGCAATAATATTTGAATGTCAAATATTGAACCACAAAGTTAAAAAGTAAAAGGTTAAAGTCACACGTTAGCATCAGCTACGAGGAAATACACGCCGACAGTCAGTTAGATAAATAACAGTCCACCATTCCTCTCTTACTCAGTGTGGAGTCACAACTTAAAAATGGTGGAATGTTGTTTCCACCGAAACACATGCAAACCAATAGATCAAAAAAAAAATGCTGCTGTTCTCCCAAATATTTCTGTTCCTAAACAGACATGGCGAGTTCTTTAGCATATCCATCAGCAGCTCAATTAATACCAAAGCTCGCCGCACAAACTGCCCGAGAAAGCAGGAAGCTTTGCCACGGAGCACAGGCACGGAGATGAAAGTGACTCAAACTGTAGCGGTGGAGACGATGAAAACCAGTTTAATGGAGTCAGGACCAAAGCCGTGTTAGATGATGGCTTCATCTCTTTCTGTCTGCAAAAATGAAGGGATTGGTCACAAGCCAAGACGGTTATTCTTTTACACACACTCGGCTGATGTGTGTGAGACGAGACTTTCCACTGATGAAGAACAGCAATGATATTAGCAGACAGAACTATAAAATAAAAGCTTGGCTTTAAAGTTAAAACTGACCAAAGGGTGTGTTAGAAGAAGATATATTACCCTTTCAGTAAAGAGTGTCCCTTGCAGCTTGAAAAATATATAAAAATTACTAGGTAAAAGTCATATTAAGTCGCAAGCAGAACAATTAGTGTGATGGGACAGGAAACAGTATTAGTGACAGCTCATTACCCAGAGTGCCGAGCAGCAATGACACCACTAACACTCTCAGTTCCTTTCAATTATTCATAGTGAGACATTTTGAAATCACAACATGCATGGAATAAGGGCAAGGTGCTTACACTTTGGTTTCATAGTCTTTCCAGGCTTTATCAAACGGCTTCTTCAGATCCTGCAAAAGAAAAGAGACGCAAGGATAAATCCGGGGTGAAAAAAAAAAGCAAGTCAAAGACATTTCACACTGACAAAGTCAAGACGATTCACACCGCAGCCTCTTCTGCTTGGCTTCTTTCAGTGCCGGGGTTGTGTGAGCAGAAATTGGCTTGTCTGTTTGCGAAAGGTCAAATGGTTTTGGTCTCAAGGACGTTGATGAACGGCGTCCGTTAGTGGAACGGAGGCAATCTGAGAAGCGCATCAGAATTCTCACTCGCCTGCCAAAACCTCGTCCAAAAGGACCTTCGCGTTCCGAAGGCATTATGCCATGTTTCTCAAAGTACCTGATGTAATGGTAGCTTGCGTTTGGAAAGGACATCATCCAACAACCGGCAAAAACCCAGCGGAACCATGACAGCAACATTTTTACGTATAAAGCAGTAACCAGTCACACCCTAATTTATAAAGCACTAACATCAGTAAATTACTAAAGTGGCTTCTTCCAACGTTCTTGGCAAAAATGAAACTGCCTTTTGATTTTGGGATATAAAAAATAAACATTAAATCAGGACAACTAAATTATCAGCCATACAGATGAACTACCACGTTCGGTTTAATAAAACAATTTTACTGGCTTATGAAATGAGTTTGTCTAATTTCATATGATAAATACATATAGGGTTAGGATTAAAACAAAGACTAGCAAATAAAAGGTTAGCAAATGAAGATGACAAGATGGACAATGTGTGACAAGTGATTTACGGCACAATACTATAGTACTTTATGCTGGCTATGTGGATATTATAATAATTACATAATGGCAACAAATAGAATTTCTACCACATCTCCTCATGAATTGTTTTAACCTTTATTCATTTATATAGAAACATAAAATGCTTTCTTTTTAAATACATTGTTCATCTTTAAATCCTAAAACTTGAGACTTTTGAGATCCTTCCATTTACTGCAGAAATCCTGGTTTTGTGGATGTGGAATGTAACAAGAAATCATAATTGCTGTGATAAAGATCTACTAGTCTCTATTCTAAGTTAGTCTTCGAGTTAGTTAGTCTCTAACTTGTGGATTTTGTGCTGACAACATCAGAGCACAGGTTTATTTGAGAGGGGGAAGGAAAAAAAAAAAAAAGAGGATAAGAAAGAAGATATAAGAGTGATTCAGAAAGCATCCGTCAGCATCTTTTTCCGTTAAACACACCAAAATTAGCGTACGTATACAGAGCAAACAACCTCTGTGGGTGTGAGCAAAAAAGAACGATTGAGAGAGTGAGGGAGGAAGACAGAGAGTGAAAAAAGAGAGAAAAAGCAGAAGGAAGGATGAAAGGAAGAGAGCGAATAAAACAATAAATCCGCGTGCTTGGCCAAGCAATGCCAGCATATGTGTCTTTAACATTCTGAGTCACGATGGCGTCACCTGGACCAAAGCGACCAGCCGGAGGTGAAAGACAAGAGAAAAGGGGTTGGAGAGCTCACAGGGCTTCAGGCCTGACATCACTCACCCGCACCCTGACAAAACAGTCCAGCAAAGGGGAAACGGCTGACTGAACAAGGCATGTGCTCCTCACACTGCAAGACAATGAAAGCGCCGTCATCAAGCTGAGAGCTTGTGGGATGATGTCAGCGCGTCTGCTTTTCCTGGGATTCCAATTCCGCCTACCTCAGCAAAATCCGGCGTGAAATGCAGCGCAGGGTCACGACAAACGCGAGGCCGAGGTCGAGTTCTCTGACGTATTACACACCCTGATAACACTTCACACCGAGGTTCGATTCCTTTATGCAAGAGATTACACATACTTGTACACTTCAGTAGTTTCAGGCAGGTTTTGACGTTTCGTGCATTTGGATTCGAGGGAGCGTTGACTCCAATGTCATTGAGGTTGGTTTATGACATTTTGATGAGGTCAGTCTTAAGAATGCACCTCTGCTTGTGTGGGTTTCCTCCAGGTCTCATGTATCCAAAAGTAGAAGATTATAAAAATGTGTGTGTGTGTGTGTGTGTGTGTGTGTGTGTTCCATTCTGATTGGTTGGTCAAAAATCTAGCGTGTCTTCAGAGTTACTGTGTTTGGCTTGTCTTAAGCCGAAGAGTTTCTATGTCATGCATGTCTTGTCATTTTCTTTTCTTTTAATTTTACATTAGTTAAAATTGAATCAATGATAAATCTGCTGTAGAGACAAATCTGAGAATCCGGTAAAATGTCACACACTAAACAAAACAGCCACGTATCAGCCCTCGGATTGATTTTTCACATCCAGTATCATTACATGATTTACGATTAGTCAAAAGAAAATACATTGGGTGGCTTTTTATTTTTCTAAAGACAAGCATCTACAAGGTTCTATGGAAGATGAAAATAAAACAAAACCTGGATCGTGCCTCTGGACAATAATTTTAGATCACAAGCACGAAATGACACAAAATACATCCTTCTATTTCAAGAAAAGGTGAATCAAGTTTGGATTGACGTTCACGTGGTATGATCCGTTCGTACAAGGTCAGGCATTAGTCAACGCTACTTCAGAATCCGGCACAATGATGATGTGAACTGTTCCGAGACCTCTGACCCTCGTAACTGCCGGACTAGCGCACGTCGTTTCACCGATCACTACAACAGGAAACTTGATACGACAAAAGATTTATGCCTTTAATACAGGCCGATCTATACAAAAATCTATAGCGCTGCTAAGCCTTTGTCTAGAAGACTGGAGACTTTTTAAATAATCAACAGAGATACAAATAGCTTTTGATTAATAACCAGTAATGAATATTTCTCTAGATCAACCACAGCCTAGAAATCAAACCCACAGGTTTGATATTAGAATTCCTGACATATTTATGTGCATGAATAACTTGTGAACTAAAACTTGGAGCAAGTGAAAGCAGCTCGAATTAATCAATTGAAAGGTGATGAAATTCAAGCACATGGTGGTTCAATGATGCAGTAAATCATCTGCTCATCTAAGCATTTCAAGGCTACTTTCCCCAATCAAAAAAGAGAGATAGAGAGATAGATACAGTGAGAGAACAAGAGGAAGTGAGAGAGTGAAGGAGAGAGAAAAACAGTTGAGAAAAAAGAGAGGGATGAAGAAAGAACGTGAGAGACATAGATCTGTAAAAAAGAGAAAGAAAGAAAAGTGTGAATGAGAGAGTGCAAGAGATTAAAAAGACAAAGATGAAAGAGAAGGGGAAAATAATTGTGATAGAGACTGATGAGGTAAACAAGAAAAAAAGACAATGAAAAAGTGGATGAAAGAGTGAGAGCAAAAGTTTGAGAGAGCAAGCTAAAAGAGAAGACAGAGAGACAGAAAGAGGAGAGGGTGAGACAGATCTCATTAAAAGAAAAATCACATCAGTGCTGGATCTAAGACGGCGTCACGTGGTTCTATCAAAGGTCACCGGGTTCCAACGGACGGTAATGAAACATGGAAGACGTTTCTTGAAATATGTCCAGTCTTTTCTTCATGTGCATTGCCTAGTCACAGGGCATTTTGGGGATTCTGGGCGCTCAGTTTCAATCTAGCTACAAACAAGTCAAGCTTACTAGGACATGTTCACAAATGTAAAAAAAAAATCCAAAAAAATAAAACATCAAAACTCACCCCTTTCACTCCCTTCAGATCTCCTTTCAGCAGACTGTCCAGTGGGAACGTAATGATGTTGTTCATGTTCTGAAACTAGAGTCGAAGAGACGCGTTAGGAGAAATTCTACATCACAATGGCTTTAGAACTGAACAGAGAGATGAACACAAAACAGCGGCGCAGTGGTTCGTGCTGTCAACTTACAACGAGAATAAGGGTCTTTTGTTCTATTTTTTGATTCATATATCTTTTTATTTACTGTATTTTAAATTGCATTAAAAAATTTTATCTTCATATTTTTTGTATTTTTAATAACATTTTATATTTATTTTTACTGTGTTAAAATGTTTTAATTTTTTTTTTATTTCACATTTTTATTGTATTTATTTGCTCGCTCATTTATCCTCTTTAAACCCATGTTTAAATGCTGGACGATCAGAAAACACATTTCACTACAGGTCGTACCATATATAAAATAAAATTGGAATTTTGGTTTTCACTCCCACAGTCCAAAATATTTGTTTTGGAGAAAAAAAAAATATATTATATATATATGTGTGTAACTGAATACATAAATGTATGTGCCTGTTAGCACCGCTTTGTGATTGGTTGATGACGGCCCAGAGTTGCTATGATTGGCTCTAGCTTCCCATGTTCAAAAAATGGAAAAGATGTTTAGAAAATGAACAGACAAATGAAAAATATACTGTGGTGATAACATAATAAATTTCAAAGACTGAAATGTCCAGCTCAAAGGTTCAAAAAACTACAATCGAATGTTGATTGGATTCATAATCGTTCATTATCAATTTGATTAAAAAAAATCTTTTTTTTTCCCCTGTGACTTTCATATAAGAATCAGCTTGGGTCTTATTTCATTGAAAAGATAAGTTTCACACATCATCGTCATCACGGACCCACAAAACGAATGTTCTCACCAGGTTCTTGAAGAGGGCTGTGAGCTCCTTGGTGAACACAGAGAACTTCAGGAAGGCTGATCCCAGGTCAGGGTCGTCTCTGTAGACACAGTTCTCTCCAAACTTCTCCAGCGCTTGAGTGTACTGCTCCTCATTCTCCACGTGAGCTAAAACAGACAGTGAACGTCAACGTGGTCTACAATATTCCCTCTAAAATCGAAGGAACCTTAGAATCATTTTTGTTTAAGTAGTAGAACTGATGTTTTCTCTTTAACTTTCCAATTTCTTAACTTTAAGACAGACAGCCAGTGTGTGTGAGCTGATGGCAACACAATTGTCTTACGATACTTGTTTACATTTGATTTGTGTGTGATATAGTTGAAAATGTTTAAAACTGTTACTTGTGATAGATACATAGACAGACAGAGAAGAAGGCTCGACGTAAAACTTTAACCATAAAGACCATTTCCTCACAAGTCCTGTCCCATGCGTCCCCATCTTCTTCAGTATTTGTTTCAGTGCATTTAGTCCAGTGTGTTTGAATCTTATTCCACTCCATGAATCATTTGTTCAACATCACACCATCACTAGTCTTTTTTTCATTGTTATTCCACACTCTGGATAGCACTTTCACAAGTGCTTTATTTCTGATAGGAACAGATGTAAGTGTCAAGAGATTAAAAAGAAAAATGCGGATCATCCTCCTTACTCTACTCAACTCTCTGTCTGCGTGCACTCCAGGGAAAAAGCACAAGATGAGGAAAACAAGCAAGCGTGTAATTCACTGCTAGTGCTGCAGTTACGTAGCAAACTTCCCATGGTTTGTCTGGAGGGGAAATGAGTAATCTACAAGTGCAGACGTGCCACAAATTGTCGGGACGCTGTCCAACCAAATGTGGTGTGTTTATAATCAACACCTGAAGCTCCTACAGGACATCTTCTGAGTGACCTTCCCAAGAGCGGAGAACGTCATCATGCCTACCGCTCAGAATATGGCGCCCAAAATAGTCTACTGTGACAATGATGGTCCACAACCTACACAAAAAATGCTAATGGATGCTTAAAAAAAAAAAAAAAAA
>CM051497.1:4899799-4988651 GCA_028031935.1 Paedocypris micromegethes
AAAAAAAAAAACAAAAGTCAGAATTTTTTAATTTTGAATTTCAGTTCATCTTAAAACTCTGTTAGAGATTAAACATTGATTATTTGTCCTTCAAAATAATCTGAAGGTCATCTCCTGAAAGTTTCATAAGTATCATAATTTATATAGAAAACACAAAGAGTGGGTCACAGATCACACCTCCACAGGTCGTACTTTGGACATCCCTGATCTAGCATGCTTTTTTTTCTCCAAAAAAAAGTTCCCCTATGTTAAATGTTATTAAGAAACTTGTGTCCTCCTAAGACAAAGAATATGGGTTCGGTTTAGAGATGTATTTGTAGAAACTGTTGTAGCACTATTGAACGTCTTCTGGACAAAACAAATGAAGAAAAAGAAATAAAAGATTAGCAAAAGTTGTGTGCTCCAAAGACTATAAGCCGTCTATATTATAAGAGTCGATCTTATAACAAGCAGGGAAACCAAGGACCAGGTCTTCATAAAGTGAACATTGACCATTCATCTTGATGACTGAGCATCACTGGTTGAACAACTGGTGCTTTTCGGGACTTTATTGCGATGACAGGTCTTGACTAGAATGCATATCAGTGCAGAAATAATGCCTTTCAATAAGGACCGCAATTACCGAACTCTGCAGGAACCTGAGGTCCTTCACAAAAATGTGCATGTGGTCCTCAGAACCATAGAGAGATCTCCACACGTCCTGACATTCTCTGTAGCGGCTGCACAGAAGAGGAAAGTTTCCAGCTGATCCCGTCGTGAATGTTATTACATTAAATCTCGAAGCCCAGCGGTGTGTCAAGCCTCAACACCCGTTCTGTTTGGCCTTCAAACATCATGGCTTTGTTGCACTGGCCAATGCATTGAACCCGTCTTTTATTTCTGAAGCGATATGTGATCCATAAACATCACTGTGCCCTTCTCTATAGTAATCCAACCCCTATAGGAAGTGTCTTATTCTGGATGAGAGGCTATTTCAGTGAACTGTGGCTGTTCCATCACCTTCATTGTGACCTACAAACGACATGTTCTCTAACCTGGTTTCCCAACAATGGGTTGCCCCGTGAGCAAAAGTTTGCATGTTCTCCTTGTGCTGGCGTGGGTTTCCTCTGTGTCCTCTGAGTTTAGAACATTTTTTGGTGAAAGTGTGTTATTGTGTGTCCTGCTCTGCGATTGGTTGGTCACTAATCATGGGTTGTTTTCCCACTTTCAGGTCCAGACTTGCCCGATTTGACTAAGGACATTTAATATCCTAAATAATATGTTTAAAAATTCAGTGTGCGCCTAATAATTCTTACGTAAAAGTGTTTATTTGACAAAAAAATGTCAATATTGGTGTGCCTTATAACCTGTGCACCGTTAAAGTTTAAAAAATACAGTTTGATAAAGAAAAGTAAAGAAAAACAGATTGGGTTTTCATGTTTTATGTTGATGATAGAAACAAAACAATTATCCAGAAAAATAATAAAACTGCAATGGCTAAAAATCAATCAGTTCTCAAAGGTGGGTCTTGAGTTAAAAAAAAAAAAAAATCTGACAAACAATATGCTCTTAATCAGCCAATCCAAAAACACTAAACTTTTTTGTACTGAAACCCAACTATTTAGCTGTGTTGATTACAGTAGAGCACAAAAAAGTTTCCCATCCAGAAGGAGTTTTTCTGATGATCTCAGAACTGTGGCCATGAACTTGACCTGAAATAAGCCGGGGAGATTGGCGCTGGATTACTCATTAACACCTGTGCAGACACCTGGTTTATAGGGCAAGACCACAAATAGAAAATCCCTTCGCCTGAGTCACAAACTGCACTTCCCCTCTAAAACCAGAATTTTAATTCAAAAATGTTAAATTAAGAATTTCAAAACCTTTCATTGATTATTTGTGTGGAAAGGGTTTGTTATTCTGATCATTTTTACTCTTTGAACTTTATGTCATAGTTCTGGTTTAATATTAAACTTTAATTAGGGTATATTCTTCAAGTAAGCCTAACAAATGATCATTGAAAAAAGTATAACGGTAAAGTACGGCACTAAACCTTTGTTTATGCCCATTATGCCCCAATAATAAAAAAAAAAATGATTGTTCAGAATAGAAAAAAAAAAAAAAAAACATATCCAACATTCAAATATAATTCAGAAAAATATTGAAAAACAAGTTCTGGATAACTGTTCGATAGACGGAAATAAAGTCTTTAAATCAGATTACTGTATTTACTGTAAATCAGTAAACATGATCATTTTATTTTGGAAAACAAAGTTCAAAAGAAACTGTAGTTTGTTGTACACATTTTTGTGATGCCATGTAGCATCCATAACAGTGTGTGTGTGTGTGTGTGTGTGTGTGTGTGTGTGTGTGTGTGTGTGTGTGTGTGCGCGCGTGTGTGTCAGGCATTGCAAAATAGTAACAAAAAAAACGTTAAAAAACTTTTGCAACCTTTTTGTGACACTTGATTTTTCAGTTTTTTTTTTTTTTTTAATATTGAGCCCAAACTGCTGTTTGTCACCATAATAAATAAAAACATCAGGTCTGGCGCGTCAGTTTCTCAATCTCAAGGTCTGTTCAGAACTTCAGCTTGTATTTAGGCGAAAGTTATAGTGTTGCAGAATACATGTCTATATATGTATAATAAAAAAAAAAAAAAAGAAAGACAAGAAGCCCAAGAGAGGTAATAACACAGGCAGAGATGTTGTTTTCCTTTATTTTTCCAAAGCATACTTCCTTCAATAATTTGTCCTCTTCCTTTCTGGGCATCCTGGAGCTTTCTGTCTGCTAGACACTGATTGTGCATAAATAACCAAGCCTGTCCTGCAGAAGCGCTTGTTGGAAGACTGATTAACTGTGGGCTGAGTACAGTTGAAGAACAATTATTAGCCCCATGTGAAAATTTACAGCTTCGAGTACATTCCAAGAGTTGGTAATCAGAGACAATTTAATAAAACGTTTTTTGAACACCATGTTAAATGAGGTTCAGAAAGATTGTAGTGTTTGTGTATTTCTCTGCAGTACTTATTTGACTTTATTTTTTTTTTTTTTATTTAGTAATAATTGTAAAACCAATTTAGCTTTTTAAAAGTCTAATGGTTTAAAGTATTAGTAGTTGTAGACTGAGGTTGTCATTTTAAAAACTTTTTATGGTCTTATTTTTAATGTTTCTCTGAAGAACATCCCAGTACCAGATGCATAAAATCAACCCCACAGCATCAAATACCAACCACCATGTTTCACTTTGGGAATGGTGGTATGCAAGTTACTACAGGCAAATCAGGTAAAATTGTCAAGTGACTGAACAACATTGGTTTATTCTAAATTTACTCACAAAAATAATCAAAGGAGACTAAAAATGTTGGCCTTTTTAGCCTTTATAGTTTTATTTATTATGCTATTTTATAAAGTTAAACCTTATAAGAAATAGGGCTTTCTCTAGAAAAAAAAAAAAACAATATTATTAAAATGATGTGAAAAGATGTCCATGCCTTCACATATTCCCATCTACCCATTAGTGTTGTCAAAAGTATCGATATTTCGATAAGTATCGATACTTACAAATCTGAAACGGTACAATACTGTGAATTCAAAAGTATTGATACTATTCACGCTTCCGGGTTTTCATCTTCGCGCATGCGCACTTAAATTTGTCAGCGAGTTCAGTCTTCGCGAGCGTCCGAGAGAGATCCGCGCCATCATCAAACGTGACGGGAGAACGCGGAGATAAAGGAGAACGTGTGTTTGAGCCTTTTGCGTGTTAAACTCTAGTGTGTGTGAATGCGCGGGGGCGGGGCTCAGCTGAACTAACTCAACCGAGATGGACTGAAGATCTTATTACATTTAGACAGATTACCGACACGGACAATATTTCTGTTGAATTCTACTTACGTAATTAAAAAATAGCTTTGTAGAAAAAATACAGCTTTATGTAGACATGTGTTTCACATTTGTGTGATACATATTTATTAAGTTACAGCTCTTTTCAGACGCATTTCTGAACGGACTCCTCTTAACAACGGGAAAGGAAAAACGCGCTTCACGTTTTAGTTTTATTTTCTTATGACAAACACAACATTCTGTATTCATTAAGAAAAATATAGAAAAATAATAGACACTCTAAACTTTCAATTGATGCATAATACTTGTATGTAAGCCCAACACTGACGGAGTATTTTTAGTGTGATTTACACAGATCTTAAAAAAAAGTGCCGACCCCTTTTTCGGCTTCCAGGCAAATGAGCACGAGATGTAGAAAGACGTGTAGACGCAGACGTGTAGAAAGAGTTTCAAGAAGTTAGTAACTGTTTTTTACTATTAATACGCGTGTTTTGAAGTCCCGTTTTGCCCGTTAACTCAGTGAAATACTGTACACATCTGACAGAGATTATGATATTACTAGAAATGTATGTAAAAAATGAATCCTAGTGATCTCAGTGATGATGTGAAGCACGTTTGAATTTATTTAGAGTACTGTAGATGTCTATGCGCTGATCAATAATGGTGTTTAATTAAATCCCAAATCTAAATCAGTTTATACAAATACTGCTGTTCAACTCTGGCAGATTTAAGCAGATAAATACTCTACCACAATATACCAACAGGTGTATATTAATACAAGTTTGACAAGTAAGCTTATTAATTTTGAATAATACATCAAACAATAAAAACACACAAAATGTTTCTTAATTTGTAATATTTCTTTAAAGCACCATCATTCTGCAGTCAAAACTCACTCCGATCCTTTTACCACAAGACTACTATTACTACTACTACTACAAAACAAAAAAACAAATAAAATATTGTACTTTTACTTTTAGAGCTCCTACCAAATTCATTTGTTTTAATTTAATCTTTAAAAAAGCTTTTAAGTTATTTTTTTCTCCTGGAAAATTCAAATGTATAGCAGTTTTATTTATTTATGCACTTTTTCTTCTTGGGATTCCTCATTCAGACACATGTTCATGTTCCAGTCTTGTTATGTATTTTTTTCATAACGAAAAAAGAAAAAAAGGCCCTAAAATTGTTACGTTATTTCCCCGTGGTATCGAAAATGGTATCGAGTATCGATACTTTTTCCAAGTATCGTATCGAAGTTGTATTTCCAGTATCGTGACAACACTACTACCCATTATGCATCCACCCAGTCTGTATGACTGCCCGTCTAAAACAAATATTAAACACTTCTTCCCAAGCAAATTTGCAAGACCAATAATATTTGAATAACAATACAACAAAAGTTAGGCTTAAACCGATAAAATGCAAAACACGCTGAACATTTCATGAAGTGTGCGCTTGCTTAACCACACGTGAGCAAGACACAAAAGCCTTGACTTCTTTGAACAGGAAACAATAACAGAGCCCGGCTCTGGGAACCTCATCTGCATGTAGGGGTGACAGAAACAAAAGAGGTGTCCTGGCACAGCTGTCCCCCGGGGTGTGGAGGACAGCTGTCCCGCGAGAACAGAGCCGGCAGTGTTTCTGGAAAAGTCTGGATCAGCAAAGCTCTTCTCATGCAGTAGGAACAGATTCAGTCTGTGAGTGTGCCGTGTTGCCACAGAAAGGACAGCGGGCACAATGGAGGGCTGCTTAAGCTCAGTGCCACCGGCCTGTACAAAGACCAGTCCTTCAGAACATGCTGAAGACTGCCGCTATTCAATCAAGCATCACTCGGAAACACTCGAGGGGAATGCTAATGGGATTCATGTTGACCGTCACGTGACCAAACCCAGAACACAGTCTGCTTTTACCTTCTGTAGGACAAGCAAACCGTCCAACAGAGGATTCTTTTTCTGTCCAAAAATATATACGTATGCAAAATATGGCGGGAGGAACCTTTTCCCCTGTTAATGTTTCATTGGTATTGCATTTCATTATAGCCATTGTCTTTTTTGCCCATTTTTATATAAACATCATAGAATTGTGAAGTCCAATACAAAAAAAACGAATCAAGTAATTGTTTCTTTGGTTGAAAATATGAACCAATTTTATTTCTGTTAGAACTACAAGAAAATACATTTTCTCGTTACATTGTCACAAGATACATTCGTGACAATGTATCTACCAATGTGGAAAAATAAAAATAAATTATAATTTTGAATTTGACTACTTGCATTTCAATATTTTGATGGGAATGAATTGGGCATCACCGTCAGAGGTTGTTTCCCTTCAAACAAGGAAGCAGTTTTTACCCCAAAAGATGCTTTTATGGTCTGTTCGTAGCCACTTACCCAAGCCTGAGGTGTAAATGGCCTTCACTGACTTCTTCATCTTGTAAAGAACACTGCGGTCCACATCCAAAGCCTGGACATACAAAGAAATATACTGAATAAATATACTGGCACCCCAAACACACCCAAGATACAAGCTATTGACATATTAATGAAAAGACATTTAAAAAAAGAAAACAGACTTTTACAAAAAGAAAAGACAAAAAAAAAAAAAAAACATGTACATGATTTCCTGAAGACTAGGTTGAATTGTTAGAAACTCCTTATACACAACCGCTGCTGGTTTATTTGCCGGAGAACGTTCCTGCTGTTTCCAGCCTGCAGGTGATTCATTATTGAAAAGCAAACTGAATATTCTTTCCCAGCAATCCCAGCTCAGCAGGAGCAGAGGAAGTCGGTGCGTTTTTACCACCAACTTCGGTTTTTATTAGGGTTCCGTTAATTATAGTTTGACCATCACGATGCGTCAAAACTTCTTGGCTTTGCAACTGCATTTGGTTTTTACACAAGAAAAAAAATCTTGATTTATTACAGACGAATAGTGTTAAATGTAGTGATTTATATTTAATGATATGCTTAAGCGTATTGTTGCCAAAATGCAACATGTGATAAAATAAAAGCAAAAAAGTGATATAGATATAGTACAATGATGGGGAAATGTCAAGATCAGTTGAACGGGCCACACATGTGCAATATTATTATGTGGCAGTTGTAGACCTCGTAGACTTGAATCCCAGTCCGGTGGGTTTCAGAACTAAATGTCTTTGGGCAAGACACTGACCCCCACATGACCCCCGAAACCCATGGCTGCCCACGGCTTTTCATGTAGGGGCATATGAACTGAACATAACAAACTGAAGCATATCATACAGCAACTAAGTTTTAACAACCGAGAGAAAAACATTCATCCGATTTGAAGAATTAACAAAAGCAAGACTAGGTTAGGGGTGGGTGGTAAACTTGAACGAACGTGCCACAATATGGACTTTGCAATTCTGTGGACACCGTCACACATTCATGAATTACATTTTATACACAAATGCTGTTTATAAACACTTTAAAACAGTGTAAGACGTTCGTTACAACTTTTAATGAAGTCACAGAGACATTGCTAATCGAACACGTAACAGATTTCCGAATTAATGAAACACCTGCGAGGAGCACCGATGTCTGTGTAATGTGTCTTTAAGAACAGCTCTACTAAGAAAGAGACACGTAAAGACGCACATGCAGCGCTGTTTCCACTTTTTTTTTAATTTTTTAATCAAAGTCGTTTGTAAATGTTGGTTTCACGCGACGTTAGGTCACACACTCACGCGAGAGGGAGAGAAAGCGTGAAAACGTCTACAAAATAAAAACAAAAATGTGCTGCGCTTGCTCTCTCAAATAAACAACTGGGCTACTTAAAAAAAGATATACTGTATTAAAAATGACAGATGCTTATCCAGGTTACCCCATGTGTCTAATTCCTTACTTTACATTTTTGTAGACCTCAATTACATAATTTGTACTCTAACTTTATTTAGTCCACCCCCCCCCCCAATACCGTGATATAATACAAATACAGTCGGGACACTAGAAAATACCGTCATATGAATTTTTACTCATACCGCCCACATCTAGTCCAGGCTTTATCATAATTTTCCTGTTATTCCTGACAGCACATGCTGCAACACGCAACACTCCTATCACATGGTATCGATATGTAGTGTATCCCACAAGCGGACAGCATCGATTCCTATAGTGAATTAATCAGACGTTCTTTTCAGCTCCACCTATTCCTCATCTGAACGTTCTCCTCTGCTCCACTTCCAAAGCAAGAAACGCTTGACGATGAAATTCTTTGCTTCAGAAAGGAATATTTTCTTTTCAGCAAACATGGTGTCTGCTCTGGTTTAAACTGCTGACCGCTCAGATCTGACAGTCTTCTACTCGTTCTGTGGAATGAGGCAGACCGTGAACCAAGAAAACTGACACCGCACAATACAAGCTTGTCAGGGAAACAGGTTCAATTCAAATTGTTGAATAGAATTAGCATATATAAATATGCCCACATATTTATAACAGAATATCACTTAACCACTTTGGGGACACCAGACCTGGTATTTGAATGTTTAAGACTTCATAACATGAATCCAGGATCTTCAAAACTTCAAAAACTGAAATACAGTTTAACTAAAAACCCCAGACTCCCTCAGAGCAAAGGAAAAAACTGCAACTGGCACTTTACAGTGAAGTCTTGTTTGGGCTCGATATAAAGGCCATCTTGTAATGCTGGGCTACATGATGAAAAATAAAATCTCAATATTATCAATATAGAATGCTAATTGGGACTTAATAAACATTTTATTTACAATTATCTACAAAAAGGTCGTTTAAAATGTGAAAAAATAAAGTGATGATATTTTAAGGGTTACTTCTTGTCTTATTTCGGACGGGCCACTTTAGTGTCCCGATGGGCCCCAAATAACCGGAATTGAGTTTATATGAAACACAAAATTGGGTTTCTACTTGTTTCTATCTTTTCACTTTTCTCTCATTTATTTTCCCAATCTTATAAGTGGGTCTAAACAGAATACCACAATCTCACAGCTGAACTGGGGGTTCGACTTATAAGCGGATCTATATATATATATATATATATATATATATATATATATATATATATATATATATATATATATATATATATATAAAGAGTATAATAATAAATATTATTAGAATATATATGAAATTCCATTTATAAATGTACATTTATAAGTAAAAGTAATTGCATCTACCTAGATCATTTCGGTCTGTTACACCAAGACAAAAAACAAACTAAATAAACAAACTAAGGTTTTATTAAATGTAATTGTACATTTTTAGAAAGCTTTGTTTATTTTAATGTTTATTTTTTTCCTGATGTAAAAGCGAGAATAAAAAAAACTATAAAAATATAGTTATATCATATTTTCTAAAATCATGAAGTCGTAATTGTGAAAATCATGAAGTCGTAAAGAATTGTGATAATATTAATAATTAGCAAATGACGTACAAAGCGTCGCAGATTATTTTTATCTTTTTGACTAGTTTAGATTCGCTTGTGAGGCAACAGGGTCTACAAGAGCCTTTTGATCAAGATGAAATCCTTCACGCGTTCAATGAAACAGCCAATTCCGAAACGTGACAGCCAGACAACAAATCCAAGGCGGAATTTAATCCAGGCCATTAAAAAAAAAAAAACGATTTGCTCGAGAAAACGAAATAAAACTGTCAAAGGGCCATCCCAGCGTCTAGACTCTTCACAATATCCCATTATAACGCATAACTTTAGTCTCTACGAGTGGAATTAAGGGTGTTAAATTAATGGGCAGTGCCTTTCTGACAGACAGACCAAGTGGAACTCTGTAATCTGAGACTACCATCAGCCTCCATTCATCTTCATCTCGCGGGATTTCACGCTGTAACAGAGCTATATAATCTGATTGTGTCGTCCTTTATCATCTTTGAGCTTGGCTTCAAACCTAATGAACACGCTCAGACAACTCCATTTCCGGCTGTGAATGTTAACATGCTAGAGTATCAAGTCATCAATGTGAAATAGATACGAAACCTGAAAAGTTGTAACTGAGAGAACTCATTGATTTTTTTTTTTTTTCGGACAAAAATCCTGCGTTTTTTTCTAAACCAGGGTACTTATACTCAGACGGGGGGCCAAACCTCAAAGCCCACTTTGAGGTTCGAACACAATCAACATTTGTAAAACACACTAAACAAAAAATATGTTTTTTTTTTACGTTGATATAGATAGAACGTGAAGGTGAAAATATCTCTGTGTTGAAAATATTTCTAGAGTCTTTAAACTACTCTAATTTAACATTTTCATTGTTTGCTAACTAATTTTGTATCTCTGTGTGTGTGTGTGTGTGTGTCGCTACAGCAATATTTTACAACTTAAATTAGACAAGACACACACACACACACACACACACACACACAGCAGTCATCTTTTTTTATCATTCTTCCCATCTTTGGTTAATTATATATTCATTAATTATTACACATCACACTACCTCAACAGTGCCAAAACATTACAAATCCCACAAACTGATTCCATTGAAACTCAGGCCCTGGAGTGGAAATGACGTCATGCACCATCTGCCCCGCTCTGGCCTAAAGAGAAGCATCACTGGGCCATCATCACGCTATATATTCCGCACTGCTGGGAGAGAAGCCGGTTCAGAGCTTATTGTCCACTCATGCAGTGGTGATCCTGATTTACGGGACACGAGGGAAGAAGTCGCACCAGAGGACAAATGGAAAGGAGATTGTCCTGACAGATGCTGCTGTGCCGGGGTCATATGATGGAGACGTGCAGTGGTTTAACAGGAACCAAAACGGTAATTGCGAGACCTAGTTTGTCTATTTGAGTAAGGCCACGATACAAATACTCAACAGGCGCATGGATGTAAAAACAAAAAAATCTCAATTTTAGAATTCTTGAAGACTTTTTTGTTATCCGAGTTGACCAAAATCTAATTGCTTCAAATGAAAAAAAAAAAAAATTAAGCAGGATTTTAAGAAGAAAAATGATAATAACACATCAAAAAAAAGTCCATTAAATCCAGAATAGCCAGTCTGTTGGAACTTCAAATCAGTGATGATAAAAAAAAGCATCCTCAATTTCTGATCCACTTTTCAATCTCTGGGTCATGGGGAGCCGGAACCAATCCCAGAAACTCTTGGCTTGAAAGCGAGACACGCCCAGATTGATGACTGACCAATAAGAAAGACCAATTCTAGGCACAAGATGCGCATTTGAGGTCCAGTCAGGGTCTCCGGTTTCCTCCCACGGTCCAAAAACTATAGGTGAGTGAATGTGTGTGTCCCGCTCTGAAAATGGTTGGCCACTAATCCAGAGTGTGTGTCCTGCCTCATGCTCAGAGTTGCTGAGATTGGTTCCAGCTTCCTAAGATCCAAAAATGGAGTAAGCGGTAGAAAAAGAAAGGACAGTTTATATTTGACATGTTGTATAAATGGATGAGTCTACTTTTATATTACGGTTATATTACACATGGTAGTCTACTTTATATTTTTTTACCGTTATATAAATATGACAACTCATTCCAATTGTATCCAGAACAGCGCTCGGCAGATTTCATAGATATTCAACTGAACAAATCACAAATAAAATAATTTTGAGAAAATGTTCCAATTCCCACAATCTGTAAGAAACGCTTCAGCTTTCAGTATATGTCTGATTAAACCCAGACGCTTTTCATTCCTCAGTCTTTTTAACTTCCTCTCACCAATTGCCTAGTCTGAACCCAGATGCCATCACCGCCCAATCTGGAGAACAAAGCCACGAACGAAGAGCGTCGTCTGTGCGACACGTGTCGGGTGTCACTTTATAGCACACTCCACTTTCATCTTCTGAAAGCAGACAAAAATCAGCCGAAGCAGTTGAACTTGGGCCAAAAGAGGCATCAGGGAAGCAATTATCCTATCAGAAGACAAAAAAGGAGCTGATTTATGTCCAGGTTCCATCGAGGCATCAGATGTTTTCACTCGACAAACAAATGTCAGAGGCAGTGAAAGGACGACTGTTTGGGTTCTTTCGCCTTTTCTCTGCATTTTATTTGAATAAAAACTGTAATACAGTGCAGACTAACATTACTACATGTATACTACATTATTACTACTAAACTACATTCTGTGTGAGAGTGTGACAGGCATTGAAGCGCAAGTTTACAACACAATTAAAATAAAAATACACGAAAAAACTGTAAATATGTGCTGCTGTAGGGCTTTTATTACAAAGCGCTCGGTCAATGTTATAGCAATGTTACGATGAAGTTCTCTCGCAGAGTCGCTTTTAAAATTAAAACACAAAACTCCTCCCACTCTCGCTATAAACAATTATTTACAGGAAGTTACCAATAAAGCTAGATAAAATGGTGTGTGTGTGTGTGTGTGTGTGTGTGTGTGCGTGTGTGTGTGTATTTGAATCTGATACATATAAGTGGTTTAAAATACATTCACCAATTATTAACTTGTAGAAATGTACATTAGAAAAGATTTGCTTATAATAATAGGCACTAGGCATCTTTGAGAACACAATATTAATATTTACACACAAAATCTAAAATTATTTTAAAATTCCATTGTTTCCAGGCCACGGGTGAGGTAATTAACCATGAAATAAATCAAATAAAAATAAATTATGAGAAATAAATGATAAATGCGCTATATTTAAAAAAAAAAATAATAATATTTAACACTTTTTAAAATAAAGTTGTATAAACTTTCGGGCAATATAAGTTGTATATTTTACAACTTAAATTTAACAATATAAGTTGTTAAATTATAAAGTTGTATAAACTTGTATTTTCGGGCAATATTAGTAAATAGTAAAATAAAAAAACATTTAATGGAAATAATGTTGGGAAAAATATATACTATGCAACATCATCAAAACATGAACAACAACAAATCATAAGTCAATAAAATCTTTTATTATAAAATGATTAACAGTTATTGTGTCAACCACTGCACAGATAAACCCAAAGAAATACAAGACTTGATTTGGCGTCATGGCATAACACAAATGTTTTAAAGCATAATGTGTAAAACATTTTATGTAAACTTATAATGGCAACAGTCTTTTAAAGAGTACACTGTGGTTTTCTAATTCAGCATGGCATGACTCCCTCCACACACACACTTAAAGTGCCACACAAAAACGAAAAAAAGCACAGAAGGTCCATTGTGCAATAGTGGCGTGTAACTGCGCTGAGCGTCGCGTGTACAAAACCCCAATATCCCACTAGATATGGCCAACACAAAGTTGGTCTCCGTGACATGACATGGAAAGTTAAGCTCATAAAAACACTTTTACAGGCTTCTGAGATCAGTGTCCAGGGATTAGATAAAGTGTGTAATGCATAACACAAATTATGCATTTCGAACTGAAATATGAGTTGAAAGCTGGAATGTGGTAACCAACATTAAAGTGAGTTTGCTTTACCATATATTTTGAATCATAAGGCGCACTGATGTAGATTTTTGATGCATCATTAATAAACGTCTAATTTCAATTTTTCTTTATCGACGAGGCACACAATTTCCAAATTTTAAAGGCAGTTGGTCCATTTTGAAACATTCTTTGTGTGTGCCTTCTAGTCTGAAATGTACAGTACACTCCCACTTTGCATGAAATAGTAACTCTTCCTAACTGGGCTCTATTAAAACCACTTTCTCCATCTCAACATTTCCATCTCCTATAAAAATGAAAACAATTGAATCGAATATTCAGTCAGTCACCAAACTAGGTTACCAATCATCATTGTGATTATCCTTCAACCCACGTATCGAAACATTATGTGAAAACTTGAAGAGTCCGAGTAAATCCAGCTGACCGTGTAAACTAGCCAAGCAACACCAAATAGCCCGGAAAGAACGTGGCAGCACACATTCAGCACTCGTTTCTGACACAGGCAGAAGAAAAGCAAGAAAAAGCTGCAACTCATTTAAAAACAGATGACCAGACTTTAGCCAAGCGCTCCTGCCGTGTTGCTCGGAAGTTACTATAGTTATTATTCACCGGACTACAGACTATACGCGGCTTCTCTGAGCTTATAACTAGAATAGACTTCCTGTGTATGTTTGAGACCAACAGTGCCCACATTTTTAGGCTAGCGAGCCAATTATAAATGACCAAGACAAAATAAACTGCTAGACATGTTTCCTTTAAAATGTAATGAGAAATCTTGTTTGGTACAGAATGTTAATGTAACTTGTCTAACCACATGAACCAGCATTGCACGAAACTACAACAACAAGCATTTTTTTGGCCTGTACCTCACCTTCAGAAGCGTCAAGAGTCCATTTTCATAAAAAATACATACAGTCTTCTTTTCTTTTATTTCAGAAAACCGATGAAGATACTAGAACATCTGATGATACAAAGAACATGTCAACAAACCATACAAATGGTTTAGGAGTTACACAATACCCTGTTGTCAAAGGGCTGTGAAGTCCTAAAATCATCCATCCATCCATCCATCCATCCACCAATCAATCCATTCGTCCATCCATCATCTACCACTTACTCATTACTGGGTCAGTGGGTCATGGAGAGCTCACCAATCCCAACAACTCTGGGACTGAAAGACACACCCTAAATTGGTGGCTTACCAATCACTAGACGCAGACACACACAATCACACACAGATCTATGGATCATTTTCAAAACGCTGATACTTCTGCCTGCTTTTGGACAGTGGGATGAAACCGGAGACCGTGAGGAAACCCACGCAAGCATCCCAGTCCTAATTTGTCAGGAAATCCTACCACAATCCGGAGAGTCCATCCCAAGTCTTTAAAATAGCCACATTGGGCGTAATATTAAAGTATAACACAGAACATGTGTGTCATCACAAGGAGTGATAATTCACTTTATAAAGATCTTTGCTTTAGCAGCTCACAGCGTCTATTAGGGTCGCTAGAGCAACAAGCCGTCCTGAGTGAGATGGGCTTTAAGTGCTCGGCTAAAACAGAAGCTTCTGGGAGTTGAAACGCCCATTTTGACAGAATCACACGTGTGACTTTTCCTTCACTTCCTCCACCAGTAGTTTTCCGTGCGGGGAAAAGCTCGGCCTGGATGGCTGTGGTCCTGAGTTTCAACTCAACAGAACCTCCATTGTCTTGAAGGAGCGTGCGAGGGTACGAGCAAAAGCCAGAGACGAATGAAAGGAAAACGTAACTTGGAAACTAGAAAGTCAAAATCCATTAAACGGTCCATTTTTTGAGGATTTAGTCAAACAAGTTTGGTTTACACAAACTACTCAGACGTGTGTTTGAGCGAAGGAAACTCCCTCGTGTTTCCCTTCTCGTGAAAGTTTATTGGTCCATTTGTCTGTAGTGGAAGCGCTTGTCAACAGGAAGACCTTTTGCCCTTCGGTGGCCACTTCAAAGAAAACCTCAGTCTTGAACAAGCATGAATACACACACGTTACAACAGACCTCAAAAGCGGAGCACCAAAACTCACCAAGAAAATAAAAGCTCCCTCGGGCCGCTGACTTAAAGGTTAATCCTAGACTTAAATTGAGCATTACCAAAGACAGTCCTCCATTGCAGAGCAGAGCAGTGCTCTCACCAGCTGAGCTTTTAAGGACTGCTTTGTAATTCCCAGCGATTTCAAGGGAGTGTGTAAACTCCAGGGGACTGATGGAGGTGCAATCTGGTGAAATGAAGACCAAATGTGTCCCCTGGGGACAAGTCCACAGCATCAGGAAACGTTTCTGTGTTTACAGTGGCCAAGTGAAGGCCAGTTGGACTTTTGTTAAAAGGTTTGTAGCTTCGAATCTCAAACTGTTATGGACCACTAGTCCTTGAGCAAGACATTGGATAACATTTATGTGTGTGTGTGTGTGTGTGTGTGTGCGTGTGTGTGTGTGTGTGTGTGTGTGTGTGTATGTATGTATGTATGTATGTACGAACATTTAGGAAAAAGTTATTGTACTGAAGTAGGACCCTATGGACACTTGTGGGACCCTTGGCGGAACACCTGAACTTTGAAGGCCTGTTTGAGGAGCAAGTTGGGATTGTAGGAGTTTTTGTGAAAATCACAGCACGGTAGGTGGGCACAATTGTCCCACTGGGGTTAATAAAGCATCTAATTGTTAATAATTAATAAAGCACAAATTGTGACAGCTTCTAACACTAGTTTGAAAAACAACAAGTTGTTGTTGACGCCAAATGTTACCAGAAATAATTTTACCATCATTTCTGCATCCTACATTTTTGGATGCACTCTACTGTTGTACAGTATTAATAATATAGTATATATTTGAAGTGTATTTGTTCACTTGTCCGTTAGCTCTCGACTTCATCACTAAAACTATAACTATACATGCATTTTGAACGTTTTAGATTTTTTTTTTAAGTGCAATGATGCTAACTGAATTTCATTGGCTCTGACTTGTACTTAGATTATTGACAATTTAATCTAATCTAATCTAATCTTACATTTGAACTTGAAAGGCATTTGTTCTTGTACTTATGTATATGTATTGACAAACATAGTCTAAATAGGATTTTATTTTCCATCAATTTTACTAAACCATCATCAGCCCAAACAATATATATAAAACGAAAGATGTTTGCCTGTCAAGAGGCAAAAAACATGAAGCAGAACCGTTTCACAGATGCATTGCTCAGGAGCTTCCAGAAGTGACAGCATTAAAAATTTAGCTGCAGTAAAAATAGACACACTCCAGAGATCACGCTGAAACCTGGACGTGATGTGGCTTTCTCGCGCCTCTCCAACAGACAAAAACGAACATGTGCCTTATACAAAAACAGTACAATGCTAAAAATGATTGTGATTAAAAAAAAAAGAAACGCAGAAGAAAAAAAATGTATAATAATAATAATAATAATAATTGTAATGATATCAAAAATCCATCCGCTGAAACCCTTTTCAATTTCTATTTCACAAGGAGCTGAAGCCAATCAATCTCTGATCCTGAAGGCAGGACACATCCCCTGGACAGCCAACCAATCACAGGGCACACAGACACACACATTCACACTCTCGCTCACAAGCAATTTTACTATTCTCCTATTGGCCTATTTGTGTAAACCATGATCAAAAATGCTAAAGCTAATCTTGTAATCCGTTTGGTTTGCTTAAAGCCAAAGTGACAGTCCAACACGACTACGGATCAACTCTGGGAATCTTGAAGGACACATCAACAGATCAATGAGCAGACTTCATTAATGAAGAAGCAGAGATTGACACTTAACAACCGTCTTAAAAGGGAGTTTTCCCTCAGAAGCGGTGACAAACCCCCTGGACAGAGGGTCTCCCTGCCCCCATTAACACTGACCAAACAAAGCCCCGATGCACTTGTGAACCCAAGCAGATCAATTCAGATTTCCACAGCCCGGCTTCTCCAAAGTGTCATTGGGGATTTAATATCCAATATTTTACCATGTGACAACAAATCAAAGCCTGGCGATAGCATTAGCTAATATTGTGTGTATACAACAAACAACATTGTTTCTATTTCTAGCCAAAAATATCATCACTAGTAATACACGTTCTTACCTTTTAATCTGAGCTTTTACTTTCTATATTTGTCTATACTTTCATTGTCTGTTTGAGCTTTTATTTCCACGTACCTAACTATACAAAATACAGCCTAAATAAGAACAGTTTATTAAGGTTCCTTATCATTTTTAATAGTACGGTTTCATTTAAACACCACAGTCCACACACTATGCTCTTCAACTAAAACACATACTAGAATACAGGAACTATAATAATAATAATAATAATAATAATAATAATAATAATAATCATAATAATAATAATAATAAACAATATAATGAGTATTTGTAGGGCGCTTTTCACAGTTTTAACTATGACATCCACACACATCTACCTAAAAACACTAAAATTTAACCATGAGACTAACTATAAGAATAACATTTAGTATTTGTCAGACATTGCCCGGTCACTCCTGTTTGCCACAATTTCGTAACTGCTGAGAAATCTTCTCATTTCAATTTTTTATTTAAATAAATAAAAACATTTTACTTGACAAAGCAAAACAACGTTTTTACAAGATATTACATTTTACAAAACATACAAAGCATCTTTTAACATGTTTTTTGTAAAAGTAACATGAAATATTATGAAATACAGAAATATTAGCCCAGCATAAATACACATACTTTGAATAACACAAAAATAACAAAACTTAATATAAAACATAAGTTAAAAAAATTATGTCTGTCCCTTGAATTTGACACATATCATATAGGCTAAAACTAGGTTAGATACAAAAAATCTGTCATTTTATCTACAAAACAAAATGTGATCATGAAAACTACACCTCCAAGATTTCATAAAACAGAAAGTATTTCTTTGAACACTGAACTGCTTTTGACAGAACTGATTTAAGACATCGGGGGAAAGTTATGCCCCGGCACAGCAGGTGATAATGTGGCTTCAGCTACTGACAATCAAGTTCCAGACCCCCAGTTCTCACCTGTTCTGGCCAGCAGCTGCTGGTGACAGCCCTGGTTGCTCAGCTGGGTCACTTACAATCACTTTTACAGCGCATCTACAGCCTTTTCAACACTTGGATTGCTTTTTTGGCCACCCAACGTAGCTCTACTAGAGCGGTGTACCTGCAGTAACGATCTGAAATTGTCTGCATTAGACTGTAGCTAGAGCAAAAAAAAAAAATCGTACGGAAATTCGATTCCACTGTGTGTGTGTGTGTGTGTGTGTGTGTGTGTGTGTGTGTGAGAGAGAGAGAGAGAAAGATTGTGTGGCCTTTAAATTGCGCAGAGCGAGAGAGCGAGACAAGCCACAAGTTTAAAAAGGCAGATTATTTAATCAATGGCATGAAAAAAGAAACCGTATTGACAATTGAAGACTAAAAAGTAGATTTAACCATCTGAAAAGTAGATTTAAAAAAGTAAAGCAGCTACATAAACAAATAAACCAAGTTGTTTTTTTTCACTAAACATTGTACATGTTCAGGCTTAAATCGGCTTGTTTGAGTTGCTGAAAGAATATTACAACTGCTTTTTGTCCCAATTATATGTATTCGATGTATTAAACTTGTATTACATAATGTATTATTTTACAATATTGTTCTATTAAATTCCATTTTATTTGCAGATTTGGTTGAATTGTTGAACACTTTAAAGAAAAAAGGACAAAACCACAATCATGTTTTGCTTTATTGTCTCGATAACATCAATTTGACAATCAATTTAAGTTTATATGACAGCATGATAACTTTCAACTTGAATATAATGTGATAGTCAAGACAAATTTCTCTTCAGACAAACCAAAAACAAAGAAGAAACCAAGGTACAATGACATAACACTGAACAAGATATCTTGTCTATTTTTCATGCTTTTCGACAGACAAATTTGCTGCCAAGGTTCCAGAGTGACGCTAAAAAATTCCGTTGTGATTTTCAAACTATGCTTCTGCAATCCAGTCATTCAGAAGGCCTACACAATTATTTGGCACAGTATGAAGTCGGACATCAAGCCGTGGAATCAAACCACAGAGGGTTTTGCAAAAAAAGAAAAACATTTCCAGGTGTCATTTTTGATTTTCGGCTAAAAATGTTTGTGGAGTTTTTGACCGATTTTCATAATGACATCAGTGAAACACAAAAACTGCTGTTTAAACAACCACTAGCATTCTAAGGTTTTAGCATTTTAAATATTTTAACGATAAAAGTGTAAAGATGAGGATTGTTTTACCATTTAGTGTACCATTGTACAATAGACAAAATACAAAATAAACACAAGAACAAAAATACAACCTTATCACAATGCTAAAGAAGCATATACTCAAATGTATTAAGTCTTCCTAGGAATGCCTCATCTGACCTCACAAGGCAAGGACAGATCCTCTATAAATCAAGTTTACATTCACACCGGATAAAACCAAAACTTGCAGAATAAATTTACCATTGAATATAATCAAATAGAATCTATCATGAAAATGATAGCAATGAAGCACACTCTAAAATGTCTAGTAAAATCGGTAATCTACTGTCAGCTCTGGTATCCAATAGCATACTGTATGATTTCCTAAATGTATGCTTTAGTAGTGCTTTTTCTAAATAGATTTTAGTAGAGAAATTCCCACTAAAAGAGTTCATTGTTTTACCTTGGTGGGGAAACTCCAAAGCTATGCTTTTAAACCCGGCTACTGTATCCAATATAAGGCACATGAATGAATTCATAAATGAATCCAACAATCCATCATTATGTTCACTGTATTATTAGAAAAATACACCAGTAAGGCTTAACAGGTCCCAAGAGACCCTGGAAGAAGATCAGACTGCCTCTATAAACACTTCAACCATTGTGAAACCAATTTGCTACATGTCAGAATAAAAACCCAAGCAAACGCAGATTCCCTTTGTTTCCCATCAAACGTCATATTGCCAAGGTCATCATCACAGACACAGACAAATAAATTAAAAAAAACAAACACCCAACTTACAAAAGTTCCATAAAACTACAAAAATGCGAACAGCTGTATTTATGCCCATGAAGGACTGACCACAAAGCCAAAGAGTGAAAAAAACAGCGTACAAGAGTAGGAAGACCAAAAACAATCATTTAGCGCCAGACTTCCTGAATGCCTCGCAGGAACACGCAGCCAGGGGACGGCAAGACACTCGCCCTTTTGCAGAATTAAAAGCACAAGAACACTTTAATCCAATGGCACCAACTCGCACCCATTTTTAAATCAGACAAATGCATGAAGAACGGTCAAAAATATTAAACAGGATCCTTTTATGATAGAACTGCTCTTTTTGAGGAGAAACAAGGGCCTGTATACAAGCAAGAGAGAACATTAAACCCAACTTTATTTTATCCCGGGGTTAAAACACATCTAAAACATGTCTACAGCATCTCTAGAGATTATAATCCAATTTTTATTTTTTTTTTTTTCATAAAAAAAATCCCAAAGGAGTTTGCCTCCATTTAACACAACATCTCTAGTAGAGCTGAGGAATGCTATTTATAGCTTGTCAGAAAGAGGCTTCAGTCGTGAGCTGGATGTTTCTATACAATCTATTCATCACTGAAATCATTCATTCATACTTTGGGGATTATTTCTTGTAAAAGTTTTTTTTGTTAATGTATGTTACATTCGAGACAATGTCTGATAAATCCTTCAACCTTCTGTCACTTTTCATCTTGAACATTCCAACAAATCACCCTTCGCCACTTGAAGATCAGTGATAGCTAAACATCTTGGACCAGCAGTCCAACAAGTAAACAAGATTAAAGAAGTAAACTGAAGATTTGGATCTTGGTTGGTCAGCCATCTTATGTCCAGAGACCTTAAACCAACTCGAAACCTGAAAGAACTCCAATTCGAATTAGTTTGTAAGCTCTGGAAGGACTGAAATCTAAAGTTTAAAGTATATAGATCTTAAAACTTCAGATTAACACCAGGCCTTGGAACTTGCAGGTGTGGAATCAAGTGGTAACACTGTGTTCCAAACAAACCTACAGCCAGATTGAACACAACCCAGATTATCTCCAGCCTTGCTGGGCTGTGTGTTGTTTGACTTCATCACAGGAGACAATGCATCAGCAGTGTTCTAAAGGGTGAGGCGCTAACAAAGAGGACGTGAGGATTTGCCTCCCGGTTTAGTTCCCCAGGGGGAGGACCATCGCTGGGGTCTCTAGTGGTGGTCGGGCAAGTTAAGCATTAATCCCAGTAAGGTTTTAACGACCTGAAAACCAGCAGGTGAATGAAGTTTAGTCGGATCTCACCTCCTCTAGTGCGGTCACCGTGTTCCTGCAGTGAGTCATTCGAGTGGTGAAGTTTGAAGCGGTGGGCGATTTGTAATCTTCATTCGTCTCCGTCACAAATTCAGCCACTGTTATTTGGTCCGGCATCGTATTTCCTTTCGCAAAACAACGCAGATATCCGTCTCAATGCTCCAAGTGGTCAGTTGAAGAACACTTGTCTGGGAAGATTCACAGATTAAGCGACACGAGGTGAGCGTCCGGGCGTCCCATCGTGGTTGTGTTTTGTTACCGGCGGATTACGAGAAGTTTGGATTAATAAAAACCATTAGCCAACTCGGGCGAGGAAACGCTTCTACGAAACAAACACGCCTGCTATTTTTCGCGCCTTGTGGTGCATTTGCAAAATCGAGCCGGTCGGGTTGAAAACAGCGCGATTTGGAGGTACAGCCGTCATATGTTTCCAGGACAGAAGCGCGGAGAACTACTGTAACGCTCAGGTCGATGCGGCTCTCGCGGTGTGTTTTCAATGAAAGCGCAGAAATTGACAAAGCAAAGGTGGAGGACGTTCAATGGGACACAAGTGACCAATGAGGTGCGAGCATAGTTACTTTGTAGCCAACCAGGAACGACATAGGGCGTGGTCTATTAGTGGTTTGCCTCAAGGAACGCGAGCGCCCCTCTTAAGGTGGAAAAGAGTTTGAACAGTAAAACGTTCGATCATTAGCGTTACGTACATGTGATGAAGACCATCGTTTTTAATTAACATCTGGGTAACAATAAAGTCACTATGCTGCTGTTTTTTTTTTGTCACGGAAACTTCTTTTGTCACATTTACGTTTTGTTTACTATTTAGGTAAAAGCTTTTATTTTTATTTTTTTTTTATTTTTTAAACAGTACTTTAACATTTCGAGTTTATGCCAAATGCAAGCTTATACAAACAATAAAAATAAGCAGAAATGGGGGAAATGAAAGAGTGCAGGCACACATGCGCAAACACACACACACACACACACACACACACACACACACACGCACGTACATGCATGCACAAACATAGACATACAGACATACATGCACAAACATAGACATACATGCATGTACACACAAGCATACAACTGCAATTCCAGAAAGCAAAACAAAAAATGTGTTACTTTAATTATTAACATGTATGTTTTGCTGTTTGTTTGTTTGTTTGTTTGTTTGTTATATATTTAATTAAAAATGCATTGATGTAATTGGATGTAGGTGATTATCTTACATAACTATGTTATGCATCTATTTAAAAAAAACACTTAAATGAAATGTTTACTGTGAGTGTTTCTCTGAATAAAATGCATAACTAAGAAAATTCACTGATTTCATTCACCATTTCGATTGTGGATTGGATTTTTGTGACCGCCGTCTGCTCAACCAGGTGCAGAAATTGTATTTAAACCATTCTCTGCATTTATTGTTTTTATTGTTATTTATTGGGGAGCTACCGAGAGAAATTTTGTTGTACAACATACAATGACAATAAAAGCCTCTTTACTCTTACTTACTCTTACTCTGCATTTAATGTTTTTTTTTTGTTTTATTTGTGTTTTATTATTTATTTAATTTTATTTTATTTCTTGTTGTTTGATCATGAATGTTATTTAAACAAAGGCAGACAATAATAGTTGTGTTTTTTAAATTGGTGATTACATCAATTATAATTGATAAAACTGCTATTAAAATATGTATTTACATCAAATAAAACAGAACTGAATAAATCATAATATTTACAACAAAGCAAAGCCAAAACCATCGTACAAGCTTTTTTTTTAAGTAAAATGTGCTAAAACAATTCTGCTATATAATATTGCTGCATAGTTCTTTCAAATTCATGATCATAGAGATATATTATATTATGTATTTATAAACGTATATAAATTAATATTTGGCATTAGAGCAACATGCTATTTAAGCTTCCTTTGTATGAGCATTGCCATTGTATGAGCAAGTACATTTTATGATTTTTTGTTTTTTTTTTTAGAAAATAGATAAATATTCTATTAAAATTCCATTGACATACACTATCTTGTATTTACCCAGACCAATGTTCTGATCAGAAGCATCACAACATCTACACACCATGACGCCATAACATGTTAAAACACGTTAGAACCACCCACAAGCTGAAGTCAATAAAAACTAAATCGTTAACAATGATGAACTGTCATTTTTACGGACATCCGGAAACTCAAAGGAATCATAAATAAGACATTCACAAAAGCAGGTTTGTTCTGGCTAAACCACAACGCCATTTCGCCAAGAGAACATCAATTGTTTCGTAAACATTTGTCAAAAATCTGTCATGGCTGAATGGAGATGCGCTAATGAATGGCAAACACCTTGGAGGCTGCCTTTGTAAAGGTCAAAGGTCACGGTGATATTGCAGTGCTTAGCGATTGGATTGAACGGAGCAGATAGAATCCAGTGGCTGGATTGGAAAGCTCTCACGCCTGCTGAGCTGAGATTCCTCATCTGTATTCACCGGAAGAACTCCATTAGACTGATGAAGGGATGATGCTGCTCTCTCTCTTGATTTGTCTATGTGCAAAAACTGTATTTGGCTTATTTTGGAGAGGTGTGTGATGCTGTGTAGGCCCAAATAAGCAACATTGAATGGGCAAAAGCTATGTTTAGACGGCTACCATGTTGTACAGAGAACGAAGACGACCGTGGAGAATTTTTGTTTGCTGCCATGTTCCAGAATGTCACATACAGTTTGCCATGCCTACAGGACACCCAGATTCTATCACAAATACTGCTACTCAAATCAAAGTATTTTTTGGCAAAGAAGAGAAATAATGATGTTTATTATTATTATTATTATTATTATTATTATTATTATTTATATTATTATTATTATTGTTGTTGTTGTTGTTGTTGTTGTTGTTATTATTATTATTATTATTATTGTTATTATTGTTGATGTTTTTGTCAGCTTGATAAAGAGGATGATTAGAATCCATAATAAAATAAAAATCTATTAGATTTTAGATAAGTATTGATAGATAAAGTTTTGATTGAATTATTTAGGTATACAACGCTTAATTTATATTAAAAAAGCTCACACTTAAAAGTTAAATTCAGTAAATAAAATCAAATACATAAATCAAATTTGACCAGTATATTTATCCTGGATAAAAAGTTTTTCCTAATGCGTCGTTCAAGCTGTGATAACAAATCTGAAAACAATTGGGATTTAATTCAACCCACTCCTTTTAAAAGCAAATTAGAACTTCTGCTCTTTATTTTTAGTAAATGAGTTTGCTCATTTGATTTGTAACCAGTAGATGGCGCTCAGGGACTATTAAACGCTAAATGTAGTTCAGGTCAGGCAAGTTCACTTGGGTGACGCTTAAGACAATACGTTGATTATCATTTACATAAGGGACAACAAACATGCTTTGAAAGAAACGCTGCAAAAACATTGTAATCCCCAAAAATAAAACAAAGATAAATAAAAAAAAAATGCACCATCAAACAAACGTAAATACCTTGTTGTTGAATTTTCAGTTCAAAATGACACACGCACGCACGCACGCGCACACACAACACACACACACACACACACACACACACACACACACACATTTACGTGAAAACGACAGCTCAATTTTGGTTTCAACGACTCCTGGCTTTCTCCTTTTATATATCAGTAGCCCGAATAAATCATAACCAGATGAAAACAAAAATACAATGCAATTTATAGTTTATGATTAGAGATCTAGTCGTATTATTACAGAGACCATAGTGCTAAAATAAAAGTGTAAACACGCGCACGAACAGGATTTGCAAAAAAAAAAAAAAAACATATATATAAGTGAGATTTGTTTGTACAGCTGACAAACAAAGTTTGTGGCTAGGAAACCAAATACGAGTGCGAGCCACGATGTGCGTGCGTGTGTGTGCGTGTGTGTGTTTGATGTAATGGGGGGGCTGGGCGAGTCCGTCCGCCTACGTAGACGGGCTGTGTGTTGGTGTTTAGGCGGCGGCGCAACAGTGCTGACAGTCCGTGACCAGAACCACGCCAGACAACATCTCTCTCCGCGCCCGTCCACACTCAAGCGAGCAAGAGGGAGACGGAGACGGAGCTCTGGACTAAATCATGGCCACCGCGTCTTGCACAGGCTCTTCTCTGCTGCAGCCAATTAGTGAGATCGTTCGTCTCCCTCTGGACCAGGTAAACTGTCACTTTCAGCCGGGCTTCGCTTCGTCGTCGGCGGTGGCGAGGTTTCTGATGGACTGTCTTATTCCACGACCAGCGGTTTGACACCCAGTCGTGTAATAAAACCATCAAACTGGAGCGTTTCGCTATGTCAGTGTCCCGTATTTTTGGCGCCCTGGAGCACACTAGTGAGTCACGCGCTGCGCCGCTACCTAGTGTGCAGCCTATCTAGTGGACATTGAGGTTTATTAGGATGCGTTGTACTCGAGAACTGCGTGTTGTAAAAGTTAGTCTTATTTACACTTTTTGTGTGCACGTACTGTATATTTGTGGAAGTGTTCAGTATTTGCACTTTAAGTCAACTTGGGAGTGTTACAGCTCTAGCGCTGCTGTTTTGCATCCGCATGGGAACCCTCGAGACATATATTTAGATTTATAGCTTGGTTTGTACAATTTTATTACTTGATTGAACATGTTAATCCAATTCAAATTAGTGTCAAGTTTGTTCATGGCAAGCAAGGAATGGTCTCAAGGCATTGTGTTTTTTTTAAGAAAAATAATTAACATATACATTGAAGTTGTATTGTACAGCCACATTTGCACACTTTACTACTGTACATGTAACTCGTGTAACATGTAACACGATGAAGATAAAACTAAAGTTAAAACAGAAGTTACAGACTTCTTTATTGTGTTAGTTGTGTTAATCATAATTTTACAAAAGATATGGTTTATTTAGAATTGTAAGTATTTATGAATATTTGGATTAACTTTATGCATAAATATCCTAAAATTTTAAACTGATAAAAGTCGTAATTTCCAGGTGCAGTTTGGTCTTGCATATTGTATTCCCATGTCAAGCATTTCCAGAGTTAAGCCTGACGAAACTTTTAATTTCTGGTTTTAGCTCCAGTAAAATGGTAAAAATGAGTGAGTTTGCTGAATCTTGGGATTCGTAACCCTAAAGCAAACGCACCTAGCTTGTTTATCATGGACATGGACACAGGAAGTGTTGAGATGTTGCGACAGTGGTTCTTTAACCTTTAGCGTCTCGTCCTGCGTCCCGGCCCCGCCTAGTAAAGTTGTCAGTCTGGTGGGTGGACATTCTTGCATTTGTCACCTGCCTCCTGGTGGTAAAAAGTGTTAAAAGGCATAATATATGATATAAATATAAACATACATATAACACTTCAAAATAAAAGTAAAAATTCAAGTATACTTTATGATGTCTATTACTTTACAGTAGAAAATCATATAACTTACAGTATAACCAACCATTTAACACTTTACAATAAAAGAAAAATACATGTTCAATGAATTTTACTTTACAGTAGAAATTTTAATAACGGTAAAACCACACGTGTAACATTTTACAGCAAAAATAAAGGTTTTACTTTTTTTTTATTACAAACGTATTTTGCTTTACAGTAGAAAATCATATAACGTATAACCAAACATTAAAACGTGTTTCAATAAAAGTGAAAATAAAAGTTCAATGTATGATGTATATTACTTTTCAGTAACGGTATTACCATACATATAACACTTTACAGTAAAAATAAAAGTTTAACATATATGGTAACCAAACGTATATTACTTTGAACACTTTAATAAAAACTAAAAGTGTAACCGTTTAACCGAGTGTATCTTACTTTACAGTAGAAAATAAATGGAATTGAATTTCATTGAAAATACCTTTACAGTATTTACTTTATAAGTACTGGTGTATTTAAGTTAATATACAGACAGTGCACAATTTATATCGATACAACTACAAATGTATATTTATATTTAGTTGTTTAAGTAGCAAAATACCGATAATCAATCCATCATCTTGTGTTCATTATAGTGAGCGTTAACTGTGTGACGGACTGAAATTTCTATTTTTCTGTCTTTTCAAGTTCAAGGCAGGTCGAGCTGCCAAGTCCAGTCAAGTCTTAAGTGGGGGACTATTTATAGGCCACCGAGGAAGCAGAAATCATTAGTTTAGCATAATGTGACGTAGCTCAGGCCGGCTGCTGGTGACAAGAGCAGATTTTATGTCACGTCGAGTGTTTGGAAGCAGGAGATTCTTTGAAGTTTGACCCAAGACGAAGAATTTTTTATAAGTCCCACACTTGTTAAATTAGGAAGACACCTTGATTTAGGAAAATGCCCAAAATTGTGTTTGAAAAAAATATATAATTTTCTATTCTATCCTACATTACATCTTTTGCACAATATATGTATATTTATGAAACATTTATAACATTTATAGATTTTAAAAAGCAGCTTGCATCCGATTACAATTTCTTATCCCTTAAGACTGTCTCCTGATATTATTTCTAGACCTGCTGTTTTGTATAAAAGCAAAGAGGAATTAGCTAAATTATGTGTGGTAGATATTTCAGTTTTTTGTTTCCAACAGGTAATTGCTTCAGGTGGATAATGAACATTAACATATTAATGCTGTTAATCCATTGTTTTTTATCTTCATTGTTTTTACAGCAGGTGTCTTTTGAAAGAACTATGCTTATGGAAAGCTCGCTTGGAATTGTTCTTTTCTCCTCGCCTGTCCATTAATCTTGATCTGACAAAGGTTCTGTACAAATTAAATTCATTTATATTAAACTTGGATCTTAGAATTTATTATTATAGCAACGAGGTTAAGACAGTTGTGGTCTAGTGGTATACACACACACACACACACACACACACACACACACACACACACACACACACATTTACAATATTGTGCAATATGAGGACTAATGCGTGTTTAAAAGTGTTTGAAGTTTAATTAAGGCATTAGGAGCCATTTACGCATATATTTTAATAGAATTTTGAATTGTGAGGAACGAGGATTATTTATACATTATACATTTTTACATTTGGTCTAACCAGTGACTTGTCTGAAAGTTGTGTATTGTGATTTTTTTTTTTACTTTTTTGTTATAGTACTTAACATTTTATGTGTCTTATACTGTGTGTCTTGCACTTATGTGTCTCAAGATAGTTGGAAGAAATATCTGGTGAATGTGAAGATAAATAATAATTTGCTTGAAAAACGGTAGTTTTTGCTCACAAATTTGCTAGTTTCTGCCCATTTCTATTTCTGAAAGAAAACGGTTTTGCAGTTTGAGTAATGGTTGTGGTGAATGAACCAGTAGATCTGGTTGCCTCACTTGATTTACCACTTTGAGCTGGTTAAACATGTTTTTAACAACTGATTGAAATAATCCCTTTGACCCGGACGTTTTGCAGCCCTCCGGTGGCATGACCTCTGGTTCACAATTTAATTTAGTTTCCTTCTCGTTAACGTTTTCCAATAGTTTTTTCTTTTTTAGAATTATGGCTCTGGACATTCTACATTATTAGTCTCAGCAGTTGTGTGCACTCAGGGAACTGTCTGTTTTCATGTTCTATTGACGAGAGAAACTGTCAAGATAAAATCATTCAATCTTACATTTGTCAAAAAACATATAAGTCCTTTTTGCAGTGTATTTCACACAAATTTGAAACTCATTGGGTTTAATTATTAGTTTCATTAATTTATTAATTAATTGCAATTGACTCAAAAGTTAACTAATCACTGTTTGTCCATTTTTATCTTTTGAAAGAAAACCAGGTTTAGATGAAACTTTGAAGTCTTGTTATCGGTATTCAGTGGAAAAAAGTGTCATTTATTTGTCTTAAATAGCTTAAATAGTTAACTTAAATAACTTAAATCGTTATTTAGGCCAGGGCCTAACAAATTATCTCCCTATTCTACACTGTAGAGTTAAATATGCTCTGGATGAAGAGCTGGATGATGTTCTGAAATGTGGATAATGCCGATGATGACAAAAGTCAGATTTAACATAACACATAACAGCAAGAGTACATGACAATTCTAATTACATTTTTGCACTTGTTAAAAAAAGTATTATATCCACATTCTTGGTACAGTTCAGTACAAGTCACAATTATGTTAAGTCACAATTATGTTAAGTCATCATTACACAATAAAATATGATCGCACTTCAGAAACATTTATAATAAAACATAAAATGTTAAGAACATACTAAAACAAATGTTAAAAAGTCGTGAACCTTGCCATTGCTGCTAGCACCTTTCATTTGTGCTTCATAATTGAGAATAATGAGTTATTAACAGCTTTCTTACTACTGGCATGTCATTCTGTTGGAGTTTGCTGATCTCACAGACATTTCTGGTCAAATTTGCCATTTTTTTAAATATTTTTCAACCATTTTGTCACGGTGACCATCTATTAGGTGAAATAGAAACTTGTAGTTTGGCTGTTTTCATTTTTTTTCTAGTTTGTGAATTTGAATGAAAGGCCGTCCATCACTTACCTAACACAAAAGCTTTGTGTTGTTGATTTGACCGGCAGAATAATTTTATAGTTTTTTCAAATTGTATTTATTTTTTATTTATTTATTATAAACTAGTTTAGTTACTTTTGAACCACATCAGATTAATTCAGGGTAATTCTGTGGTTGGCTACAATGACTCCTACAGCATAAGCCAATGGCAGACCACCAGCCTATGACAATAGAATAATGCACATTCTTTCCATAAATCAGTTGGAGTGTGTGTCTGTGAAATGATTGAATGAAGCTTGTTTAGTGATGGGTAAAGCGAAGGAATAGATGATGTTCTCTGAATGAAAAACAATGGAAGTCTTTAGTTTAATATTGCAATGTTGTTAGGGATGAATACAGACACACACACACAGGCACAGATACACACCTTAAGTACACACACACACACACACACATTTGAGCACGCTCACTCTCACATCATCTACACACAATGAACACACTTATTGTCAATGTTGCATATGAATAGAATGCAGTTTTTTGTAAATGACAACCACTTTGAAACAACAAATGGAAAAGTCATATTGCATAAAAAATTGAAAAAAATGGAGGAAACATTGCTTCTAACACATACAAGTGAGGAGAGACTAGAGAGTAAATTTGTGGCATTGTCACACATTCCCGACGTGTAGGTTATTTACATGACAGAAGGCAAATGACGATGACCTCACTTTAACACACACACACACACACACACACACACACACACACACACACACACACCGCTAAGCAGCAGGAAGTGTGTGACTGGCTGTTCACCCAGACACATTTCAGAGTCTAAAAATAATCTTTATCTGTACGTACAACACACTCAATATGAATGCTTTCTAGAAATGGAATATACATTTTTACAGCCTTAAAAAACTTTCAAAGATAATTATTTTTCTTTATTTTTGTTTTCTTAACATTTCGACTTTTTTGTTTAACAATACTAATAAAATCAAAGAAAATCTAGCTGGATTATTTTGGCAAAATGTCTGGATTTTAACCAAAAGACTAACCCCATATAATATCATAATCGTCATTGTGTTTTGCAATAACTTTAGTTTAGAGTTTCAAATGTCAGTTTATTTATGCTGGTGTGTGACACATCCCTGCGTGTGTAGAGTTGACCTGTTAAAAGCAGAATTTCAATACAGCCCCTGGTGGCCATACAGACAAACTCTCCTGAATTTGACTGAGCACTCTATAGTGATAGTGTGCAGTCTATCAAAGTAAAACCGTCTATTAAAACCGTGCATTCTATAGTATGCTTGTGTACTCTACAGTAGGATTGTGCAGTCTATAGTAAAAGATCAGTCTATATAGTGTGCAGTCTATAGTAAGGTTGTGCATTATGTAGTAATAGTGTAATCGATAGTAGGATTGTGAAGCCTATAGCAAGATTTTGAAGCCTATAATAATAGTGCAGTCTATAGTAATTAAATTGAATTGAATTGAAAAATCTTTTATTAGTCCCACAGCGGGGAAATTTCACGTCACAACAGCAACAACAAATCCAAACAAATAAATAAACAAACATCACCATAATGCACTGCACACATCATAATAAACAAACAAACACAGACCATAAATGAACAAGTAGCGCTGCCCGTCATAAGCATAGTTACAGTCACCAGTTTAAATTTAAATTCAAATTGTAGAGTCTAATCGCAGCAGGTAGGAAAGATCACTCTTTAATAGTGAATAGTGCACTCTATAGTAAAAGTGTGCAGTCCATAGTAAAATTGTGCAGTCTATAGTGTACTCGATAGTGGGATTGTGCAGTCCATAGTAAGATTGTGCAGTCTATAGTAAGATTGTGAAGTCTATAGGAATAGTGCACTCTATAGTAATAGTATACTCTATAGTAGTTTTTTTTGTGCGATCTAAAGTAATAGTGCACTATATAGTAATAGTGTGCAGTCAATAGTATGCTTGTGTACTATAATTGTGCACTAGTTTTAAAGTAGTATTTGGCACCATATAGTTGGACTGTGTACTTTAATTCAATTCAATTCAATACACATTTGTACTCGATAGATAAATTATTTACTCTAAATTGCACTGATGCACTCTATAGTACTCTTGTGCACTCTATAGTAAGATTATTTACTCTAGATACTCTAGAAAAATATAATGATTATTTTTTTTTTGACTCTATACTAATACTGTGCACTCTTTTGTACACTTGTCGTATGTGTGAGTGGTTCGTTCTTCCGTTGCTGTATTTTATCTAATGCCATAATTTCCAACAGCAGTAAGACCTGCATTTGTCGATTATAACCCTGAGCCTAAGTTCCATTTCATTTTTAATTTTTTAGAACTCCTGTTCTGCTGGACTTTGAATCTCAGTTCTTCTGTCTTTTTCATTAGGTAAACTTTGTGGTCTGTCAGCTTTTTGCCCTGGTCACAGCATTCTGGTTTCGGCTCTACCTGCATCCCAGTAAGACCAGCCCCTTCATTCGACATGTGGTTGCCACGTTGCTGGGTTTTTATGTGGCGCTCTTCTGCTTTGGCTGGTGAGTGCTTGTTATGCATCTCGGGTTAGTTAGCCAGCCATTCAATTCATTATGAGGCCGTGGAACATTGGCAGAAGACTAAGAGCTGCTCGGTTTGAGGCCTTGATGTTTAATCCATATACAAATACCAGCCTTTTCTCTATTGTCTGAGTTTAGCAAGAAAAGCACCTGGCAGCTTTAGTGATCAGTATGTCAATACTTTTACTTGTCAAATGAATTCTTATATGTGTCAATTATCTTTCAACAATTATTTTTCCTATTTCGATTATTTGTCGTAATTTGACCATTTTAAGTCATTTGAAATTGAGGATGTTTACACACAATGGTCAAATTGAAAACCATTTTATATATATATATATTTTTTTTAGATAAATTAATTTATAATAATTATTTTATATATTTAATATTTAATATATTTATATACATCAACTATATAATTTGATTCATAATAGCATTTATATGTTTTATACATTTACGTATATTCCTTCGTTAAAAATGTATGTTGTTACTATTATTAAGATACAGTATTACATATAATAATTTGACATTTTTTATGGATTGTTTTGAACGAATGAATGAAAAAAATTATCAAATAAAAAAATAACATAAAAATACCACAGTCTCATCAGTGTTTTCTCTCCCTCCACTTTATTCCAGGTACTCCTTACACTTTCTCGTTCAGAGCGGCCTTGCTTATGGTGTGATGATTTTCACTGGAGTGGAACACATGCACAAGTAAGTGGAACATCATCTTGGCTTAGATCCTGAAACAACTGATCTCGACTCCAGGACTTTTGCAACATCCCTGATATTGATTTCAACCAACGCTCTGTTTTGAATGTCGATCTCGGCATCTCTCCCTGTGATTGGCTGATTTTAGCTCTGTTACAGAATCACAGGGGTAAAGTTTGTTGTCACGGCCGCTTGTATAAATGGCGCTGATGGTGATTTGGGGTCAGATGAGAACACGTGCTGGACCCTCAGAGAAGCTCTGAAAATAACAAGCAAAGCTCAATACTGATTATGATTCAACAATGTAACTTTAGAGGTCTGGGCTGGGTATGAGCGAAATCATTAATGCCACTGGGAAGCAACAAACAAGCAAACAAACAAACACTTGTGTATTTCTATTAATACTAAAATTTGATTAAAGTTATTTTATTATATATTATATGATTTTGTATTACCGTCTTTACTCGTTTACTCACAGGTGATGTTGAAAGGGTAGACTTACAAGCAGATCAACTTTTAAGCGAGTAAATACAAATTAAATTATAAATTATAAATTATGAAATCGTGTTAAAAATCACAGTAAAAAAACTGAACATTTTTGACAAATTTTTTTTTACAATAACAAGCTAAATGATACTTCGCTGAATACAATTTTGTTTATTTTCTTACAACGTTTTTTTTAGTTATATAGAATATTAGAACATGTACTGTTTATTAAATAATCGTTTAGATATTGACTGTTTCATTTAATCTGAATCAGAAAAAAGGTTAAAAAAAAGGTTTGTCAGAGCATTTCAGACAAACAGTCACATACATTTAACGTTACACGCAGGAGTCTCACGCTGGAACATTTTATCTTAAGACACATAAGGAACGAGGAGTCAGATTGAGTCAAAACAGTGTGTAACTGAGTGTTTGGAGAGGCTGAGTAGGAGGAGTGAGGGTTGAGAGGGTTTGACAATGTAAGCAATGTGTCATTTCAGATTCATTATACATTTCAGAATCAGAATCAATAAGTATAACAGTCACTGACGGAATATGTTCCTGTCTGTGTGGAGTAGTTTGGACATCTCATCTAGCCAGGCCGAATGTCCACTGGCCAGAACCAGCAGCATGCTTCTCGATCCATCCATCTCTGTCCTTCCTCTGTGCGGTACAGAAAAAAGATTTTCTTCACTGCCCCAAATAGTTTTACTTGACACAATTTTAAGGGAAATTAAACACATTTGCTTACATTACTAAATTTGCAATGGTAGGGGAGTTAGACCTGTCACCCAAGATCTAAGTACAAAGCTTTCTTTGTCTTATTTGTACAAGTTTTGTATTCTTATTTGTACAATACAATTTTTTAGTTGCTTTCCGCAGTGAACAGCATAAAATAACACAAAACCTACAATAAATACACACTAAAAATATAAAAATGTGCAAAACAAAGTTGCTGGTTCAAATTCTGGTCCCCGAACCCCACAACTTAATGCTGCTCAATGCTCTGGTTGTGTGTGTGTGTGTGTGTGTGTGTATGTTCCTGTATTCGGCACAAAATCTGGCCCAGAATGCTAGTTTTTAGCACAAAGTGGGGCCCTGTTGTGTACTTTTGGAGTCTTTGTCTAGGGCCCCACAACTTGGTGATCTTTTTGAGGGTGAAGATGTAATTTTAAGGTAGAGATTATAACTGTGTTCTTGTTAATGTTAGAGGAAACGAGGTGGGGGAGGGGAATATTTTGATGCTTCGGGTTAGGGTGAGGAGAGAGAGAGAACGTATTGTTTGCATGTTTTGTGAAACATTGTAATGCGTCAAGGGAGTGTTAGCTTTTATCAGCTAACGATTTTGCACACATTTCATCCGATAACAAAAAACCTCTCGAGTCTTGATGACTTCTTCCTTCAGTGAGGCGACAGCGCTACACTACGCCGCCGGGCCATTGTTGTTTGATGATCATTGTCTAGGATAGAGTCACAGGAAACGACATGTGAATCATTCAGTCAGCACTGTCAAAAGTTGTGCAATACTGTTATTTACTGCATTGCAATATCCATTACAACTGTTCAACTGTTATATTGGCCACCACAAACAGGGAAGAGTTTGTGATCAAAGTTTCCTGTGAACTGCGCATTCCTCTGTGCAGGGTCACCTGAACATGGCTATGAACCAGAATGTCAAGCCCAAACGATTTGTCATAATGACACGTTGAACATTGCCCCGTCAGATATTTGCATAACCGATCACTATCAAAGCCACTTTAACATCCTCACCCTGTGGAAGAATATTCCAGATGTAATGTGTCAAAACAGCAGTTGTAGCTGGAATGAAGATGGACTTAAAACCAAAAGGTAGTAGGTTTGAGTGCCAAGACATTCCATCTGCTCCAAGGTCCCCACTGCTCCGGAGTGTGTTTGTGTTTGTACATACATGCATTTATATCACGGGGTCTCATCATTGATAAAACATTCAATAACCCCCCCCCCCCCCCACACACACACACACACCTTAACCAATCAACATTTTTCCCTTCCTTACAATTTACTCGAGCCTTAACTAAGTCCCCACAAGTGACTTTTGGGCATGTCTGTGGTAAAAGAAAACTTAGCATTTTGAGAGCCCCACTTTGATCTCACACACACACACACACACACACACACACACACACACACTCACACGCACACATGCACTTAGGTTCAAGTTGGGCTCCAAATTCAAAATTTTATATATAAAGTGCATGTGTGTGCGTGTGTCTGTTTACTTAACAGTTTCATGGGCAAAATGCAGAGCACTTTCCCATTTTTGCGTTAACTTTTACCCATAATACTATAGTGCGTAATATTTGACATGAAGACTTTTGTCTACTGTAGTCTCGGCTTGTTGTATTCATTGCCGCGAGTTGTTCAGTGAACTCTTCACACTGGGTTCGTGAGGCACGTCAGAGTCTGTAGTTTGTACTGATTATGAAAGCCTGTCTTCAGGATACATAAGCTGTTTGTTTACGAGAATTGAATAACTCATAGATTCCAGAACATGGAAGATTCTAGAATGTTGGAATCGGGTCAAGCTGCATTTTGTAAGACCTGGAGGGATGGATGAACGAACAGAGGCAGACAGACATGGGTGTTTGTATGAATGGATGGATGGATGGATGGATATAGAAGGGGACAGATGAAAAAGCCTCATGTGTTTGGTCTGTGCGTTTAAAAGCCTAGCGAACTTCACTGTTTTATTACTTTGAGTTAAATTTCGTCACAATCATAAACCTATTTGCTGGTCTGATAATTCAAACAATAGTCTAAACTCTAATTGGGAATAGCTATTAGCAATTAAAAATGATTATGTTTTGTTACTTGTGCAATAATGATAATGTGTTAAAATTAGTTAATATAAAAGTGTGTGTGTGTGTGTGTGTGTGTGTGTGTGTGTGTGTGTGTGTGTGTGTGTGTGTGCATGTTTGTGTGCGTGTGTGTGTGTGTGTATGTGAGAGAGAGAGAGAGCATCAGATTCGAAATTTGTATCGGATCAAGCTCATATTTGCAGTGATATTATATTATCTGGAAGCAATGCGTGAATCTAACACATTCCTGAATATATAATATAATAATCTGAATATATATTTCAAATTTCTGTAGAGAAGACAAAAAGCATTCAAATGTTCATGTAGGATAGGATAGGATAGGATAAGACTTTATTTATCCCACTAGGGGAATTTTTTTTTTACATCAGCAGCAGAACAGAAAAACAAAAAGGGACAATTTAAAGGACAACGGTGAGTAAAACAACAATAAATAGATTGTGCAAAAAACAACTGTGCAAAAAAACAGTGGTGCAAAATAAGAATATAAAGCGCAAAACCAAAAAAAAAATGTAGCTTACTGTTTTAGTTCTTGGTGAATAAAACACAATCTCACACTCTGTAAATGCAATAGTGTCGTGATTGAATAAAGTTTTATAGACAGTTTTATGAAGTGCTCGATGTCATGGGCTAGACCAGACCTCCATAAAACAACAGCTTCTTGGTGTCTCACCATCATTTATTATTTCGAAGCCTGTGTCAGTTATTGAGAATCCAATCCCGACAGACTGGTGTGGATCAGCTTCCATGTCGTGTCGAGCTATATTTATACCCTACTGTAAGATTTTTTGTCTTTGAAAACAGAGCTTGGAAACTGGCCAATAGATGATCAAGTGATGACAACACTTGAGAGATTATGGAAAAATAGCATGGTAAAAGTGTGGTAAAACAATGGAAAACTTTGACGAAGCAATATATTTAATATTTGAATGAGCATATGGAGATTTAAATATGTATGAGATTTATTTATTTAAATGTCTTTATTTTTTGTGATTTGATAGGTTTTTAATATATTAACTTTTATTATTTCATTACTGTTCTATGAAAACTATTTATATTACAAATATCTTGCCAAGATTAAATGCAGAAAGAATACTTATGCTTAAATTACCTAAATATTTTATGAATATTACAAAAAATATGATTATGGATATGTTTCAATATCACAAATTTCACAAAATTGGCATGTGTGATGTTATTTATTCATTACGAAAGGTCATGCTGAAATGTTCATATTAAGTGTAGTACATCACTACACGTATCATTTGTGGTGAAAAGATTACAGGTAGGCATAGATTTATTTATTTATTTTTTTTTTCATTTTAATCCAGACCATTCTTGAAATTAATCTAGATTATCGTAATTTTTAATTGTAGCAAATAGACATTTTCCGCATTAGCTAAGGCATGCTTTATGTTTAAGTGATACCCAAGACTGAAAGAAGTCAGCATACTTCATTGTGTTCTTGATGAGGTTTCCATTTGAAAGCTACTTAACAATATTTTTTCCCTGAAACAACCCCGGTGGCTTCATAGTTGCATTCATGTTAGCACGTCCCGTTTGATGTGGTAATTTCACAGTAGGCGTACAGTAGGAGTTTGGAGCAATAATGTACTTTAAACAAACAAAAAAAAAAAAGCCAACATGTAGCTGTGACAATAATACAAAAATGAAACATTACACATTATGCAATTATCCACATACATCTGAACTACTGAACTCTGAACTGAGTGACCTACTATAATAATAATAAGTCCCTCTGTCCTACGGAACGATGCTCTCTGTGCAATGAGTCGACAGCCTCCACACACTGTCCCACAGATTGCTGGAACAGAAGAAGGTCTTTGATAGACTACACAGAGATGCTCAGATGCCTGATGAAGAGCCTCAGTGTTGAAACGGCGCTGGCACCACCTCCCTTTACTTCCAGTGGGACTCTACATGTATATCTAGCTTTGTTAGACTAAAGACGGGAACTGAAACTGAGCTATTACAAGTGAAGTCTGACGGTTCCAAATTCCAGGAGGTGTTCGGGTTTCTCAAACAATTCTCCAACCATTGTCTGAAGGTCGAGTCATGTCAACTGGATTGTTTCCTTTCAGTAGAATCGTTTAACCAATCCAGGAGACCTGTAGCTCTTAAACCCATTGTTGGACAGTCCTGTTCTTTATATCATTGGAATGTGAGACTCAAGATAAACAAAATACAGTGCATTTTCGTTTTCCATCATGGTTTTTGCTCTGCTGTTTTGCATAATTTGTGTTAGCTATATTTTTTTTGATACACATGTTTGTCCCTTACCATTATAGTACTTAGGATGCTCCGATACCACTTTTTTTGGAAAACCTGTACCAGTACTGAGTACTTAATAAAAACATCATTTAAATTTACAGCTGTCTGCTTTGGTCATAAAAAATAACAAAAAAAGCAAGTGTGGAATGAAGAACATTTATTTAAAATTAAAAGCATTTTGTATGAAAGATATTAAAGAATAGATATAAATAATAAAATATATTTTTTTTTACTGTGGCCGTGCTGCTCTCAAGTGTTTTTTTTTTTTTTTTTTCAGTTTGTTGTAAACTCTGCCGCTTTGGAAGATCGGGGGATTAATAATACACACAAGGGGGTTTAATAATACATATTTTCTATTTAGTGAACAATATTTGAATGAACTACGTACCAACATGTTTCTCTCCTCTTGCAAGACTTGGCACTAGAGATTAACCCTTTGCATGCCACTCAATCAGTGACCGTTGTATCGGTTATGGGTATCAGTGGACATAAAACCGAGTACTTTTGAAAATGTGGTATCGAGGCCAATACTCGATACCGATGCATCCCTTTATTTTACATACCCATTTTAAGCCAAATTGACACCACATGGCACCTAAATATTAAGTTTGAGTTTTAAAGTTCAATTATGCAAATCAAAACAATATTTGACTGGAGAAAAGGTTGAATGCTTGAATTCTGGATATGTTGCTCTATTGTACTATTGGACAGTTTGTTTTAAAAATATATACATGTATTTTTTACTGTTTTGAAATATGAATGGGACACTTCAACACATCTTGAGTCAGTTTATTTATAATTTTTTTTTTCACAGGTACTGTTTTATAGTCACCTTGGGATACCTCACTTTCTGCAAGCTCACACAAGTCTACGTGTTTGACTATGGCATGTATTCTGCCGACTTCACCGGGTATGTTCACATTTACGGTCAATATCACCCAGCTGCAAATATCTAACTAAACCACCCATTAAAATATACTATTCATTTAATTGGGTAAAAAGTTCAACAAGCTCTGGTTTTCTTCTAACAATCCATGCATACAGAAATTATAGGTGTGTGAGACATAAAATGATAAACTTTAAATACTATAGAATTTCAATGAAGTGAAAACTTGTGGATCCATGTGCTTGTGGATTTTCTTCTTGCTTATTCCATAATGTTTTCTTCTTTTTAGGCCCATGATGGTCATTACACAGAAGATCACCAGTTTAGCTTTCGAACTTCATGACGGTAAATGACAATTTGAATTGTCAAAGTTGTTTCTTTTTCTGATCTAACCCATCAGATTTACAGACTCAAAATCTTTTTTGACATATTTGACTTGCTTGCACTTGCATGGAATTACAGAATTGAATATCAAGTCTCCATTTTGGTTCCGAGATGATGATGATATTTTTATGCACGTCAAGTTTATTAGTGTTGATCATCAAAAATATGTCCAGAACCAGCAATCAAAATCTGATTGAAATTGATTAACAAAGTAACATTTTATACATATTTGGCTCGTAGTTTGATTTTTAATCACGTCCATTTAGGAAATTCGATGACAAGTAAAAAAAAAAATTCCCTTTGCTCTTCCTTCAGAAGGATTTATGGGATGAGAGAATCCGTTTCCCCGAAGCAAAGTTTAACATGTGGACGACACGTTCACTCAACACACAACATTAATCCATGTGCATTAATGAAGTTACGCAACGTTTGGATTTTTACTCATTAAACAGGCTAAAAGTCCCCAGTGTTCTTGATACTGACGTAATAACCAGGATATTAATTCACAGTTGGTTCAAGAAGGACTTTACTGTGAATTCGCAAACATAGAAAGACATTTGATGTGAGGTATTTGGTGTGAGTTTGTTTGCTGGTTGTTATTTGGAGACGTGTGGATGGGCTTGTGTGAATGCTATGTGGACTTCATCACGTGGTCTTCATTCACACACATTCGCTGAATCGGAGAGTAGCTGCTGTTTCTGCAGACCGGTGCGAATGGCTGGACACTGCACAGAAACCTTTTTCTGTCGCTGAATTACTGTCTGATCTAATTGTGTGTGTGTGTGTGTGTGTGTGTGTGTCTCGCAGGCTTGGTGAAAAAGGCGGAGCAACTAAAGCCAAGTCAGAATTATCTTGCTGTCAGGTACGTCTGCTTGTCAATCACGTAATGAATGCCTCTTGATAAAAAAACATGCCTAATCTCACTTTTATTTCTTACATCATATGTGATGACATGCTTGTTATCTTTGCTTTTTGAAAGAGAATGAGGGTTATATTTTGAAAGAGTCTAAGGAGTATGTTTTGAAAGAATATGTAGATAGATTGTATATTGAAAATTATTTTTGGGGCAGGATAAAAGTACAAATACTCCAAGCAGGACATTTGCATAACAGAATAAAAGTTCAAAGGTTTGTGGTCACTAAGACAATTTTGTGTGTACTATGAAAAGTCACACTTTATTTTCTAAGAACAAAAATAGACTGTCAAGTTTCACATGGAAGTTCTGTATGTCTGGCCATTTTGAGCGTTTCGTTGACCCCACAAATGTGATGCCCCCGACTCTCGACCTTCTCAAAGTCAGTTTTATAGCTTCTTTAACCAGCTACACTGTTTCCACACAGGGGTTTTACAATCATCCATTATCCTTCTGAAACAATTAGCTAACACATTGTACCACTGGAGTGACAGTTGCTGGAAATAGGCCTCTATACACTTATGTAGATATTGCACCAAAAATCTAAACTTTAAAGCTAGAATAGTTATTTACCACATTAGCAATGTATAGATTGTATTTCTGATTGTTATAAAATAATAAAAAATAAAACAGTGCTTTTCTTTCAAAAATAAGGACATTTCAAAGTGAGCCCAAACTTTTAAACGCTAGTGTATACAGTAAATAAAAATATAAAATACAGTATACAGTAAATATATATGCCATATATTAAAAAAATATATAGGCACACACTGTACTGTATAGATACTAATGGCACATACGCATAACCAGACAAAACAAAGGGAAACAGACAAGTGGGTAGATAGACAGATAGACGTGTAGACAGACAGACAGAAGACAATGTTTTGAAAAGTGGTTGAAATTTCTAACATTCAATCGTGAAATAAAACGTTTTACCCTTTTCGAATCCATTGTCAATATTGATTGAGATTTCCTCTTTTTTTTTATCCTGAGAACACGCAGCTTTCTTATATTGCATGTTGTTGAGAAGCAAACTTTTTTCCACACTAGTCAGTTATTCAGGCTTAACTTGCTGTTACCAAGCAACGGAACAATCTCTACAGCCCACTGAGCCACATCCGCACGAGAGTCACCGGGGCAGGGCAGGAGTTTATTACCACTATTGCCAGAATGTTCCCAGCCTGCAAACACCGTTTTCCACCCTTAAACATGCAAGTTGAGTCACATTCTTGCTACAGCATGACACATTCGGTCAACAGAAACCATCCATTACGCCACGCCCAGATTTTTTTTTTACTGTCTGCAACTTTGGTCATGAAACATTTATTTCTGAATATTAGGTCATTCCTTCTGTGATTTTTAAACTCACTCCAATCGCCCATGTTTTGTCACTTTAAGGGACGCCGATGGTTTATTTTTTACAGGAAGATGCCCAGTCTGTTGGAGTATATGAGTTATAACTGTAATTTCCTCGGCATGCTGGCAGGCCCAACTTGCTCCTACAATGACTACATAGCATTTATAGAAGGCCGAGGCTATGAGACCAAGCACCTTGAGTCGAATGGCAAAGAGAACAAAGAGAATGGCAAATTCAAACAGAGTGATCCCTCACCCAAGGTACGTCAATGTCATCTCTGCACTCTTGCGCCCTCTTGTGGTAGACATATGAAGCCTGATATTCCGATATTCTGATATTCAAACCTGCCACTTTTTGGTCCCAAGTCATGCTCTCTACAGCCACTACAGCTAGATTATTTTCTAGTGGTTATCATGAATATTTTTTTTCAAGTTAACTTAATTATTATTTTATTTTTTTTTTTTTTATTGTGTGTTCATTTGAACAAATTCAGCTTTTTAAGTTGAACATGCAGAACGAAACATTCCAGTTTCCCAGTTGGTTCAACATCAAACATGCCATGGAAATTGTGAAATAAATGACAAACATATTGAAAAGCAAAGTTTAACAAAATGATATTCCAGCTTTGAGCAATTAAAAAAAAATGTCAATAGCTTTAATTTAATTTTAATTGCAGTCTATCTGCAGGCAATCTATATTTGAGAAGTTTAGTAGAAATTTGATTTGTTAAATGTCTAAAAAAAAAACATCCAACCTGGAAAAAATGGATTATTGAAAAAAAATTAACAGAATAAGTCACTACCAGTGAATTATTAATTATTAGTTCCATACAAACATCCATCATGAATTCTCAAAGTCTGATATCCTAACATTATTTGGTCAAAAGAACACACTAAGACATCGTTTTTTTAGATTCTGATTCGGCCAAACCTCGTCCGGACACACTCCTCCTCATTGTTTTTAGTGTCTACATCAAACTCCACGAAACGCTTGTTCATTTGAAAAACGCTGAAACTGGTTTGGTCTTCCTGCCATCACTATATTAACAGCCCAGAACAACCAGTCTGGTCAGGAGATTCTGTGTCTCTGGTTTCATTTCCACTAGTTCTCCCCGTTCACACCGTTCACATTAGAACGTCTTCGAAAATACAGATTTACAAATCATCCACAATTTATAAGAAACAATTGAGTCTATTAACGTTTAGGAACTGTATTCCATAGGTTTAAACTAGTTGGAATAAAAGCAGATCTTTTTTTTCTACAGCGTCCTAGAACTCTGTCAATGTAAATGAGCATTAAGCAGAGGTTGTGGGTTTGAAACCCAGAGAAAGTCAAAGTGTGATGCAAAACAAGTCTTTTGGGATTAAAGTGAGTGAAAAATGCTGACACGTATGTTTATGTTTGAATATGATTTAAATTTATTCTTGAATCATTGTTTAAGTCACATCTTCTGTGTGTATGTTTGATGCTAAAACAACTGAACAAGAAGCTGTTTGTCACGTTCACTGAACTGTTAGAAACTGTAAATATCATCAAAAACAAAATCAATTTATTAAAGCAGTTTTGCCACTACTACCAAAAATTGTAAATTAAATATTCATGTCATAGAAAGTCATCGAGTTGGAGGCCAGTGTGGCTTAATGGTTAGGTTCACTTTCTATATTTACACGTTACTGTTTTAAATGCAGATTACTGTAAAGCTCTCCACAGTGGGGCGATTAAGGCTTCTACTTAATTAAAAAAAAAATGCACATGTGATTTTTTTTAAATCACATGGCCCTGTCTTAGATTTTACAAAAAAGTCAATCTCCATCTTGCTCTTTTGTCTAGTTGAGGTGTCTCAAAGCAAGGCTCATTTAAAATGTGCAAAACGGTAATTCGCACGTGGTTGGAGGAAAGTTTTAATCCTTTCTGATACTTCAGTTCCATTCGTCTGAAACTGCATGTTTGATTCTTCTTCCAGAGAGAGATCATTCAGAAACTGTGCACATGTGCTGTGTGCCTGAGCGTATATGTAGTGATCTACAAGGCCTGTCCCACAGCGTATGTCATTGACGACTCCTTTGTGGCCTCCAACCCCTTCTACATCCAGGTCTTGTACCTCTACATCTCCATGCTGGCTTTACGCCCCAAATACTACTTTGTCTGGACATTAGGTGAGTAATAAGTGTAAAATTAAAATCTGTTTGTTTCTCATATTCACTACAGGGTCGCAAGGTCCCCATAAGGTCATAGGACCCCACTTAATTATAAACAAACACCATTTGTTTGTTTTTGATACATGTGTACTTCACACACACACACACACACACACACACACACACACACTCCTTTAGTATGGTCTTGCTATTGACTTGCATATAAAAAAGATTAGGCCATTAGGTCATAGGACCCCACTTAAGTATGAAATATTACCATTTGGTAATTACCAGTGGGGCCATATATGGGTTAGGGATGTGAGAATATACACATTGACGGACAAATACCATAGTTTAATTGAAAGTCAAACGAATAAACAGAAAGATAAATGGACAGACTGACACACGGGCTGATTGATAGTTTGAAAGATACTTTCCTCAAAAAATAAATTTGTATTTCATTTCAAGAAAGTGTCTTCTGCCCCCTGGTGTTATTTACAGACATTTTTACATGCTATGACAGTTTGAAAAAAAAATGGTTTGCTCTAGTTTAACACGTACTTCTCTCATCAAAGCGGATGCTATTAATAACGCCGCCGGCTTTGGGTTCAATGGCTATAACACAGATGGCACAACAAAATGGGATAAAGTTTCAAATCTAAGAATACTTCGCATTGAGGTAAGAATAATTCAAGTTCCCACCATTGGCATAACCACAAACCCCAGTTTTGGTTTGAAAAAAATATTTTGCTGTTTTCAAGTCTGCCACCAGCTTTAAGACGTTCCTGGATAACTGGAACATTCAGACAGCTCATTGGTTGAAACGGTGTGTGTTTCAAAACAAGATGCTGATTGGCTGTTTCTCATGTTTTTGGTCTCATTCTGAGCTTTACGTGCAGGGTTTGTTACGAGCGCTGCCCATACAATCCGACGGCCGCCACGTTCCTCCTCTCAGCCCTCTGGCACGGGCTTTACCCGGGGTATTACTTGACCTTCGTCACCGGGATTGTTGTAACAATGGCAGCACGAGCCGTGAGTACTCACTATTCACGTTAGAGAATGCTCAGAGCTGCTTTATGTTCTGTAAACGCTTCATACATACATAGATACTGTACGTCACTCTAAAGTTGTAATTATGGAAGGATCTTCGAGCACACATAACGTTGTTATGCTTGTAGTTGCGTGCCATGTTCTGCGGTCAGCGAGTAAAATCCAAACTTTAAGCTCGTTTAAAACTGGGCCACATAGTTGCCGCTGTGTAGCACCAGCACTATTTGTAATGTAGTACAGTTGGATCAGATCAGACATTGTCTTTACTCTGGGGTTTACACTGCACAGCTCCACTTTAACTGGAGAGGGGGTTTTTTTTCCAATAATTTTAATGTTTTAGTGTCAGATTAATTTACCCATGATACTGTAAATATAATTCTAAGATTATATGCGTTGACATAATAAATGCTGTTACTCATCAATTAAATTATGTGGATGTGTGCTGTGTTTTAAAAACAATGTTTATATGAATCAAAATGAACATAAAATGGAAATGTATTATGTAAGTAGAGGATTAGCATTAAATGCAATAAAAATATCTACTAAAGTATAATAACTATATAATGCATATTAGAGTATAATATTTTATATAAATATGTAGAATTTAAAATATGTATGGTCTAACCATTAGGTTAGATTAAGGATCTAATGTTAAATATTTAGAGGTCAATATACACATTTAATCTTTTGATTTGAAGCGTTGACTGTCTTGTCTTTCATCATCCATTAAATGGCAGCATCAATCTTTATTTGATCTCATCTCATTTGTACATTGCAAATTATATTATTTATAAGCTGTAAAAAAATTCAGTCATTTGAAGAACTCTTTTCTTTAATATCTTTCATTATCCACAAGATGGCAGTATCAGCCTACATTAAAATTACCTAATTGTTTTAGTGAGAGCTTGCACATTTGAATTGATATTAATTATAGGCATTCAAGAGTGTGTTTGTTTGCTTATTTTACTAGGTGAGACACAATGTGAGACCACACTTCCTGAGCTCAACAAAACTCAAGCTGGTCTATGATGTGCTCACGTGGTTCAGCACACAAATCGCCATCTGCTACACCGTTGTGCCATTCGTATTATTGTCAGTCGGGCCTTCACTGAAGTTCTACAGGTGGGTAACGTTTCAACGTCTGAGTCCAACAATTGGCTAGTGTGTCTGTGTGTGTTATGTGTTTATCTACTGAATATAATAGCATGTAATATTTATAAGGACTAACTACTTGAAACGTACAGTTCTCTCAAACATCAATATATCAAAGACACATCATTTACTACGTTTTTAAATATCAAGTCTGCCTCATGTTCTGCCCTCAGATCCTGGTACTGCGGCATTCACCTGATCTGCCTGCTGCTGGTTCTGGTCTTACCCGTGAAGTCCAGACGTCAGGAACAGTCGAGCAGAAATCAGACCAGAGATCTCTCTCCACACAACAACTGCAACCACAAGCAGAAAGCCACATGAAGCCAAGCTGCTTTTCTTCACACAGCGCCACGGAGAACTCGCATGGCAATACAGACGGACACAGATCGGACATGTTTCTCTCTCGGATTTAAATACTGGGACATTAACTACTATACATAAACTCCAAGGAACTGGTGGAAAAGATCTCAATTGGCAATCATTGCAGGATTGTGTGAAATCAAGGGTGTTTTTGGACCTTCTGTTTGAGGAAGGAAAGAAATTGACTTTATTGTTGTCATTCAAAGTTGCCTTAAACTCCGATGTTAGTGGTTGAAAAGGATTGGACCAGTCTTTGTAAGCTTATGGTTTCACTACATTAGTGCTGAATGCCAAACACTGGATCTGATTCCTGGAGGGTTTCCACAAATGTCAGTTAAACACAGCAACCTCAAACTCATACGCCTTAATTTAAAAGATTCTTTTCGGCTAAGCTACACTTTTATCGGGAATAGGGGTCTCTAACTTTATCTAAACTATTTTTTTGCCATGATTTTGTTGTTCCGTGCTGCTTTAATCTTTTATATTGCTTTTTTAAAGGTTGGGGTTTGTGTTTTTAAAGTATTGTTGGTTTGCTCAGGTCCAATTTAGTGTTTTTTTTTAGAAACAAAATACTGGTGAAATATATTACAATTATTTATTTTTGATAACAGATTTTTAGCGCAATAAGTAGATTCAGTTATTCTATACGTGCATAATGAGGAATATTGTATTCTATAATATTATAAGAGCAATATGGGTTTTCAGATGAACTATCAACATACCTAGTTTAACTTCAAAGTTGTAGATTTGAATGTCTGGAGTCTAAATTGATTAAACTTATTGGAATTAAGACTGCCATAAATGTACAGCGTGCCTATATAATTTACACAATATCTTCACAAAAGTGTTTTAATTTCAATTGGATTTAAATTTTAATTTATCAATTGTACTGTTTTGTTGTCGTGAATATTTATCGCTGCTGATTTGTCATTAAACTAATAATAAAGAAATAATTTTTTTTAATAATTTGTCATAGGTTAAATGTAAACAGGCTGAAAGTCTTGAGGTCAATGATTTGGTTATTAAAATAGAAAACAATTTCAAAGTATATATTCCTGAAATATTATATAAAGTTGCCTCCTAAAATTTTGAATGGCAGATGAATTGCACTATTGCACATTTAATATTCAATTGTTAAAGAAATAACAATTTGCTATTTATTTAAATTGCTGTAGATGTGTTTAAGAGGATAATTTATTATTAAACTGAAAAGAAATCAACAAATTCAAACAGCCCTAATTGGAAAGAGCTAAGCATTTTATGCTGGTAGTCTACATTTAAAATTCAGATGAATAAAAGGAAATTTATTTTAACACATTCATTATCAATATTTCACATATGTTTGTGTTTATTTTGCATTTTATGACTGTATGCTGATACCTGTGTCCCAGAAAAGGACATTTTACGAAAGGTTTCTTTTGTAATCTTTTGACATGAGCATCTGGTGTTTTTTTGTCATTGTTTTGTGTTGAATTGAAGAAACAGAGATGAGGTTGAAGTGGCCAGCGTGAGTTTAAGAATTGGCTGTGTATACAGTATAGATTCTCAGTTATTTAGTTTGCACAGCCGTGCATCACTTTTCCTGAAATGTTAAAACACCTTAAGAGTTTAAAGCAAAGTGAACACGTAAGTCTTTCCTCATCTCCCACTGTGGTTGCAGTGAAAGCAAACGCTAAATAAGCTTGGTGAAACCTTCTGGTCTTAGCTTTCTGTTGCATTTACCTTGCATCTCTTTTTCTCTTTCTCTTTCTCTTTCTCTTCGTTATTCTTTTCTTCGCTGTCAAATATTTCTTCATTTTCGCAAGCTCTGGCCCCCAAAAAAACAACCTGCACAACAATAAGTGCGCTACTGCCACCTAGTGCATTTACATTTTATTGTAGTGGCGCAAAAGCACGTTCTCCGGAGTCTTGGGAGACCCACGTCTTTACTTCATTGCGACTTCACCGATTAAAAAGCCCTGGTATAATCACATTTCGTTTGAGCGACCCTCGTCAAAAATCCAGTTGAACTACTTTGATGATATAAATGTATGCATATTATGCGGAGAGAGAAAATTTTGGTTACTGCAATGTTCATTGATTTTATTGCCATTTTTTTTTCCACATTTGGTTTTTTATTGTGCTTTAATACAAATTATTGACACCAAAACTTTAATTGTCCAAAGTGCCAAATTGCATGAGGCATATGCACTTTATTCCAATTTTCTGTCAACACGAGAGCTTGTTACCAGTTTATTTTATGTATACAGTACTAAAGTTTTAACCGACTTAAAATAAAAATTCTCATGCTTTCTTTTAGCACTACGTAAAATAGAAGTCAGTTCAGTGTCATTCGGCTTACTAAAAAAATGATTTAATATTAAAGTTGCAACTTCACTTAACACGGACAATGTTCTAATATTACTGTTACACTGTCTCACGTGTGTCAAGTAATGTTTAGGCATAAACACAATGTCACTCAAACGCAGCTCTGATACATACAGTGGTTTACAGTACGGCCCGAGTCATATTAAAGATACACAAATGCTAACGATGCTGGTATTATGTGCCATTTTTTTGATATGTAAGTAATAAAACATTCTAAAAAAATATTAAATAGACTGAATTTTCAATTTAGGCCATTTTCAATTAGATATTCAATTTAATTATTTAAAAAAATCGTTCTATTCATGTTCTGAACTGTTTCTGAAGCCCAAAGGCAGGACACACCCTGGATTGTTAGCCAACCAATCACAGAACAAGACACATTCAAATTCTCACTCACGTCTATAATCAGTTTTCCAAACTACAATTCTTCTGCACATTTTTGGACTGTGGAAGGAGACCTGGAGGAAACCCACGCAAGCATGAGAAACCTGCAAACTGCTTCCACTCAGCCACCTATAGCAAAGTCATACACCAAGAGTGTTTTTGCACAACACACTATAATTATATTGTTTAACATAATTCATGAGGCAGTACCTCGAGTTAAATTATAATGCTTTTTCTGTACATTTTTTAATTTCTCGAAGTGCCTTGTTGCATTTTTTTTTTTTTTTTGCTGTTTTCTGATTTATGTGTGTGAAATGCACTTAACATCAAAGTCACCCAAAAATATCTATGCTCTTTTTATTCATAGACCAGTACAGCTTAACGCTTACAATAAACATGCTTACCGATATGCAAGTTTTTAAGGAAGAAAACGGGCGTGGCTATCGTCTGGTGGGCGTGGTCGTGACAAGTCAAATTTGATTTCTTCCACACCCCCGTTCGCACAAAATGGCTGTACTGTAGTTTTTAAATCTCGTACACCAGACGGATTTCAAAGAACAGAGAAGTGTCATGTAACACGCAACGGATTAATTTGCACCACTTTGTCGGCATTAGGAGCAATGTAAGTTGTCATTCAATGGGAACGTGATGAGGGTTTGACAGTTCCAAGCGTGTTGACAAAACATCACGCGTTTTACTTTTCCTCTCGTTTGTCAGATTTAAATTATTACATTAGTAGAATTCGGAGTGTTCAGTGACAGCGCAGTGTAAACACGTGCCACTCTCACTTTTGAAATCTGCTTACGCGTATAAAGCAGTTTTCATTTTGATTGAATAACCAAACGTTTGTATTTGCTCGAAACCTGCTGGAGGCTTCACAAACTTCAGAGAAATATTTGCGTTTCACGTCGAGATGAACCTGTTCACCTCGGTGCCGTCGGGTTACACTATGGAAACCGAGTCAGATGTAACCGAACCAGAGAAACCAGAGACACCCGGACGGTTTTAGAACCAGTACACGCGAGATCACCAAAGGAGTCGTTTAAACTTTAAAGAATTAATGCATGGACGCATTAGAAGTTTGTGCTGGACCTGCTGCTGAGGCAACTCGGGCTTGTTGGATCAACACGTTCTTTTGTGATTCCAGTAGTTGCTTGGGATGTTAGTTAAAAGTAATGTTGATTGTTGGAGTTTATTTCTACCCGGGTCATTTTCTGCAGGTTTGTTCAGTTAATATCGACCTTTTGCATGGACTGTAGGACTTCTGTATTGTCTCTCTGACTTAATATAAAGTTAAACAGTGATGCCCATGCCTTTAATGTGGGCCAAACTTGACTTTTATGAATTTTGCAGGGCACTGCATATATGAGAATGAAATATGGATATTTAAAATTGGTCAAGATGTCGATTAGTCACGGACTGGACACCAAATGCTTATTTTATTAGGGTGACATCTGCAGTTGTTTTTCTAGTTTGCGATTCTGAAGACTTTTCAAACTGTTTCTTCAAAGAGTGAAAATGATGGTCTGGTGCTTGTTCTTTTAACACTTTCGTATTAAACGGACGGTTTACGTTTTCGTTTTAAAATCTGCACGTTCCTTCTTGCAGAATTGTTCAAGTTCAGTCAGGTTTTGTGGAACTCCGTACTACTCCGTTCCACCCAAGGACATCGTATATCTCCTTAAGCCACTGCGGAATGTTCAGGGTGGTTTTAATGTGATTAACATTGTGATTTTTCCAAATGCGAAGGTTAGATGTAGTTTTGTTTTGTTTTTTAGACTTGAAATGTGGAAGGTATTTAACATACATACATTTAAAAATATATTTGTTGTTATTGATTCAAATGTACTTGTATATATACTAAATAACACATACATGTTTATTTTTTTACATTCATTCTTTTTTATTATTAATATTAAAGTCTAATTTCTAACCATCACATACACAAAGAAAATAAATGTAAACAATCGAGATTGCATTAACTAGGGTTTTTGTATTGATGCCAAATTGGTTGCCAACACCAGTTTTCTGCAACCGATTGAGCAACACAATAGATAATCAGTGGAAAAGATAAAGATTATTAATATTAATAGTGAAACGTCATTGAAAAATCCAATTTCTTGTGCATGCCGGACAAGGAGGTGGGGCATTGATCTCCCTCATGAATTATTCATGTACATCTTGGAGTGACAGGAAAAGCCCCAGCCGGCTTGTTAGTACACACTACACCATCTGAGTGACAGTGTGGAGGAGCATCAGCAGCACACACAGACTCTAAAATCACCCACAGCACAGCGAGGGCTGCGTCAGGTGAGTCCGCATAATGGGAGTGTGCTCAGTAAAGTTATTGTGGGTAAAGTTCTAGTAGAATTATCTGTCAGACAAAGCTTATCTTCACTGGTCTTTGTGTGTGGTTGGGGGAGAACCTTGCTTAGTCAATATTCAGCTGAGGGGCTCTTGTGATCCTCCGTGTGATTGGCTCTTTGCGGGGATGCTGCTGAGGACAGATGGGACCCACTGAAGGGTGTGTCAGCAGTTCAGATGAACAAAGGCTGATGGAAGAGAACACTTTGATTGTAGAATTAAGTAATGTATCCCAGTTTGGCTATCCGTGGATGGATGGATGAATGGATAGATAGATAAAAAGATGGAACATAATGTTTGTCCCACAAATTAGAAATGTTCATCTTACCGCAGCCACCACAAAAGCAAGTACTAGAATATTAAGCAATAAAAAAAAAATATGACTGAAAAATGGTTGCATATTATGTGTCGTGTGAACTTTTGATCAAACTCTTTTGATTTAACTTTAGTGTTTCACGTGGTGACACTCGGTGTCATGTTTTTTGTTTTGTTTTTTGTCGGACTGCTGAGTCTGCACAATGATGTTCCAGCAACTGTTGCTCTTGGTTGGGTAATTAAAGGTGTTATAATTATTAACTATTCGTGTAATGCCTTTCCACTGTATGTTAATGTGATATAAATTTCATCTTCATTGGTTTCATTGACATGCAATTCTCTGTACCTAACCGAAGTTAAGATACTGTACTTTTTACTACGTTTTCCGCAAAAAAGCGAACTACAGTCAATTCCAGTTTTGTGGAACGCAACGCTACAGGATCATTTCGGCTTTTAAAACTGGCTTTTCTGATTAAATAGACATGCCTCATGATCGCCAAATCAAAATGAGTTATGCGTAACATTAAAACAGAGTTAAACACACTCCTTAAAGCAACAACAATACTGTAGTTATAAGTCGTTCATGAACAAATTATACTTCTTCAAAGAACGAATTGTTTCTTTTGTGTGCACATTCCAGATCTGTGTCGGAAACTGTTGTTCTGATTAAACTTTTTCTCTCACATGGTTCAAATCAAATCACTTTTATTGTCACATCACCCAAGCGTGTGAGCTGTGGTGAGTGAAATACTTAGGTGCAAACTCCAATTAGTGCAATGTACAATACAAAACAAATTACAGAGAGTAACAAGGCAGTAACAGTAAGTAGCATTAAGTAGCAGTGCAAAAAAAAGACTGTGTGCAAAAATATGTTGTGTGCAAAACAGTTGTAGAATTTAGGTGCATGTGTGAAAAGTATGAACGCCAATGAATTTATATTTACATGTACAGAGAAAAAGTTTACAGTGTGTATTTTTCTACACTAGATTAGACTGTGGCAAATGGTTGTGAGTTGGTCATACTGTGTGTATGGAGAAATTCAGTTCTGTGGCTCTGTGTTCAGCAGCCTGACAGTCCCGCAGTCGGCTGGTGCGTGCTGGAATTACTGCGTTAGCCCAATTAAGTATACTTTTGTCCCAAATAAGTGATATTAGGCTTTTGTAACAGGATTTGTTTTGGGACTTGACCCCATTAAGTGGATTTTTTAGTTTTTATGACAGAAATTGGCAAATGGCTTTTTATACATCTGCTTATATTTTAATGAGCAGACTGACCTACAACAGAGGAACGTACAAGCAATAAAAAGCAATCTATAGAACAACTTTTAGTATAAAAGGAAAAAATAAATAAATGCGGTTGAGAATTGCGCAGGCAGCGTTAGAGGCTTTTAACTGCTATCAATCTTAGCCATGTTGATAAGGTGGTCGCTTTCTGACTGATGCGGTTCATCATTAACCGAGGGATTTGTGCAATCCAGCAAGACCCTTCTTGTTACCGTCTCATTGTTCCACATCAGTGTGGAAAGTAGGTCTTCCTTAAGAGCTGTAGGGGTCCAAAAGTTTGGCTACATTCTTCTAATGGCCGAACAAAGGAAATTTTCATTTAATGATGTGGGTTTACTCTTCTCCGCAACATTTTCCAGTGGAGCTCCGAACCCGAACATGGATGCGAGCAGCTCGCTGAAGATGAGTTCCCTGAGCACCCAGAGTCTCTTCAGCTACGTGGAAGAGGAAAACTTGTCTGCAGTCAAGGCTCATCTGGATAAGTACCGAGAGGTGGACAGTCGAAGCGAAGTAAGTCACTTTCCTTCCAGTTTAAGGGATTATAGAAGCGGAAAAGTTAAAAGTCATTTTCTGGTGCATTGATCTGTCTCTCACGCACTGTTAGAATGGACAGACGGCTCTGATGGTGGCAGCAGAACAAGGGAGCCTGGAGATTTTGCAGGAGCTCATCCGGAGGGGAGCGAACGTCAACTTGGATGATATCGTAAGTTTTTTACTAAAATCGAATAGGCTGAATCTAGCCCTGTACACATTTAGTATAATTAATATTCACAATTTATATTCATATTATTGAGATGCTAAATGTAAATTATGATTTCCAATTTAAGAGTTTTTTGGGAAATATTTACCCAGTTTACGCTTAAATAATGCTGAAAATTAAGCAATTTGTTTAAACATAATAATGTTATTTTTCATTTTCCAAAATGTCTCAGTAGCCGTGTTTAATCAAATAAATAAAACTTTTCTTAATAGACAATCCAAACAAACAGACTTACTGTACATAACGTCTTCTAGATGAGTCATTTTCTTTGAGTGTTTCTGCTCAGATTTGTGATACTGGTCCTTTAGGTTTTCCATAAATATAAAAAAAAAAAAAAACTGTAACAATGTTTTATACGCAACACATTTTCTTCAATGCAATCCATGGAAAAATCAGATGTTTGTGTGTGGTATGCTGGTTTCTAATTTAATCATAGCGGCTTGTCTCTACTTTCCACTTGTCTGTTTTTCACTAAATCTAAATAAATCACTGCTTTTGGCTCCAAGATGGTGTGATTAAGATAGGATTAATGCTGCAGCCTAGGACACACACACACACGTTTGCATGCATTGCATTTTAAGTGTTACTCATTTTCACTGAAAATAGTGATAAAAAGAAGTTTATTCCAATACATTTGCCGAACTAGACTGATGCTTTGAAATCTGTGTGCATTTTTTTTTTAAACATTGTCTGAAAAACAAGAATGAGTTGCTAAAATTTTACAGCATTATTGTGAGAGAAGTTTTTAATGCAAGGCAGTTTTTTGTAAACATAAATTTGTTTATAAAAAACTTTACAGCAGTTATTTCTAAAGTAATGCTTCTCTTATTAAGCATGTGCTGTCTGTATTTGATATCTTGTCTGGATGTTTCCAGATTTGCAAAGTTTTTTTTTTGCATGTTTAGCTACTATACCTAAAATATTACATTGCATTTTCCAAATCAAAATGTCCGAAGCCTTGGCATGTTTCTGGCTTTTTTAAGCATAGGCGTGGTACCTCTTCCAGACGTATGAGTTCATAGGTGTAGGTGGATCGCAGAATTGATATAATTGCCACCTAGTACTGTCATTTTCTTAAAGACGGAATCAAGGGGAAAACTGTTTACTCGGACGCTGAGCTTCACCAGCGAAGAAACGCTTTTATTAAATAACTTTTCTTTTGAAAAGCTTCACTATGAGCACCTGGTACGACCAGCTGGTATGTTCTGATGCTCCACAGATTTTCTGAAATGCTGAATGGTGATTACTCAACCATTTTTTTTGTTGTGTAAGGATTGCTGGACCGCACTGATCTCAGCTGCTAAAGAGGGACACGCAGAAGTGGTGAAGGAGCTGCTGGAGAATAATGCAAATGTTGAGCATAGAGATATGGTACGTGTTTTTTACTCTTAATTAATATGGTGTTTAAAGATATTATTTAGTTTCAGATTACATTTTTTTTACACGTGTTTCAGATTAAGACGTTTAAATGGTTAAAAAAAGATTTCTGGTTGTAAAATGAATTATTTTGTAATGTGATTTAATTTGTATTTGTTAAATTGTTAATTAAAGAAAATATTTTATCACAGTCAAATCTTGGAGTCTAAAACTTCCACTTTACAGTAAAAGTCATTATCGGTATACTTATGGATTAGATAAAGGGCTTCAACTTTAAGACAAGGACGAACAGAATTAACATTTACAGAATTAACAAAACAGACCAAAACGACTTGTTTTTTTTTTTTTTTTTTTTTTTTTTTAAACATACCATGAGATAAAAGCAGACAGGAATATTGTTCCGGAATGAATACGTAAACTTTAAATAAGTAATATAAAGTAATAACTCGATAAATCAAATAGTAACTAAATAATTAAAGTAATTTGTTTTGAAATTATATTAGACATTATGTGAATGCATTTCTTTCACATAATTTTGCATTAGTGCTTTCGAAACAAAAATCGGCATCTTTTAAATGAAAAATTGGTAAATCGGAAATCAAGGTTACTCATCCACATCGAAAGTTTCCATACTGAGAGCCAACACAGAGATTTCTACCAGATTTTCGGCGATGACCACCACTCATCATCGACCCACCGTGAACACAAAAAGTTCTGCTAAGCCGCTGTGTATTAGGCAGCCCTGTGGAGAACCCTATTTGTTTAGTTAGTGAATCTGTGTGTCTTCCACTGGGTCGTCGCTATTCAATTCTAGTGCTCTTGGAATACGATGCACTATTTTGAAGATCTGCTCTGCGTGAAGCTCCATAATGAAATGGGAAAATGTGTTTATCCACACAATCTTGTGAGCCTGAGATTATTATTATTATTATTATTATTATTAGGAGGCGTCTTGTGGGAAACTAATGGCCTTGGCGTGTTTGTGTTCAGGGGGGCTGGAGCGCACTCACGTGGTCTGCTTATAAGGGCCGTGTCGAGGTGGCCACATTACTGCTGGATAAAGGAGCAAACCCAAACATCACAGGACAGGTCTGCAGAGCATTTACTTTCGAATTACATGTTAACATGCTTGTGCAAATGACCGTCCAGCCTACATGTCACATATTGGGTTGAATGTAATTGCTTTGTGTCTGACCCAACAGTACAGTGTCTATCCCGTGATCTGGGCGGCAGGCAGAGGTCATGCTGAGATTGTTCAGCTGCTGCTTCAGCACGGAGCCAAAGTCAACTGTTCTGACAAGGTGCCTTATCTTTCTTTGCACAAGAAATGGTGGGAATAAACTAAAGCACGTGCATTTACTTTTACATGCAACCACTTCCTCAGACAAAAGCTGAAAAGCCTTTATTATCATATATAATTATTGTAATCCAAATATATAGTTATTGTAATCCATATCATCCAGAAACATGTACTAATATGTTTATATACGTAAGCTATTTGGGACTGTGATTCTGTTCACAATTTCATTTAAATTCCCCTGTAATTGTCAATCAGTTTTTATATGGGACATCATCTGCTTTACTCTGCAAACATAATATACATGCATGCGTTGTTATTCAAAATTGTCCAGTGTTTTATAAGTTTTTATTTTTATTTTTATTGCAGTATGGCACCACTCCACTCATCTGGGCCGCCAGGAAAGGACATTACAGCTGTGTAATGCATCTTCTGGAGAACGGCGCCAATGTGGACCAAGAAGGAGCGGTATGTGTTATGTAATAAATACATACAAAAAAGGTTGTAAAAAAAAACACAAATCTGCTTCATTTGTTAAACACTATTGGTTAATGAGTGGTTAATAAAAGGTTCAAAACCAATTCAAAAAATAAATCCGTCCCTTTTTTGTCTCTCCTTTACAGAACTCGATGACTGCTTTGATTGTGGCGGTGCGTGGTGGTTTCACAGACGTGGTGAAGGAGCTGCTTAAGAGAAATCCCAACATGAACATGACTGATAAAGATGGCAACACCGCTCTAATGATCGCTGCTATTGAGGGCCACACTGAGATTGTGCAGGACTTGCTCGACGCAGGCACTTATGTTAACATCCCTGATCGGGTACGTGTTCTCACATCACGTGACTTATTTTATTTATACAAATGTTTTGTAGTCTATTCATGTGGTGTGATGTCCATCACAGAGTGGAGATACCGTGCTCATTGGCGCTGTAAGAGGAGGCCATGTGGAGATTGTCCGGGCTTTGCTTAACAAATACGCTGATATTGACGTCAAAGGCCAGGTAACTGCATCTTTCACAAACTCCACTGTTTGTCCTCTTATTTAATCAGTGCAATCGATCATCACTGCATCCTGAGTGGCTTTTGAGACACAATAGAGGCTTTGTTTGAACGTCCTTTTCCCCTTGTGATATTAACTTGTGCTTATAACAGTAGAGGTCAACTTGAGCCCAAGTAAGGTAATTCTTTGTGGCTCTTAATAACAGGATGGCAAAACGGCTCTTTACTGGGCTGTAGAGAAAGGCAATGCAACCATGGTGCGAGACATTCTGCAATGCAACCCTGATACGGAGGCCTACACAAAGGTACGTCTTTTCCCGGGTCATTTATTACCAGCGTCCTGCTCTATATTATCTATGATTTTACTGAATGAGACTTCTACATTCTTCTCTGCTTTGTTTCATTTGTCAGGATGCAGAGACACCTCTCATAAAAGCCACCAAAATGAGAAATATTGAAATTGTGGAGCTACTTTTGGACAAAGGTGCCAAGGTGTCAGCAGTGGACAAGGTGATAACGGTGTTTCAGTGTTTTCAAAGTCCAGTTTAATTATAGATTGATTTCTCGTATGTATTCATGTGTAACTCCTGTTATAATTTCAGAAAGGTGACACAGCTCTGCATATTGCCATTCGTGGACGAAGCCGTAAACTTGCCGAGTTGCTTTTGAGAAACCCTAAGGATGGACGTCTGCTCTATCGGCCCAACAAAGAGGGAGAAACACCGTACAACATTGACTGCACCCATCAGAAGAGCATCCTCACCCAGATTTTTGGTGCTAGTGAGTGTGTCATTCTTACCAAACACAATTTCAAAATAGCAAACCGTTTTTGAATGAAATATTTGGAGCAAAGCTTGATGTTTTACATCATGTATGACTTTTGATCTTCTCCCTCAGAACACCTGTCTCCTTCCGAGTATGATGGAGACATGCTGGGCTATGACTTGTACAGTAGTGCTCTGGCAGACATCTTGAGTGAACCCACCATGCAGCCGCCCATCTGTGTGGGACTTTATGCCCAATGGGGAAGTGGCAAATCCTTTTTGCTCAAAAAGCTTGAAGGTATGATTCCAACTTTCAGAATTCATTGAGTTATAATGGTGTTCTTCGTCATTTTCTGATTGCTTTAGATGATGATTGGTATTTGTTTTAACAGATGAGATGAAAACGTTTGCTGGGCAGCAAGTGGAACCATTGTTCCAGTTCTCCTGGATGGTGGTGGTTTTGACCCTGCTGCTGTGTGGATCTGTGGCTCTGATCTTGGGATTTGCCGTTGACCCTAAACTGGCCATTGCTGCGGCCCTCAGCCTCCTCACACTCATTTATTGCTTCTTCGGTAATGAATTTCACACTATGTTTTAATGTTTCAAAAAAGTGCATTAATTCATGTGAAAGTACAGAGCAACCAATAACAGATAAGAACCATTTGAAGACTGTCTATTGAGTTTGTATGTTCTCTTAGTGTCTGCGTGTGTTTCCTCTGGGTTTCTAGTTTATTTCTCAAGTCTAAAAACGTGCAATATTTCCCTGATTTCCCTTCTTCTTGTAACCTTTTTTTTTTTTTGCTCTTCTGGGCGCAACCCCAAAGACCATCCATGCCAGTCTTATAACAGTGCCCAGCACATTAAGAGCTTTGCTTTCTGGGTCTTTCTTCACCAGAACAGATACATGGACCGCAACCGCTGCTGATGCTCCAATCTCTCGTTCATTTTTTTCCCTCATCCACACAAAGCCTCAAAATCTTGAACTCTTTCACTTAAAGCAAGATCACTCCAACCTTTGGAGAACAAACCACTTTTTTCAATAGTTGGACTTTTTTCATAACACACTCTGGTCCATGGTATTACATACTTGTCCACCAGAGAGCAGCGTTGCACTTTAGACATGGTGATGTCTTTTTGCTATGGTTTTAAAACACTATAGATTTAGGTAATGGCATAAAATATTGTCCTCACAGTGTTTGTGTTCTCTCGGTTTACAGTTTTGGTGTACTTTGGTGGGAGGAAAGCAGGAGAAGGCTGGAGATGGGCCTGGGTCATTAGCACTAGACTGGCCCGTCATATTGGCTACCTGGAACTGCTTCTCAAACTCATGTTTGTCAACCCCCCTGAACTTCCAGAGCAGACCACCAAAGCCTTACCTGTCAGGTACAGCTGTCAATGGGTCATAGTCATGAAAAATACTTAAGAGATGTTCCTACTTTTTTTCCTTCTGTTCTCCTTCTGTCCAGGTTTCTGTTCACAGACTATAATCGTCTGTCGAGTGTTGGAGGGGAGACATCCATGGCTGAGATGATAGCCACACTGTCCGACGCCTGTGAGAGAGAGTTTGGCTTCTTAGCCACCAGACTGTTCAGAGTCTTTAAGAACGATGAAACCCAAGGTATGTCTGAAGATCAGAGACGGTAAAGTTGATTATTGGAATGGTCCATTTATTCAACATGTGTTATTTCTTCAACAGGAAAGAAGTGGAAAAAAACATGTTGCGTCCCTTCCTTCCTGCTCTTTGTTTTGACGTCGGGCTGTCTGATCACAGGCTTGACCTTGCTAGCAATCTTCAAGGTGGAGGCTGAGAACCTCACAGTGAATGCGGTTCTGATTGCCATGGCCAGTGTGGTGGGTCTGGCTGTGCTTCTGAACTGCAGAACCTGGTGGCATGTGACGGACTCTGTGCTGCACTCTCAGAGAACAAGGCTGCTCAAGGCGGCAAACAACATGCACAAGTTGAAGAGTGAGGGCTTCATGAAGGTGAGACAGAGCCGTCTGTCACTCTTTTGTGCATATAGATTAAGTTTATATGAATTGCCTGTTTTTCACAATCATCACTGACAAAGAAATGCCCGGCAAAATGGCAGTGACTGTTGAACAAGCATTTTAGTTAATAGTGGCTAAGGAATTAAATATATTATATAGTGGAAAAGATAAAAAATGAACTACTCTTATATTATACATTATATTACGGTTAATATTATATTATAATATTCTATTTTTTCCGAAAAAAAAAAAAAAAAAAAAAAAAAAATCTAAAAGACTTTACTTCATTCTTGCCTATGGTCAATTTTGTAGTATAACTACATTGTCCCAGACTTGTTATAATGCTACTAATTTTACATTTGATCTTTTTGCTTTTTTGTTTTAGGTTTTAAAGTGTGAAGTAGAGCTCATGGCTAAGATGGCTAAAACCATTGATGGCTTCACTCAGAATCAGACTCGACTGGCTGTCATCATTGATGGTCTGGATTCCTGCGAACAAGACAAAGTTCTTCAGATGCTTGATACGGTGTGTTTGAAATATCAGCAGCGACCTATAGTGTAAAACACCAGTGTCCCCTCTGTAACTGAATAATAGTAAGTGAAAGTGAGTTATATATTCAATGAGTAGTACTCTACTCAGCTTTATTGCTCGTATTAATAGATAATGCAAATTGTAAAAGGCCACTTTCACGTCTGAAAGCTTCGGGAAACAACTCTTGGGTCCTGCAGGGAGATTTCCAACACTGGCAACCTCTTGAGAACAAAAGTCAATTCCCTTTCACAACTGTTTTGTTTTACTCTGAGATATTTTTTCAGTCTTGAAGCTCATTGAGATGCTGGAGAATGGTTTGGACAATTCAATGCTGATAAAAAAATATCCAGTTCCATTTCATTCAATGCTGACAAAAAATGTCTTGTCTCTTCTTTTTATAGGTCAGAGTGCTTTTTTCCAAAGGTCCCTTCATCTCCATCTTTGCCAGTGACCCTCACATCATTATCAAAGCCATAAATCAAAATCTCAACAGTGTACTACGCGACTCCAACATCAACGGCCACGACTACATGCGAAACATCATCCACTTGCCTGTCTTCCTGAACAGCCGGGGTCTCAGCACTGCCAAGAAACTCTGCATTTCCACCTCAGCAAATGCGGAACAAAGCAACAGTGATGGTGAATTGTCGTTTCAAAAAGTTTTAGTGTGAAAAATTAACCAGTGGACATCTTTTTCACCTCTGCCTGTAGCGTGGCAAGAAGACACTGAACGAAAGCTGTCCCTAAACAGTCTTGGAGAGCAGGGAAGACATGGCAGTAAATCCACACTAAACCGTCGGGTAAGACCCCACCATTCCCATCAACAAGTTTCTTTACATGTTTCATTTTCAGTTTTCACCGCTCAGATATCATATTTTTAAGTCAATCTAACCAAGACGACAGTTTCAATTTGACAGGAAGTCATTCATTGTCCTGCAAGTAGCATCATGGTGTTTCTTGGATGATGTGAAGATCTAGAAGTCAAACTCAAAGTCAAAGAAACTTTATACGGAAGTTTGGGACTTTCTAACCAACACTTCTATGAACTTATGTATAGGACACGTATCGCAGAAGACAGATGCAGCGCTCGGTCACACGACAGATGTCCTTTGATCTGACCAAGCTGTTGGTCACTGAGGACTGGTTCAGTGACATCAGCCCTCAAACCATGAGAAGATTGCTCAACATAGTTTCAGTAACAGGTCAGTTGGGAACTGTTATTAGTTGCCATTCTTCTTTTTGACTGTTAATGTCTCACATGGCCTGTACGAGTTATGTATGTTGTCTGTAAAATCTCTCAGGACGCCTGCTCCGAGCCAATCAGATCCTGTTCAACTGGGACAGACTGGCTTCCTGGATCAACTTGACTGAAGAGTGGCCCTACCGCACTTCATGGATTATTCTCTTTCTTGAGGAGACTGATGGTGTCACTGACCAGGTCACACTGAGGACCATCTATGAGAGGTCAGTCACTACAAACATCCGTATTAGTGGATTTGACACGTGTGAGGTGAAGTCCTGTTGGAAAATACAATCTGCGTCTTCATAAAGTTGCTCAGCGGCAAGCATAAAGTGTTCTAAAATATCCCAGAGTGCGATACATGAAATACAGTTGACTACCACCAGTCAATGGACATATTTTTGTGCAAATTGAACAAAATACGCTTTTGAGAATTTTCAGTCTGTGCATAATGATTGACTACACATCAATATACAATTGTTACTATTTAAATTGAATTAGTTAAATGATTTCATTTTTTTTTTTTACAATTGTAATGAATATCATCTCATTTCAGGATTTCCAAAAATATTCCAACAACTAAAGATGTGGAGCCTTTGCTAGAAATTGATGGCGATATTCGTAGTTTCGAAGTGTTTCTATCCTCACACTCCCCTGTTCTCACCGCTCGTGATGTGGAGATGTTCCTGCCATGTACTGTCAACTTGGACCCCAAACTAAGGGAGATCATTGCAGGTACCAATAAAACATTCACCTACAAGCCTAGTCCTTAACAACTAAGCTAATTGGCATTAGCAAAGACAGCTTCAGTCATAGTTCTCTACACAGCAAAATACACACATTTTCTACAAGGATTGTTCATGTGTATTAAACATTTCAAGAAACAAGAACGTTTTTCAATATTGCCTCTAGGGATCATCTCTAAATTTTGTTCTGCATTTAACGATCTAGTGACGTTACACTCGGTGAAGGAAACGCACACAAATCCGGAGCAGTGGGCAGCCTTAAGCTGTGGTGTTGGGGGAAATGTGCGGGGCATTGGTTCAGTCCAAGGGCGGTTGCAGAAGCAGCCGGAGAGAGATTCAAACCTGTAACATCTTGGACAATTGGACCACTTCCCTACGACTGTATCGACTGCCACTTTGTTTATGATAATGGTCTTACAGATAATGGTCTTATTTCCATAGAAACCGTAGATGTACATTGCAAGTGGTTTAAGTCCTCTATCTTCTACAGTCTGATTTAAACTTAGACTTATTTAAACTTTAGTAAGTTGTGCTAATCATATTGAGTTTCTGCCATGTGATTAATCTCATGTTAGATGTTCGAGATGCTCGAGAGCAGATGCATCTTGGAGCAGTGAGTTACCCAACACTTCCCCTGCAAGAGGCTTCTACTCGGACGCAGTCTGGATTTGGGCAGCAATCGTTGGCCTGCTCTCCAACCGGATCTTTTGCTGGAACATTCCCCCCAGCCGGAGTCCTTCCAGCATCCCAACCACACAGCAGCTACTTTAGTGGACTGACCGGTCCCCAACATCCCTTCTACAACAGGGTGAGGTTTCTCTTCAGACTTACTGTGGCGTGGTTTGAAGCAATGTTTTTAATAATTGATCGTTTTCAGGGGAAGCATTTTTTGTTCAAACACTTGTGTCTAAAGGAACCTGGTTTGTGTTAAATTATAATAATAATTAAAAAAAAAAAACCTCTACGTTGAAGTGTACATGTGTGAATGCAAAAAGAAAACTAGTCACTGTGTACAGCAATTCACAACCTCACCTGACCCATGCTTTCCAGTTCCTTGAACGTTTGTGTTTTCTCTCTACCTCCATAGCCATATTTTCCTCATCATGTTTATCACCTGCCCCGCCATTACCCCGGTAACCCTCATCTTGCCCTCTCACGCCCTGCTACTAAACTCCATAAGGACCCTAGTCTGGGACTAGTAAGTACATGGCAACATCATCATGAAAATCCTCTATTTCAAGTTCTTTTTTTATCTCTCAAACAGCTCAAGGCTTGCGCAATTACTTGCTTATCTATGGCATCAATAGTAATTATAAAAAAATCTTTAATTTTACATATTTTTAACAGTTTCTTCTGACAGTTGACATTACCAGTAGGCAAGCACAAGTTTTCTGCAACTTTACCTTTTTTCCTCACTAGTGTCTAAAAACTGTTTTACTTTACTAGAAGTCTAAGTCCATTTCTTACAAAGGATATGGATATGGCGACTAATATAATCTACATTCTTTACCTTTTCACTAAGTAAAATTCACAGTTTGATATTGCATGTACCGTACTGTATTTTACTGTCCCATTCAAGACTTAAAGGAGTTTCTTGAATGTAAAAAGACCAAAGTCCATTTTGCTAATCATCTTTTGTTTAAATCATTCTCCTTGCTGTTCTGTGACTCTTTTTCTGTATTTCTTCATTTCATCCATAATGTGTCTCTGAATCAGAGTGTAATCAGAGAAGACTCCAGTGAGGGTCGTCCCTCTCCTACATCCCCCTCTATGGTAACTTTACCCGTGTGAATGTATGTGCCTGCATTAGTACACACAGAACGCTCTATCATTTGATCCGCTCTATCAGTGCGAGGATGGAGCACTGATGTGGCGGCTCTTATCAGCAGTAACAGCTGCTTTCTTCCGCGCCAACACCTCACGCTACTTACACTCCAATCATCTGACCCCAAGTCCTCTTTTTAGTCATTGTGTGTATCACTTTTTAAAATCTCTGCTTAAAAATATGTTTAAGTGGTACTTTAATTTTGCAATGTTTTTGTACAAATGAGACTTTTGCATGAAGTTAGTGTACCATGCATCCGTGCCACCATGATTTGTTCAGTTGATTTTCTTTTATGATTAACGCATGTGGCCTAATATTTCCCTTCCTCACCTCCTGTCTTCTTTTGTCACTCCCAGATCAAATCTCAACCCTACAGAATGAAAAAGGTACCTGACCAAACCCTCATGTTTGCTAACTTTGTCACTTGGGTTAATGTGTTTATATACTATTGCATTTTTGCCCATTCTTCCAAATAAGTGGATAAGATTGGAAGGATGGTTCAAATCAAGATGAGGTTTTCCCTTTGACAGTGTTAATGGAAATTTTTGTTTAAGCTTGACTACAATGGACACCTGTTCAAATCTAATTTTGTAGATTTGGAGACCGTTTCCTTTCCACAAACGTCTGGAGAGAAATGTCCAAAATATCTTCTTCCATAGATGTTGTCAAGGCATTTAAAACTGATGTCCAAGTCACTTGAAGAGTTGACTCCTCTCAATGTCCAGGGTTTGTGTGTCATTTTGGTCATGATAAAGGTGGTTTTAACTAATGGCTCTGGACGTAACAATTGACCAGTAACTTCATAGCTTCTCTCTCTGTTTTTGCTTCACCACATTAGATGTTGACTATTACTGCTACCAGCAGCACATTCTTTATTCCCCCATTTGTGTACAATACCCCATGCAAGAAGATGCTAGGAACGGCCTTTAGGCTCAATCGTCATACTAAAGGAGCTGTCTAAAGGTTTCTATCAGAGAAAGAATAAATTCTTCTTAAGATAAGATTGAATTGGCAAATGTCATGATATCCCAGGCATCAAGCATATGTCAAGGTGCTTGAGAGGGTAAGGAGCAGGTCCATGTTCTAGGACGCATTGTTCTTCTTGAATCTGAGGCTCCACTATTGGCCTAAATTCTTTATGTCAGCATACTGTCTGGAAGCAGAGCGCTTTCTTCCATGGCCTCACCAACCATCTCCCATAGAAGAACAAGGTTTTGCTCGATACTAACAGCCTACAGTGTCCGTACTGGTTCGTCATGATTTGAATTAAAAAACAATGGTCTGGAAAGCTTCTAGTCTCTCTGTATCTAAACACATTAAACGGGCAATCTGACCGAGTTATAGATGCATGGCTCAGTCATCATCGTGTGCAAGAGACGTAGTCACAAAGCAATGCTACATCCTCAAGCAGACCGAAAGAACAGCTATAATATCACAAATAAATTGCTTCTTGCTTGTCATTTCAACCAATGATTAACATTTGCAACATCTCATTCAAGATATTTCTAGTTTTAGAATAGTCTGTTGCCTTTTCTTATAAATTCAGCTGCTTTGGTTTGTTTGGGCTGATGTAGCCAGACATCTTCATGAAGTGAATGTGTGACCTGGTGTCTTCACAGGGCCCAGGTTCTGTGGTTTCTACAGGGCCTCAGTTTCCTCTCAGTTCCTTAAATATCGAGGCTGTGTGTGAGAAGATGGGGACAATCCAGGGTTTGGACGCGGACATGCTGGAGCAGTATATCGCCACCATTAAAAAAGTAAGTAAAGTAGTACTACAGTTTGGTTTTAAAATACTATCTATTCAGTATTCATATGGAACATGTATTCTCGGCTTGTCCAGTCTGTAATTAACCATGAATGTCATGAATACAAGTTTACTGAAGAATTTCATGTCCATCCGTTCTCCAAATGTTCAATTGTGTTGTCTTAGGCCAATGTGAACGGAAGAGTTTTGTCTCAGTGCAACCTTGATGAGCTCAAGAAGGAAATGAACATGAATTTTGGTGACTGGCATCTCTTCAGGAGCATGGTAAGACTTTCAGTATTACACTGTCCGATCACAGAATTATCATGTCACATGTCACAATATCATATCATATTAAGCAGATAGTTTTACTCTCTATAGTATGAAGCACATTTTGATCAGATTTCCATTTGCACTTATTCAAACTATTGTATGTGGTCCAAGATGGAGCTTTCTGAATGAAGGAGGTTAAGAATCGCCCTAGGTTATCCCAAGCCTCCAGCATTTTATGACATTTCAACACAACACAACAAAATCGAGACCGGATTCACAAAAATTTCAAAGAGCTCCACTGACTGTAACGCTGATAAAGAAAGTGGCATCAGCTCGCCATCGTCAGCCATTTTATTTTCCTAGTCCCTCTACACCAAAATTCTTGGGAAATGGGCATTGTTGACCTGTTGTGTCCTTTTCAAAAACCTAATCCCACTTTCCAAACTTCAATGCTTGAACTCGCAAGAGCAAGAATTCTTCCGGCCAGACTTATGGTTATGGAGGATATGACTATGAATGGGCGTACAAGTTTTGCTATTGCTTCCCTCACTGTCTACCAGAGATTCAGATGAACTGGTAGTGATGTGTGTGTGCTGCGGTTGTGTGGTAGGTTCTGGATCAGCGTCATGCAGAGAAGCAGCTGCTGCGTGATGAATCCGGAGCGAGCAGCGAGCAGGGCAGCAGCGTGTTGACTCAACCCCAACCTCACAGGCCTTCAGAAGCACAGCAAGACCTGACCATCCACCCAGGAAACTTCTCCTACAGCCTCAACCTCAGTTTTGAAGAGCTCAGCGCTGTGGGGCTGGAGGAGCCCACCAGACAACACAATGCCCACTGGCTGGTGCGTGACACTGCTGTGCACAAACACATTCATCAGGACGCGCTGACTTTCTCTAGATCAGGCATGTCCAAAGTCCGGCCCGGGGGCCGAATGCGGCCCTTAATCAAATTTTGACCGGCCCGTGACTTGATTCATAAAATGAATGTAATACGGTCCGCGGCCAGTGTTCACGCAAATTCAGCGAAACCCCGCGATTTATTTGCGACCTTTCAATTTCATCCAATCACCGCAAATTTACCGCAAATTCGACCAATCCGTTTGGTACGTCACAACACGCAGCAGTGTTTTCGCACAGAAGGTCTTCATTATAGTGATGGGAAGTTCGGCTCTTTTCATAAATTCGGCTCTTTTGCCTCGTTTAACTCTTTCCAACGCTCTCGGAGCGGTTCAGCGCGTGAACACACCATGTGATCTCAAACGAATACGGTTTGTTTCACCACGCCCACCCGAGCTTGTAAAAAATAAAATCAAAATCATTTTTTCAATTTTCAAAACAACATTTTAAAAAGCAGTTAAAATGCTAAATCACTTTATTTGCATTTTAGTATTATATCTGTTTTTTTTTTTTCTTTTTTTTTGGAATGCATTTTTAAATAGAAATAAACACTATTTAATGTTAAATACTAAACTACCGTATATACAAAAATGTGTATACCCTAAAATGTGTATTTTTTTTTCCCCGAGCCCGTTCCGGCCCCTTTATCAAATGTTAGAGCCCAATGTGGCCCGCGAATCAAAAAGTTTGGACACCCCTGCTCTAGATAAACACAGGTGCTCACCATTCAGAGGTGGTAATTATATTCATGGAGACAAAGCGCGTATGAATGCACGTTAGGAACAAGGAAACCAGATAGTGTTTTGTTGACGCTGCGCCTTTTTTATCAGAGTTTAGTGGAGCTTCTGCTTTTCAGTAGTTAATCGCACTGAACCACACGCTATTTCCAGTCTTCTGAGACACCGTGTCTTCTGACCTGGACGAGCAGAGGAAATGAGTAGCGACCACACACGCTAGTTCTCTATCACACAGAGATAGCTATTTCTGCTCATCTGTTAACACTTGGCAAGGTGTTTCTGCACGAGCTGGAGCTGGTAATGCTGCAGATTAGCATTGTGGATGTTAGCGTCGCCTCAGTCAAGAACAGAGTTTTGTAAAATTTAAAAACGTACATACACACTGAATTTTATACAGATCATTTGGTTGCCAGTTTTGCGTTGTCATTGGGCATGATTAACATGATATATTTACAACTCGGCCTTCTTCAAGTTCACTGTTACCTCACAGTTTGGACTACAGAGTAAAATTGAAGTACTTTAGATTAAAATGGACTTGTTAAAACTTAATTAAACTACAATTCAATTTAAGTTAATTTTACATGGGGAGTGAGAAAAGGAAATAATAAAATTGGAAATTAAAGGTTTTTTAGGGGGCAATAATATCATTTTTGTGTGTCTTACCAAATTTTCTGTGTCTTTTGGATTCAACTTTTACATGACCATGATTTTACATCACATGTCTATCTATCTGTTCGTCCATTCATCCATGGATGGATCGGAACTTTGGTATTCTGTCTATTAAAAACAAAACCATGGTGTTTTGTTATCAATATTCTGAATATATTATGTGAGCACTTTTGTATTTAGCCTATTTAGCCTAGCCTAGCCTTAGATTTGAACAATTTTCCTTTCCTTTTTCCTTGGATCAGTTGAGTCAAACATGCGATACATTCACCTAAAATTAAGGCAGAAGTGTAAATTCAAAGCATCCCATCTCGTTCTAACATTTTATGTGTCCTTGATCTTAAGGCCAACTCTCACAGAACGCCCAGCATCTCCAGTCTAAACTCTCAAGAATCTTCCAATGACATCTGCAGACTGACAGACAAGCAACAGGCCGAGTACCACAGCGCTTATCAGGAGTACATCTGCCACATGTCTCAGCTGGAGGCCTCGGCTCGAGCCCCGGCCAATCTGATCCACCCCGAGGAGAAGACCAAAGACTGTGAGCTGGAGGGACAAAAAGCCACCAAGAAGCTCTCCAAAGCTGCAGATACCGTAGTGGAGCTCTCCACTGATACTGAAACTGGTCTGGATCCCATCACAGAAGAGGAGGATGAGAAGTCTGACCATGGTTCTGCCAGGAAGTTCTCACTCCGAACCAAGACCAAAGGCCAGGGTCCTTGTTATCACAGTGTCCCTAGCAACGAAGAGGATGAGGAGGTTGAGGATGAGGATGAGGATGCCACCCCTCTGCTAAGCAAGAAAGCCTGGGAACCTGCAGAACCGGATAAGACGCCATCCAACTGTAGGGTGTCCAGCAGCGGCTCTTCTGACCGCTCACTGCGGGATGAAGAGTCCGGACCAACCCAAGATGACGTGAAGGTTGAGGAGGAGGAGGAGGAGGAAGGAGGAGGTCGTCTGATCGAGCTGGTTCTTGAGAGTCCAGTGAAGAAGAGAGTCCTACCACACCGTCTGAGCAACCTGCAAGAGGAAGCTGTGGCCCGGATGTCCATCTGCTCCGACGCTCCGTCTGACTGCAGCCTGCTGGCCAGTAGCCCTGAGGAGATCTGGCCTGCTTCAGTGGGGAGCAACCTCAACAACCACCTGGACAACAGCACGACGGAGGAAAGGCCTGACTGTCCTTCACTCATCATATCACCGGGCTCCAGCACCGACAACATCACACTGGCCAACCAGAACCTGCGCGGAGTTCTTCAGAAGAGGTCCACTGTGTCCGTAACGGACGGGGCTGAGGAGCGTGAGAGTGTCCTGTGAGAGTCTCACGTGGCTCATCGCAGGAAATACATCACGTTTTTGTGTTTGTTGCATGTTTTGTGGTTTAATACTGTATTGTTGGTTTTTCTCCCTGATTACTACACACACGCACACACACAAACACACACAGAGTTTCTAACTGTACTCTTTTTTTTTTTCCTTTTCTCTCTCTTTTCCTCCTTATGGTTTCAAATCCATGAGCATGTGATGAGAAACCTGTGTTTCTTATCAAGCTCATGTGTTTAATCCTGATACGTGGAGTTTTTTGGACAAAATGTTTTGTAACTGAACAGTGAAGATTAGGTCACACACGTGTTGCTGTTATTCCAGAGTTGTGAGTGTTGCGTGCAGTGAGGTTCTTTAGGAAGTGAAACGACCTTCAGATTGAACTTCAGTGACGTTTGGTGTTGTAGTAGTTTCAGTGATCCAATGAAAACGTGACGTTTTAGATTTGTCTGTATAATTTGCACGAATTGTGTGTAATGCTTAGTGTGCAAAATGTCCTTTTGTGACAATAAAATGCACTTTCAACTACATCATCCTTCCATCAATGAGTCCGGGTGACATCATTTCGTACCCATAACTCAGTTTTTCTTAAAACACAGATATTTTGTGTTGTGTGTGTGTGTGTGTGTGTGTGTGTGTGTGTGTGTGTGTGTGTGTGTGTGTGTGTGTTCCTGGTAATGTGTGAAATCTGAATGTTTGAAACATGATAGAGTATATATACACTAGTACATCAAAAAAATCTATATGGTTAATATAATAATACGGACTGTACTGTAGATATTCTGTTTGTGTGTGTGTGTGTGTGTGTGTGTGTCTGTGAATATATATATTTTTTAAATATGAACATTTTGTAAATAAGAAGAATTGCATAAAAATTAATTGCGTACAGAGGGGTTCATTGACTGATAAATATTCTGTCAATTGATGGGATGTTTTCTTTTTTACTGTCAATTCTGCAATAACAGTTTCATTTATTACAATCATTAAGAAAATTATTTTTACTATGAGGACAGCCTTTGTTCAGTGATATATTTGTGATATATAATAAGAAATGTGTATATTCTTAATGTATTATTATTAAATATTATTATATGTAATATATTATAATAAAATACAATGCATGAATTTCAGTGTAGTTTGTAATCGGCAAATAGTGAAATATTTAGGTGATTAAATAAAAAGTAACGAGTTCTCTGCTGCCATCTGGTGGGCAAAAGTGTTTATTAGTTCACAAAATCTTAAATATTACTACCCTGTGATCAATAACTACACAGTATAACTTACAAATTGTAACTGTGTAGTCATATTTCAGTTTTTTATTTTACAATTTGGTTATGTTTAAACATGTGTATTTTTGTTTACATGCTTTTTCCCATTATGCGGAAGGTTTTTCCAAAAAAAAGTTGGTGTCTCCATGGAGACAGACTCTACACAAGACACAAACCAGTGTGCTTTTGAAACTTGGATTCATACTTTTGTCTTTTCCTTTTCATGTAAGTCTGTTAAAAACCGTAAAAGCAGTGCCACACAATCCAGCTGTGGTCAGCCCACTTCGGCTAGTTTAAATATGTGCATTCATGAATTATACAACATTATTATTCATGCCTGCAGTACACGTCAAATCTTCTAACGTTAATGATCTTATGAGTTATAAGTTCGTCTGTTTTTTTTTTTCATCTTTTTTTAAGTGTTATTTACATTTTTTTCATGACAGAGACCAACCAACAATACTATGTTTGGAGGCGTTCTACATATCGACCGGAATAAACTACAGCGGACATTTAGAATATTTTATGTAGGGAACAACATCCCAGGTTCTTAAAAGAATTTCTATAGTTCTATAAAGTGAATGTATGAACCATGGATAGGAGAAGCTTGCTGATGATGAGCTCCCTGAGCACCTCTAGGCTTTTTAGATACATACAAGAAGAAAACCTGCCTGCAGTCAAGGCTCATCTGGATAAGTACAGAGATGTGGATATTAGGAGTGAAGTAAGTCACTTTCCTTAACCATTAGCAAATCACTTTCAACTTTAACCTTAACTCTTACAGGTTAAAGCAATACTGGGCTCAATAAATCTCACGTCTCGTCTCAGCAATGCGTTTCTCTAACTTCTAACTGTCAAACTGATAGAATTGGCAGACGGCTCTGATGGTGGCAGCAGAACAAGGGAGCCTGGAGATTGTGCAGGAGCTCATCCGGAGGGGAGCGAACGTCAACTTGGATGATATTGTGAGTTTGTCGTTTTTCTTCATTACTTTGCAAAAAGCAAAATGAGACGATTTTGTTTCAATCATTTGAAGTTGTGAACGTTTTAAGTGGCGCCTGTTAAAACACCAATTTATCCTTGGTGAATTGCCATTGGACAATTGACCATAGGTGGGAGTGAGTGAATGTGTGTAAAGCAGTAGAAAATGGATGGATGGACGGATGAATGGATGAATATTATTCTGTTGTCAGGTTCGACTGACCGCTCTGATTTTAAGTGCCAAGGAGGGACATGAAAAAGTGCTGAAGGAGCTGCTGGAGAACAATGCAAATGTTGAGCATCGAGATCTGGTAAAGAATTGTCATTTTTATTTGTTTGTGGAAAAAAAACTAAAATTTTGAATTCATTTGACTTTTTGGGCTTCCATACATGTCAGTCATTTCGAGCTATTCCACTGAGAACAAATTCAAAATGGCAGAACAAAGCAAATTACATATTTTTTATGTAACCACTTCAGTGTCTTATCATCAATACGACTCCTGAAAAAAGCACAAAAAGTCAGTCTCAGTCAAACTCAAATGTTAAAAAAAAGTTCACGTGATTTTTTTCCTCATAAATAGCATCCAGTACCTTCAGCACCCTGCAGATGGCGATATCACTTCCACTTTCCCAGCTTTTAAAGTTCTTCTACTTTAAGCCAACTCGTTGTTGAAGAGTTTGGACTGGTTTTGAGACAAGACTAAGGTCCACAAGACACCTTTTTCAAAAAATACTGGGAGATACGGGATCTGCAGTGGTATTAGTGCCACTGGACGTGTAATCACTTCAGTATCGTATCATCAATATGACTCCTGAAAGATCTACCAAGACGAGCCTTGCAGATGGAGGATTGGAGTGGCATCAGCCAGACGAGTTTCATCTGACATGTGTGGGAGTTTTGTTTAATATTGCTTTATATTTATTGTATACATTAATCAGCTAAAGTGAAGATCATATACTCTAACTATGTTCTTAAAGTTTGGATAATGTGAAATCAGTGATTACGAGACAAGGTCAGCATAAAAATGTGATCTGCCACATGACCCTCATTAGTGCAGAATTTGATTATCCTTAAGAGCAAAATGTAAATGTCACCATGTTGAAATTGAATAACAAGAGATGGTCAACAAAGTTAGGCTTGTCCAGAAAACGTATTTAAGCTCCACGGACCGAAGCTCGACGGAGTCCAGAGAAAGGAACCGAACTCTGTGCTCCCCAGCGCTGCATTATATACTTGGTCTCTGCTTCAATGTGCTTGTGCCTAAATTTCTCTGTAATAAAATGTTTGACTCATTGGCATCTCAGTCTTGAGCTGAATTTTGAACACGCAGGGGCCTGTTTAGGACCACACATGGTCTTAGTCAAGTTGAGAGGCCTTGGTGTATCCAATGGTGGGCAGTGTGCAATGGCCATGTTGTGTCAGGTTGTCCTTTCAAATGCCTCAAATTGATTCCTTGAACGTTCAGGTGTTTTTATAAACCAATCTGATCTCACGGTTTACTCCCAATTTATGTTGTAGCTCATCCGCTTTGGTTGTGGAGATACCCCAATGTGGTAAAGATCTAGTGTCATAACAAAGACACAAACGACTGGGAGTGTCCGGGTTACTTGAGTAAATTGTGTTCTCTAATGGAGGGATAAGACACCACAATCATTCGTTCACACAAATCTTGTGGCTTTAATAAAAAGCAATAATAATTGTGTAAAAAATAATGGGAAAATATTGGCGTGTTTGTGTACAGAAGGGCTGGAGCGCACTCATGTGGTCTGCTTACAAGGGCCGTGTCGAGGTGACAAAACTGTTGCTGGAGAAAAGAGCCAACCCAAACATCACAGGACAGGTCTGCAGAGCATTTACTTTTCAACTGAACTCTTGCTTCAGGAAACGACTGTAAAGCGTTTATGTCACTTTATCAGTAATTGATTTGTGTCTGTCCCAGCAGCTAGGTGTCTATCCCGTGATCTGGGCGGCAGGCAGAGGCCATGCTGAGATTGTTCAGCTTCTGCTTCAGCACGGAGCCATAGTCAACTGTTCTGACAAGGTGCCTACCTCTTTTTTTGCTCTAGAAATGTTGGGTAAACTATTCAAGTTTACAGTTTCACACAATGTGGACCATCACATGACCTTTTCCACAAATAAGTAAGCTTAGACCAGATCAATGGTTCATTTTAGTAAGCAAGGCCTATCATTGTTTAAAATATCTTGTCACTGCATTTTAATTCTTTATACTATTTGATTGTTTCAATTGTTTGTCAATTATTACAAGGGTTAGGGATACTTTTAGACATAGATTATCAAATGTAGGTATCTCCTGTTTTAGACTATGAATAATTTTCTTCCTGCAAAAAATCTACAATCTGTAACTTTTGTTCAGAAATACATTTCTTTCAAAATCATCATTCTCTCATTTTCCCCTCTTTACTTCAGTAAGGGACCACTTGGCTCATCTGGGCAGCCAGAAAAGGACATTACAATTGTGTTAAAATTGTACTATTCACATTACATTACAAACATCTTATTTACTACTTGTTTAATTTTGAATATTTAAATATTATTAATATTAAATTGTACTTATTTTAATATATTATTATACACTGTGGTTTTGCTGGGTTTTTTTTTTGTATTTGAGTAACTTTTAATTAACCATTCTATATATTAAGAATTGTGTTTTCCACTTTCCCAAGTTTACATTTTCACACAATACTTGTACATGACCTTTTCCACAAATAAGTAAGCTTAGACTTAGACCTGATTAATGGTTCGTTTTAGTAAGCAAGGCCTATCATTGTCAAAAATATCTCAAATTCTTTATACATTTTTATTGTTTCAATTAGTTCTGGAACAGATTACTGTATCGGTTTGTAAATAGATTTCAGTCATCAAATTTAGCTCTAATTTTAGACTATGCATAATTTGCTTTCTACTAAAAATATACCGTGAGTAACTTTTGTACATAAGCACCATTCTGTCAAAATCTATAATTTCTATATATTACCCACTCTTTTTTTCAGCATGGGACCACTTCGCTCATCTGGGCCGCCAGAAAAGGACATTACAACTGTGTAATGCATCTTCTGGAGAACGGTGCCAATGTGGATCAAAGAGGAGCGGTATGTAATGCGTAAAGATAAAAGTTTCTATTGCAAAACACTACAAAAGTCTACAACTGTTAACTGTTATCTTACACCTTTTAATTCATAGATTAAAGTATCTTGTACTTTTCTACTACATTTAAAAAGACTTTAGTCATTGATTTTGAGCCTTGAGTCTGTTTGGAATGGCTGTACTTTCAGGAAACTGGAACTTTATTACTTTTTAATTAATAATAATTTTTAACATTTAAATATAATAATAATATGAATGACTTAAATATATCAGTATTAATGGTGGTTTTGCTTAAATTAAGTTTTTTTTTTATTATATAAATACTCACTTTAAATCAATCATCACATTTGTTATTAATTTGGTTTTCATCTTTGATACTTTTTGCCTCTCCAATACAGAACTCCATGACTGCTCTGATTGTAGCAGCTCGTGGTGGTTTCACAGACGTGGTGAAGGAGCTGCTTAAGAGAAATCCCAACATAAATTCAACTGATTTAGATGGAAACACTGCGTTGAGTTTTGCTGCTATGGAGGGCCACCGTGAGATTGTACAGAACTTGCTCGACGCAGGCACTTATGTAAACATCCAAGACCGGGTACATGTTCCCACCTAATCTAGCTATTTTCATTTGGGAATTTTAACCCTTGGAGAGCCAGTCATGAAAAAAATGATCTGAACAATTTTTTATTCTTTGTATTGTAAATTATTGGACATTTTCTGCATAAAAATGAAAAAAAAATTCCAAAAAAAGCATTGTTGTTAGTCCACTGTAACCATGCAACTGCATTACAAGCCAGAGGGGTAGGTATTCACTGGAAATACCAACCAGTCTGACACCGCCATCAAGTGCTAGATAAATGCATTACACTTTCATCTTGTGTGTGAATCCGTTTTTGGAGTTTCAAATAATAATTTAATTGGTTAAATGATCACAACAATTTTGTTGCACAGATGCAACATTTTCTCTCCAAGGGTAATCCCATTCATATTGTGAAATTGCTTTATTTGTCCTATCAAATTCCCTGTGTCTCATTATAACAGAATGGCAAAACGGCTCTTTACTGGGCCGTAGAGAAGGGCCATGCGACAGTGGTATGGGAAATCCTGCAATTCAACCCTGATATCGAGGCCTACACAATGGTAAGTGTTTTCATGGGTCATTACAGGTGAACTCTCAAGCTACAGAGTTTTTCATTTGTGTTTCATTTATTAGGATGCAGAGACACCTCTTATTAAAGCCACCAAGATGGAAAATATTGAAATTGTGGAGCTACTTTTGAACAAAGGTGCCAAGGTGTCAGCAGTGGACAAGGTGATAACTGTGTTCTAAGTCTAGTATAGGCTCAGTCCGAAAATATTCTTTTATTGCTTTTAATGTATACACAAAAAGGAACTGGCAGTCAAAATGCTTGTGGAGTCCTGAGAAATGACACTAGAAGTTTTCACTGTGAACCTACTCACTTCTGCACTTTCTAAAACACCAATGAGAATGTTCAAACTAGACAGTGGAAGTTGCATACCACCTTTCTTTATAAAACGTTCCACTGAATTGCTGTAAGACGCAAGTTCTCTCCCAACTTTCTAGTGCGGAGAACTCCTTTTGTGCATTGATTCTGTTTCCCACACTTAAAACAGACTTGCTGCTGCCTCTCCATGATACCAGGGATGGTCCACTGTGTCTCAAGATGAGTCAGAACAGTCATCTGTCAACTTTAATGTAAGATACGGTGTGTGTTAGAGCCCCATAAACCCATAAGAGAGTACATCACATGATCCTGCATGTGCAATTGCAGTGTGGCAAATAAACCAAATTTGTGCCGGTGTATTACACTTATGGCTATTGTTTTTGGATATCGTCTTTTGTCTGCCACCTGCCTATAGGCCGTTGCACGTGGCATGCATCTCTTTATTCAGCTGGCCGCCAAGATTGCAAAAGGACATTTAAAGTATCCCTTATAACTGCAAGTGGGAGTAGAACTGCTGTGCTCTTTGTGGAGCTCCACTAGAGCCCTAAATGTACTATGCCCTTCATCGGTTAACTGGGAAGCCGGGCCACTTCAAGAACACCCCTCATAACAACTGCTACAGAGTCAGCAAATGAGTGAAATGCTATTTCTCCGCCGAGGGACAAATAAAGGCATTTTTCCAATCTTCTCCAACCTCTTCTTTGCCAAGGTGCACCCTCAATTTCTAAACAGTACATGTAGAACGTCACTGGTGGCGTGACTTCACTCCCCAGTCATCATGGTATAGTTAAGGTGTGGATGTTTGCTGACTGAGATTGCCCCACGTGCCTGTGCTGTCTCTCCTCCATGACAGACAACGGAAAGTGCACTGAGTGAGCCTCAGTCAGACAATCTACAACGCAATGTTTGCTTTCATTGACTGTACAAGGGGACTTCTATCCCATACCGAGACCTGCCTTTTGGAATGAGTTATTGCCTATGCCTTCTGGGCCTTCAGGTGCCCTGTTCTCCAAAAACCAGGGCTATTCCAATGAGAGTTTTTTATTCTCATGGGAAATTTACCTTCCTTGCAAACAGCTGTAGAGGTGCCTGCCAAAATACAGCCAACATCTGTACGCAGCTTCCCTTGGTCAGTTTGAGTCTTCTTTTTGAAGTTTTAGCAAGCACATACAGTTGCAATGCAAACCACTCAGTGTAATAACAACACCAACGGAATATGCAAGAAACTAAGCAATTTTATATAATTGGATGATTTTGGAGTTTTTGGAAGTTCAGATGAATGTATAGAAATATTAGTAAAAAAAAAAACACAATTCATTCGCTAGAATTACTCATCGATATGAAATCTTGCACTCAGAAAGGTGATACAGCTCTGCATTTTGCCATTCGTCAAAGAAGCCGGGAACTGGCCGAGTTGCTGTTGCGAATCCCGAAAGATCGGCCTCTACTCTATCGAGCCAACAAAGATGGAGAGACGCCCTTCAACATCGACTGCGTTCACCAAAATAGCATCGTCAACCAGATTTTTGGTGACAGTGAGTGTTTAAACATTACAAAAGCAACCAAATAAGAAAACCATGTGTTAATTAGAATCTGTTGAGTAGGTCTAGGTTTGTGAGACATTTTTAGATACTGTTTTTTTTTTTTTAGAAACATGTAAATGTCCATTGATAGATACACTGGCCTTACCTTCTCACTGCCTTCTCTCCCAGGGCACAATGTCACTCTTGAGTATGTTGGAGACATTTTGGGTTATGACTTGTACAGTAGTGCCTTGGCAGATGTCCTGAGTGAGCCTAGCATACAGTTACCTATCTGTGTGGGACTCTATGCCCAATGGGGAAGTGGCAAATCCATTCTGCTCAAAAAACTCAAGGGTAAGATCCCAACACCTTGATGGCCATTATTGATGAGTTAAAGCAGCCTTCTTCACCACCTTCCGGAAGCTGTAAATGATGGTCAGTGTCTTGTTAACAGATGAGATGGCAAGATTTGCCGGGCAGCAAGTGGAACTGTTGTTCCAGTTTTCCTGGCTGGTTGTTGTTCTGACTCTGTTGCTGTGTGGATCCATGGCTCTGATTTTACAAGGTGGCGCTGAACCAAAGCTCACCATAAGCCTCCTCTCCATCACATATCTCTTCTTTGGTAATTGAATGTGCCCCTTTTTCTAGTGAACAATGTTGTAGCTATGGTTTAGCAATAAAATGGAAGCCATTCCTATGGAAACAAGTCTTAACATGTTAATAAGAAAAACAAACATTTAAACATGGGGCATGGGGGTTTAGTAGGTGGAGTTGCCCAAAGGAAGAAGAACCAGAGACGTTGTGAGAAGTTTGCATGGTATTCACCAGAGACCACTTTTTTCTAATTTAAAGCCAAACAGATGTGTGTATATGCTTGTGTTTTTATTATAATATGTACATGTTTTTTTTTTCTTTTTGATGACAATGAAACAAACTGCAACACTGTTCAGTGGGAACATGTTTTCTTGATTATGTTGCTTCTTAATTACGTTCCCATTTCAATTTGAAATTATGCATCTCTTATGCATCTAAATTATGTATTATGCATATCTTATTAAGTATGCATGATTACTCTAATATATTTGATTTTCTTTTAACAGTTTTTTATTCGGTTGGTGTAATATTCTTGCCCACTAGAGAGCAGTATTACATTTTAGATCATTATGCAAAAAGATGCAAATTGCAAAAAGCAGAAGCTCCGAATTCAAGTAATATCAGAGAAACAATATAGTCCTCACTGTGCCTGTGTTTTCTCATGTTTACAGTATTAATGTATTTTGGCGGGACATATGATGGGGAGAACTGGGATTGGGCCTGGGACCTTAGCACTAGACTGGCACGTCTCTTTGTATACCTGGAACTGCTTCTCAAACTTGTGTTTGTCAATCCCCCTAAACTTCCAGAGCAGACCACCACAGCCTTACCTGTCAGGTACAGTTGTCAATGTGTCTTGGCCAAATGGAAAAAATATATATATAATAAAATAGCTTGCGATATAAATTCCATGCAAATAATATCTGCATATTGGTCCAAAATGTGTTCAGTCTTTTTCTGTCTTCCATCTGTCCAGGTTTCTGTTCACAGAATATAACCGTCTGTCAACTATGGGAGGGGAGACATCCATGGCTGAGATGATAGCCACACTGTCCGACGCCTGTGAGAGAGAGTTTGGCTTCTTAGCCACCAGACTGTTCAGAGTCTTTAAGAACGATGAAACCCAAGGTATGTCTGAAGATTAGAGACAGTAAAGTTGATTATTAGAAAAGTGTTTCTGTTTCTTTCTTAGGAGGAAAGTGGAAAACGACATGTTACGTTCCTACCTTCCTGCTTTGTATTTTGGCGTCGGGCTGTCTGATCACAGGCTTGACCTTGCTAGCAATCTTCAAGGTGGAGAGCCTCGCAGTGAATGTGGTTATGATACTGATGGCCAGTGTGGTGGGTCTGGCTGTGCTTCTGAACTGCAGAACCTGGTGGCATGTGACAGACTCTGTGCTGCACTCTCAGAGAACAAGGCTTCTCAAGGCGGCAAACAGTATTCACACGTTAGACTTCATGAAGGTGAGCCAGAATACTAAAAATACTAACTATTACAGACTAAGCAACATATTTCTAACAACTGACGTCTAGCGCTTTTAGCTAACATAATTAACAAGCATCAAGAGAATGGCTACAGAAATAACAATCTACTACTACTACTTCTCTTTCGGCTTTTACCTTATCATGGGTCGTAACAGCGAATCATCCTTTTCCACTTTAGTCTGTCCTGAGCATCTTCCACTTTGACCCCAGGAAACCTCATGTCCTCTGCTACGACATCCATATATCTCCTCCTCGCTCGTCCTCTTGCCCTCTTCCCTGGCAGCTCCATCTCCAACATCCTTCTACCAATATATTCACTATCCCTCCAATGCACATGTTCAAACCATCTCAGTCTGGCCTCTCTGACTTTGTTGCTAACACAGGTAACGTGAGCCGTTCCTCTGATGTGCTCGTTCCTTATTCTGTCCAACCTCGTCAACTCCTATTTTTCGACAATCTATTTTTGGATAATCACCTCTTTTTTTCTTGTCATTCAAACACAAACCTCACAATTAGTGTCGGATATTTACTTTTTTTTTTTTTACATCATAGTACCACTGATTGAGGTAGTTTAAGGTCAAGGTTAAAGTTATGAGCTTGATCCTAGCAGCAACTGATAGCCAATGCAAGGAGACAAGCAGAAATGAAAAAAAAAAAAAAGAAATGAAACGGGGGCTGACATTACACAAGAAGCTCCACGAACACACATTTGTATGTGCAAGTGTCTGTCAGACTTTCTCTTTTTTTCTAAAAAAAATATCATGTGAAAAAAAAATGTATTTTTGATGAATCATCTGTTAAACCGTATTCCTATTTGAACCCAGAGTTCATGGTCCCTACCACAGGAAATGATCAAGTTTGGAGAGGAAACTATTCTTGCTCCCCATTACATTCCAAAGCACTGGAGAGAGTCATCAGCATGATAATTGTCTTTGCCATTCTTCATCCTCCACATCAAAGTTGAAAGAGCAGAACAATTCTAAATACTCCAGGATTTTACAGTTTAGTTACTACTCATGAATATTAATGTGGATTCCTGGAGGAAGCACTTAAGATGAAACCAAAGCTTTCTGATTAGTTCTGAGAGTCCTGCAAGAACGCCTTTCGCCTTTCCAAATTACTTTTATTGCTGAGTATTATGGAAGTCCAGTAAGCTCACGGGAGTCATACATAAGAATAATTATCATTTTCCTCTGGACCAAAACTGTGTTGTGTACTGGGCAATGTTTCGGTAAAGATGTTTATCTCAGCAAAATCTGACATTGTGATGCTTAATATTATAATATTTAAAAACCATGATACAATTTGCACTTAAAAGCATCTTAATATCATATAATACATTTAATACAAGGTCAAGTTAGCATTATTTGTTTCAACAACTTGGATAATCGATGTATGATCTAAAGAAAACATTTCCTTTTTTTGTCTTAGGTTTTAAAATGTGAAGTAGAGCTCATGGCTAAGATGGCTAAAACCATTGATGGCTTCACTCAGAATCAGACTCGACTGGCTGTCATCGTTGATGGTCTGGATTCTTGGGAACAAGATAAAGTTCTCCAGATGTTTGATACGGTGTGTGTTGAAGTTGTCCGCCACAGCTGATTGTGCGTCTACTGCATAACCTAATAATAGCATTTAGATCAGTATTAGATCAGCCTTGTAACCCTCTGTGGGATGAAGAACCTGCATGTCCCAAGCATCTCATGGAGCTACCACAGTCTTGAGAAATTCCAAGAATTCAGATTCTTTTCTCCATGATGGACTACAGGAATTTCTATAGCGTCCGCATTTCAGCCCCCTTGCATTGACAGTCTGTTCTCTGTTAATGACCCCCAACAATGTCTGTGTCTTGGATTTTTTTTTTAATTTAAGGATTATCACTAAGATTAAGGTTGCTTTGCAAAAATATTGGATTAAATAGGTCATAGATTGTATTTACACGAAAAAAAAATCAGAAAACCAGCGTTAGAGGCTAATTTTTACTCAGACTGAGGTTTGAATCTAAGAAAATCGAATTGAAAAATGATGTATTCCCTCTTGTATTTACAGGTCAGAATGCTTTTCTCTAACGGTCCCTTCATCCTAATCTTTGCCTGTGACCCTCACATCATTATCAAAGCTGTTAACCACAACCTCTACAGTGATTTAAACGGCCACGACTACATGCGAGAAATCATCCACTTGCCTGTCTTCCTGATAAACTGGGCCAAGAAATTCAGCAATCCCAGCTCAGAAAATGCAGATTGGAGTTCCACTGGTGGTAAATCATCATCATTCGACTTGTAATCCTGTTTGATTGTAAATGTGCAGTTAGCGGGACAGTGCTTTTCATTATCTGTAGCACGGCAGGAGAACACGGAACAGCATCTGAACATTTCTGGCGAGCAGGAAAGACGGGGCAGTGACACCACACTAACCCATCGGGTAAGTGGTTAATATTAAAAAAATTGGTTTCATGATGGTCCAATAAGTACCTCTAACAAGAAGCATCATGGCTTAGGCAAAGTAAATGCTGCATACAATCAGATTCAAAACAGTTGCAAGTGAAGTTTGTACGTACTTAACTGGGGGGTGCGTACTTAAGGGTGGCCATGCCCAAATGTCAAAAGAAACCAACCTCGGGCTTTTTAACGAGTCTCAACACTGTAGCACCATCACAAAGTTCAACAAGAAGACCAATGGAAAGATTTTGACGTTAAGTGACAGTGAGAAGAATTTGAAAAATATTTTCGAGAACCAGAGAGGTAAACGGAATCTGCCAATCAGCATCAGTGGGTGTGTCGGCTGTGAACCTTAGATGAAATTGTATGAAAGATGAAAGTGAAGCGAGAAACGTTAACTGTCCAAGCACCAAGTGGTTTACTATGTTTTCTCTGTAGATTTTTAATTGTTCAAAGCATATTTAGTAAAACCCCCCTGCAGGTGAGAATATCCTCCCCCTGGCTCTGATTGGAAGGCTCTGTCACCTCTCGCTTTGATCTCATGGACTGACCTCGTGAAATACTTCGTGAATTGAACCTGCGTTGAATTTTTCTCCAAATCTGCTCATTGAAGCGAAGGCAATTCACCAGCTTTTTCGACTTTTGTCCAGACTACCCGTCCATATTTATTCTGCTCCTTGTGGACTTTTTTTTCATCGTTCATTTTTTGTACAATTATTTGCTTTTCCATTTGTGTGTTTTTGGCCTTGTCTACGTTTTGGTCAAATCTCAAATAATGAGACTGAAACTGTATTCCTCTCTCTTTCTCTGGCTCTCAGATGTATTTTTTTTTAGCATAGGTGGTTTCTTTAAATGCTACGTGACATATCGTTGGTAATCAAAGCTAAATCAATGTTGGCAAATCGCCATCTAAGACCCAAGCACACGGCCCGTCGCTTCCATACGGCTCTGTCATTACCTCATTAGTGGCTTTTAAAAATAACCGTTCCTGAAGGAATTAGCAAAGAAAACGTAGCATCTTGTGTGTGTTTTCTCCGGTTGTCTTTGTTTTGGAGGGGTGTCAGGGACCCGGGATGTGGCGAGGAGCGTCTGTAATTGATTTAATGTCTGTTTACTCTTCCCGCTGAGATGCCATTGACTGATGATGGGGTGCAGCAGCAGTGGGTCTCTGTGACAAAGCACTGGCACGGCGGCACCGAGGCAGGAGGCTAAGTGGCTCCTCTGCTCGCCCTGTTTGTTTGCTCGGCTGATTTATCTGCCTATTTTGTCTGGCCTCTCTTTATTTCAGGGGCGCGCTCCTCATGTTTAGCCTCTGCTGCTTCTTGGCTGCGGATTCTCCTCACTGTCTACGAAAGAGCGTTTGTGAGCAGGTTGCTCAAGGGTCAAGTCAGTCCTTCTGTAATCAATGGGAACGGCCATTATTGAATTGCAGGATTCGTTTGGTTTCTACTCGCCGGCCATTATTCTTGTCTAAATGTGGCATTATTCTTGGCTTTTCTGACGTCAATTGCCCCGTCGGTGGCTCAGAGTTTCAGTGAAGTCACAAGTTCTGTATTAGAACATCAAAGTGGGATTAAAGCTTTGAGCCGCCGAGCTCGTGATCGGCTCTGCGTTGTGTGCACTTGACCACTTTATCAGTTAGGGAGAAAAACAAATATCTGGTTCAGACAGAGCTCAGGATGACAGTAGAGTCGAGCGCTCATGCAGAAGGCCAGACACCTCAGAGAGTCACTCACCCACAGATAGCTGCTAGTTATCTCGCAGTTCCATTCTCTCAATCTTTCTGTTTATCTAGAGCTCTCTCTCTCTCTCTCTCTCTCTCTCTCTCTCTCTCTCTCTCTCTCTCTCTCTCTCTCTCTATTTCGCTCTTTCTGTCTCTCTGTCTCTTTCCCTCTCTTTCCCCCCTAATGTCTTCCTTCTATTCCACAACTGAGCAATCTTCTTCCTATTTTTCTTTACCTCCCTCGCTTACTCTCATCTCTCTATGTTCATGTCAATCACTGCATCCACCAATCAATCAATCAATCAATCAATTCAATTTAATTTAGTTTTCTTTCCTTCTCGTATTTTTTTGCATTATCCATCTCTTGTTTTATCTCGACATATATTTTGTGCACTGTATCTATTTTTTATATAATAAAATTATCATTTGCTGTCAACTAATAAAATTAATTATTTGCCATTAATTAATAAATGCATTAGTTATCTATTTGCATCTTCTCTCAATCATTATTTTCCTCACTTTCTTTTTTCATCCCTTCCTACTTTCTTCCTCTCTTTACCTGCATTTATTATCTTTCTACTGCTCTTCATCTTTTTATATTTCCTATTGTTCTTTTTGATCTTTTTATCTATGCATCAATTTATATTGTCTATTTTCTTTACCACCCTGTTTCCCCCTATTTATCTCTCTTATTTGCCCGTTGCTCTGCTTATTTTTCCTGTTCATCTCTTTGGTTTTAGTTTCATTCTCTGATTCATCTACTCTTTATCTTATTCTTTAACTTACTTTCTACCTTTTTTTTTTATCTCTTTGTGTTTTATGCTTAAATCAATCAATCAATTTGTTTTTCAACTTTTCAACTTTTATCTTGATTTTTAAGTCAATTTTCATTCGTGTCTATCAATTAATTTAATTCCACTCTTGTTTTGCATTCATGTCTATCAAATTCACCTGCGTTTCGGTATGATTTACCCATCTTTGTTTTTTTCAAACATAAATGCTCAAAAGCTACTAGAGGGCTTTGAGTCTTTCTAAATTGTCTATAATTTTGTGTGTAGCAGATGACGCAGCGCCCGGTCACACGACAGATGTCCTTTGATCTGACCAAGCTGTTGGTCACTGAGGACTGGTTTAGCTACATCAGCCCTCAAACTATGAGAAGATTGCCCAACATAGTTTCACTAACTGGTCAGTTGGTCAATCGTAGTACTTACTGCTCATTGGCCGTTGAATGCCCACGACTTGCACAGGTTACGTTTGATGTCCGTACATTTCTCTCATAGGACGCCTGCTCCGAGCCAATCAGATCCTGTTCAACTGGGACAGACTGGCTTCCTGGATCAACTTGACTGAAGAGTGGCCCTACCGCACTTCATGGATTATTCTCTTTCTTGAGGAGACTGATGGTGTCACTGACCAGGTCACACTGAGGACCATCTATGAGAGGTCAGTCTCTACAAACATGCAATAATACCAATGGAATTAATGTTTAATCACTACTTAGAGTGATTGTTTTTTTTTTTCAATTCATTTTTGTTTTTTATCTATTATATCATGCTCTATATATACTGTAGTATATTTTACTTTTTTCACTCGATAAACATTCTGGTTAAATTACTTAATCTATATTCCAAAATAAAATATTTCTTTGCAAAAAGAACCACTTACATGTGCAAATAAAAAATGAATCATTTATTTTTATTCTATTATATATTTATTGTGTTTTTTTTATTTCCACACTATTGAGATTAATTAGAAATAGAAATCTGTTTTCAGCAATTTTTTGAAAAGTGAAGCTGATGAAAATGTTGACTTTAAATGTTGGCTATGTTGTTATTATTTATCGTGAGACTGAACATAAAAATGACAGTGAGCAAATCACAATCCAAAACACCGGAAATGTATTTTTGTAATATTGCCCGAGACCAGAAGGTGGCAGTAAAAATCACTTACAAAAAAACAGGAAAACATAGTAGTTACTATAAAACATGACCTCTCATTAGACACAAAGTAGATTTGATTTTTTTTCCCCTTCGGAGATAGATTTTTTTTTATTGATGTTGTCAAAGTAAGGTATTTAAGAAAATTAACACACTTAACAAATGCAGTATTGTAAAAATGCAAAATTATGGAGAAATTAAAGTGACCAATCAGTTATATTTGCATCACTTTTACTAGCGTTTGTGTGCGTGCGTGTGTCTGAGGCTATTAGGTTTGCTGATGCTTGGTGTTTGGCCTTTAAAGGTTGCTCTCTGTCACACTGCACTAACATGCTGTGACTCCCGGGGCTATAGAAGTGTCAGAGCATCTCAGTGTCAGCATCTGCGCTCTCTCATTCTCTTTTTCCAGCCCTCTCACTCTCTTTCCCAGCCCCCACGATGCCCTTTAGCGCGCCATCTCACCCTTTTTCTCCTCTTTCGAACCCTGAGATTCTCTTCATGTACTGGTTTCTCCTGACACACACACGTCTGCTTCCGAGTACCAAAATACTGTGATTTTAAATAATCTGTGAACGTCTGGTACTGCTATTCCTTTGAATCAGCCAATCAAAATGTGTGTTTGGTCAATATACGGTCGATATTGTGTAAAGGAGCAGGAGTGTTTTATAGGTCAAAGGGTTTTTCCAGCGCTGATGGGCTGATATCACACACTCTGAAAAACAACGTGTTACGGTTTCTGCTAGTGTGTGTTAAGTTTAGCTCGGTTTCTACATCCTTCTCTCTAGTGCACACACACACACCAATTCCTAGAAGAGAGAAGTGGCGAAATTTCCTCTTAATGAACGGTCACAATGTGTGTGTGTGTGTGTGTGTGTGTGTGTGTGTGTGTGAACGGTCACAGTGTGCTGATTAATTATGTGTGTGACAACGGTCATAGCTGTGTGTGCCTGTCTGTGAGTGTGTGAGCGGTTAAACTGTGCACACACTTGCATTTGTGTCATAGTGGAGTGAGTCCCACTATTGACTTACAGAATAACATGTTCCTCCCCTCCCCCCAGCCCATCAAAACATTACCCTCCCCCTCTTTACACTAACCTTAAACATAACGCAATTGTATTCTCTGTCGTACAATTCCACCTTGACCCTCTAACAGGCCTTGGAGTTGTAAGGCACAACTTTATTGAAAAAAAAAAATTGAAGACCCCATTTTGATCTAAATGCCTGTACATGCTCATCAGCACACTGTCACACACACACACACACACACACAC
>CM051497.1:4988665-5006889 GCA_028031935.1 Paedocypris micromegethes
CACACACACACACACACGCACGCACGCACACGCACGCACACACACACACAGCTAATATTAAAGAAACATTCTTTCTTATGATTATTATTGTCTTATGTACTGTTGTCACAACTGGAAAAAAATACAAATATTATCAAGTGGTAAAGTTATAGTAAACATATGCAACTAAACATGAATGAAGACTAATTATTGACTTGATTTTTTTAACTACTTTTTATTTCTGATAATATATTAACACTGATAATTTAGTGTTCTACTTTTATTAAAAAAAAAAAAAAAATGTATGTGTTTTATAAATTAATCAGTATTAATAAAAAAAAAAGTTAATATGGTCTTATTCAAACAACATATTTGATTAATCCAGTTTTGTATACTTTGAACTTGTTTTTTAAATGGTTTTAAACAACTACGATTTTATTTTAGACTCAGTTTGAGTTCATCTGAAGTTCAAATTTCATAACTGGACTGCATGCTTGTATACTCGTTCAGTGAATTACAATTTGGACATTGGTAAAGTGTTGATGATGTTACGGGCCTGAAACGGCACAAAATAGTGTGTGATCTTTTATTGCCTGTTGTATGGAAACATCTCTGCAGTTGCCCGGGGCGCCAGCGCTTTAATCTGCAGCAGAATGTGAATAATCTGTTAATAACATCAGCTTGTTTTATGATTAACACTGAAGTAATCCATCCAAGCAAACATAATACAAAGATTTCTGTGTTCTTGAGGTACACGGGATTATAGACACCTGGTGTAAAGACCACCATCACCAAGAGATATGTTTGTGATGTTTCAAACTACCATTCAAACTACTACATTACTTTTTTAGCATAAAAAAATAAAAGTTTTTGAATAAAAAAATAAAAGTGAGATTGCCAATATGGCCACTAGGGGCCGTTTCGAAATTGTGCTTTTCATTGAACGTTCTTGTGTAGAACCAGCCGGCGAGGGATTTGAGCCCGCAACCTCAGTCCAATTTTCAACCAGTGAATCACAACCGCCACCTCAAACAAAAAACTAGTCGACTAAGTTAGTTTCAACAAAAAATGTACAATTGTCTAAATAAGAAAGGACCCTGCGACCTTGTGCTGACAAGAGTCTTTTAACCAGTAGACCAAAACTGCCCAAAGATCAGTGGTTTCTAGTTGTAAAGTTGCGACTGAGTAGTGACTTTTTTCATTTTAGAGTAATGTTTGGTGTTTAAAACATTACTGTGTAAAAAAACTGTACAGCAGGCATGTCCAAAGTCCGGCCCGGGGGTCAAATGCGGCCCTTAATCAAATTTTGACCGGCCCGTGACTTGATTCATAAAATGAATGTAATACGGCCCGCGGCCAGTGTTCAGTCCCTCCAGGATTCGCGATCGCGCCAATTCACGCCAATTCAGCGAAATCCCGCGATTTATTTGCGACCTTACAATTTCATCCAATTACCGCAAATTCAGTTCAGCGCGTGAACACACCATGTGATCTCAAACGAATACGGTTTGTTTCACCACGCCCACCCGAGCTTGTGAAAAATTAATTCAAAATCATATTTTTTTCAATGTTCCATTATGAAGGTTTTTATTACTTTATTTATGAACACATTTTAAAAAGCAGTTAAAATGCTGAATCACTTTATTTGCATTTTAGAATTATATCTGTTTTTTTTTTTCTTTTTTTAATGCATTTTTAAATAGAAATAAACACTATTTAATGTTAAATACTAAATTATATACAAAAATGTGTGTATCCTAAAATGTGTATTTTTTTTTCCCAAGCCGGTCCGGCCCCTTTGTCAAATGTTAGAACCCAATGTGGCCCACGAATCAAAAAGTTTGTGCACCCCTGCTGTACAGTATTAGGAAATACAGACTTAAATGTAGACTTAGACACTAACTGACATGCATAAGTCTTCTGTTTGTTAAGTGACTGTCCACTACTCATGCTCAATCGACAGCCCACCAGCCATATTTGGCCCTCTCTTATTTCTGAATTCACGTGCATGTTTAGTGTTATATATGTATTATAAGATATGACGTATTTATAAGATATAAGTCATATATCATGAATGTAGAATAACGTTCAATTGGAGAACAAACTTCATTTGTTTCTGAATGTCAAAGTTACATAAAACGCATCAGAGTTTATTGCTGAACTGTCCTGTTTTGCAAAGGATGAACTGGAAATGACTTTTTTTGTGATGGTCTCGTTCTCGCAAACCGAACATCATCTTCTTTCTGTGCTGAGAATCAGTGTGAGAAGTCGTGACAGAACAATCTGAAACTGGTTTCTGAAGAACAACTGCCAATGTCGCATTAGTAAAATAAGCATCGCATTGTGAGTTTGTCCGTTTTCTCATGTTCCGACAACTAGACTTTTTTTAAATGTTCATAGTAAATGTACATGTACATTGTGGCCAGCCTAACTCAAGTTTGGCACCTATTTTATTCATGTTTGGGCACATCTGAGCAGTTTATTTGGTTTGACTTTGTTCTACAATAAAATCAATCTTAATTTTGCTCAACTTAGTTTATCTGTTTAACTTCACCGGAATTCACTTTTGGAAGTTTGTAAGTACGAGTCATAGACATTCCGTCTTCTGATGGCCCTGATCTGCTGTGGACTTTTGAAGCAGCATCAAGTCCACTGGGGGTTTATTTATGGTACTGGTCTGTTTTTTACTTATCAAGTACTTTACTTATAAGGTGTGGCCCACTGAGTTGGTTTTCCTCTGACATCTGGTGTCCAGCATGTGCCAGGGTTGTACGACAGAACCTGGGCGGGCAGGGTACCATGCCGAGTCCACCCTTATCAGCAGGCTATGGCCCAGGAACATATGTCCCCTTCTCCCCTGCTTTGAAAGGGCCCTTGTTAATTAACCCACCAGGAGAGTTGGCGTGGCACGGTCCAAATCAGCCAATCCCTTGCCGGCTTGAATGTGAAGGCAGTGAAATGAGGACACGCCCCTTCACCTTTGTCCCACACCTCACTCCACACATCCCTCTCTTGCCATCACCGCCGCGGTGAGCCAACTCAGCTCCACATTCACCAGTGAGTGTAAAAAAGTCCATGGAAGCTCTCGCTCCTGCCATGAGGGCACACTCGTCCTCCTCACAATGCGCTCTGTCACGAAGCTCGGGTTATTCACTGTGGGGACAATTGCTTTCAGTGCCGAGCTTCGAATCCTGGATTTAAGGCAATTTCAAGCAAACTTTTCAACTAATGACACTCAAAGTGAAAGCGAGTGAGGCTATTGAAGCAAATTATACAGTCTCTTCTCCCCAAGTACTGAAACATTAAGATGACGTACCGTTCATTCAGGATTACTTTAATTGGTACAATTATTGTAATTTTAGTTGCAATTATGTCTGGAGATAAAAGCACCTTCTGAAGCACATTTATGTGATTTTCCTTTGTGCGAGGAGTCTAATAAGGCTTTAAATAATTCTTCTTGAAAGCTGATGGGTGCCGTTTCCTCTCTCTCTCTCTCTCTCTCTCTCTCTCTCTCTCTCTCTTTTACGGACCCTGTTAGCGTTAGATTTGGGACTTCTCACTTTGGCGAATTTGTATTTTTGTCACGCATTGCTCTTGTCTCCAGTCCCCTGAAGCGTTTTATCCTATGCCTTCTGAGAAAACCTATTATCCATGAACCTGATCCTTCAACAACTCTTTGGTAAAGTCGGAAAACTTGGTAATTTAAAGAAAATTCCATCTATTCCCTATAGAAGAGAAGATATAAGATAGCGAATGCTTTTAGAAGCTTACAAAGTGACCTCTAGATGGATGAGATGATTTTCACCGTCAGAAACTGCAGATAAGAATTTAAAGAACTTTTGACTGATTTGTTTTCTGTTGTGTCACACTTGCCATTTTGCTCAAATGAGTTAAAGCTCATTAGAAAGAAAGAATGTAGAAAGTGGGTTTGTCAATATGGCCCTTAGGAATCGTATTGAAATTTTGCTTTGCATTTGCATGAAGGCATCAATTGTCGATTTTTTGGTTTAATACCAAATGGAGCTCAATTGAAGAAGCGGTTGGCGTGCTTCGTGAAGCTGAAACGCGAGTTTGCAGACGGATTCATTGATTTTGGATTGTACTTAATACGTTAGCGGTTTGTCTGCAGGGGATTAATAATTGATCCCTGTGAAAATTGGTATAGGTGTGCCAAAACTATAGCTGAAAAACATGACATTTGGACTTGCGATGTTTTAAAAATGGACATCCACGAAACTTTGTTGTGAAAATCCCAGACAACTTCCTGTTTTCACTGCCCTCCTGATGCAATAAATCTCCGTGCCAGAAAACCCCGTCCTCCCTCTCACAGCTCACCAACATTGGTTCGGTCTGGTGGCAACAGCAATCGTTCTTTCCATGGTGGATTCTGTCAACCTAATGAAGACGTGTACAAGAACGTTGGATTTTCTCTTTTTAAGCACCTAAAAGATGACAAGAAAGCTGTGTAGGGCTCATTAAACTCCTTCCATTAAAAGCTTCCTTAAACTCTTCTTTCACAAGATTGGCCATATGTAAAGTCTAGTACCACATTCAGTCACCAGGCCAAGGGGAAATAGAGGGAGAATTGTACTCATTCCCGTCAGCTGCCATGTGTGGGAGTCTTTGAAAAAGAAGAGGAGGAGGAAGAAAAAAAACAGCTAAGCCAGCGTTGGGATCGATTAGCATTTGGATAAACCCATTGAGAAAGCTCTTAAGTGCCCAGTGTTTATGCCGTCACGCCGCTCGCCTAAACGTCGCAAGGCGTTCCTGATCAATAGAGCCATTGTTTCAATCAACTTTGCACTTTTATCGTTGTGTCTGCTAAATAATCGTCAATGGTGACGCTTCTTCCATCCAAGCACTTTCATGACTAATGAATGATAAAGTATTTGCGTTCCTCTTCTAATGTTCTCTCGGATCAAAGACAAATGGGGAAATTATTTGTTAAACAAATGACGTGATGCTCAATTCAACGTTATTTCTCGAAGACATCAAAGAATTGTCGAACATCAAAGAAGACCCAAAACAATTTTAATTGGCTATAAATTGTTATCGCGTATGTGACGATGAACTCACTGCTGAACTTTTCATTTTGACTCCCAACTTGCCAAAGACCACATTCATTTTGTCACTTAAATTTCGTCCTAAATTCGTCTCTTCCTTTTCACATGAATTGTTTCTATTTAGCCAGCTATTGGCTATTGAAATTGTGAAACGAAGGTTCTATTGCGGCACGGCAAGTTTTCTTCTTTTCCACCGTCAGTGCCATGCTGAAAACAGATAATAACATTATTTCATCTCATTAAGACAAACCAGGGCAGTACAAGGGCACCGTGAGTAACAAAACAGAGAAGGTCCTGTTCAAAGTTCAAGTCCCAGGCACAATCAGGCCATCTTCACGTGTGTTTCTTCAGGGTCTCAGGTCTTCTCCCATACGCCTAAAACATACCATCGATTGATGGATGGAGAGACGGTAGAACGGATGTATATAAGGAAAAACAAAACTAAATTTATTGCCCGAACATTTTTGAATAATTGACAACTATGTGCTGCAAGTCACAAGTTCAGCTTCCTGAGATTCTTAATGGTCACATCAAGCATCACAAACATCTTTGCCCTCTTGAGTCATTTTAAATGGCTTTAATGGTTTCGGACATAAGGGCGCTTTCATGCCATGGCAGGTTAGTGAAGTGTACTTAGTGTAGTATGTATTTATGCTTGTGTGTGTGTGTGTGTGTGTGTGTGTGTGTGTGTCTTGTGACAGGAAGTTTGTTCTCTGGAGAGCGTCTTGTCACTGGCTCCTGTAAGTCTGTGAGCATGCTCTCCTTCTCTCTCACATACACACACACAAATAAACAAGCCCAGCTGGATTTCGGAAGAGACACAATCTGCCCTGTTCGGCTTAATCCAGCGCGTGGGAAATTTTACCAAACCTTTCTCAGCAGCACACTTCTTATTCATCCTCTCTTTATGTGATTTGCGCGTGTGTGTGTGTGTGTGTGTGTGTGTGTGTGTGTTCGTTTGTATTGGCTTTTAGGTCTATATGGGGCCCCAAATGATAGCTTTTTATACTAAAGTGGGGCCCTAGAAGCACTTGTGGGGACGTCTGGCAGGGTCCCTCAAAATCGAAAGCATGTTTTAGGGTCAAGATTGGATTTTAAAGTTAATTAATAACCCAAATATAATTGGGTTTTGGACACGGTTATATTCTGGTACATATTGATTGGGTACCGGGTGAGTGTGTGCGTATTGTTTTATAAGTAAGTCGACCGTGGGACTTTGATATAAATGCAAGTGTGTATGTGGGTGTGTGCATGCTCAGGTGTATGTGTAAAGGAATGGCGTAAGCTCATATTTGCAATATTTTCAGTTGGCATGTCCTTGAGCACCACCTCTAAGTATGAGGTTTCTAGCTAATGTCCATCATGTGGAAGGTCAGCTGACTGTTAGCACAGCATCCTACTCTGACCCGCTGACACACAGGCCTGCTGTAACACAGTATGGGCCTTTGTCCGATGACTTCAACATCTGCTCTCACACCCAGTCACTCACTCACTCTACAAAACACATGCTACACCTCTACAATTATAATCTGACTCACTTGGTGACCATCACGACTTTTTGGTCAGGATGACTAGTCCCAAGGAATAGGTTTGGCAATAGGGATTTTTGGATTGGAATAGATTTGAATGTACAATAAGTATCCAAACCGTTGTTTGTGCATTCCAAATTGTTGGAATTCTTTGAGCCGGTGGATATCAGAGCTGTTTTTTACTGCTAGTAAAAGTTCCACAGTTCAGAAAGTGTTTTTGACCGAGATGGGAGTTACACTTTAAGAGGTAAATTAAATTAAAAAAATAATTAAAGCCATGGAACATATTCGAAGACATGTGCTGTGACCCTAATCCATTATGTATATATGTATATGTATGTATGTATGCATGTATGTATATGTAAAATCATGGAGGGGTCTGGCATTTTCAGTGTAGGTCCATGTCCACTGTGAGAGAAAGAAAGAAACATCCAGAAAGCACAATTTATGATTTTTTAACTATTTATTTGTGTGATAAAATTTCAGACGCCTCCATGATTTCAAATTAGGAGAACATGGGTGTTAAAATACTTATTTTCATCACTGTATGTATGTATTACACCCATTACTATATATATATATATATATATATATATATATATATATACACTGGCGGGCAAAATTAGAGAACAATGTATGAACAACTACACAATTCTGAAATAATGTTATCTTCACTGCTCAACAGTTGAAGGATTATTTGTCCTGTCTATACCGTGCTACCAGAACACTTTTTCCAGAAAATAACTAAGGCATTTCAACAAAAACCTTTATTTTGCAGAAAACACACTGATCAAATTAGAGAACACTTTCAGATACCCCCCAGTTATTGGTGTTAATCTGCCACCAGGTGTAATTTTCTGCATTATTTGTCAATCCCTATTTAACTGGCAGCCTAACTCCCAGTTTCACTGACTCTACAAGATGGTGGGCTGTTCAAACGTGACTGAAAGCCTCCGACCGCAGTTTGTCCAGATGAAGGTCAAATGGATGTCTTTATCAGCAGTAACAAGACACGTTGGTCGTTCCAAATCTGTGATTTTCAGAATATTGAAACTTTATGACATCACAAACTCATTTAATTCCCCAAAGAAGGCTGGTCATCCACGAAAGACAAAAACAAAAAAAGGACAGGATACTGCGGAGGATCTCAATGGGCGATCGTTTCCACACTGCAGCTGGAATTGCTCAGCAGTTCTGCACTGAACATGGTAAAGATCTGTCTCGACATACAGTGTCTCGATGTTAAAGAGCATTTGGACTAAAAGCCCACTTTGCAGTGACCAAACCTTTCATTAGACAATAGAATCAAAAGGCTACACTAAGCTTTGTTGAGGAGCATGTTGTGTGGACAGAGAACTGGTCCAAAGTTCACTTCAGGGATGAAAGTATGTTTAATTTATTTGGCTCTGATGGGAAATGTTATGTTCGGCGACAAACTGGAGAAAGACTGAACCCAAAGAGTGTAAAGAAGTGGGTGAAAGGTGGTGGAGGAAGTGTGATGGTTTGGGGCATGTTTTCTGCAGCAGGTGTTGGGCGTCTTATACAGATACATGGCAGAGTGAAGGCAAATGTTAATCAGAACATTCTGAAACAACAAATGATTCTTTCCATGAGTTCATCACCCAATCAGCCCACAGTGTTCATGCAGGACAATGCTCCATGTCACACAGCTACACGGGTAAAGCCGTTCCTTGAAACTGAGAACGTTGAAATAATGTCATGGCCTGCAGAGTCCTGATCCAAACCAATAGAGAACCTCTAGAAGAATCTTGGCGACAAAGTCATGGCCAAAAAACCCACTACAGTCAGTGAACTGTGGAGGAGACTGAAAGAAGAGTGGACCAACATCCCACCAGAGCAGTGTGAGAGACCAGTGCTGTCCTGTGGCCGCAGATGTGCTGAAGTCCTTCAGAGCAGAGGCCTGCACACTTCCTACTAATTGTTGACTGTTGTAACCTTCAGAATATTTTGTTATAATCTTTTTCCATGCAACAGTCATTGTTGTTCTCTAATTTTGCTCAGTGTGTTTTTTGCAAAATAAAGTTTTTTTTTTTAAATGCCTTAGTTATTTTCTGGAAAAAGTGTTCTGGTAGCACGGTATAGACAGGACACTGACTCCTTTAAAAATTTTGAGCAGTGAAAGACATTATTTCAGAATTGTGTAGTTGTTTATACATTGTTCTCTAATTTTGCCCGCCAGTGTATATATATATATATATTATATATATATATATATATATATATATATATATATATATATAGAGAGAGAGAGAGAGAGAGAGAGAGAGAGATCAAAATCATATTGAGGAGTTAGTTGCCAACAGTTCCCATCGCACCAACAGTTCTGCTGTTGCGGACTCCAACTCTACTGATTTTGCCACAGGAAATAAAGCAGGAGTGAGAATTCCACTTTCTTTCGCCTCAGTCTTTATGAGCGATCAAAACTTATTGGGGCCTGATCAATAAAGTGGCAGGAAATAACTCTGCTACTGCTTTGACTAGCACTAAGTTATGCACAAACGCACGAGTTCAGCAGAAGAAAATCTACAGATATATTTGATACAAATTGGTAGAGTCAGCAAGATAAATGGCAACGGGAAACCATTTATCTCAGAGCCTAAGAAGAAAATAACCACAGCAGCCATATGTGCTCAAAGATATGAACATTCTGAGCCATATACACTGCGGCACCACGTTATAGCCAGAAGGACCCGTTAGAGACTCAAGTTCTAGGCCCACCAGGGTTTGTGTGTGTTGAATTTGCCTTATGTTACCTTGTGCTTGCGTAGGTTTCCTCCGGGTGTCTGGTTTCTCAAATAGAACAAAAGCACGCAGAAGAAGTTAGGAAAAATGCCCAAAGATCTGAGTGAGGATGTGAGTGCATGTGTCCTGCTATTATTGGTTGACTGTATAAGGAAGTGGTATAGTCTTTGTGGGTGGGGTCTGGCTATAAAACTTTTCTGAAATAATGAACATACTGCGTGATAGCATGATACAAAAAGGGTTAGGGTTAGGACACATACCCTGGATTGGTGACCAACCAATCACAGAGTGGGACACACATTCACACTCTCACTCACTTCTGGTGAAAGTGGATCGCACCGATTCTCTTGCAGGTTTTAGACTGTGTAAACACTGTAAAAAATGGTGTAAACTGGAGACTCTGAGAAAATTCAGCTTGCGAAGTACACGCAAGCTTCACACAGAAAGTCACCAACTGGACCTCAAACTTAAGAATACTCTCTTTAATGTCTCTTTACCCACTATGCCATCCTGCTTAAACTTTAAACTAACATTAAATAAGGAAACTAGATTTAAATGGTTTTCCAGCGTAACCTAAATACACTCTCTTCTTAGAAGTAGATACAGTTTTTTTTTTAATACTTAGAGTTATCTTTGCTATATTTAGCATGAATACATTGAGCTGCTGATATGTAATTGGCTTATTAGAACAAAAACATGCCCACAATAAACAGAAATATTGGTCAAGTACTGCACAATAATTAATGTACAATTCTTCTTTCTTCTTCCATTCTATTTATTTGAATTTATATATATATATATATATATATATATATATATATATATATATATATATATATATATATATATATATATACAAATTAATGGCAATAGTTTTGTAGTTTTATACATTATGCATTATATATACTATTTCTGACATATTATCAAAACTATCCAACCATCTCATTTCAGCATTTCCAAAAATATTCCGAATAAAGATGTGGAGCCTTTGATGCAAATGGACGGCGATTTTCATAGTTTTGACGTTTTTCTATCCTCACACTCGCCTGTTCTCACTGTTCGTGATGTGGAGATGTTCCTGCCATGTACCGTCAACTTGGACCCCACTTTGAGAGAGATGATCGCAGGTACCACTAACACATTCACCTACAAGTCTAGTCTTTGAGGAACAAGCCAATTAGAATTAGCAAACACAACTTCAGTCCTAGCAAATGTCCTACGAGACTTTCCTGTGTGAGACGTCGCTACATTCTTTGATACAACTTCCTAGCGCTTGGACTCGTTTAGAGCGAAAGACGAGTCAGTATTTTGCTCATTCGAGGAAGTGGAGTGTCACAGAAGCTCGATGAGATGATTCTTTATGAGTAAGCCAGCCAGTCTTGTTTGGTCTTCCTGAGTGATTCACGATTAATGCTTTTGACGCATATTATTTTTTGTAAGGTTATGGGGTTTGAGATCAAAGCTATAGCATTAATTACACTGCAATCGTCCAGGGTTTTTTCCCCCTGGTTCATTTCTGATTTCATATTTTGGGGGGAAGTTTTGGAGCCATTTGCTAAAAAAAACAGCCATTCCTTCGTTTGTGTATAAATGCTGAAATTGGCTGATGTTTAGAATGAGTGGGAGATTTTTGAAATGCCTTTAAAGTGCTGGCCAATTTAAGGATCTAAAACCCTCTTTTTTCTATCCTCACGTTAGATGTTCGAGATGCACGAGAGCTGATAGATCTAGAAGGAATCCGCTGTCCCACACTTCCTGTGCAAGAAGCTTCACCCGGGACCTTCTCTGGATTAGGACAGCAATCGTTGGCCAGCTCTCCAACCGGACCTTTCACTGGGGCTTTACCACCAAATGGGAATGTCCTTCCAGATTCCCAACCCCATGGCAGATGAGCTGCCTGGTCTCCAAAACCCACCTGGGTGAGACAGCCACTCTGATTGGACCTTGTGTTTTCTAGTACGTATGTTTTAGAGCCTCGTCACTTTGATTCGTTGATTTTTTTGAGCCGACATTTGCGTAATAAACAATGGGTTATTAAAATAAGTGAGTGTAGGATCCATGTTTGTGTATTTTGGGTTATAAGCCTTAATTTTTCATACAATGTATTGTGGTTCACAACTGATGTTTCGATGTGCGCGCATATTATTTTACCAACTTTAACCAGACTCGACCAGACTTAAAGTTATAGAACATTTTAAGAGTGATTGGAGATTTTCAATATGGCCACAAGGCTGTCAAAATTCGACGTATTAGTTAAACTCTTAAGTGCCATTATACTGTACCACACTTCTTTTAATTTTCTACTAATCTTTTTTTTAATTGAATTGAAAATACCTTTATTTTTCCCACAACGAGTAAATTGTATCTTACAACAGCGGAAATGATTTACAGAAGAATAGAGAATATACGTATATGTATACACACACATCTATATACTGTACGTCTATGTTTTACGGACACAAGAAAACATTTGTGAGGCCAATAATCCCAATGAGATTATTCTGTAGCTGTTGCGGTTACTTCCTATTTGAGTGATACAGTCCAATCTTAAATTCCAACTGTTTATCATTCAGGCAAATATTTCTTATTGCTTCAATAAACCGTTGGCCTGACTCGATAGGCGCGTTTGTCTCGTTGGATATTCTGCCCTCTTCGACTCGTTGTTTGGCTCTTTCCTGGCTCCATCATTTGATCCGCTCTCGCCTCTCCCGCCTTGGTTGCTTTGTTCTGCGTAGTGTGAACGGCTGCTGCTATCAGAGGCGGGATGGATTAACATCAGCAGTGCTGGGAGGCGGCTCTTATCAGCAGAAAGAGCTGCTTCCTTCAGTGAGCACGTCTGTTTCCTCCTCCCCGCCACCTCACGCTAATTACATTCTTATCGCTCTTATTGCCCATAACACTCTGTCGCCATTTTGGATTGGAACTACGTCTTTTTGTCACGTTTTGTCCAGTCATGATATGCAACACCGTTACAATTCTTTTTCCAATTATGTTGGAGTCGCCTATTTTGTTGATGTTATTTGTGCAAGTGTTGTCGCTGTGCCACTTTTTTACTTTGAGACATGTATGTAAAACGTCCTTCTCCTTTTTGTGGTGGTGAGTGGTCCAGCCGTTGGAAATTGGATTTTTGTCCAAGAGTTTGCAAGTTTGGATCCCTCTTCAACTGAGTGTCCTTGAGCAAGACACTGCCCACTGCTCCAGGTGTGTGTGTGTGTGTGTGTGTGTGTGTGTGTGTGTGTGTGAGAGAGAGAGACTTCACTGGATGGTTAAACGCAGAGCACAATTTCGAGACGGCCCCTAGTTGCCGTATTTCACTAATTCTTTCTTTCTTGTGACCTATGACCTTTTGATAACCTCTGGTGACCTATCTTGAATCTCAATGGACTTTTCTCAAGGAAACTGATGCCGTTACAGATGCATCATCCGTTCATCATGAGTAAAAAAAAGACCCAAGAATACATGATGGTCACACCTATTCATCCGTCTGTGCCAATAATCTTATGCTACTTTACTTCCTCAAACGTACATGGATTATAGATTGTTCTTAGCATTCGTTTTCAGAGATCTTGAGGATTTTAGCCAATAGTCCTGTTGCACAGTCACTGTCTATCGCTGAGGAAACTGAACCTGAATTTTAAAGAAATGAACATGAATTTCCAGAGACTGGCATCTCTTCGGGAGCATGGTAGGACATCAGTGGTCACACCTTCAGATCACGAAATTATCCATATCTGTGCTTTGTAATGCCCCTCTCCCAGCTCTCTCTATAGTGCGGAAGGCAAGTAAGGAGCACGTGTCGCCGTGTTGATCAGATTTCCATTTGCACTTATACAAACGAATGTAGTGTTGCCAGCAAGCAGGCAGCCAGCCATCTGGTCCAAGATGGAGCTTTCTGGATGAAGGAGGGTTATTGTCGGTGGGAGCTCGGTGTCCACTTGAAGATCTGAATAGCTTGACGTTCGCGAGAAAGTAGCATTCTGAAGACTGAAGAACCAGTCCAAATGGAACGACTGGGTGTTCATTGTGAAATTGGCATGTCTCGATGCCTTCACATATACTTCAGTCATTACTTGTGTTGTTTTGTGTGCTGTCCAATTAAATGCTCCTGTGAACCATGCCGTTTTGGAAATTGTATTTGTGGGGGTCTCACAGACATATTTTAATTGCTTTAATGAATAAATTTAATCTTACTGAGTGCTTTGGCATGGAATACACCCATTTATTTGTAATAACTTGGGGTTCGTTTGGAAAAAACAAATGATGTGTGTGTGCATTGACAGAGAGAGATTTGTTTTTTTGTAATAAGCACATGTCTGTGCATATATACATATTCTCGATAAAGCTATTTCAATATAGCTGCCAGTAGCAATGTAGGGGCAATGTAACCACCTAAACTTAGTGGTTGGTAGGTTTAAACAGTATTGTTTAGATGAGTTTGATCCCAAAGAGGCGTATTGCATTGACCAGTGTACCTTAATAATAAATCCAAAAACATTATAGATACATTTAAAATCATACAAATATAAGTAATTTGCACACATTACGCCTCTTTTTTACGCAACTATCTTTTCTATTATGATTATCAATCCATTAGTAAGCATTTATAATAAAGTGTATATTAATCAATGTATTATCAAATGTAATAATGCAAAAAATGTTAATTTCATATTTTTGTATTGCTATTGAGGCATTTTGACTCTACCGTTCACTCAAACATGTCCGTAGTGTCTATTCATTTAATTTACAAGAAGGATTATTTATAAAAGCATTATCTCGATCAGGAGCCACTGCGTCATCATGAGGGGAAGAGCCGCCACAGTTTACGCCCCACAGGACTCAACGTCCGTCTACATCATCACCAATGACTTTGTGATGTTAGCGTGCCAGAGGAGACTGGCTCCTGAGTCAGGTTCTCCCTAGGTTTTTTCCTCTCACCTTTGTTTTCCTAGCCACTGTCGCGATCTAGCTTGCTCTTCTGGTCATAGCCCATAGTCTGAGCAACTATGGACAATTGACTCTTTTTCCCTCATTTTTGAACACAGATAAATAATGGACATTTTTCTTTTTAAAGACTCTTTTTTCCCCTAATTCGCTTTGCGTTGGTCTAGGACAGGGGTGGGCAAACTTTTTGATTCGCGGGCCTCATTGGGTTCTAATATTTGACAAAGGGGCCAGACTGGGCTTCCTGGTCTAGTCAATCACTTTCTCACCAGCCAATCAGAGTACGGCCTCTACGTAAAGCTAATGCCAGAAAAATATGAAACGAACGAAAAAATCTGAAGCGAAAAAAACCTTTCAAAGCAAATCGTGAATATTGCAAGCGAAAAATAAAAATAACCAAACCTAAATGTGAAGCATTTTCCATTCGTTTCCTAAAAATGTACATTTGATAATTTTGGCCCTGATCTGATTCCATAGACTGACAGTGTGAAAATAAATGCAAAAAAAAAAATACTTTTACGCACGTTTTGTGTTTATGGTTCCGCTTTTTAAAATGTGTTACATAAAAAAAATGTAATAAACCCTCAAAGGCTAACCGGATTTACAAGAAAAAATATATCTGACTTTAGTCAAAAACATTTATTTTTTACAAGTTCGGCGGGCCGGATTAAAACGTTTAACGGGCCGCATGTGGCCCCCGGGCCTTAGTTTGCCCACCCCTGGTCTAGGACTAAGAAAAGCGCTATATAAATAAACTTGAACTTCAAATAATCGTTCTTGTAAATATCTACTGTTCAGTTCCTTGACCATTAAATTAGACCGAGAACCCATTTTAACCCTACAACGTTAATCAGAAGCACGTCCAACAGAACTTTTGCAGTATATCTTGTTTACTTTGTGGTTTTCATTCCCACCTCCTGAGCACACGGCCTCCGGACTCACTGGAGTCTGAATGGGAACAGTGAATATGAATCTGTCTGCTGGTAAATGCAGTGGTGTGTGTGGTAGGTTCTGGATCAGCGTCATGCAGAGAAGCAGCTGCTGCGTGATGGATCCGGAGCGAGCAGCGAGCAGGGCAGCAGCGTGTTGACTCAACCCCAACCTCACGGGCCTTCAGAAGCACAGCAAGACCTGACCATCCACCCAGGAAACTTCTCCTACAGCCTCAGTGCGAAGATCTTGGCTCCGTGGCTGGTGCGTGACACTGCTGTGCACAAACACATTCATCAGGACGCGCTGACTTTCTCTAGATAAACACAGGTGCTCACCATTCAGAGGTGGTAATTATATTCATGGAGACAAAGCGCGTATGAATGCACGTTAGGAACAAGGAAACCAGATAGTGTTTTGTTGTCGCTGCGCCTTTTTTATCAGAGTTTAGTGGAGCTTCTGCTTTTCAGTAGTGTCTCATAAGACTGGAAATAGCGTGTGGTTTAGTGCGCGATTAACTGAGTGTCTTCTGACCTGGACGAGCAGAGGAAATGAGTAGCGACCACACACGCTAGTTCTCTATCACACAGAGATAGCTATTTCTGCTCATCTGTTAACACTTGGCAAGGTGTTTCTGCACGAGCTGGAGCTGGTAATGCTGCAGATTAGCATTGTGGATGTTAGCGTCGCCTCAGTCAAGAACAGACTTTTGTAAAATGCCAAACCAGCAAATCCTGTAACACTGCATCATATAAAGCTAATTTACCTGCCACTCTCTTGTTGACTATAAAACCATGTGCTGTCTCTTTAAGCAGCCATCAAGATTTACATACTAGTGGTAGATTTCAGCGATTAACAAACGGCTTTATCTGAAATGACTTGCATGGCAACTACAGCTGACTGACATCTTATTCAATTACAGCCGATTTGCAAATAAAATATCGTACTAGGAATTATAAATATAGCTGTGAGTGGCAATGGTGGGGCTCAAGCTTTCTATAATGTGTGGATAAAACCAGACTTTAGTACGGGAGCCTATTGGAGTACGTGTTTTAATAATTTTGAATCACCACATTAATAATTGTTCAATGATGGTTAAATGTTATATCCTCATGACCGTATCTAACAAGTAAATATGTTTTAATGCTGTGTTGAAAAGCTGAGGCTAAGCATATATAAAAGCTCCCAAAAAATGATGGTTAGCCGTTATTTATTAGCATTTTACCACACAGGGCTAAAGGCTTCAAACTGATTGAACACAGTCAGATCCAGGTGTGTTCCAGTAGCAATCGTTCTTTTCATACGTCATAATGTCATTCGATGTGCTGAAAAAGCGACTATTGTAAGTTGTATTTAGAAGAATAGACTAAATGTCACAAGTATTTAGCACAATCCACAAAACTTGTATCTTTCTAAACGTACAATTCAAAAGTTATAATTGGTCAAATTTATGACACTGTTCCCTGGGCAGTTTAAAGGCGACCTTTAAACGTTTTTAAGTAAATATTGATTAAAGAGACCTTTTAGTTTCATATGACACTTGTTTTGTTTGGATGAGTCAAAGACAATAAAGATTTATGTTTGTTTTGACTCTCCGATTTCGATGATAAAAAATAGTTCATTGTACCCCAAAAGGTTTAAGACTTAGAGAAACGTGATTTCTTTTTCCAATTAAAGCCTAGTAATATGGCTAATATTGTAGATATTGGTATAATAGAACAAATATCTAACGCACTCTCATACCGAATGTGCAAAGTTGTGGATTTACAAAATTTGATTTTCAAACTTTAAAGCTTGCTTACAAAATGTTCAAGAACCCTGTGTTTTTTTCTCATGTGCTAAATCCTGATATGTGGAACTTCATTGACTTAATGAAGCAATTACTGTTATTCCAGAGTTGTGCTGTGAAGTTCATTAGGAAGTAAACGACCTTCAGGTTGATCTTGAGTTCTGTATTTCAGTGCTTCAAATGAATAGTTTGCATTTTTACAAAGAACACTTTGCTGCTTTGAGGCAAAGTTGCCATTCTCAGATCTTTTTCTAACTCGAACCCTAATAAACGACACAGTGTGTGTGTGTGTGTGTGTGTGTGTGTGTGTGAGAGTGTATAATGTAAATTATTAATATTATTCATTTTATGTTCGTGTAATGTACATTTCTTGAAAATGTACTGTGGTGAGGTCTTTCCACCAGCAGGTGGCGCACTATTCATATTTAGAGCACCAATCCACTTTCAGGTTTTGTTTATGGAGGCATGACCTTTAATTTTTTAAATGTACATGTGCGAATATATGCATTAAATGGCTTTACAAGCTACCGTCATTCTGTACCATTTCTGCCACCTCAACTATTTTATACATCCAATTTTAATGTTATCTTTTTAATGGCTTACCTGTTCACATTTATAATTAATAGCTGTGCGTATTTATACACAGTATCTGAATAAATGCAGTTACAATATTTCAATTAAAGAGACTCAGTGTGCAAGTTGACATTAAAGTGAGTTGTTGCAAAACAAATATTGATCATTATAGAAACCAATCAGCCGTGTCCGATTTACTCGGTTGCAATTATAGACAGCAATTATTACACAAACTCTTTGACAAATTAAAAGCTCATGCTTCGAGTTTAATCAACATTTCATTCATACACAAACGAATGAACCTGTGAACATTGTCATGATTTCAACACCTTCAAGACTGGGTTTTACCACACAGAGTGAGAAAGAGGTTAAGAAATAGAAAACGATGACGGGTGGATTAGAAGAAAAGCAAACATTCCCTGTTTTTAGCCATATGGCAATGTAAAAGATTCATTCAGGTTCTTGTCACTAATGGGCAAATGTGCCATATGGGTCAATGACATGCATTTGAATCCCGGATATTAAAGCAAAAATCAATATACAGTACAATATTGAGCAGGTTGGTCCGCAACAATTTTGCAGACGTGACAAATTTAACACACGACTTTAACAAACCAGTGTCAAATAAAGCATTTGATTTAATGTGTTATAAAAAAA
>CM051497.1:5006912-5022165 GCA_028031935.1 Paedocypris micromegethes
AAAAAAAAAAAAAAAAAAAAGAAAGAAAATAAAAAGTACAATTTACAATTTTACTTTTATAAAAAGTCTTAGCATACAGCATAACACTTTGCAGATCCTGGGAGTCCAATTTCTGCAACTATACAAGATAAAACTCTGAGAGTTCACACGGTTTCATCATGTCACTTTCAGCTTCCAGTCCTTCATGTGACAAAAACAGACCTCAACTTTGTACAGCATCAGACCACTTCTCGTCCCATTCACACACTCTTCACGGAGAAAAGGGAAAACGTCTCCATGCCGAGAAAAGGTTCATCCCTGCTGCTTCTGCAGGGAATAGTGCTCGTTCCTCTTGAAGAAAGGACCAACAGAGTCTCTTTAGAAGATAAATTAATCACCGTCCAAACTCATAACACACCACATGGATTGTCCTTTCAGAAGCAAAAAAAAAAAAAGTCTTGATTCAATTAACAGGAAAGAAAGAGGGGGGAAAAAACTCCAGGCTGAGAACAGAAATTGGAGGAAAAGCCAGTTCCCAGGTCCTGTGTGTTCTTGCGTCTTAACCAAACACCTGCAAAAGATTGAGAAAGAGGCGCATTTAGAGAATGCAAACAGGGCTGAGATCCGGACAGCCTGGCGCCAGAGAGGAAGCCGCAGTTTGAACATTTAACCAAACACTCAGAGCCCGAGCAGAACCCTGGGCTCCAGATGTCCACCCGCACAACTCCAGCCTGGCCGGGTTTCACCATCCACTGATGCTCAGAGTGACCCAATGCTCCCGCTGGCTTTGATTAGTTACTCTTCAAACCAAATATGGAGCTTAAACGCTGACCCAAAGGCTGGAGAGAGTTACTTCAGCCCACACTGCAGCATTAAAACGCTTCTTGGAAACCGTGACAAGAAGATCATTTACCTGATTAGTGATAAAGTGTCCTGCTGTCCTCTGTGATCAAGTCTGATTGAAATTCAGGTGTCTGAAAGAGCGGAGAAAGCAAAGGATGAGCTGCAATCTATTGAATTAGACAGACAAAGGATGAGGATGGAGGTGGATAGACGAGAGACAGACAGACAGACAGACAGACAAGCAGACAGACAGATCTTTTGGGGGGCTCGCTGACCTGTAATGAGAGGATGCTGATGTCTGTGTTGAGCGTTGTCAGGGGTGTTCTGGATGTCCCCGGTCCTGCTCTCGGATGATGCAGACTGGTGATGGCCGAATTCGAGTCAAGTGCGATCTGCAGGTCGAGGATGTAGTCGATAACGTGCTGCAAGATCTCCATTTTGCTGACGTTTTTGTTCTGCGGAATGCTCGGCACCAGCTCCTTCAGTTTCGAGTAGCAATCGTTCATGTTGTACAGCAAGCTCAGGGGATCGTCCACGGGCGTCTTGCTCCGAGAGATTCCCAGATTGTGCTCCGTCATACTGGTGCTGCTTTTCCGGAAAGACCTCACTGGGCTTATCGCCTTCATGTTGACACTTCGTCGCCGACCCGGTTTGCCTGAAAGATTGGCTTTTGCGTTCGGGATGTCGTCCTCACACTGAGCCGTCGAAGCAAGCGCAGTGGATTAGCGAGCTGTCATCACCGCATATATACTCCACTCGGTGGGTTGTTCACGCGCTCGGATGCGGCCCTCTGATTGGACGGCTCGGTTACGTCAATCATCTCAGTCGGAGAGCGCCATTGGTCCGTCGGCTCGCGTCTCAGGGCACGCGCTAATCTTCCGCGTTCTTAGCCAGTGAATGCGCGCGTCTCGGGTGGCGCTGACTGCCTTCAGCTTCCACGGATAATTTCTCAAATCAGTGTACCTGTTTCTGATCAGGAGAATTAGTCACCTGCAAGTATACGATTGTTTGTCATATGTGAATAGTTGCAATAGTCAAAGTGAAGTGTGCAGGGGCGAAGTCGTCTAATAGATTGCAGTTGCCTTTATTATAATGGCCAAATGCATTCCCAATATAGCAAGGTAACTAATTATTCGTTTGCTAAATATACTTGCATTTCAAGCAATCTAACTGTGCATATGTATGCGTGCACGTGTTTGTGCTTGCCGAATTCTGTAGAATGTTTCTACAGATTCTATTCTGCATCTGTGCGTGTTGTTTGTACAGTTTTGACACTGAATGTGGAGCAGCGTGGGAAACAATCGTTGGGTTTATGAACTCGTTTGTATGTGACAAGGAAAGTTGATTCTCACTGTCAACACTGCTGCAGCGTTTTATATTGCACTGAAGATCCTGCAGGAAGCTGTGGCCACTGGCTTTAAACTCAATTTCCGACACAGTTATTTGCCAGTAGATGTGGACGGGATAGGGCACCTATAACACTTTGTTTACACGCAGTAAGTTGGAATATAGCTTGTTCGTGCGTATTCAGCCGAGCAGATGTTTGCAGCTCTGCGTCGGAATGCGATCGCGTTGTGTCGGAATGCAACTGATGAAATCTCATTATCGCGTCTCGGAAGATTAAATGCTCCGCTACTTCTTGTTTTTGCTGGGTCGATATGCTGGTTCGCTGTGACCGCCTGCTGTTGGTTTAAGAACATCCCGTTATTCGCACACGCGGAACTTCGTCACTCGGGTCCACCTCGGTCAATGCAATGCCGCATCTGCCCCAACTCTCTCTCTCTCTCTCTCTCTCTCGCCCATTTTCCTCCTCGTCCTTTTTGTTCACACAGCTGTGTACATTTCGCATGACACCCGGACTGATCCTTGACAGGTGATGAATTGGCACCAACCAAAACAGCGCTACGGAGCCGCGGAGCTCACTCACGCTCTCGCAGACTCTGTGGCGCCGGCCCCGTGACGTCACCCATTCACAGCAGCCCTCGAGCCAGTCCTCGCGGCGCCGTCCAGGCGGCTGCTATGGAGACGGGGCCAGTAAGCGAGAGCAGGGTCTCAGCTGATCAATGGGGCCGAGCGCTGAAAGATCGGAGTTCAGTTCGTCACCCCAGGTCTCCCGCGCTCCGATGCCCGCACACCTGCATCGATTTGCATTTCTTTGCTGACGTGTGGACTGAAGAACTCGACGCTCCCGTTTAGACTTTGAAACGATCGTAGAAATATTAACCTCCAGTTACCTCAACTTTATCTAAGTGAGCCTGCAGGAGTTTCTGTTAGTTACGCATTAATGGTCCCGTTATCACGCCACGAAAGTAATCCGCTTAATTTTAAACAGAGCTATACAAGTTGGAGGATTTATCATGCGTTTAAATTTTGTTCAATAACTACACGAATGCAGTCATATTAAACGTATTATAATTATGAAACAACCGCACATTGCAAGCTGGAAGGATTATAATGGCATAAATAACGGCGATTAAACAAGATAAAAGCGGCGGTGCACCTCGTGCGGAGGAAAATTCCACAAAAGTCCTTAAATAAAGGCGTTAATCAAGAGTGTTTAGTAATAAAGCTTCACGTTCGATGTACATGCAGTATCTCACGGCGGATGCCAAGACTTTTCTCCGGCTCCCCTAACATTGATAATGGCCAGAAAACAATCTAAAGTTGGCAGAAAGTTGGCGAGTTCTCGGCGGGATGGAGTCCGGATGTCTTGTTCCGCCTCCTCTGCTGTTCCAGCTCACTGCAGCTGCACAATTCCTCCCGTCTCCAGATCATCAAACACTTCCAGATCCCACAGAGACATATTTCACCCACAAATCAACTAGCCGTGAATATACAGAACAGTTCAGAAGCAAACAACACCACAGCCGAAGCATCCACATCACCAACTTTACTGTACATTACTCTGATCTGACTGAGCGACTTTTCGATTCGGACGAGTTTCAGTGCGAATCGAACAAAAAAAACAATTGCTTCAGTGTATAATAATAATAATAATAATAATAACATTATTAATAATAATAATAATAATAATAATAATAATAAAACGCCGTACGTTCCCCTTTAAAACGCGACACACCACTCGAGTCCTTTTTTTTTACGCTTCCGACGACAAATCTCTAATAAAATCGAAATCGTAGCGCTTCTAGTTGCGTCACCTTCCGTTCGGCTGCGTTGCAGTGCTAGTGGTCCACGCGCCTGTCGCGTGCTGCAGTACACGCGTGTAAGTGTGGCTTGTGACTCTTGTAGCAACATCGACCCCATGGGCGTGGCGTTGATGTTTGCCTTATTGTTCGTCTCCTTAAAAGGGTCGTGAGAAACGGAGAGTTTCAAAGTGTGTTTGTCGTTTTAAAAGCGGATTTGGAAAAAGTGCACATCTTTTCTTTTTAGAAAAACGGAAAGGAGGACTAAAGAAAAGAAAGAAAGAAGACACAAGATAATAGAGGAAAAACTGCGATGCATAGAGAGAGAGAGAGAGAGAGAGAGAGAGAGAGAGAGAGAGAGAGAGAGACGGAGAGGGAGGAAAAAGAGAGATAATGAAGCAAAGGAAAGAAAGGAACGGAAGCAAGAGGAAGAAGAGAGACACAATGAGACTAAGAGAAACAGGTGAGAGAGAGAAAGACGTTGGAGATGGAGAAAGCGAGAGATGAAAAAGAGCAAGTGAGTGAAAAGGGGAGAAGGAATGAGAAGAAAGGCAATAAATTGTTCTATATACTTGTGCGTGTGTGTACAAACTTCTTCATTTAGAGTCAAGCAGAGTAAAATATATTAAAAAAAATAAACGCTGATTAAAATACAGCATGTTAAAATTGTCTAAGTGCTGAGTCTTTAGCTATTTTGCAGAAAATCAGCAGCTTTGTCTTGTAAAGAAAATCCGATGTGTATTTACATCACATCTGTTTCGTCAGTAAATAATAGAATTAGGATTTGTAGTTGGAGTGAAATTACTCTCTCTCCACGACGCACACACTCACATAAATCAATGTTAGCAATATGGAGAAATGAAGATTTATTAGTCCTGGTGTTACAGAAACCAATAGTGCTTCTTTGAGGAAGAGAAATCCCAGAAGGCTCCTTTCTCTGTCCACATGCCTGAAGTCTGCAGTGTCACAGGGGAATTGAGAGTTATTGGGGAGATCTGAAACTGCCTGACACTGTCTGATACTGTATGGACACGTAACTGCCTGGTTTTTGTGGTAGCTTGTGCCAGTCAGAACACACTGGTCTTCTATCTCTCTCTATCTCTACCGAAGCCTCGTGCTGGATTGCGTAGTCTGTGCTTCTTCTTCTCAGCCACTTCCCTACTAGCTTCTGCTTGCTCTCACTGGACTCTTACTCAATCCACCCCCCTCTCTCTCTTTATGGAGAGAGAGAGAGAGAGAGAGAGAGAGAGAGATTTAATATAATGGGGTGTGTCGTTGTTGTGTGTGCATGTTGGTCTGAGAGAGTGAAAGCAAGAGAGGAAGAGAAAAAGAGAGAAAGGTAGAGGATGACATGAAGAGAGAGAGAGAGAGAGAGAGAGGAAATATATATAGAGACTATAAAGGGAATAGTTTTGCATTAACTGCAATAAAGCTTAAAACCATAAAACGTGAAGGCCTGGAAATTTTGTTCTCGGTCATCAATACTATATTTGGATGTGAATAAAGCGTAATTTCAAACACACACACACACACACACACACACACACACACACACACATTTTTTGTTTTTAATTAAAGTGAACTTGAAAATGTCCATTCTAGCATCAGAAATGGAAGTATGAAATATGTAAATATTAAATATTGAAAAAGAGCATATGGAGTCACGCAGGCCGGCGACACCATTGATTCCTCTGCAGTGCGCTTTATTAAGAGAACGACCACGGGGAATAATACAGCCCGGGCTGTGCACACACTGAAGAAGGTGCTGTTCCTCATCTTCGATTGAACACTTTCCCCCCTCTTCTCCCTCCGCCTAAACTGACATGAATTATTTATAATATGGTAATGAGCTTTCAAGGAATTTCAAGGGCCTCTTTAATAGCTGTTCAATGTCCTATGGGGCAGCACCGGGGACAGATCAAGAGACAAAAGAAACTGACAGAGATGGTCTTGGAAAAAATCTGTGCAGTGCAGAAGAGCAGCATCCCTACAGGCCCATTCTATCACGAGATGATCCACGCATCCTGACCACGCTAACCTCCGATTGTGTGAAAGAGGATCTGAGAAAGGGAAGACGTATGCCGTCATACGTGTGCTGCTCCAGAAGACTCCGTGTCGAGAGGAACCGAGGACCCTGATGTTCTCAGATCCTTGTGAGCAAACACGAGTCTCATGACGGAAGCTGGAAATGCAAAAAATACCAAATATGATTTATTGTATTTTTTTTGATGAGATTGGTTTACTGATCTTATCTTGCTTTCAGCATTATTTGATACATTTCAAACGAAAAAGCAGAAGTAAATGAGTTGAAAACACACACACACACGCACACACCAGTGCTGAATTAATTTGCATTTTTATAATCTTTCCAGACGTTTGCGCACGTGTGATTTTCTTTATTTCTGTATTAAATATTTTATTATTGTTTTATTTTATTCCATGATTATTTAAATAGTCCATAAACCTAACATCCTGTAATTGATAGATTGATTCCAATCACTGTCAGTTTGACCCCGACAATGAATAATTAAAATCTCCATAGCAGCAGTCATATATTGATTCATCCAAGTGTTCCGCATCAGACACTTCAACGTGATCGACTCCAAACACACGCAAGCAAACTACATTACCCACAATTCTCAGCACGGACAAAATGGAGGACTGCAGCAGCTCCTATAAAATCAAATTTGGACTGTGATTCACAATCTGTGTGTGTGTGTGTGTGTGTGTTTACATTGATTTATATGCCTATGTAACTACTATTTTAGCATAGACCTGGAGTTTTTTTTGTTAATCCTGATGCTCTGTATGTACCACACTGCTGGGATGGACAGACAGAGCTGGAGGAGCTATAATAAAGCAGGCCACACATAAACGCCTGTCATTAGCCTTTCACAGATGCCCGTAGTGCTCCCAGACCGGCTGGGTGGCTGGAAGGGTGAAAGGCCTGACCTGGGAGCAGTGCAGGACCACGCCGGGCATTAGCAGACGGTCCGAGGACTGTTCTCAGAACAGATCCTTTCTCCACGGCTCCATTACCATGTCAATCCCAGGGCAAAAACAGAGCCAGCCTCGGCCCAGCAGTGGGCCGGATCCATATGGATCTGCCGGGTCCTGGAATGAATAGTGAATGGAGCGGCTGCTGCTGGAATCTGCCTCCAAGCCTTTGTGAACAGGATGACCAAAGACAAGAGGGAGCTTTTGCAGATGGCCAGGGCTATAAATAGGTAACTAGTCTATCTCCTCACTGTCAGTCTGTCTTTCTCCCAGAGTCTCGCTCTCTTCTGCCCGATTGTCCCGGCCTGCAACCGATTCGATTTAAAGGCTTTTGTGGTGGCGCGTCACATGCTGCAGCCTCGCTGTGGGCGACCCGAGTCACACGACTGCTCGGTTGAAAGTTTATGCACATGGGAACCCAAAGATAAACACGCTTCTGTGCTCTACTTTTCCCAGACAAGACGGCATTGTGATCAGGAGTCAAACATATCGCAGATGGACTTTAAATGATAGCTAAATCCACCCATGTTGTCCAGATTGAGGGTTCTTTGTCATTAAACTAAGCCTTAGTATTGAAGCCCATCTGGCCGCGCGTGTGCTTGTGTGTTTGTGTGTGCGCTCACACACAAGCATGTGTCTTTAAATGTGTGTTGACTTGCATGGATAGCTGAGGAAACACTTTTCAATCATATTGTTTTCAACATAGCACCCTTTCTGTACACGGTAAATATACAGTATGCTGGGAAAGTGAAAATATTTGGCATAATCAAAATCATAGTCACAAGAAAACCGAGCTCTTGTCGATTACTCTGTAGAACTGAAGAAATATACTCATCAATTCTGCAAATTATATACCAGCATTTAAATATGTACAATATACCGTATATGTATGTATATATAATAATAACGCTAGATCACAATAGTCACAAAATTGAAGCTAGATGAGACTTTAACCCATAAATGTACATATAATTGTTGTACGATTTTTATTATATAAATAATGTATTATACAATTGTGTAAAATGCTAAAGGAGATACATTTATTGGAAATATGCATTATTTTACTGAAAAGCACACAAGCTTGTTATGACACAATAATTAGGGGAAGCGAGTAAAAAGGACACAGTGGGATTCTGGGAGACGGAGTCCAGAGCATGTCATTATCAATCAAATATTATTAAAATGACAATTATATACATATGATTTGTTATCTGAATGCTTTGTTGAAATGTGGGATTTTGTGCTTGAAGCTTGTACAAAATAATGCAGATGTAGTTTTTGGAAAACATTTAGTCAACACGTTCAGACACAGAAAAAATCCCTGATGTATTGACCTCAAAAAAACGAAGCCAAAAAAACTAAAATTTCTATATGAGATCTTTGAAAATGTTACTATCATATATTATACAAAATTATTTTTGAAACAGCAATAAGACTGCGAATAATCATGAGAGATAATTTAGTTGTATAGACTCCACGTGTTTGGCTCACACTGGTCCTTTTAAACACATTTTTGGAAGATGAGCACTCCGGCTCTTGAAAATCATGAAAGAGTGATTTTCTGTGAAGTTCTTCTCTCAAGCCCGTCTGTTAACACTGCACTGCGGGAGACCAGGATGGTTTGTGTCTGGACCACACAAGGGAAAATAATAGCGGTGGCACGGCAGGGTTAGATAAGGTGGCACCTGGCCTGGCATTGACAGGTCACATGTTTTTTCTTCGAATCACGAGAGATGAAAAATGCGAGCGAGCGAGAGAGTGAGTTCATTGTCCAAAAAAGAGAGCAAGAATTGTACGCCCACAGCCCGCAACAATGAAATCCCTAAACAAAGCAGCCAGGTGGTCAGTGCAGGTGGCCCAAACCTATAACTCAATAGCCTCTGTTTGATTACATCGCATTGTGAGCCGTGTTTAGTAAAGCCGCGAAACATTAGAAATGTGGAGGAAAATATATTCATGGTTGTTTTATAAACACTTCATTCTACTAGAAAAGCTGAAGTTTGGCTGGAGCAATATTTTACCCTTATGATCCTAACAGAATCTATTTTAGGCTGCGTCCAGCAGTTTCTCTTGAACCTGAAGCGAGGACAGGAGAGCACAATCGAGAAGACAACACGCTTTTTAGCAATTGTCCTTTCAGCCTGTTCTGAACCGGAGTCTCTGATGTCGGTTATTCTGTGATGTGGTTCGCTAGATACATACAAAATAAAAAGAAGACAATTGGAAAATGGAGCATAAATATGTGTGTGTGTGTGTGTGTGTGTGTGTGTGTGTGTGTGTGTGTGTGTGCGCGTGCTTGCTTATCTCATATCGGGTGAAATGTGAGTGTACCAGGCAACATAACAAAAATCAAAAAGGCATAAATGCAATAAAAATGCAGTATACGAAATCAAGAAAAAAACATCACGAACACTGAATGGAAGGAATAGCAAGATGGAAAAATAATGACGGCCCTTCTATTGCACAATTTAATTTTCTTTTTTTGCACATTGACTTTAAAGCAACATTTGTACTGTTTTAGTGCTCACAATGTTTATCAGCTTAAAATTGTTGTTAATTGTATATATTTTACAATGTTTATAAACAAAGGCATTGTTTATAACTGTATATAGTTTACAATGTTTAAAAACACAATCATTGTTCATGAGTGCATGTTATTTACAACGTTTATAAAAAAAAACAGTGTTTATAATTGTATATAGTTTTCAATGACTAAAACATGGTTTAGAATAATATGTCATTGACTATATTTATGAACAAATGTATATTGCTCACAATATTTATAAACAAATAAATAATTGAGTGCTAAGATGACCTAAATAATTGCCAATTTAATGTAAAGGAGACACTCATTTACAATGGCACAAACAATGAATTCAAAGAAATTGTAACCAAAAAAGATACTTTCAAAAACGGGTTTTGGATATTAATGTGTAACTGAAACCGTGTGTGACACCTGTTTAGGAAAGAGTATCACCTTTTTCTGCCAGTTGCCCGTGTATCCGGGGGCTTTGAGGGTGGGCTGCTCAGACGCTGTAATGCTTGAGCTCCTGAGCCGTGTGCATGAGTGGTTTATCGAGGAGCAGACCTCCTGCCATTCATCCCAGTCCAGCCTGAGCGGCAGACTGCAAGGAGAGGGCAGATGGGCCGAGGATCAAGCCCTGCAGTCTTTTCTGTCGTAGTTCTCTCCATTTCAACCTCGTTTCGGCGTTCCTTTAAGACTCCTTTAAAAATGACACCTTTTAACTGTGTTTAGACAAATTATTGAAATTGAAGCTTCATCATTGTTCCGCTTTGGTGTCTGGCACAAATTATGTGGAGTTTTTGTACGTGTTTGCATGTGTTTTAGTATCTTTGTACACATTCCTGCATTTATATCATATGGAGATCCCACCATTGACTTACATTCAAATCAATGCATTTCCTGATAAAATATCCTATTTCTATTTCTATTTTTTGCTTCTTTTATTATTATTATATTTCTCTTTTGTGTAATTTCTTTGTTCGGTTGAGCAACTGTAACCGAAAAAGCAATTTCACCCTGGGGATGAATAAAGTTTTTTGAATCTTGAATCTTGAACCTATTATTATTATTATTAAAAAAATAAAACACCATCTTGACAAAGGTCCCGGTCCCCACAAGTGCCCCAATGGCCCTATCATTCGGGCCCCTCTTTGACCTAAATGCCTACACACACGCACACAAAGTTTTTGTAGTGCGACCTGTCTGCTTAGCAGAAACATGGCCAGTGGTGTCATTACTGTAAACCAAAAGCCTCTTTGGCATTATCTTGTTCCCCTTCTGGCTTTGTAGGTTAGAACAGATGTTGGAAAAGAGGACAAAATGGATCTCCCCCCACTGAGAGAAGCTTTTCTTGCCATCGCTAACAGAGACTCCTTGAAATGCTAATGTCCACAGTGAATGTGGTTCAGCCTTGCATAGAGATGGTGGGAATACACCCTGATCCCAGGAAACTCGCTTTTGTCATAAAACTAGTGTAATATGCTCAGTAAAGACCAGCTGAAACCCTGGTGAGGGGAGACAAAAAGAAAGCAGAAATATTACCTCAGCTTTCCCCGAAGCAAGGGAGTGTGACGGAATCTCATCAATTCACATCTTCAAGCTCACAATTTAATAACATCATAGCTGGTTTATTTCTTTTAATCACACGATAAGAGCTAAACCAAGCTTCAAAATCCTGTTAGCAATACTCTATGTCAGCTTTCCACTTTTTGTGTTGTTTTCAAAACTCCATTACCCAGAAGTCCATGTGCCCACCAGCGCCACTTGTGTTTTGTCCTGATATTCATGTGTTTGGTCATGTGATACCAGTGTTTTTTTTTTAACAAAGTATTGATATTCTTATTCCAAACTTGAATGTTTCATGTTGCTTCTATTGCATATTTCTATCCATATCCATTCCTATCAATCTGTTTGTGCCTCTCTCTCTCTCTCTCTCTCTCTCTCTCTCTCTCTCTCTCTCTCTCTCTCTCACTCTTACTCTCTCTGTCTTATCTCTTTATCTCTTCATCTCCATATCTGTCAGTCTGTATATCAATCTGTCTGTATATCTATGTCTTTCCATCCATCCATCCATCCATCCATCCATCCATCCATTCATTTATCCATCTCATTATCTGTCTGCAGAGGTGTCAAGTAACAAAGTAATAATACTTGTACTTAAGTATAATTTTGGCTTATTTATACTATACTCAAGTAATTGTTGTTGTGCCTACTTTTTACTTCTACTTCTTACATTTTTATGCAAATATCTGCTCTTTCTACTCATTTTCCATTCTATATTTTTAAGACTAGCCGCGTTACTCCTATTTTATTTTGGTTCGTTTTATTTCCACGTTGTCAGTGGTCTAAAAGGTAAAAAATCCAGATAAACCACGTCATCTGGTTACGGCAAACTTGATTGTGGTTGGATGAGACGTATGAACACGTATCATTCTGACACCCTATTGGTTTGTGGGTGGTCCATCGCACCTGCGCATCGTGCTTTGTTTCTCGCCTTAAATACAGAGCGGCAGATCCCTGAAAGTTCAGGAGATGTGCAGAAAATGTCCCACATGCCACCCAGAAGCGAAGTGACCGTTTGTAAAGCTGCACATAGATGTCTCAGTGTCTAATAAAGGTGAAATCTTTCATTTTTTATCTTCTATATTTATTAGGAGACACTGTTTATTGTTGAAGCTGTATTTTCGAAACAGATGTTCATACGTATTTAGGACATTATTTCATACTATTTATTTATTTGAAAAGAATCTAATTTATTTTGTTAGACGTTTTTACAGATTTCATTTAATTTTACTACAGAAGTTATTTTACACAATTGAAGCAATGTAATTACATACAACAACATCTGAATATAACAATATAGTCCTATAATGGCATTTTTTTGTCTAGTTCTGGGGCAGAGGTTAAATACTGAACTTGCGTATTTGGTTGTGCCACTGGACACGCTGTGTCAGACAAGAGTGTTTTAAAAGTTTTATGTGAAGTATTAATATGAAGAACTGAAGTAAAACACTGGCCTGAATTCTCCAAAAGTGGAATTATATAAATTGTTGATATGGAGAGTTAAGAGAAATTTGAACTCAGAAACACAGTACCAAGCGCATTACATTATTTCAACAGTGTTAGATGGAAATTTTTAAAGGTTCTATTTAAAGCATTTAACAAGATTTCAACATTTTGAGCTTTATGAGATATGAACCCAGGAACCCAGAACAACATTTCATTGCTCCACTGGAGACCCGGTGCTAGACCAGAAATAATTGAAGGATTTATTTACAGTATTAGTGTTGAGCACTGTCCGACAACACTGGACATAATTTTACAAAAGATCTGAAATATTGAAGTTTAAAGCTATGTTGGATTTATTAAATCCAGGAACCTGGACCGGATTTCTCAAAAACTGGAACGGATTGGCAAAAAAAGAAAAGAACCTGGAACGGATTTCTCAAAAAAGGGAATGGATTAGCTAAAAAAAAAAAAAAAAACAACCTGGACCGGATTTCTCAAAAATGGGAATGGATTGGCAAAAAAAAAAAAAAAAAAAAAAAGTCTGTTTTTTAGTCAGTTGATAGTACATATGCTTTAAACATAACCTTTAAAATATTCCCATAGCCAAAAACCTAGATCAAAGACAAAAGGCCAATTTATTTTGCAGTTTAAAAAGAGAATATTTTAATAGTTAAATTTAAAAGCATTGCTAGTATGGACTAACTAAAAACCTGGACAGCATTTCCCTTAAACTGGAATGGATAGGCTAAACAAAACCTAGCCCAAATAGTGGAGCTGTTGCAGATGGAGTGGAAAGGTTAGAAAAGACTTTCTAGAATATCTAGCTTATTTATACTATACTTGACTCATTATTTTTTACTTCTACTTCTTACCTTTTTCTGCAAATATCTGTAGTTTCTACTCCTTACATTTAAAAAAAAAACTTGCCGCGTTACTCCTATTTCATTTAGTTTAGTTTTATTTCCATGTTGTCATCGATCTAAAAAAACATCCAGATAAAGGTCATTGATGTCATGCTTCTGAACCTTTTTCCACAATTCCAATACTAGTCATATTTTAGACTCTGAATCACAAGCTAATGCTAGTGCGCATATATGGTTCTTTTGTAAGCATTGTAATAAAATGCATTCATTTTCAATGTAATTATATACAACAACATTTGAATATAACAATATACTGCTATATCATAGTGTATAGTAAAAAGTATCAAAGTAAAAAGGTCGAGCAGATACTTTTTTAACTCTAGTATTTAAATATTAGACTACTTTTGCCAGCACTGTCTGTCTGTCTGTATATCTGTGTGTTTGTCCATCCATCTATCCATCTCTCTATCTGTCTGTTTGTCTGTCTGTCTATCTGTCAATCAATAAACCTGTCTACTATCTGAAACATTTTTGCTAAAATATAGTGTTCTATAACCCCTCCCCCCTCTCTTTTTCATCGTTTTTTTTTTTCTTTTTTGAGTGGCTGACTTCGCAGACCCTTGAGCTTGAGACTCTCCAGTGGTCAGCAGCGTCCAGCTCTCCCACACAACTTCGTGAGGAAGCATCCAGTTCCTCACAGTTTTTTCACACCTGTAAACCACAGCCAAATGGAGGACCACGACAAATGCATCTAATCTAGCAGCATATAACCCATAGTAATGCCCTAGCGACCACCTAGCACTTTCCTAGCAACTAATTTAATATCCATAGCAACCACACTGCACTTGCCATGAACTAGCAGTTCTCTGCCATTTCAAGCGTTTTTTTCCCGACCATTGTTTTTCCGACTTTCTTGACCTACACATTTCCCCTCTATAGTACCGTGCGCACACACACACACACACACACACACACACACACACACACACACGCTGGTGTCCTCAGTAGCAGCTGGTGGAGTGAGTTGAGCAGAACCCTTCTAAAGCCCTGCTGCAGAGGCCATGTGGACACTTTAAAGCTCTTCTCTACAGCCTGTGAAGTTGTTAAGGAGCTCTGCAAAACTGGCGACTGGTGATGTGAATTCCATGCCAGCTGTAGTGCGCAGCCCCTTCTATCTCTTTCTGGTTCCTTCCTTTCATTCTCTCCATCACATGGCAAGACACGCCCGCTTCTGTTGTGCTGGGTGTTTCATGTGCAACACTGATGCCCATCTGTCCACAGGAGGGATTTTACCTGCTGTCTACTATACACATGCACTACACTAGCTGCCCGCTTAAGTACGAAGCACAAATGTACGTTCTGCTACTTGTTTGAGATTTTTTGGTTAAACGTGTCTTGAAATACATTAACTATTTCTTTGTTTTGTGATGTGACTACTCAGAGCATTCAGATATTTGCGAGAGAGCTTTATGTGGAGAAACTGGCCTTATAGCATATCTATCTGTCTGTCTGTCTGTCTGTCGTCTTTCCTTCCATCCATAAATCCATCTTTCCATTCGATGCAAAAGACTTTTATGTGGATAAACTAGCCTATAGCTTTTAGTTTTGCGAGAAACTAGCCTTATAGCGATTGGCTATTGTTTCATCTTTCTCTGGAACGATTAACACGATTTACTCCCAGTAAACTGGGCAGAATGTTCTTCAATCTTTTCACCGTTCTTACAAAACGTTTTGGTGTCTTCACTTTGCTTGATTTTACTATTCATCTTTAAGATGATTTGAGATTTGAAATTGAGGTTGGTTTTATTGATGTGCAGACGTGGTATGTTCAATAAGTTCAATTAAGCGGAAGGCTAATAGTAATTTTATAATTATAGTTTTTATGTAAAAAAAAA
>CM051497.1:5022184-5064614 GCA_028031935.1 Paedocypris micromegethes
AAAAAAAAAAAAAAAAATATATATATATATATACATATATAATTTAGTTAGCGATTTTCACAGTCGTGGAATGTCTTGAAGCAGCTGTTTTGGAATAAACACAACAATTACAATATTTTCCAGTGTCATGGATTATGGCTTTGAGCAGTGATCAAGCATAATGGCTAGGAAAACAAAATTCACTGTCAACCAAAGATTAGAATTTTTTTAAGGCCCACTTAGTGATGAGCGGGCAGATGGTTATCATTCGAATCACATCCTTACAGGATCCTTGATGAGACGCTGATCTCTGATTGGATAATAAATCCAACTTTGATTTCAATTTATTTATAAAGCGAGTTTCAGCTGTAGCCAATCTCAAAGCATCTGTTTGAAATGAACTTAACAACGACATTGACTTGACCCTGATCAGGAAGACAACAATGGCTAGGAAATCCAAACTCCCTGTCAACAACGTAGGAAACTTTCTAAAGACCTTTGGGAGACGAGCAGGTAGATTGTCATCAGTGGCTTCACCGGAACCTTCTGACGCGCCTCGTTCAGCCGCTGATTTCTGATTGGATAATGAGTCCAGCAGCAATCAGAGCGGGCGACATAGATTTCAAACATATTGCTCGGTGGAACCATTCTCATCATCTCTCGCAACTCTGAGTTCACGTTGGCAATCAAGACACCACGCAGCTGTTTGCACCTCTCACGTGCCGCTCATGAGGAGGAGAGCATCCGACTGTGGTGATGCACACACCTGCGCTGACACATGTACAGTATGATTGCCTCCGTCACACACACGCAATCTGGCACCATCTCTCGCGTCTTCTCGCTCCACCTGAGGAAACTCACACCTCGCCCTTCCCCTCGCCTCCTTCCCGCCTCAACTCTGTACGGATGTTGCGATTGAAGAGCATCTCCTCAGGACCAACGTCCATCTGTCTTTCAGCAATAGCTTCCTGTTTCTTCCTCCTTCCTTCAGCCACGACAGCGGGGGACAAGCTGCTCCAAGAAGCCCATGCCAGCGGTAAACTCCGAAACCGCGTTCTATTCGTCCTGGTTTATGTTTAGCGATTGGAGGTAAAATTGAAGTAAAATCTGATATAATTTGGCAGTCTCTTATTTTTTTTCTCAATCCTAGTGTGGAAAACTCACAATTTTTAAGTATGAAAATCATTATACTCAGTGTAAAAGCTTTGGGTTATTTTATCAGTGATTGTATTTTGTAGTTTTATTTTGTTATTGTTGTATATTGCATATGTCAAGCACTTTGGTCAGCTTTGCCGACACACACACACACACACACACACACACACACACACACACACACACACACACTTGTGTTTTTAGTTTATATGTCAACCTAGTTAAATCAACAGACAAATAAAAGTTCATTTATTTGTTGAATTTTTTTATCTAATAAATATATACAAAAAATATCCAACTCATCTCTACAAAACTCCACTGATTTTGTGCGTTTTTTTTTTTTGCTTTCTCATGATTTATACAAAACAAAACAGAAAAAGAAACATAAAAACAAAACAAAACAAAAAACGACATACAATATAAAAATCAATCAACTAAAATCCAAACAAATACTGGAGTCTGAAACTAATGCTAAATCCAAACAGAAACTAATGTCATTACGGTCTAAAAATACGAGTGATTTTCTTTATGTTCAGGCCCTGGCACTTGGAACAAACAAAGCCATTGTAGCCATGCGGGACACTGATTGGCTCTATTTCTGCTTCTCCGTGTGACTGAGGCAGGCTGCTCGACATCCGGCGTCAGCACACACCTGTTCAGGGCTTCATTCTGTCACTTGTTTGCACAGACAACATCTCAGAAGCTGTTCATTTCAGCTCAAGCTCGATATTAAACAACATTATAATCTATCTATCTATCTATCTGTCTGTCTGTCTGTCTGTCTGTCTGTCTGTCTGTCTATCTATCTATATCTGTTTGTTCATCCATTTATCATCCATATCTTTCTGTTTAATTCTGTCCGTCTGTCCATCCATCCATCCATCCATCCATCCATCTATCTATCTGTTTGTTCATCCATTTATCATCCATATCTTTCTGTTTAAATCTGTCCGTCCATCCATCCATCCATCCATCCATCCATCCATCTATCTATCTATCTATCTTTTTTTGTTTAGATCTCTGTCGGTATATCTGTCCATCCATCTTATTTTCATCCATCCATTCATCCACCCATTTATCTCTTTCTGTTTAATTATGTCTCTCTGTCCATCTGTTTATCCATTCATCTGTCTATCCATCTATCTATCTATATATTTTATTCTGTTTAATTCTTTTTGCCTGGTCATCCATCCACCCATCCATCTCTTTCGTTTTTTTTTTCCGACGCTTTCCGTCTATCCATCCATCCATCAATGCATCTATCTTTTTCTGTTTAATTCTTTCTGCTTGTCCATCCATACATCCATCCACCCACCCATCTATCGCTTTCTGTTTAAATCTGTCTCTCTGTCCATCCATTCATCCGGACATCCATTCCTCCATATATCTCTGTCGGTCTGTTTGTCAGTCTGTGTCTACCTGTCCTCCCTCTGTCTCTCCCTCTGTCCATTCAATCGTTAGATAGCAATGTGAACATTTGCTTTGATTGTTTGAGCCTCGTTCGACACTTTTCCTCAGCATTATTTTAGCCAAGAACTTGGTGAAAACATCTACATCACTCATCACGTGACAAAGAGTTGGAGCATCCTGATCATTAGGCCGCGGTTCCGGGCAGGTGCGCTCGCTCCGAACGGAAGCAGATAAAAACAGGCACTGTTGGATTAGGCAGACTAAGGTAGGATCATGTGCGCTAATAACTTATAAATGATCGTAATGACCATCTGTTCCCTAGTGGAGTGCTCACTCTCCGTGCAGCGCTTGGCAGACACGCTGGTAGCTCTGGTCTAATTCCTTTGAAAATGCCACTCGTTGGCTCCTCGCTGCGCTGAGATCTGTGTTTGACTGAAACGGGAAAAGAGCGTGTGTAGCATCCTCTTTAATGTTCCGCGGGACACGTACGCATCCTCGCGTCCGATGAATCAGCGTGCGGTTTAGCGCGGCATATTAATCCACAGTCGTTTAGTTTCGCTTGTTGCTGCGCGCGTGATTGAAACATGTACTTTTCCTCCTCCCAGACATCTGCCGCTGCACATGAACTGATTACGCCTTTACGTTTCCAATATGTCTGGTCGGAGAGTTTCAGGAGATGGCAAGCCAAGCAGTCCCGGTGTTCTGAAAATTCTTCCTACAGCTCAGAAGTTCCTACACTTACGTCACTGTTCAGCTGTTCACGTCAAAACTGAATACTAAAATAAATAAGTACAATATCGTGTGTACTGTTATAAGTGTCCATGTTCATTTAGTGCATTTATCGCGCAGCGCGAAGGGTAGGAACTGCTGAGAAGTGACGTTTTATTGAGCAGTGACGTATGTTACAATATATTGTACTTTTTATATTAGTATTCAGTTTTGACGTGTTTTAATGCGCTTGCGCAGCGAGCTAGCTAGGAACAGCTGAGCAGTGGCGTCAGTGTAGGAACTTCTCAGCCGTAGGAAGAATTTTCAGAACACCGGATTTCCTTTTTTTAATCAGGAGCCGTGAAACCAAATTTGTCATAGTGGACACTCGGGCAGAAAACCTCTGGTGGTTACTTACTTACAAGCGCTAATGTTATCCACAGTGTATTTATCTCTCTCTTTCTCACACATGCTCTCTCGCTCTGTGACTTGCAGCAGATTAGCAGGCAAAGCTGAGCAGATGGGTGCAGACCTCAGCATCCGCACACAGAGCAGGAGGTTTATAGTCTTGCCGGGCTGTATCTGACAATGTGCTGTAATCTCAGAGCAGAGGTGCTGGGTGATGCTGATACTGGCCTCTGCATCTTATACATCCGATGACTGCTGTTGAGTTTAGGTCGGGACATCCATGCATAATGAATGATCAGAAACCAATTGTAGAACTCTTGGCTTGGATTAAAACCGGCTCGTGTCCATATAATGTTCAAGATCAGTTTATGTATAAAGCTTTTCACTATCAGCTGTAAAAAAAACAAAGCGCTGTTGTAGTTTTGTATGACAACTATGACTTCAAAATAAGAGTTGAATATGAGTGACAAACCTTAAATCAAAGAGATGAAGCTACATATATACATTTTCTGAACCACTTTACCATTTCTGAGCTTTGGGGAGCTGGAGCCAATTCAGCAAATTTGAGCTTGATGGCGGGACACACCCTGATTGGAGGTCAACCATTCACAGAGCAGAACTTGCACGTTGTTTTTTAGACAATATATTTGTTACAATAAGCATTCTAGCCCTTCAGCCTTAATTATTAAAAATCTTTAAATCTTAAAAACTAGAACATAATAATCCAACCCTAATTAATTTAAGTATTCAGAACAGTTCCACACTTTATGAGCACTCCAAAAACCACAAAGTGTATAGAATATAAAAATATAGAAGTTTACAAAACTTCTAAACTATGTAAATATTTATTTTTATTTTTAAAGCTATTATTTAAACATTTTCAGATATGTTTTATACAACAAGAATTCTAGCCCTTTTACCTTAAATCTTATTATAAAAAAGGTAATCAAAAATACAAACGGCAAATACTGTATATCTTCCAATAATAGCTTTGGTGCTTATTCAAAAAAATATTCAGACGGCCAAGTTCTAATTCAAATTATTCATTTATTTATTTAAAAGAAAACACACGCTTTTTAATAATTTATATATATTTTGACGCAGCGACAAATGATAGTGTTTCATAAACATTTCCTTTCGAATTATCATCTATCTCCATATCAAAATTGCATCTCTCCAAAAAAACCGAAAGCGATTTTAAGTTTTTTCTGCCGCTGTTTTGTCAATATCAGTCTTTTTTGTCGCAACATGTTCAAACCCGGCATTTATTGGAAACAGGCATATAACAAAAGACTTGAACTACTGTACTGCTTTCTGTATTTGTACACATACACTTGTAATAATTGTAAAATATGTTGCATATATTTATTCAAGAACACTTCTACCATATTTATACATTTTGAAATGTGTGTGTGTGTGTGTGTGTGTGTGTGTGTCTTTTATTTGACTTTTTCAATCTATACGACTTGTTCATAAATTCTGAACATTTAAACGTTGATGTTGATGCTGTTTCTAGGGTTTAGCCACGTGTGTTGTTTGACAAGGCTTACCACAATGAATGTTTATATCTTTATTGCAGGTGGAGGTGAATAGTAAAAAAAAAAAAAATCTTCAAGTAAATCCAAATGAGATCAAGAGATCTTCAAAATGCATTTGTCTATTAAAAAAGTCTAACAATAGGAAATTAATGAACTTCACAAAATGGCAAACAAAGAAGCATTGGAATCACAAAATAAATAAATAAACAATAATAAAATAAATAAATAATAACAAAATAAATAAATAAATAAATGTTGCCAACTAGAAATGGCTCCTACAGTTGATTTAAAGTGAAAAGATGAAAAATAAATTAAGCCCAATAAAGACCGAAACATGACATGCAGGCAAACTTTGAGCAACCGAATGTTCCACTGTGTCCTCATAAACGGTTAGTGCTATACTGGAGGAGCACGTGTCGGGAGTGTTTGTGATCATGTTGGACCAGGCGTATGGTGTCCAGATCTTCCTCTGAGAAGGTTTCAACTTCTGCCCACTAATCGGCTGTCTTGGTGTGTCTGCTGGGCTGGTGTCATCTGTCTCTCTTTTGCTTTCTGTGGTCGGTGTGTTTGCTAAGCGCAGATGTTCCTTTATGGCCCAACTGCTGAATGTTGGACTTCAGCTGAGTGTGAGGACAGAAAGTCTCTCTGTGGGCTTTCCTCAGTTTTACTGTGATGCAAATGTGTCCGTCAGTAGTTTGTCATCATTTCCTGTTCGCTAGACATGAGCGTGTTTCAGAGCGAGTAGAGAAGCTTCCTGGTTACATACGCGACACTATAACTGACTAATGAGAGCTAATGAGAGCTCCATGCGGCTGATCTTTACAGAGGTCGAGCAAGGTCACAGAAGGGTCACTGCAAGAATCCATTTTTTTTTCTGGGATCTAATTTGTTTACTTGAGATACTTAATTACCTGTTCCTCGTATATGTTCATAATTTGTACTTGGAATTTTTTGTAAAATAATTGGCTTTAGTTAAATGATGATAAATAAATATTGATTGTGGAAAAAACCATTATATTATTAATAGTAATACAAAACGAAATAACATTTTAATAACAATAGCACAAACCGTTTTTATTAAAAATAGTTGAGGGGTTACTGACAACATGCTGTAAAATTATGACTTATTACTGAGTTCTTAAACACAGCATACGCCGAGTTTTTGTATTTCCCACTTATTTTCCCCTTACGGTTGCAAACTGCAACTTGTTGTCAAATTAATTTGTAGTTTGCTGTAACATATCGATGTATATGTACAGAGAATGAAAACAATACAAAAACAATACTATTTTATTTTGCTGTTTTTTCACAGTGTTATACTGTTTTTGTATTTCCCACTCATTGTATAAAAACAGCAACTTGCTGCAAACTGTATTTTGCTATAATATATCCATGTAAATGTACAGGATAAAAACACAGCTTTATTTTTCTCTGTTTTGCTTTGTGTTTATCTACTGGCAGAAGTGGTTTCCAACAGCATATTGTAAAATTATAAAATCATTACTGTTTTGTTTTTGTTTATTTTGTATATTTGTTTATTTTTATAGTTTTTTTCCCTCCGTTTTCTGGTTCTATTTTCTTTCCTCCTTCATTCTGGCTCATCGTTTGGTTCCAGATCGGTAAGAGAACGTGGCATCACAAACCTGGAGTCTGTCTCAAGAACAACTGCATCGACCGCGAGAGCAAACAGCGCGTCTACCAAATGCGCCGTTGCTTGTTTGATCTCTTTCTAACCGCTCAAATCCCGCGCAGCTTGAGAATGATGCGGTTTAGCGTCTAGCTGCCCTGGCGTCTCTCAGGGTAACTATCTGACATGTGTGTGTGTTTGTGTGTTTTGTCTGCAGTCACTCCCCCTCATATCAATCCGCCCCGTGCCTTGCCCATGTGACAGCGGGTATTAAAGAGGTGAGCAGCCTGTTTCTCCTGAAGAGACGCAGCCAGTATCAGGAAGAAAGACAGATTTAGAGCCGTGTAGCCGTATGCTAGCCTGCTGAGTAATGCGGTCACAATCAAGCTTATCCTTCGTGTACAGCTGACCCGGTGTCTGGGCTAATCAACTGAACCAGATCAGAGATTTGTAGACTACAAACTTATGAAATTAGTGTGATGACAGAAACATGGAGTGAAATAAAAAGACATAATCCCGGCGTAATCCTGGAGACTAGGCTTGCTAGGTGATTTGCTGCGGTTAGTCTATGGATCGCCACTCACAAATGGTGTAAAAAAAGACCAAATCTGGACAGCCGTTTCATGCTGACGTTGAATTAATTATTTTAGGGTTTTTGTGCAGATCCGCATTAAGAACTAACCAGTTGTGTTTCCTGGGATTAGAACTTTCCAGCTTTCCACCTGTGGGCCACCAAAAGCACAGCACATTTTTGTTTCAAGCACCATTTGATCGTCATATTTGAATGCAGATAAGAGAAACATGTTGTGTAAATGTACAATCTATAGATCACGCCAAGCCTTGTGCAGTAATGAAAATCTCACACACTTCAGGAAATCCGTCCGTGACCACTATAGGGTGAGGTGCACAGGAGGGTCGTAGCCTCCTTGAAGAAGTCTTTCAAGCCCATTAGAAGCACCTGCGTGTTTGTCAGCGTCTGTATGGTGGAGATGCTCAGATGGAGCAGGCGGCCAAAGCAGATTAGCAGGATCTCACATGTTGCGTAACAGATTCTCTTCCTCCGTCCACCCGTCCACTGCCAGGCTAAGCATACTCTAGCTTTCCTTAGCACAAATAATGTTCACAGCATGTCTGTTGAGTCTGTGAATTATGTGTGTGTGTGTTAGCTAAATGGTTAGAGAATCTATTGGCTGTATTAGACTGATTGTTGTGCGTTGCTAAATTAGTCCTCTGAAAAACAGCTCATGCACCTGTTTTGTGCACAATTGTGAATGCTGAAAACAAGAAAACGACTCGTAAAATGTATTCAATAAATCCTCAAACAAATGAACAATTATTGCACAAATCAGTCCGCCTAAGATTTTAAATGCGTCCAATTTACCATGACTTTCTTTTCAAACCAAACCGAATTTTAAAGTAAAGTTTACTTAATAAGGTGTGGTCAGTGAATTCTATTGTGTTATTTTTTCCAAGGTGCATATGTGTACAGTACATGTGATGGTTGGGACAGTGAGCCCTGGGGCACGTGTTGGTGGCCTTAAGGCTCCTGACAGGCTGCTCACCTCGTGTTAGCGCCAACGAAAGCTTTTACAAATGCCATTAGCTTTCCAGCCTGTGGCTGATCAGTCCAAGTGCTCAGAAGATGCTGTCCGTCTGCAGCATCAGGAGCTTTGTGAGGCTTCTGCCTGAAAACACAACTGGTGGGCTTACGTCCCTTGTGGAACTGGGCGGTTGTGGCTTATTAATTAGAGAAGTGATGTTCATCCTGCAGCCTGTGGGCTAAACCGGCTCCTGAAGGACTTACATGTAGCCTTGTGTTTTATTCCCATTTTCACATGATATGTATAAATCATTATATGATTTTAGGCCATTTTAATGGAGTTACAGGAGTAACTATAATTAGGGCAGTTGGGGTCCAGTAGTAGGGAATTGGACTTTGTGATTCTTTCTTCTTCTTCTTCTTCTTCTTCTTCTTCTTCTTCTTCTTCTTCTTCTTCTTCTTCTTCTTCTTCTTAATAATTATATCAACAGTTATTACTACCAATGAGAACAACTTTCACTACCAATTAGAACAACTTTGGACATTTGGGCATGACCTTCAGACGTCTCTGAAAGTCAAGTTTAGAGATTCATTTCTACTACGAGTACAGATCTGTCTCCAGTGAACTTTCCAAAGTTGCAAAAAGACGGACCAAAAAAGACCGTGGCGTTTGCGACACATACATGTGAACAAACGTTCTCCATGACGAAGGGCAAAACCTAGGTCACGTTCTTGAAATTCAGAACAGCATTTTTATTTAACACTGAGAATCAATGTGTGAAATCTGAAAAACTGGTCTCTGAAAAACAACTGGTGTTTTTGAATTTTTATACCCATATTTTACATATCCATGTTTAAATGCAGTATACGTTGTGCACTCGTAATTCACGGCAAATTCAAATATGGTCACCCTAATTGTGACATTATACCAAAGTTGAACCAGTAGCCTGAACTTTAAATTCCACAGAGCTGACACAATTTTTTAATTGCTGTTGTTAGAAAACAAAGACGCTGAGTCGGAATGTGACAGTGTCTTTTCTTAGCCTAAGATTTTGTGCTTTTATGTAGTTCACAGAGTCTCCTGGAGTTGGAAAGTAATAAGCTCCATGGCGATTCCTGTGACAGAGAACATCAGCAGAAGTAGCTGTAGTGGGGTTCACCGAGGACTACACACACAGGCTCCATAAATAGCCCTCTCAGGGCAATAAAAAGTGTTGAAGAGGTGTGTGAAAGTGAGTACGGCTGGGCTGTCTGTCTAAATAGGCATTGTTTTTCGAGTGTTTTTGTATATGTGCTTAGGAATGAGGGCAATGCAGCAAAAAGGACTGAGATTGGTTGGGGACTTCTCGACAGTCTTCACATTTTTGCACCCAAGTGTGAATACATTTGAGGATGTGACCCAAAGATGGGTTGCTGTTTGTAGCTTTACAAATGTAAAATGTAATGATTTAAAAAACAATAACAAGGTTGGATGGATGGAATTTAAAAGTGCATCAAGTCATAAACACTTTTCAATTCATTACTGGGTCATTGTGAGATGGGGCTTATTTTATTGATCTATATATCAGTAGCCTTCCACTTAAGTACGCCAAGTGACTCTGCGAGCATCGGGTGCACTTAACCAGGAGGTGCGTACTTAGGATTGACCACGCCCATGCGTCAAAGAAACCAACATTAAAGGTCCCGATGAATCTCAACGCTGTGGACCATAGCACCAACCAAAGCATAGGAGTCATCAAAAAGATTAGCTAGAACCATGAAGCAATCCGAGAACAATTGTTCATCAATTACCGTGGTTACTGCATCAAAACTAAGCAAGAAACCCCAAAGTCTGGGATGATTCAATAATGACTAAATCTTCATCCAGTAGTTAAAGAAAGAACTTGCGTATTTAACCGCGGTAGGCTAATGTTAATGCACACCTATATAGCATTCAATGTTCAACGTTGCTTTATTCTGTTCCTCAATTTCAGTCAATATTGTAAACGAGGAGATCTTGTCTGACCTCTACGCTTTTTTTCTGACCTCTGAGACCATATGGTGCTCAGCGTTTTACTTTAACCAGAGCCAGATTCTGGGCCACAACTTTGAGTGTGCTCACTAATATTCAAATAATCCGTGTGATTATAGGAGTGGTTATTAAAATGAATATGGGCAGCAATGTGGAAACAGATGTCTGATGACCCACATCTGTGTTCCTGTTGAGCAGGATGAGTATGTGTGAGTAGGTGGGAGTGTGGACGGGCGGGTGTCTCGCAGGGCACAGCTGTGGCCTGCATGCTGGGTTTGTCCACCCACCCCTGTATCTGTCCAGGAGTGTCCTTCAGAGACAAGAGCATCCACTCCTCTAGAGCGAAAAACCATCTCCATCTCAGCAGGAACATCCGATAACCTTTACATCATCGTGTAGCTATAGTACGTTTGTGTGTGCTATTATTAATGAATGAGGCTTTACAGATCGGCAGATGGCCTGCTTTTGAAGGCCCCAGCTGAATGTACAGGTGTAGACGTAAAGATGTTCTTCCAGCACAAAAGGTTCCAGCGTCCATAATGTTGACCAGTTGTGACAACCATGAATGTCTGCAACTGTTTGTCTGCAATGCTACTTTTCCATGAAGATGTGGTGACGCACAATGGTTCAGCGGCCCTCTCGCCGTAATTTCGCTTCAGTGCTTTACCCCAATGCTGTAATGGCAATAAAATACTACAACTGGTAAGAAAATGTAAAAGAGGAACTGCCTTGAGATGATGCACAATCAGCCCTCAGAACTGCACAAAAGACTGTTTGAATGCCAGGGGAGACGGGCACCAGTGAGTCGATTATTTCTTCCTCCTTTTAGTTTCCAAGCCAGTGTCTTCTTCCTGCTTGCTTACTGATCATAGCCGGTAAATTATACGCAATGTTCTGTTTGTTTCGTACAGCTAGTTTGAGACAATCTGCGATTGTGAAAAGCAGTTATTAAATTGACTTTTGAATGGGTGTAATCTTTCAAGCATTGTTTTTTCACAATACATTGTAGAAACGACGTAGCAGGACCGCATTGTGCATCCTCAGTTCATGTTCTCATTTTCTCATCACAAAGTTTCATCTTTTCAACTGATTTCCTTGTATTCAACAATTCATTATCCCATTGACTTTAAATGGGATTCATCTTCAGCTTTCATGATCAATCGTCTTTTTCAACAACTTCTCTATGGAGGAGCAAAACTGCCAAACTCAAATATAAATCACAAGGGAAATAAATGTACTCATGTATAAATAAATGCAGAAATACGTACTGTACAAAAGAAATGTATAAATACATATATGTTATTAAGACAAATAGGAAGTAAATGATTTTTCTTTTCTCAAGCTCCTTTTCTTTATCTTTATCGAGGAGCGTTGGCCTATTTCTTTGTACTTATACACATGTACTTTTTTTTCCTATTTGCCTAATAGCATAGATACATGTATTTATACGTTTATTTTGTACATATATGATTTTGTGTTTAGTTATACATAAGTACATGTATTTCCTTTGTGATTTATATTTAAGTTTGGCAGTTTTGCTCCTCCATAGAGAAGTTGTTGAAAAAGACGATTGATCATTTATATTTGATTTTGGCAGTTTTAGTCCTCTATACTTCTCGTCTCGTCTTCAACGTTCATCGTAGAAACCGAAGAAAGCATTTCGTTTCTAAACACGTCTAGCGATTTTCTTCATCCACTGAAATCTGCTTCTCCATAGCTACTTTTGGAGAGAGCACAATTTGTAGTCCTCATTAGTTTTAATAGAGTCTCCAAGAGCCACAATGTAAACTTTTATCAACTTTTTGGCAGCTTCTAGTTCAGTGGCTTAGCTTACATGCTTAGAGTTTTGATGTGACATATGTCTTTAGACTAGCATGAACAGCTCTACAGCGTAGTTTCTTCAAAAACAGCCTCATCAAGTTATTCATTTTTCTAATCACAGTATTTCTTCCAAGGAATTTAACATTTCACAGTGACACTATCAAGGCGTGTCCGTCACGCTGTCCTGTCTAAACAGGTGATTTCTGGGCATAAAAAGTCTCCACGGGGGCCCGACTTTGAACTTCTCATCAAAAGTCTTTGTGAAGTTGATCTTGTCTCTTACCCTTCGTTCTCTTTCATTTACCACCAGCTTTTGAGGCGATTGTCTTCTTGTTCTCCTCTTTTGTTGTTGCACACTTCGCTGCGCTGCAGCAGTTGGGCATCATCCTGTGATTGACATCCGGGGTCAGCATATTGACACAGTACTCTGGCCCTGTCATCACAACTGTTCATCCCATGCTGGTCTGGGTTAGTGACAGACGCCAGAGGAGCCATTTACTCCTGCTGGTGTTAAAGGCCCATCATCATCACAGCTCAGCGGAGGGAGAGAATCAGTGTTTCCCGAAATCGTCTTCCTCCAACTGCCATAAATCAAAGGGAATCTGCGGGAACTTAATTAGCTTAATTGCTATGTTTGCTCTAACATAACACTGATCACTCCACCGTTTGAGATACAGCATTTGTATGGGATAAAACAGATGGTGCAGTGTTTTTTTTTTTATGCACCCTTGTTGAAAAAGGTTTGAGCAAGATGTAAAGTGGAGTGCTGGGACAACATCCCTTTTTTGTGCTGGGAGGCGATAGAGGGTCTTGAGGAGGTTTTTTTTTGCCTTTCTGTAAAAAGTTGAAGATAAGAGATGGATAGTGGGCAGAACCATAACTCGTCTAGCCAGTGAAGGGTGAATACACACTGACATGAAGACGGATCGGCTTATGGGCTCATCAGTTGTGGAGTCTTCCTGTTTGGGATGGATGAACGGATGGAGGGATGGATGCATTGATGGATGGATGATAAATCTGTAAATGGATGCGTGGGTGGGTGGATGGAAGGATGAATGGATGGATTATTGGATTGACAATTGATAACTTTGTAAATGGATGGATGGATGATAAAATAGTGATTGATTGATTGATTGATTGATTGATTGATTGATTGAATTGATTGATTAAAATATGTGAATGGATGGATGAATGTATATGTATCTGGATAATTAGTTGGATTGTAAAACAATTAATGTGTGGATGGATGATATATCTGTGAATGGATGGATGGATGGATGGATGGATGGAAGAATGGATCTATTGATAATTAGTTAGATGGGAAGTGGATGGATGGATGGAGGGATGGCTATATAGATAGATGCTAGATAGACAGATGAATGGATGGACGGACGGTCAGACTTACAGACAGACAGAAAAATAGATAGCTTTTATTTTTCCCAGAGATCAGAATTGGTTTTACTATCGCAGTAAATAGAAAAATATATACACTTACAATAAACAATGGACTACAAAAAGCCCATGGACTACAAAACCCAGGATTCAGAGTTTTGTGTATTTCCTGTGTTTATGTAGTCACATAATTCGTTGTGTTCACCTGTTACTCTCGTTAGTCATGTATTTAGGTAGCCACCTGTGTTAGAGTCTCTGTCTTTCATTATTGTTGCATCTGCCCGTGTCCACGTGAGTTTGCTTTATTAAATGTGTGTTTTGTACACTACGGTCTCTGGCTTTCCTGTACAGCGCCAGAACGTAACAAGAGAATTTGTAAAGACTACACAGCGGTGTAATATTGGTAGAATAGGTAAAAACTCAAGTATTTGTTTTTAGAAATTGCACAACTAATACAGTCATAATTAAAAAATTGAGGTTAGTCATACTCTCTTGAAATATGTGAGGAAAATACGGAATCTTTGACCGTTATTTGCCTGTTCAGCATTTTATTATTGGAAGTGTGAAATTCCATTTTCTTTACACATGATTTATCCACCATGGTCTGGCACACGTGAAAGACTGATAAAGAGGTTTCATGAAAGAAGACGTGTTTATGTAATACAAATCTTGCTCTCTGTGATGATAAAAAAAAAAAACGTTCCCCCCCCCCTAAATGTCTGTTTCCTCAGATAAAAACTACTTTTTTGCTCCTCTTTTCTGTTTGGCTTTAAGTTGTCTTGGTTTTACAGGCACAGCGGTAAAACAATGTGTCCTGTTTACATTCAAGGCTTCATCCATTAGATAAGAGCGGTGTGTGTCTGGTCGTGTGTTGTGGTTCTTCTCTCACTGGCAGTGGACTTTCTGTAGAAGCTGAAGGTGTAGTAGAAGGTGGTGATTTAAAGATTGATTTAAAATCATCCCTTTCTCTGGTGGGCGCAGTAGTGGGTAGCGCTTTTGCCTCAAAGTAAGGACCACATCTTAGGATCAATTTCAAGACCAGGTCTTTGTGTCAGGAGTTTGCTTGTACTTTCTGTACTTGTGTGGGTTTCTTCTTGGTGTCCTCACTGCAAAGACATGCAGGGAATATGAAGTTTGGAAAAGTGATCATATGTGTAAATGTGAGTGTGTGTGTGTCCTGCTCTGTGATTGGTTGGCCGTCTAGTGTGCATGCTCCACCTACAGGCCCAGAGTTGCTGGGATTGGCACAAGCTCACCGCGATGCAGAAATGGATGTGTGTGCATAGTTTAATTTGTCTAATAAAAATGTACAAGTTTTAAAATATATATATATATTTTTTACGTGTAATCTTTGAAAAATATCATCCACTAGGGGTGGGACGAGACACTTTTCCCACGAGACGAGACGAGACACTAGGTTCACGAGATGAGACGAGACGAGATTTTTCATTTTTTTTTTTTTTAAATTAAAAAAACCTTCGATAAAATATAAGGAGAGCCATATTTTATCTGTATTTTATTTAACCAAAGCATTCAAAACTGTTGATGCATTTAACTCTTTCTATTTTCACCAATTGCATGCAGTGATAACCAGATAACCAACATAATATTGATCATACAAAATATGATGCCATAAATTGCGAAGTCATTTCACAAAATTTTTTAACTGTCAATAGTATAGAAAACCACGAGATCTCGTCACACCCCTATTATCCACATATCATTATTTTGAAAGAGCAACTTGTTCTAATTAAGTAAAATTGTCTGTAAAATAACAGTGATTGTTTCAAAATAAAAGTGACATTGACGATGACGACTACCTTAGCAAAGTTGAACTGAACGGTCAAAAAGTTGTATGTACTCTATCAAGTTTGAATTTCACAAGGTTCATTCCTTCACGTGTCCCCCACGGCCCCCGCAAGACTTGGCACTTATCTAATTAGCTCAGGGAATTGCTGAATTATTAAAGTCAGCTAAATCATTCAGAGCATGAGCTAAACGTGTGCCATCTCTACAGGAGGCGGAAGGACACCGAGCGTCCACTGACCAGCAGACAGGATGCTTGTTTCTTGAAAGAGGTCTGGCACTAGTGTCCTGGCACATTGTTAGCAGTTTTGGAGACTATAAGAAAGTGTAAAGCTGGGCCTGTAACAGTTTAGATCAAGGGTTGGGGGGCATATTTTGAATATATTTATGGCTGTAAAGGATAGAAATAAAAAAACAAAAACGCGTTTGTGTGGAGTTGTGGTCCAGTGGTAGGGGAGTTGGACTGGAGAGGTTGCAGGTTCGAATCCCCCTATGGCTGGCTGTAGACACTGCCCTACTACTGGCAGTGGTACCTGACATGCTGAACCCCCCCCCCCCCCCCCCGGCTTAGGCTGCCCACTGCTCCTGGTTTATGTGTGTTCACTTCACTGTATGTTTGTGCACTTCACATGGATGGGTAAAACTCAGAGCACCAATTCAGTTTAGCATTTCTATACTTGTTACATATATATGACATATTTATAATATATATATATATATATATATATATATATATATATATATATATAAATATGACAAATAGTTTAGTACTATTTTCAGCTCTAAATATAAATCCATTTAGTTTTCACTAATTCTGTCTGGAGAGGACAAAATGGTGAGGCTTGTAAATCTGTCCCACTGACCTTTCCTGTCAACAGTTGATTCAGAAGCTGGAAATAAATGCAAAGTGGGTTTTTATTTAACCACTAAGACAAATGTTTGTGAACACAAACTCTAGTTCTAAATATTTCCACTCTTGTTGATTGAATCCAGAAGACATCTCAAGGCTTTTTGAGATGTTTCACATGACTCGTGTGTCGGAGCGGCAACAAATGTTCTGATGATTGTGCCGTAACTACAGCGACAACAAAAAAAACCCCGTGTTTTTTGAAGGTCATGTGCGAAAATAAAGTTAGAATTCCGGGCTCGCCAAAGTTTTTCCAAATCAGACTTGAAGCGTGAACATTCTCCTGTCAGCTTAGGCAAAACCATTGAGATGAAATGACAAATCTCGAGCTATTGAGGCAAGCATCCCCCGTTAACCTTGTTAATGCGCCGCCCTCTCCCTCGTCATTTCAATTAAGAAAATGACTTTTTAGTTCAATTAACAATAATTCATGCCTAACTGAATAAAATTTATTAAACAATTACAGCAGGCAGCAAGAGAGTGTGAGCAATGTGATTAAATGACAACAATGAGCTCCGGGTAGACGTGAAAGCGTCGGCTAGGAGGAGAAAATGGAAGAGAAGAAGCAAGGTGACTAAGACACTGCCAGTGTTTCCGTTTTGGTTGATCTATTACAGATAAACGTGGCGCTGCGGCTGGGAATACAAAGATAACATCCTTTCCTTTAGGCAATGTCTTGCCTTTCAAAGACCATTTTAACCATATTCTCGTCACACAATGCTATAATGAACACAGCGGGAAAGTCTGAATCACGCCGCTTCTTAATTTACACAGCCTATTTCCTTGAAGAGACCATTTCAACTTGTTCTTTGTTTTAAGTAACTGTTTATGCGCTCTCATTATAATGAGTGTCTGCGCCCAACAGAAATGATTTACGCATCTACAATTATTGGATAATCCCCACTGTCATTACTCCAGGCATCTGCTCTGTCACAGCACTAAGGGCTTTTGGCGGCGCTTCGGCGAGGCTATTGTGCGTCTTACTGTGGGACCAACCTACCTTTACATTGCCGAATTAAACGCTGCTTTAGTCTGTGGAATAAAACCATTGTTATTGTGGTGAAAAATGCATAATTAAGGGTTATGTGATCTAATAATCTATAAGATTTTCTGGATTAGCGTCCATATTTTTTTTCTCAATCCATCTATCCATCCTTCTGTTTTCCACCGCTTACCTTTCTCGGTAACTGGAATGATAGATAGCCCTCAGAGCGAAAATATCTGAATCTGGAAAGTTGTCCATGGATGGGAGGAGGAGTGTTAATGTGCTTGTCCGTGTGCCGGGCTGTGATTGGCCACCAGTGTGACCCGCCTTCAGACCAAGAGTTGTTGGAATTGGCTACAGCTCCTCGCAACCCAGAAATGGAAATGAGCTCAAATAAGTAAAAAAAACGAATACGTTTTTACTAACAAAGCACATACAATTCTGAGTCTTTGGGATTAGAGTCAATCACAGCATACATCAGCCAGATAGGTGAGCCAACAAAATGTAAGATGGGACATGTAAACTCATATATACATTCACACACTGGCTCACACCCACAGGCAATTTAGTGTCTCTGGTTCACTCTTTGTGGCTGGAGATGAAACTGGAGATCCAGCAGAAACCAGAACAAATAAGAACATATAAACTGGAGAGTGAAAAGCTTTGACCGCGCCTTGAACTTGCTTTTGCTGTGAAGTGCCTGCCCCGCCCTCATTAAACTTCATAGACATTTTTGTTTTGGATCATCACTGGATTGCACAATTTTGATACGGCCCCTAGTGGCCATATTGAGAAATGTTTTACTTTTGGCATTTTGTCTATCAACCCATTTGCCAACACATTTCTTTCAAACACACTTTCTTACGTATTTTGTGGTTTTTTTTGTACAAGTTTGTTTCAGTTTTGACAGTAAATAGAAGACATTTGATCTCCAGTTTGAATAATTACTGCAGAGATTTGAAGGACTCGGTTCCAGCAGCTAGTGATTGAGATGAATGATCTTTTATTGTCAACCTTTTGATGGGCAAACGCATTGTGACCCTCCATTCCAAACCACTAAGGGCCAGGCTGGCAAAAGGGAGGAATTATGATTAAAGATGGAATAGTCCAATTTCAGAATGTGGTTTATTGAAGCCCAATGAAATTAATAAGCCTGGCGTCCCAGCAGAAGACCAACACAAATGAAAATATGTTATGGGACTTTACATTTTCTCCAATTGTTCTTACTTCAAGGTGAAAAGAAATCTTGCAGTATCCAATATATTAAATCAATTCCCTATGAGAAAGTGGAGGTACAATTATTCTTTACTCTTTTACAATTTTACTAAATTGTCAAAATCTATTGGATCAGAGTGGATAAACTTCATTTTGTATTGGCATTGTCTGTCGGTTCATCAATTAGTTATATTTATTTGTTTTGATGGTTCAATCCCACTAAGCAAAATCATTTCTCTTTTGAATTCTATAGTTTGTGTGTTTGGACAAAAAGTTGTACGTGCTGTTTAAGTAAATTTTAGTTTTGCATTTTAAAAACGAATATACGCATGCCTCACCATTTAGTGTTTTTAATGCTTAATACATTTTTCATTGTCTACATTTTAGTCTTATTTTTGTGACATTGACATATTGTCTTAGCTCTGCTTTACACATAATAAATGGCTCAAATCCCAAATTACAATCGATTCATCCTGGCTGAATTGATAGTTGCATTTTTTCCCCCCCACAACAATCTTACAACAAACTAAAATTAATAAATCACAATCTTAACAATTGCAGAGCAATATCACACGCCTCATTGAATCCTCATTGTTAATGGATTACAGCACAAGTTATGTAAGAATTTCAAGTCAGATTGTGTCTTTACTGTTTCTTCTAGTACTACCACTGTGGCTATTATGGATTAGCATATGGTTTTATTCCGATTGTTGTAGGTTAGTGTAAATACAGTATGTTTCCTATCATTCTAAAATGCATTCTTCTAGCAGCTACACATTTTCCTTATGCATGTACTTATGCGTAAACAAATCTTTCAATTCGTAACAATCCTACTTCATTTTCTGGCACAAAATAACAATCCTTTATTTTACCTTTTAACATAAACGAGTCTTTCTCAGTGCCAGAACTGACCTTGACATGCGATTGTTCTTTAGCTCCATTGAGTCCTTTCTCCTCAAAATTACTTATTGATTCGGTCGTGACCAGGTAGTTAATAAATGGCACGGTGAGGCATTTCTGTTGAACCTGAGCTGCTCTAGTAACTAATCACAAGGAACACGCTGTACGACAATGCAGTGTTCTTTCTTCCGTGATGGTCTGGTAAAGTGTCATGGAAAGCCGTGTTGTGAGCTTCTGCATGTGTATGTTTGTTTGCGTGTGTGCGTGTGTGTGTGTGTGTGTGTGTGTGTGTGTGTGTATGTATGGGCTCTCCAGGCTGCTAACAGCAGGGGTGAGCAGTGATGAGCTCATTCCTGTCCTACTGGCAGGAAGGAAGCTGTAGACTCCAGACTGGCATCCCTCAGGCCTCAGGTGCTGCTGCACTGCTCATTTAGCTCCTGGCTGCTTGGAGAAGGCACCAGCAACTAGCACGGGCGGATCAAAACCTGCTCTCGTATAATCAGAATCACGCCGCGACTACTTACTTACTACCGCGCCAAGACTACTCAACCAGGGAGGCTTTCGTCTCTTGTCCTTTATTTGATTCGATTTTTGCCCACTTTTTAAATGTCATTTAATATTTTCCAAGGCACGTTTTAGCATGAAGGTTAAAGTGCTAGATTAGCCTTTAAACATCCACTTGTCAATAATGAAAATCTCAAGTTAGGTTTCACGGCGACTGGCTTTTACAGATGTATGGATAGTACCAAGAATAGTAATATATTGGCTTGAAGTGAAAGGCAGAGATTTACCGCTATGGAGAAAGGTTTAATTTGAAAAAAAAATAAATAAATAAATATATATATATATATATATCAATAATAAAGAAAGTACAAATACAGTATTAAAATGTTATAGCAGCTAAATCTGCAAATTTGTCATGAGTACAAATGATCAAATCATTAAAATGATAAATTAAATGTAAATTTATTGATCATTATTTTTTTCTAATTAAAAATATATTAGTTTTATGTAACAGTGTATCCATTTATTAAATATATTTGCCCACAGCTTTTTTTAAACTGACAATAAAGCTAAATTATTGAAAGTAAAAAAAATGCAGCTGTTTCCTTTTTGTTAGTCACCAATTTCATGAAATGGAAAAATAAATTTCAAATGAAGAAAGAATTCCCCCTGGACACTAAAACAAACCAAAGCCTTTTCTTTTCTTCCTCCTGTGTACAGTCATCTATTAAAAATGTTTTGAGACCTATAAAAATACCAAAAAAAAAACTAAAATGATTTTATTTGTATTTTTCTATTTATGTTTGTTTATGAACGTGAATTCTTATTTCTATTTTATTTCGTGGTTGCTGCTGTAAAAGTGTACATTTTTAATTTGTGGGTCAAATACGGTTCAGTCAGTCTGTCTTTGTTTGACTATTGTAATACACTGAATCAAATTGGCTAAATTCATACAGTATTATACATTTAACACATACATTTAAGAGTCTCTACCTGATGGTTCCCCTTGTGGATCTCTGGGAACCGAGTGGCTTTGGTCCAGGCTTTGTGAGAGTGACTCATCTACTCGCAGGTGTTGTCACCTCAGGGAACAGGCAGCCATGACAAAGGCATCTGACAGGCTATACGTCGCACCTATTGTCAGGTGTCTGTTACATCAAACTCGACAAATCAGACGGATCCTGCCATGACTTTTGCCAAAACCAAAAAAAGGTTTTGCTCTTGCACGATTTGATTGGAGTAACAAGATGTTAATATCCGTTTCTCAAAGAAAAGAAAAAAATCAAAAATGTGTATGTTGTATGTAATCCTAACCCTAATTGTTACCTGGGTTTTAAAAATGCAGTTGAGTTTTGCTGGCAATTATGGTTACAATTTCAGTTTCGAGTTTGTCTGTCTGAAAGCAGCTGTACGGGGAAAAAAAGACCTGAACAGAACAATTAGTAAAATTTGACTGATGGCCATTACAATTTGCTGTGAGTGGCTAGTAAAATCACACAGAGGAAAAAAAAAAAAGAGAGTAAAAAAAAATAGTTGCATGTTCTCCTTGTGCGTTTTTTTTTCTTCCCGGTCTGCAGTTTCTTCCCACAGTTCAAAAGCATGCAGTAAAATAAAACTTTAGAAAATTGACCATAAGTGTGTGTCCTGATGTGAATCCAGGCATAAAGTTGCCATTGAGATTCCTGTGACCCAGCAAAAGATAAAGAATTCAGTAAAAGCAACACATCCCTTAACTAACGATGAAAATGTCTATTTGCCACAATTAGACTTTAGTTTTAATAAACTAGATTAATTCCGAGATTACAGTGAAGTTAATCCAGATTGAAAAAAAATAATCTAGATTAATTACCTCAATAATAAAACACAAGTCCGAGGCCCAGAGTGAAGATAAGCATGGGACTTTAGAATGCAGACGTTTATTTCCCATACATCAAAAAGCATGAAGTATTAGCCCAAAGAGATTTAATAGAAATATATCGGTTTGCAAGCCAAACAACCGTTACCCAGGTTACTGGAAAGCCACCGTGTGTTTCCTCTGTGGTTGTTCCCTGTTAAAAGGAGCCGGCTGCTGCTAATCACGGCCATGTTTTCATCTGCCAAGCAGCCACATTGCTAGGAAGCTCAACAGTGCCACTTGTGCCAATTTTAGTGGCACTCGTAGTGGCAACAGCAACACCTGTGTCATCCGAGACTTCTGACCCGCGCTCTGTTTTCTCTCTCCGTCTCCCCTCCCCGTTCTCGCTCACTCCTTCCATTGTTTGTCTTTTCTGTCGCAACCCGAGTCGTACACAACAGAACGCTTTTTGTGGGCTGGGAAGCCGAGTGAGAGAGAATGGGCGCCGGGCCTGGGAAGTTTTTCTCTCAGGTGACTGGAATGCCATCAAGGACACGGCTTCACCCGTGCAGGTGTTGTTTGCGGAGCGCTTGCCGAAGGCCTCGGGTTTAGGTGTCGAAAGACGACCTGGCTAACCAGTTTGGGCTTTTGTTTGTTGTGTCACTTTCTGTTGAGTTGCAACTGAATTTGGGTTGGTTAATAAAGTGCTTCGTCTTGAAGGCTTTCTGTGGGCACACTAGTTAGAGTGTTGGGCGAGGGAAATTAATGTGGATTGAGTGTGTGCGCACTGCAAAAAATGCACATGGAAAAAATGGGAAAATGAGAAACAAAATGAGTAAGAATGACTTGAATCAAGTAAAATGAACTGCCAATGGGGTGAGAGAATTTTACTTGGTAAACCATTTGAAACCAGATCAATTTTCTCAAGTTATCTTTTACTCTTAATTCTAAGCTAGTTAATTTATCTTGTCTGAAAAAAGATTTACTGTGTAATTTCAAGATCTTTTGGCTTGTTTTTTTTTCACAGCGGTTTTGCTGTGTGTGTGTGTGTGTGTGTGTGTGTGTGTGTGTCTGCACATATATCTAACATATAGATATTTATTTGTATACATTATACATTATAGATATACATTATTTTTTATTAACAAAATTGTTTATACATTTTCTTGTGTAAATACATGTATTTATATTCATACTGTATACGTATACAGTGTGTAAAATGTCAAAATGTATTATATAAACGAATACCAGGAAATAGATTTTTTTTTTCACGTGTAAAAGTGCTAAAAATTGCTTCTTAGAGTAATATTAAAGCATTTCTTTTTTGCTTTTATTTATTTTGCAATTTCGCAATCAAGCAGGTGTTTCTGGCACAGTTTGTATTTATTTTACCTGAGGCTTTAGAACCTCCATTTTTCTCAACGTTACCCATAGAGAAGCACACACACACACACACACACACACACACACACGCACGCCTCTTTGCTAGCAGCTTGTTGTTGTCAAGCTCTCAAATGCCTCTTGTCTGTCGACTCAACTGCTTCTGACAGCCCCTCAAGATACTGTGGTCAAGGTTACAATACTATCATCCAGACAATTCCAGGATGTGCCTCAGATCACAAGTACCGCACCTTAGAATTTTGCAGCAATTTCATAAATAGTACTAAATTGTGATTTGCAGAAGATTAGCATGTAGTAATAGAAAGATAGATAGATAGATAGATAGATAGATAGATAGATAGATAGATAGATAGATAGATAGATAGATAGATAGATAGATAGATAGATAGATAGATAGATGGATTGATTGGTTGATTGATTGATTGATTGATTGATTGATTGATCGATTGGGAGGTGCATTTATTTTATTAGGTACATTTTTTTTTTAATTATTGCATATAAATGTATAACAACGCATATAAAGCCGCCTAATTACCGTTCCAATACTCGAACGATGTAAAGTAACTTTTACTCGGGGCAGGAAAAAAATTCAGCGGCCCACTGCTGAGAATTAGAGCCATCAGGAGTGTTTCATGTCCGTGGTACTTATCTTTTTGTGTTTTCATGTACAGGCTTTTTTATTCCACTGGCAAGAGTCTTATTCCCACCAGCTGTCAGAATGTATAAAAAAACAGGCTTGTTGTTAAGTCTGGGGCTTAAGTCGCTGCCAAAAAGAAAAGCATGGAGAATAACGGCATTAATTCTGCGATCTGAACCGCCGCTCACATTCACATTTAAAAGTGCTTAAAAACTAGCAGCTGGTGTCAACAAGGTAATAAAAGGAGGCGCAGGGGAGCACTCAGTGCGATTAGTGTGTGCGCCCGGCAGGTTTAAACAGTAGCACAGACACACACTTCAGCGCAAACACTGGAGAAACCATCTCAACATCTTCTGGTGCATTACACAAGCTCTCACAGAAGTCCTCTGCTCTCACAGAGCAGCTAGAAGAACAAGATGTAACATGTCATCAGATGGTTTTTTTTATATCTCCTTGTTTTTTCATGGTGTGGTCTATCTATCTTCTATCTGTGAACTTGTGCTTTTCACCTGAGGAGATGCATGAAGATGGATCTCCAGAAGGTGGTTGTGTGAGTCTGTTCACATTTGCAACTGTCAAAGCCACTGTGTGTGAATATGTAACAATATAATATTGTTGCGTTTATTCCATTGTTCGTGGGTGTTTGAGATTATGGCTATGACCAGTAAGCACATTAATGGCAGTGGCCAGGTAAAAAAATCTCCCTGGCGGGATGCGAGGAAGAACCCTGAGGAGAACATGGTCATGCCAGTCTCCTCTGGCATTCTAACACAACTAAATCGCTAGCAGGATATGCTCATCACGATAAAAATATTCTGCAAAGTATTAGTACATTTGAAATAATGAATTTTTACAATCCAGTGAAGTGGTTGCAGAACCAGTAGAAAGCGGATCCGAACCTGCAACCTCTTAGACTCAAGTCCAATTCACTACGTACCACTGGAACACAACTGCCACAGTTGTGCTGCTAGATCTTCAGTTTAGGATCTTTATTAGGTGGAATTATGCTCCGCTGGGTAATTTTGGAGCTTTAACTTTTAATTTGAAGAGTTAAGAGAAATTATAAAATAAACAAGAAGTGATTTGTGCCATCCTGGATGTAAATTGTAGATTCTATGCTTGAAATAGTATCTGAAATAAAAGGAAAAGGTTCTTGTTTTACCAGCTGAAACTAGTTTAGTTTATTACAAAGCCCATAGTTTGTTGGACTTTTGTTCGATATTTTGATTTCAGAGTGAATGTTGGAAAGTGAAAATAGTGCTTCCCTATAATCCACTGAACTTTCAGAATTTAGATTTTATGTATTTTTTTCTCTCATGAAATGTACTTGATAACACTACGCTACTCTACACAATACATGGATGGAAGGAAAGACTCTGGACCTGAAGACAGGACACACCCTAGATTATTAGCCGACCAATCGCAGAGCCCCGAATTTCCCCAAAACCATTGCAATCTTATTAGTATTGTATTGTTGCACTTAGTGTGTGGTTAAAAAAAATACATCTATAAACTCATTTAGTCTTAATAAATTTGCTTCGCTTCTCCTGACTCGCAGCTTGATAACCATATTTAGAGCATCCATTTTCGTCTTGACAATTTACAGCAGTTAGTGCTCCACCCCGAGCCATCTGGTCTCCCGAGCCTCGCCGCTCCGCAAAAATACACTATGTATAATTCATTTAACAGATTATCTTTAGAATGGATTAATACAATAACGACAGTGCGTGAAAGGTCATTTAAAGTGCAGGTGATTTCTTGAACTAATGATTCTTCTGCTACTGATGTTTCATAAGCTTTTAGAATTCAGGCTCGTTATTAATATTTGTTCTTGAATGTGAAGTTTTTAAATTACCAACACGTGGTTAGTGGAAGGAATTAACTAATTTATAATACAGCTGGTTTAGAGTACTTTTGAAATACTAAGTGTTCCCAGAAGTTGCCTTTCCCACATTTTTTTTTGACGCAATACATTTGCATCATTAACAAAACATGTTGTTAAATATGAAGTTTTTTAAATTATCAACGTGTGCAACGGACAAATAACTATACTTCTAACTAACGTTAATTTTTGCTCGTTTGTTGCTTCCAATAATTGTCTTGTTGTTGGAAAAAAAACATTCACGATATTTATTTCTAATTAAACATTTAACAGGTGATTTTTACTTAGTGTTGGAGTTCACACTTTTTTCATCATTGGTTTTCACAAATCAATTTCTTTATATTTCGTATAGCATATATATAGTATATATTTATTATTGTCATTAAAGTGGTATCCATTCTTTTATAATATGGCGGCCAAACATGACACTGCGATGAAATGTGTGTGTGACAGCAATTACTAAAATGAAGCATTAATTTTTAAATGTTGTAGCTGTGTATAATTTAGCAAAACCAAACAACAATTGGCTCATCATTCGAGGTCCTTCAGGTACGTCTGATGGTCGCATCTGATTACATTTTTTTTTAATATTTAACATCTTTGCCCAAAATGACTGAGATTACTACATAAGCAGGTGAATATAGAATTAAAAGAGCAGGCCACAGGTAAGACCAAATATACATCTGGAAAATACAGTGAGGAAATGCACATAGGGAGTGGTCTCCAACCTATGGCCCACGGGCCGAGAACGGAAATGCAGATGTTTTGTGCATTTACTCAATGTATATACCACAAGGTTTTTATCTGTCAAGCCCAATCCCAGATAACACACCCACAACTCAATTATTCGAACAACAGCATGCACTTATTCTAAAAAATTTTTCATTTATTTTAAAGTTGGCGAGTAAGATAATCAACTTAGGTTGTTGGGGTAATTAACTTGGCTAAACGAAAATCCCATGAGATGAAAAGACAGAAAGCAGATGTTCCATTAAAGGCGAGTACGTCTGGGAAGGAGTGTGGTGAAGATGAAGGAGTGTGGTGAGGTGTGTTGGCACCACTAGTTGACTAAACACGTGTGGTCGCCTCTTCCGTCGCCCTTTAATTGTCATTTAACTGTTTAGCATTTTTACTTGTACTTATTTGGTGATAAAAAATAAAGGCTTTAAATAAACATTTTTGCATTTGTTTTTATGTATACATTTGATATTCCGGCAATATAGTATGTGCATTGATATACAGGTTGGTTCCAACTAGATTGGAAAATAAGGAAATGATAATACTAGTACAGAGGGAAAATGGTTTTAAAAATCTAGTCGTAAAAGTCTTGTACTGTACAGACATATTATATTTTATTTTGATGCAACAACTTCACGGCATCTGACACATCGCATGGACTACATTACCCAAAATCCTCTGTTCCTTTTATCAGTTTATACACTTAAGTCATCACCTATTTTCCAGTTCATATCTGTCAACTCTTGCTTTCCAGTATGTTCGTTTGGGTCTCTGTTAGTTTCCGTTTTTTCACCGTAATTAAACGTTCTCGTTCAATACCAAGGACAATAGTGTTGCATTGCCGCACAACAAACGTTTCCTTAATTATTTAACATAAAAATGAGCATGTAAAATTAAATAAATTGCATAGCATTTGCAGTCTTTTATCCATATCAAATCTGTTTCTTTATAGATAGACGTTACATATAAAAAGACAAATAAATTATGGCCAACATGTTGCTTAGTGAGTAGTGCTGTGTGAGTGAGTGTGTATTTCTGTGTGCTCCGGTTTGTGATTGGTCGGCCACCAATCGAGGCTTTAAATTACGACTTTAAAAAATCTCTTTTTCTTCGTCATAAAAGTGAACTTCAGAAGAGAAGAATCACACGTCATCTAATAACTTGGTAGTCAGGGGTTTATCTTGTGTGACTGGACTGTTGCGTCATTTCTTCTTCCTTCGGTGTATTTATTTATGTTTGTGTGCTCGTGAAGGCACAGAGTGTCTTTCTTCTGGAAAGCGGGTGAGTGAACAGACTGACTTCACTGGTTGGCTTGTTGACTGGGTAGATGGCAACATCAGTGGCACAACCAGAGGCAAAGTCACACTCCACGACAAACTCACACGGAGTGAAGCCATCTGCTTCACTCTCACAACTCTGGAACAAACACACGAAACTGTCAAAGTTCCCCACAATCTCCTTACACTTTCTCTCTCTCTCTCTCTCTCTCTCTCTCTCTCTCTCTCTCTCTCTCTCTCTCTCTCTCTCTCTCTCTCCCTCTTTTACTTCCACTGTCTTCCTATTTCTCTTTTCTCTCTGTCCCTCTCTCCCTCTACCACTCTAGAACCTCTGTCAGTTAGTCCATCTGTCTGTCACATGTCACAATAGTTTATTTTATTGCTCACCATCAAAACAGACGTGATCGATGCTCACAACCAAAACACTTCTGGGAAAATGTAAAAAAAATAAATAAAAAGATGTGGTTTGGCGTGTGTTTGTTCACTTCACTGTGTCCAGATGCACATTTATCCACTACAGGATGGTAGGGATACAAGAACTGAACATTTTGTGGAATTATTCACATAATGTGTGCACTATTCGGCATTGTATGGGTCTCTGTGTCTATTTTTGCAATTCCCACGATTGTCATTTGAGACACGGAATCATGCAACAGCGTGTAAAACTGTGGCAGGGAAGCACTGCTTTATCAAAGTCACCAGAAACCCAAACCCAACATTTCTGAACTTCCTCATCCTTCTCCAGCAGCAACACACGTTATAAATCACATTGGCACAGACCTTCCTTTGTGATGATGGCAAGCATAATGTGTAACCATTTCTATGAAATGCACAGCCATCACACTGGGTTTCCCAGCTGAAATGGATGAGCCGGGTCAAACAAAGTCAAAGCAGTTATTTTATCTTTGTCTTTGAGTCTTTGAATGTTTGAGTCCTTGAATCGGACCAATTTTAATTGCCTGCCGTTTTCGCTAAACATTAATTTATTCGTCATTCTAGGTAGAAGTGATTGTGTTTTCTTGACCATGGAAAATACTTGCTAGTAATTTAATCACCACGTTTTAGTGCCAGAGAAAATTCTCAGTGGTACTTTCTCTTCAAACCAATTCCAAATAACTCACATCTATCCATTGTTTTCTACCGCTTACTTTATTTCTGGGTCATGTGGAGCCAATCCCAGCAACTCTGGGCCTGAGTGGGATACACACTCCAGATGGTTGACCAACCAATCACAGAGCGGAACACATACACACTCACTCACACGTGGACATTTTTATAAATCCCAATTCCCAACACATGACAGTTTATTTAATTAAAACCTGCAAGTATTTGGACTGTGTGAGGAAACTGGACACCCAGAGAAAACCCATGCAAGCACAAGAGAAAGACCCAAAGACCTTGACCAGGCCTCAAACCTCAGTGCTCACATTTCCCTTCATCTGCAAACAATACAGAGACAATTTACATATCCCAAACGACTGATGATACATTGAGTAAAGCTGGTAAAGCGTTCTCTTTACAGTAGCTAATCATTATCTTGAGTAAAAGTTACCCATCGCCCCTCTGTTTCCTTGGTTTTGCATTCCATGCCTCAACCTTGTGTCATTCCCAATGACATTTGGAAGCCAGTGACAAAGCTCTCCATTCATCTGGACCAAAAACTTGTGGGAAAATCTCGTGCGTGTCTCAAATGCGAGTTGGCACCATCTGTCATCAGACTGTGAGCGGATGATAAAGTTAGCTTCAGCGTTGTTAGCTTCTCCATCCCACCCTCCTCCTCCTCTGTGCTGGCCCCTTCCAGGAAGTGTGTGTGAGTCAGACGTCCAGCTGAGTGTGGTTGACCAGACTTGGCTGTCGTAAGGGCCTGGTAGGAGGGGAAACGGGGGAAAGCAGAGGATGCTGAGAGGGTCGCTGAAGGGATATGGTGTGGTTGCAGGTGCTAGCAGAAGCTGAGGCCTTAATCCGCTGAGGGGGATTGTACCTTGTGTTCAAAAGAGCAAGAGTCATCGTTGTGTTTTTGTGTGTTTTTCAGTGAGTGAGTGAGAGAGAGAGAGAGAGAGAGAGAGAGAGAGAGAGAGAGAGAGAGAGAGAGAGAATGAGATTGAGAAAGAACAAGGAAGAAGCAAACAGTTCATTATAGAGGTGTTTGTGTGGAACTGTGTGTGTATGTCTGTATGTGTTTGTGAGAGAAAAATAGAGAGAGAGAGAGAGAGAGAGAGAGAGAGAGTGTGGGAGATAACGGGAGAGAGAGAGAGAGATTTAATATAATGGGGTGTGCGGTTGTTGTGTGTGCGTGTTGGTCAGAGAGAGTGAGAGGAAAAGAGAATGATATTGAGATAGCGTAAAAACAAGAGAAGTAAGCCGTTCTAGATGTGTGCGTGTTAAAGTAAGATAGATAGATAGATAGATAGATAGATAGATAGACAGAAAGAGAGAAATAAAGAGCAAAGGATTGCATAAAATAGGATGTGCACGCATGTGTGTGTGTGTGTGTGTTGTGTGTAAAGAGAGTGAAATGATATTGAGGTGTGGAAGCCATTTTATTGTGCGTGTGTGTGTGTGTGTGTGTTGTGTGTGAGAGAGAGAGGAGAGAGAGAGAGCGAGAGACACGCGAACTGCGAGGGGTGTGCGAGAAAGAGAGAGAGAGAAGCTAAAGTGTTTTTTGCTAGAGAAAGAGATACTGTGAGAGAGAAATTTGTAGAGAGCAAATTATTCATTATAGTGGTGTTTGTGTGTGCGCCCAGCGGTGTGTGTGTGTGTGTGTGTGTGTGTGTGTGTGTGTGTGTGTGTGTGTGTTTAGAGCCAGCGAGAGCGCAGAGAGGAGACCTGACTGACTGTCACAAGTGCCGTGTTCGGGAGTGAGGGGAGCGCGGAGAGGCGCGAGAGAGAGAGAGCGGAGCCAGAGGAGAGAGAGCGACAAGAGCAGAGAGAGAGAGAGAGCCCCCACTTACATTCGGGTGTGGTGATATCTTTTTTTATTTTTTTTTATTTTCTGAACCACACTATTCATCCCATAATACACAGGAAATGTGACTGTGCAGGTCACAGGTTTGTGGTGATTATTCCGGTACTGGAAACTCTCTCCTCTCGCTGCGGCTGTCCCCGATGCTCACCGATTAATTTCACAGATTAGCATTTTTAATGAAGTACAATAATTAAAAAGCATATATTTTGTCTCTCGTAGCGTGACAGCCATTTTAATCTTTAATTTGCTTTTTTATTAATTTTTGGGACGTCTGATTCCTATCGCATTGCGGCGATGAACTAATCTTTAATTGCCGCGGTTCGGGACACAGAAGGAGGTTGATTAGATGACCGCGTTTTCTGGGCTCCTTCCTCTCTGTGTGGCGATGGCCACTCATCTCTGCTGGCACGGACCGGGAGCAAAGAAGCGTCAGGAGATATTTAATTAAGACAACAGTTCAATTAACAGCTCAATTAGCTGAGGTAATTAGAAGCTCTGTTGGAACAAAAGCCAGCGTTCTCGGAGGGTCCCCGTGCAGAAGCAGGGAGTTCTGCCATCGGCATCTTAATCCAGCTTAAGAGCGGCTGGGTTCTCACCTTGAGTGCCGAGGGTTTGCATCTAGCAGACGTGGCCAGTAGATGTGGACGTTTCCTCAACGGTTTGAGTTCAGGACTTTGGGGGATAATGGAGTTCAGAAAAATTTGATTCTAAGTTTAAAATGAAATTCACAATATTTATGAATTTATGAAAATATTTAGCGTCTTTGCGTTGGCCTCGGACTAAGAAAAGCGCTATACAAATGGAAATGAACTTGAACTTGAACTTATGAAATGCTTCTTGCATCCAGAATGTCTTAAAGCAGCTGTGCAGTGTAATAGAAAAATCAGTACAATAATGATCATAAAGAGCCACGGTAGGATTACAGCAATGTTTATGCATATTATTACGGATATGAATATTGCAATATATTGTATAGGAATGAAGCAGCAACATCTCTCTCTCTCTTTCTTTCTCTCTCTCCTGCTCTGTGACTCACGCAATCTCTTGTGTTTGGGGAATTGATCTTGATCGTATTTGAGTGAGTTTTAATGTGTGTGTGTGTGTGTGTTTGTGTGTGTGTCCTATTCCGTGATTGGTCGGTCACCTATATAGGGTGTGTTGTCAGAGTTTGACCATGAAATGGAAACGTTGTTGGGAAAATAGATGGATAGATAGATATATTTATATTCACACATGCCTATTTAAATACAGCATGAAAACATTTCACATTATCATCGTTGTTATTATTATGTAAATAGATTATAACAGCATTCCACATTAATACTCATTATGTAAAGCACGCTATATGTGAAATATTTTTACATGCATGAGTTCGGATTTGTTCTATGAACAGCTTGTGCCGCTATAACTATTAAGCGTTTTTTTTTTCAAAATCTCTTTTAATTTTGCAAAGTTTTCTAGTTTTTTACTGAATTAAGTTTTGCATAACTTTCTGCCAGCTTCACTCTGTCTCTTCTCACAAAACTTTCTGGAAGAAATGTATGTCTTGAATCGAAGCAAGGCAAAACAAGAAAATCGTTGCGTTGCTGAATGTATTTGCAATAAAATATTCGCACATTGCTATTATTGGTATTATATTGCGATCGATTTTCAGTGAAACTGGTTTTGTGTCAAATTATCGTCCTTCTCCCGAAGCGAATCGAGCTCTTGAGACCAAGCTTCTCTGTGTGTTCCTGCTCCACGTACCACTTTTCCTCCGAGTTGAGCTTGTGGAACAAGCACCAGGTGAAGCTTTTATTTGCTGTTGTGCATAGACTGATGTCTCCAGGATTAATCCCATTGTGAGTTTCATCTGAACACCTGATGACATGTCCATCAAGACACAGGCTTGTCGTTGCAGCAGATGGGGTGCTGACCTCAGGGACTTTCAGACCCCACGTGTGGGACTCTGGGAAAGGAAATTCATAGCCACGGTCCTGGTCCACAGAAGCAAACCATAATGAGGTCTGCTGGAGTCAAGGCCAGATGGGCACAGCAGGGCAGGTCAGGACGGGCCAGGAGACAGATATGTAGACCGGGTAAAGTTAGACTTACAGATGAGATGAGCTCATTTCTGAGACCCGCTTCAGACACTGGGTAGTGGGCTTATTTATATGGTCCAAAAGGCAGGTCTCAGCTGGTTGGAGCCAGGAATATGTCAGTCTCTGATTGTTCGCAGTACCACCCCCACCGTTTCTTGTGTTTGTGATCACCAGAATAGCCGCTGGACCCTCGGAAAATCATTGTCTGCTATTGACAGATACTGTTCATGGTTCTTATTAAGAATGTCACAAGCAACTTTACTATAGATCCAAGTCCTTATGATATTTTATTAAATATGAAATCCTGACTGTTCTTTGGTCCTGTATTGTGTGTGTGTGTGTGTGTGTGTGTGTGTGTGTGTGTGTGTGTGTGTGTGTTCAAGAAGCGACTTTCAATTTGTTGAGCGATTATGCAATTGAATAAAGCAATTATTTTTTAAATCATTTATTATTATTTGAGGTTCAAACTTCAATGTTGTGTTTTAGTTGTGTAACGCTGTCGGGTTTAAAAAAAAAAAAAAAGTCAATAGATTTGTTTTACAGTATGTTTTTTAATGTAGTGTTGGTTACTGTATGTGGTATTAATCTTCTTATTAGTATAATATATTTTTAGTGACATCTTACATCAACAGACTAAATGCAGACAGATAACATATAATTATTTCTTCATTTACACGTATAACATTAATGTGAATGTAACAGAACGATTAACGTCAAAACTTTTTTAGTAGTTTTTTGTTTGACTATTATTCCTGTCTGTGTTTTTCAATGACTCAAATGCCATCAATGTTTTATTGCATTTTTAACAATTCAATTTCATTCATGTGTCACCCATTGGTTCCCTCAGATTTGCTCTTAAAAAATCACCATGTATGATGCTGTGTGTGACCAATAAAATATGATCTTGATTTGATTTTCGGTTTTTAAACACTTTGAGGCAAATGGTGGTAGGCTACGTTAATATCACCTTGGCAAAAACACATCCCATTGTTCCTGGAGCAGGATTCTGCCTGTGTGAATCGGAGTGGTGGTAAATCTTGTGACAGGATGAGCGTTCGTCATTAACAGTCGTTGCCACATGCCACATGTTGCCCTGCACTTCCCCCCGCTGTTACCTCATCACACCCCGACAGCTGGGCCTCCAGACCGCTCTCTGACAACCGCAGTCTCCACAGGGCATGTGACCACTCCGCCACTGCGCTAGTGCTAGCTTAGCTTCCTGTCACCAGCTCGCATCACTTCCTACTGTTGGTGCGAGTTGTGACCCCCATCCTGCCAGCTGCTGCCAACTGCAGAACATGTCGAATCAGAAGACATGGCGAGATCAGTGCCATCTGAACCCGAGGATGGTACAAATACAAAACTAATTAATTAGTTCAGTAGTGTTGGTGGTTTAAAAATAACACACACGTGCGCACTTGACACGCAAAACCAAACACATTCTCTACTTACCCAGACCCAACCATCTTGAGACCTGCCAAAGGTCCCCACAAGTGCCCATACGGCCACACACAGACACACACATATGTTATATACATTTATTATTATAATAAACATTTATAATAATAATTTATATATTTACCTTGTAGTCAGTGTGTGTGTGTGTGTGTGTGTGTGTGTGTGTGTGTGTGTGTGTGTGTGCATGTGTGTGTATACACAAACACACAAACACACACACACATGATATTATTGCTCCTATCAACTAAAACAATATCTACAAATTAAATATTAAATATTTCATATATATATATAAATAATGTGAAATATATTAAAGAATATTAAAATATTAAAGAACAACGTCTGTAGGTCTGTGATATTGGATGTTTTGCAGCAGGTTTTGAGAAAGAAAGGGGCTGTGGCGTCGTTTGCTAGTTCATGCATCATTGTTCTTGCATAATATATGAACAAAATGCCAATCTTCACCTTTCAGCGTTCCTCTGACTGTGTGTGCGCTTGCATTTTAAGAGTCGGTCTGAACCCTGGCATTACAGAAATAGGTCAACCATTTTACCCTGGGGAAAGTTGCACAGTTTGCATTATAATGGCTAATAAAGACCCCCCCCCCTCCTTCTTCTCCTTCTTTATTTCCTTTTCCATATCCTCGTTCCACACATTCCTTGATGAAGCAGCATCCCTGCGTTCTTTCTGAGACCTTTCAGTAGTACCAGTCGCGTAGAAGGATAATAAGAGATCTGACTCTTTAAAAATGAATGACGTATCTGTTTCTCTCTGCGTGCGAGAGTGTGTTTGAAAGGAAAGTGCAGGCTATAGAGAATTCCAGCACAGTCTTTTAATTGGCCTGAAGTCGTTTCTCCGGTCGTGTGTTATCTGAATAATGCATGGCCTTTTTTAATGAAGCGTGCTCTTGTTGTTTTACTTCTGTAGGATATAGGGTAAAATTAGCATAGTCCTGTGTCTGCATTCTAATTGCTACTGATAATCAAGCCCTAGCTTTGTTTACAGCTTCCCACGGGCTTGCTGTGGACCGCCTGACTGACCCCTCGCTGCCCGTTTGCCTTTCATCTTGATCTGGAACTAACTCCTGCCACCAAGTCTTTGCTTCCATCAATAATCCAAAGCAGTGGTGCCCAACTTTTCATAAACGTTCAAACTTGCCATCACATCGTGGCTCGCTGTGATTTGCACGGACCACAACATATTCCAACTAAATGTTGTAAATAGTTTAGTTGGTTAAAAATGTTAAAATGTTAAAAATAGTCCAGAAACCAAAGCATTGAACAAGAATTGAAAAAGCAGTCATTGTTGGACTCTACGTCTGATGCTTTTTGTCTTCATTTTTCTCATTTTTTTCACAGCTACACTAATAGTACAAACTGCTATATAGGAAATCAGCGCAATTATAGGGACCCAAAAGATTTCAGGTACACTGTTTGGACAAAATTCGCATCTGTAAAAAAACACCTACAGTATAATAATCCACAGCCTTGCTCAATGTAGTATGTGACCGTTTGACAATAGAATAAAACAGAATAGAACTTTATTGTCGTTTTATAAGTGCAGCAAAACAAAGGGGCGTAAAAAAGGGCAACCCTAGAATCAACAGGGATCACCTCGGAATGAAAATTATATTAGCGTACAGTCATAACCTAGTCTTTGTCTTAAGGGAATAAAATCATTATATATTTATTAGAGGGCGGCGTAGTGGGTGGAGCTGCTCACAGCAAGAAGGACTCCTTTGAGTATTATACTTTTAAATTATACAGTATACTGTAAATATATATATATATATATATATATATATATATATATATATATATTTTTTTTTTTTTTTTTTTTTTTTTCTTTAATTGTGTTTCTACTTTTTGTTTTATTTGTTTTATTCACATCTTTATTGTATTAATATCGCATTTTATTATGTTGTACTGTTTTTCATTTTACTTTGCTCCTAGATTGTAGGTTGGACAACAGTGTATTCTGACCCAACAGTGCACATGTCTTGCCTAGAGTTTATCTAGAACGTTTTTGGGGTGTCTAGCTCATAAAAAATACCTTGAATTATGCGCAGTTATGGCTGAAAATATACAGACTCGTTGCTTTTGTTAGCGCTTGAAGTTTCTGGTGGTCAAAATGGTAAGTAAAAGTAAGCCTCTGCCATCTTCTTTTTAGTCTTCAGAAAATGCACCAGGTTGGAAACCTTGCACTAGTGACCATTGCTTAATGGTCATATTTCATCTAAATCCACACAAGACTGTTTGGTGCTTTAATAGAAATCGTCAGACTGTGCTGTTGTGCTTGAAGCATTTTGTTAGCATATTTATCATTATGTGGAACACTTCCCGAAACTGGCGCTCCATATTTCAAAGCCAATGCATACTGAGCTGGGTGTCCCTTCAACAGATTTCATCCAAATACAAACACCAAATGGCCACATACAACACAAGCCTGTTTTGGTCTCTGTGTCTAAAAGATATAAAATGTTGCAAACTTGCAGAAAGATTCCCACACTCGTCAAGGCAGACTAAAGATGCTCTGCTACGGGTTTTCTTCTGTTGGCATTGTCCAGGACTTTTATCTGTTTCCAGTCCTGTGAGAAATCAGACTACAGGTTTGGCATTAGCTGTGCGTTTGTGTGTAGGGGAAGTCATGTTTTTACCTACTATGCCAACATGCCAAATAATCTGATAAAACAATTTTTATTTTATTTATTTTATAATAAAGATTTATTTTTTATCTTTATTACTTTCTATCTTATCCATATGTCCATTATTCTATCTGTCTGTTTGTCCACTTGGCTATGCATCCATCCGTTTATCCATCAATACATCCATCCATCCGTCCAACCAACCAACCATCTGTTCATTTATCCGTCTATTATCCATCCATCTATCCTATCCATCTATTCATTCATTTACATATGTGTCATCATTCCTTAGTTGATTTTAAACATCCCTCCATCAATCCATCCATCCATCCACCCACTCACTTACACCTTGTGTAAGAGTGTAACTTTAAATATGCTAAGCTGCCTGTGATTGAAAATGGAATTAAAAGGTTAGAAGTAGTGATAATTTAGAATAATATAGAAAATGTAAAAGATTACTTTAGAAATATAGGACTGCAATTCTAATGTACTCTTTTAATAAAGTTGGCAATAGAAATTGTATTTGCAATATTGCCAATTGCATTACAATGTCCACCTAATAATGCAACAAACACATACTGCTGAATAACACATATTGTATTTATCTATTTATTTATTCTTTTGTTTTTTAATGTGAAATTAATGACACCTATTTAGAATTTACACATACAGTCATGTGACATATTTACATTTCCTCTTTTACAACAATGTATTTAATCAAGGACTTAACATTTTTCTGAACTATTTGATTATAGACACTTTGGAATATTAATTGATTAGAGAATATTTGATCAGATCTGATCAGAGCATCTTCGGCATCAAACTGTTTCATAAAGTGAAAATCCATGTAACCACAATTGAACGGACAATATTTTACAGTTTTGATGCCCCGACCAGATCTGATCATATATTCTTCTCTCTCCTTGAAATCGAATGTTGTCAAAGTAATTGGCTTTTTGGCTTTTCCTGAGTTTATACACTTATCTCTGGTTCACAGCCTAGAGGGAGAGAAAGACTGTGAATATACCGGTACACACACTGAATTATTTAAGGCAGATCTTGTGATGGCGGAAGATTCAGACAGCTGATTTTGGCAGCCATTAGACTACCTGTCACACATTCTGTGCTGTCTACCAGCTTTAGACAGCTCTCCTGTTGTCTGTCTTGGGAAGAAACACAGCCTGGCACGGAACCCAAAAAGACATCACAAGATGATTCTTTTTTTTATTAGAACTTTGCCAATCTCAAATTGCCGCCTCCTTTCTTACTCCAGTGATCTGCTCACTCTATTTTCTCTTCCCTGTAATCTGTGCTGGTTTAAAGTTTCAATATATATTGCAGTTTCTTCTAAACTGTTTAATTTCTTCCTTATTTGTATCTGTACCTTATTATCAAGTTGAAAACGTGTTCATGGCTTGTGTGTGTTTGTGTGTCCCTCTGTGATTGGCTAGCAAATAATCCAGGTTGTGTCCCACCTTCAAGCCCAGCGTGACCCAGAAATAGAAAAGTGGTTCGGAAAATTTGCAGCGGTAAAATTTACAAGCAAATGTCTTCATGTCTGAATGAACTAACAAAGAGATCAAGAATTTGACTAATTCTGAATTTAAACTAATTCATTGTTTTAAAGTGTGAAATAATAAAGCTGGACACTGAAAAAATATTTAGCGAAAAACTGTTTTTTATTCCCACAACAATTGTCAGGGTGTAAGAGAGGATTTTTAATAACGGCAAAGTGATTTTTCTTTCTCTTTCAAGAAGCATCATCTAAAGTGATAGTTTTCATTCAAATCCTTAATGAGAGTGGTCTAGCGGCACTCCTTTCATTCCAGTCGTTTTAGCTCTGGATAGATAGAGGATCCCGACAAGAAGTAAAAGAACCACGTGAAGGCAGATGCTCTTTGAGCTGCCAGACCTTTGTTGCTGGGTGGAAAACAATGAATAATTCTCTTTATGCCACATGTGGGTGTGAAATGTGGAGAGAGAGTATTATGTGCTCACTCTGTGTGATCACTCTTACTAACAAGGTTCCAAAACAAAGACAAAAAAAAAGCGCAGAAATCTTTGCATTCCCAGTCCATCTTAGACAATTCTAACCTTTCTACGAGCTTGGACTGGATTGTTCTCACTGTGTGTGTGTGCGCGTGCGTGCGCAGTTTCCTGGTAAATGACAGCTGTGTCTCTTGTAAGACGCCTTGTCTCTTATCCCAGGATAAACATCCTCTATCTGTCGGCTGCTGGGGTATTTGTCAATGTGTCTTCTTTGATGGAATGAATTATTTCTCTGTGTTTACTAAGAATGTAACATGCCATCCAGTGCATTTAAACGCTGTTTATCCCTCAAAAACATGTTTCATTTCTCCAATAAGCCAACCGTCATTTTCCCCCGTTAATTTATGGCGTTTATTTATTCCCAGTCACGAGGGGCTGGAGCTATTCAGCATCTCTGAGCCCGAAGGCTTTTTATAGTCTATTATTCACTTGGATCACCTGGAGGAAATCTAAAAAACACGGGCAGAGCATAGACTCCTGTGTATGTGGATTTATTGTAGCTTTCACTGGGCGGTTGTGGTCCAGTGGTCAGGAATTGCCCTTGTGTCCAGGAGGTTGCCAGGTTTAAATCCCGCTCGGGCTGATTCTACCACTGAGTGTCCTTGGGCAAGATCCCCACATGCCCCCCGGACACCTCACCTTCAGGCTGCCCACTGCTCCAGGTTGTGTCTGCTTACTGTTTGGATGGGTCTTCACTGAATGAATAAATGTCTTCACTGAGGGATTAATAAAGTTTCAGTTAATATTATTATTATATTTTATTATGTTTTATGAGTATGTTAGTATTATCATAATAATAATAATAATACAGATTATTATTATTTAGTAGTAGTAGTAGTAGTACTTTCAGGTTTCTGTAGTCTAATAAGTTGTTTTGTATCTGGCAACACCAATGCATACAGCCAAAGCATGATGTTTGTTCAGTGTTCACATAACGGCTTTGGAATAATGTGTTTGTTAAATGCAAAAGTCTATTTATTTCCAAGAGGCATGACATTGTTCAATTTTACTGTAGTTGTGTGTTTCCTTTTTGTCAATTACACAATTGCCCTACATCACTTCCTGTTTGAAGCAATTATGGAAGTACTGTACCATAATTACGATACTAATGACGTTCGATTTTTTTAATAATGTTGGCTTATGACAAGTCATTTTTACATGCATACGGTCTTATATGCAGTTTGATTTGGATATACGCAACACGTGAATATAAAATATTTGTTTCATGTGGTATCGTATACCTTGATTTGAGACTGTACAAGTTTTGATTTTTTTAAGTATGCCAATATGGCCACTAGGGAGAGTATCAAAATTGTTCTCTGCAATTTACTCAGTGAAATTACACACACACGATGAAGAGAATACGCAAACCCAGAGCAGTGGGCAGCGATAAGTCCAACTTCCTACTGGACTACAACTGCCACTGTACTATGTTGCATATTGTATACAGTCTCACGCCCAACTTTATTTAATGGATTGGCCGATGATTGACGCGAGATATTTGGAGTAGGCGTCCACTGACAGAGCACTGTAATCAATCCCAAGTTCCCCCCACTATGATGGGGCTCTCGCTGAACACAAAGGTAATGTAGAGACAGATTTAGACAGGAAGCTTTATTATTACAGAACATGCCAGGAGGTGCAGTCACTCAATGAGAAAATGATGCAGTGTGTGTGTTTAGCGTGATTGGGTTTAGAGAGCGAGGAATCCAATAAAGCAAAGGGAGAAGGCCGTGTGTAAAGTGTGGAGGGTGGGCTGCTCTGTAGTGTATTCATATTAAAGACTGCAGCGCTGGGAGGGGAAGTGATTACTGTCAGTAACTCCACAGGAAATGTTGCATCTTTCTGACATTTAGAAATCATTTCAGCAGCTGGGAACAATAAAAAAAAGTGAGATTGTGCAATAATTGGCTTGCCTTGAAGGCTCGCAAACAGGGGGAAGAAGAAAAGCAATAATAGATGTTACTTCTATTTCCCTGTACACCCCCTGTTGCTCTGATGCTTTATCACTTGTGAGACACAAACGTAGGTTCACTGCTTAACAAGCCGGGATCACATGCTTTTCCTCTTTTTTTAAAATCGTTTAGGGTTTGGCTTGGAGAACGATAATTAAGGGATTACACAGACACACTCACATACACTATATTCCCCACTTACGACTTGCATATAAAACAAAACGTTCCCTATCCACTCAATCTAACACCAATCGCCAATATTCTTCTTGCCCAACTGATCTTTAGGATTGTGAGGACCAGCCAAAGGTCCCCACAAGTGGGCAAAGGCAACACTATGTTAGTAGTACAACTAGGCTAGAGAGTATAAAAATATAAAGAGCATTCATACTTTGACCTTTACACACAAAAACACTTGCATTTACATCATAATAGTTGTGAGGACCAACCAAAGGTCCCCACAAGTCCCCAAAGGCCCCAATGTTCTAGTGGTAGTATATAAATCGGAAAAAAGAAAATAAAATACATTCAGGATCCCACTTTGACCTTAATCCCAGCGTTTGAGACCTTATTAACAAGTATGACCAGCATGGAGGTCAATTTGGATGACCTGTGGATCTGGAATCTGGTCAAAACGGATTGTTCTTTTCACTAGTAGGAACATACAGTGATCTGAAGGTTATATTAGCAGAGTAATAGCACAGTGTCTTTAAACATTCCAACCAGAGATACACAGAGAACAGATTGTTGGCTTATCTGAGTACAAGACGCAGGACGTGATGAATCAAGAGCCAAGGTATTCGGGGTAATGTCTGCAGACCACCAAGAAGAACAAACCACATCCAGCAGGAGAAACTATAGAGGACGGAACTACTGTAAAGGACGCAAGGGGAAGCACAAAGTTATGTCCTGGTGCTTTCCCACACACTGTCCAAAAAACATAACCACATCTGCTCAGCTCACAGCAGAAGTAAATGTGCAATTCTGCTCTCGGGTTAATCTGAAGAGAAAGAAACGGAACTTCACCAGCATTAATTAGAAAAACCAGAGCACAATAGGTAAAGTATGTCTAATACTTTTCCTCTCTAATGGATTGATTTTATATCCATTTTTGTATACATATGTATCTCCATTTCACACACTTCATGAATCAAGAATCAAAATCAGGATATGGTGTGGAGGATTGTGGGAAATTGAGTCTTATCTTCCAAAAACACTGAGCTGGTAGTCAGTGTCCAAACTTGTCCAGGCTCAAATCAAACATAAAAAAACTGGAAAAAACACATTTTGTGATGAATTACCGGATCAAATTCTTCGCTTGTCAATAAAAGCCGATTCTGAAAACATTTCCTGCTCAAACTACCTGCTTGAATGTATGCGACGAGGAAAACAAAATTCTTTTCGCTGAAAACGATATTAAAATTATCAAATTTTTGTATTACTGGTCAAACATATTCATTTATGAAAGTGAAAAAAAATACTTGTGTGTAAAAAAATATATGAAGTGCTTGCAAACTTTAAACATTCTTCGAATAACAGAAACGGAGTAAGCTGCTTCGCCGAAGAGTAAATAAGGAAGAGGAAGAGCTTTCTCAAAAAAAAAAAA